>OW964559.2:42457929-43657929 GCA_943138885.2 Tholera decimalis
AGTATAGTAGACAGTGAGCCAATTAAAAGTCCTCACGTTTAGAGGCAGGAAAATCTGAAATTGAACACTTAAAACGTGAATAACCTTAATATAACCATATCATAAATACAATGTACAAAATGACTAATTAGATAGCAGATATAAATAACACATACAACACAGTAACTACAGATATTAATTACTAGCTTTTGCCCGCGGCTTCGCCCGCGTTAATTTACACTTTGTCAATAATTCTTGTCAATAATCCATCACCAGGGTCCATCCATCCCCAAAAACAGACAAACAGTTAGTATTTAAAAAGATAAATTTACAATAGTTACGTAGTTTACAATAAATTTTTGTAAACAACGTTTCTGGTTTTCCCGTCCTTGGCTAAAACGTGTCGATTTTGTGAGCTTGATACTCGTGAGATGCGAGGAATCAATACATTTTCATTGCTCGCTGTTCCTGTAATCCTGACATAATTATTGCTTGAACAGCATTGCGTTCAAGGTATGTAATTTATAGTCGCGTGGCATTACATAGCCTTGGTGCGTCCAGATTACGCATCAACAGGACTGGGACACCAAGTTTAAGCCTCAAATAATGTGATGGGGTACCCAGACAATTCCAGAGAGTTGATAAACAAAACAGAGTACGACGTCCCTTGCTCAATATCCATGACATTGTCGACGGACAGATACTCGACAACATCACAATCCACATGAGACATAATCTTTTCGTTGTTCTGCCCTACAATTTCATTAGACGGTGCCAAGATTGCTCTTTCACGCTGCCATATACTCTATCCCTCATATTTGTTTTTAAATCAGAATAAACGTGGTTTATCGAATTATATGTATCTTGGACTATGTTACGGAACTCAGAGCTCAAATAAATCATCACCAGACAGACAGACAGACGGACAGACAGACAGACAGACAGAGTTACTTTCGTATTTATAATATTAGTATGGATTAGTATGGATAGTATAGATGGATATGGAAGTATGGATAGTATGGATATGGAAGTATGGATTTATATTATTAGTATTAAAGTATGGATAGCTTTTGCCCGCGACTTCATTCGCATGGGAGGTTTTCCCCGCGTAAATCCCGAACCCGTGGGAATTCCAAGATAAAAAGTAGCTTATGTGTTTTTACAGTCTCCTTACCAAATTTCATTTAGATCCGTTCAGTAGTTTTTGCGTGAAAGAGCAACAAAGATACAATTCGTAAAATATCCTACGGGAACCTTAGATCGGAATAAAAACTATCCTATGTCCTTCCCAGGATCTTCAACTATTCCCATGCCAAATTTCATGTAAATCGGTTCAGCGGTTAAGACGTGAAAAGGTAACAGACAGACAGACAGACAGAGTTACTTTCGCATTTATAATATTAGTATGGAAGTATGGATTTTTGAACAAATCAAGGCTTAGGCGTCTTCTGGCTGCAGTCACACTTGTTATAAAAGGGTCAAAGTCGTGCTGCTTACACCGGTTATTAAAGCTTCTGCTTGCACGCACAATAAATGAATTTTGCCTATACTTGGTTGAGCTGAAAGGTACCCGTAAAGGTGGATTATACCGGGTTTTAGTCTGAATGTTTAAAGTAACTTTAGATAAGAGATCGGGGCTATCAACATTATTGTTTCAAATGTTTAACAGTAGAATGCAGTCAGATATCTCACGACGAGTACTTAATGGAAGTAAATGAAATTTTCTACACAGACTGTAGTAGTTATTGGAGTGATACGGAATCTTCTGATGAAAGCATAAATATTTGATAAACCGTTTTTTATAAGTTAATGGATTCATACAAATTCATTATTTTAATTGATTTATTTCCATTATTTATTTGTTCCTATTGCTGGGAAAAAGCCTCCTCTTTACGTAAGGGCCGTTAGGTAATGGACCACGAGGGTTCAGAGCGGGTTGTTGGATGTTGAGAGTCTATATTTCCTGATAGCTATAACCTGTGGGTATTTAAGTCCAGAGTGACTAGGTTACTTCTAGGCAAGCATGCTTCACTTTACTACTAATTACCTTTTTTTTTTTTAATTACCTAGCGTTAGTAAAAATAGTTGTCAAACGCGAACCTGTCATGGAAAAAAATGTCTTCGGATTTTTGATTCTAGGACATGCCAATGTTTTCCTTCAACTTTATGAGAATAGTAGTGGTGATGAAATTACATAAAACAATATGAGGCATGACCCAACTCGTAAGTCAAGTAATCACTGCTTTACTTAAAATTAAATATTCAAATATTTGCACTTGCAAAAGTTACGGTGATGCAACATACAACCAAAAGCAATCCGTTTACCGTACCGTACCGAGGTAGATAAAGGATTTGTTCAGGTTACATGGGTTGAATAGTTAGCTATGTGGTGTCGTAGATAGGCCAAAATATAACATTTATTTAGTTCTATGCTTTTCATTAATCTTTATTATTGAATTTTTAACTTTATTTTCTGGGTGAGAAAACCATTAACTCGCTCCTCCCGCTGCTGTAGGTAGAGCGGAAGGGAGTGTCAGTCTTCTACTGACTAAAAACCCACCCTCCTTCTTCAGTTGCTTTTGCGTTTCTCTCATCTCATCAGAAAATTGACGCAACCCCGTATTATTTCCCCCTTACCTAACTCTTAGAAGAGCATATCTTACTTCATATTTAAATTACTCAATCAGTAAAAGCCAACAACATCATAATTTGCAAAGTATTAAACTCATGAGAGTTTCGGTAAACATTTTCATCGTGTCCCACCTCAACCCGTGGATATTATCCTTCAAAAATTCTATATTACAAGGAAAATTTTCACAATAACTTTGCAAAATAACATTCTTCGGACATAAAAGCCACATTGTGGGGTACAAAAGAAACTAATATAGAATGCCATCAAAATTATGAACGGGCCAGAGTTTATGTGCTTCAATTGTAAACTTTTTGTAATAAAATGTTGTGTGTTTTTGTACCAGAACTAGCAAATAAAGGGGAAGGTCTTTTGCTAAATTTACCATTGCGTGGTTTGAAATAATGAATCGTTTCGGGACGTGATAATGTAAAATTTATTCGTTCTGTGCGGATTAGTAATTGAAATCGAGGCCTTATTTCGACATCCTTTATTGTAACACGCAAGTATTATTGGAAACTAAATGATTATAATTTCAAAGAAAATCATTGATAGTTTCTATTCATGTAATTTTTCTATTACTAGCATATTAGATTTTTGACCTCAAATCACCTGTAGGTACATCTACTTTGAGGAGTGGTTGGAGAGACGCCACGGCGCCACCTTCCACCTGACGCAGGTGCTTACCGGACACGGCTGTTTCGGGAGGAACCGGTTTCGGATTCAGCGGGAGGACACGCCCGGGTGTCGTCATTGTGCGGACCGCCCGGAGGACACGGTGGAGCATATGGCAGAGGTGTGCCCCGCTTGAACAGAGCTTCGCCGTGTCCTCATTGAGGCGATCGGCGGCGGTGACCTCTGGCGTCTGGCCCTAGTTCAGACCGTGGTGCGGAGCGTGAGGGAATGGGATGCAGTCAACTCCTGCGAAGTAGTCATGCTAGCGAAGGAGGAAGCCAAACGCACGAGGGAGAGGCAACTCTCTTCCTCACACCCCCGAAAGCCGTGGGAGACGCTCCTGGCGTCGGTCTCGAGCCGATCTCCGGCCACCGTAGTCGTGGGCTTGCGGACGTCTAGCAGTGGTAGCTGGCGCCTCAAAGAGCTGTCAGCACCAGTGATGGGACCCCATAAGGCCATTACTCGCCGGGGTTGCGGGAATGGTCTAACGAGATACCGTGGCCCCGGAACTTAAAGGCAGCTGTAGGAACAGTGTGGGTGAGTTTTTAGTCAGTAGAAGTCTGAAACTCACTTCCACTTAACCCAGAGCGGTAGGAGTAGGTACATCTACGTATATTGTGCACACGGCCAAGTTGTAGAACTCTCTGCTGGCTTCTGTGTTTCTTTCCACATTAACGCGTCTGCCTTTAAAGCAAGAGTTTCTTTCCTTCTGGGCTGTTTCGTTCCATGGTAGACCTATCCAACGTATCAGTAATTAAAAAAAATAAGCATCGTACAAAATGACGTGATTACATTTTTTTTTCTTGGGGAAAGGTTTTCGACATTCTATTTATTTATTTATGTACACACTTGACACAAAAGAAAAAAATATAAATACAGCCAAAAGAGCACAAACGTGCTGC
This sequence comes from Tholera decimalis, assembly GCA_943138885.2. NCBI lineage: Eukaryota > Metazoa > Arthropoda > Insecta > Lepidoptera > Noctuidae > Tholera > Tholera decimalis. Next base: position 42,462,115 of record OW964559.2, read on the forward strand.
TTATTTCCTAAGAAATTTCTTCCAGCAGACCTGGTCTATGTAAGAAGTTGTCATTTGACCTTCAATATCAAATACGAACCTAATATCAATTAAAAAAAAAACATATTCTGCGCCTAAACCGCTGAATACTGGATTTTTAAAAGGCTTTTCCATTTATATCATGGTGCGTACAAAATGTCTGTTACTTATTCAGTTTATACGCGTGAGATCCTGTTATTGTTGTACTGTAATTGGATGTAGTTAAGCAGAAAGGACTCAATCCACAAAAAGTCACTTTTGAGATACGGGCGTTTGAAGTTTCAGCTGTAATTGCTCTAACAAAAAGTAACATTTTTTTAAATTTTTGCACTTTATTATTAAGATGATAGTTTATATTATATTTGTCTATCAAAATAGTGATATATTTTGCAATAGATTTCGAGATATTAGATGAAATGTGGGTTGAGTCCTTACAATTAAACCTAAATTTGTAAAGACAGGTATTATTTTTATTTTCTCAGAATTGACTCAAAACTACCTATCGACTAGAAAATAAGTTATTTAAAAGAATTGAACGAGTATTATTACATAAAAGTTATAAATTTTGTAACATAAATCATCAAGTTACCAAAAACACGTAAAAAACCCACATAATTAAAATTAAAAATATTGAAAAAACAGCGCGAAAATGAGCACTCATATCTATTTCCCTCATCCTCAGTCAAAGTCAAGATTTGGCCCGTATCCATCAAAATCCTAGTCAATACAGCTGTTTCCATTATGGTTATTATGAAATGTATGACAGTCTTTGGGTATTAAAGTAAATATAGATCTGAAATCTTCGATCTTTGCTTGAGGAATGATATTTCTCAGGGGCCAAAGGACTTCAAAATCTTCTTCTGAAAATTGAATTAAAACTATTTTCAAAATCTTCTTCTGAAAATTGGATTAAATCCATTTTGTTTTCATTCTTTTTGCCTAACGACACTGATTTCACGAGTGAATTTACGCCGTAGAAGAATATATGAATATACAACGTCAGAGCGCAACGACTGCTTTCTTGTGGCGAGATCTATGTGAAATCGACAGCTGAACGCGGTTGAGCTGGGACAACTGATTCGAGAAGTACGCAATGTCAGCATAAGTCGGTGGACAGTCAGAAAATTAGCTGAGGCATGATTGACTGCACATGTGAAATTAAATAAAATAAAATTAAAATCTTAAACGGCGGGTAACAGAAATCCAGCTCCTACACAACTCCAACGGCAGTATTGGAACGCTGGCCTACCCAAATGTCCCTACTTTGGTATTATTCGTCAAAATGATCGAGCTCCTTAAGGTTCTAAGTTGAGCTACGCAACAACTGACAAATGCTTGCACTGTTTAGACGGGCCTGCTCAAATCTGTGAGATTCTGTCCTCTTAAGGGCTCAACAGACTTAAACCTACATGGCTCTCATATGATTTAATCACTACAGTACAGATTGTATGGACTTTAAAAGAGACGTTAACCGCTGAGTTTGTTTCAGTGTTTCTTAGTGAGGAAACATTGGCCTCTTCTAGTTTACATTTACAAAAAAAATGACGTGTGAATGTGTTATTTATAACTTAGGTATTGCAAAATAAACATAATTATTGTAATATAAGTTTTTAAGCTAACATGGTCACTAACAGTATCATTAGAACTTAAAATGGGATATTTACCATGTGTATTTAATGTTTTGAGTTTCCGATATTTCGGCACTGTTGCAAGCGCCATGATCCCATGATCTCCACCCGCAATTACTTCAGTTCATCCGTATGAACTGAAGTAATTGCGGGTGGAAGTTTAGGAGCAGACAAATCGGTCTACCCTCTTTCTCGTTCGTTTTCTATTAGCGACACCGCTACCACTGTCACATGTATCTCTAAACACTCGATTCTGTTCCCGACACACAAAACTCACCGTGTGTGTGTGTGTGTGTCACAGTGGTAGCGGTGTCGCTAACAGAAAACGAACGAGAAAGAGGGTAGACCGATTTGTCTGCTCATAAACTTCCACCCGCAATTACTTCAGTTCATCCGTGATCATGGCGCTTGCAACAGTGCCGAAATATCGGAAACTCAAAACATTAAATACACACGGTAAATATCCCGTTTTAAATTCTAATGATATTCTTAATTATTGTATTTTCCTGATTCATTTCCATTCAATGTCTAGTTCCCTAAACGCAATAGTTGCAATTTTACTTGTAAGTTTCATTTCATCTCCTAAAAGATCCTTTTGAGCATTTTGCATACTGTTTGGTGGTATGCTTGGTATAATTGAAAAGGTAATTAATGAACTTTTAAGTTGACATTGCTACTTTTTAATGTTTTATCAATTTTATTAAGAATGTTCAGCTTTTTTGTAAATATCTGGGGTGTGCGATTCTATTGCTCTCAAGTGTATTATACTATTTACAGATAATATCATACAAACTATCTTCTTAATAATAAGGGGCAAAAATTAAACTTTTTGTTTGAGAAATTACAGCTGAAACTTGGAAAGCTCATAATTATGTCAAAAGTGAATTATTGTAGATTGAGTAATTTTTGCTCAGCTATGTCCTAATGTGCTGTTCTTCAAAAGCTGTTTTTCTGAAATATTTCGTGTTTTGAGTCGTTTCTGATAAACAAAAATAAATATTTATATGTCAGTAAACCTATATCACAGAAACGACACTAACTGTTTGAGTTGTTTCAGTTATTTGATAATTATTATATTTCCAATCAAAACTAATTCTCAGACAGGATCCAAACTGTTTGAGTTTATTCTGATTTATGGATCTTAAGAACATACTCATAGGAATGTCATTACTCAGAAACAATTCAAGCGGAGTGAGTTCTTTCAGCAAATACATTTTGTATGCTCTTCATACTGTGGGTTGAGTCGGGGTAGAGAGAAAAACTAGTTTTCGTGTACATTTAAAAAAAAGGTTTTCACTACATGATAGATTCGACTTTCAGGAGTACGATGGCATACTTAACTCAATTTAGGCCAAAGTGTGGATTGAGTCCTTTCTGCTTAACTACGTCCAATTAATGTACATTACCTGTTGGTTCTCTTACTTCGCCCGCTTTAGGTGACACGGATCCACCATATTACTCTTACTTTCCGGGTATCTTGTTAGAAAAACCGTCAGGAAAAAAGATGGAGTAATTTTAAGTTTTTAATAGAAAATGAAAAACCACTCTACCTAAGTTCTCCACATACTATTTTAGTTGTTACTCGTAAGGAACTGGTGTATTTGTACCTAATACCTCCCTAGACACATTAAATTGGGTTTTTAGGGTTCCGTAGCCGAATGGCAAAAAACGGAACCCTTATAGTTTCGTCATGTCTGTCTGTCCGTCTGTCTGTCCGTCCGTCCATATATCACAGCCATTTTATTCCGAAACTATTAGAACAATACATGTGAAACTTGGTAGGTAGATGTATTCTGCAAACGGCATTCCGATTTTAAGAAAAAAAAAAATTAAGGAGGGCTCCCCATACCTGGAATTGAAAATGATTTTTTTTTTTTTTTCATTAAACCTATGCGTGTGTGGTATTTATAGAGAGGCCTTTAAAATGATATTGAGGTTTCTAAGACCACGTTTTCATAAAGTCAATCGTTTAAATTTGAGATTAATGGACCCAGGACGGAATGATTAATGTTAAATCCCACGATGGAGCGCGTCATAAGATTACGTCATTAGATGATTTGAATTCCTTGTTGGCAAAGTATCCCAAGAAGATAGGAGAGAATGCTGCTGCAACAGGAAGCAAGCCAGGAGTTCGAAGTCAGTGTACACGTTAGTCCTCACATCATCTCGCTGTCAGTGTTCGTGTTTGTAGCGCCATTTCTCTCGGATTAGGTAGTGTACTTTTCTACCCACATCATATAGTTGTGGCCTTTGTATAAGTTTAATTTGGTTTTTGCTCTTTGAAGTTATGGTAAAATTTTATTTTGTTTTCGTGTGTAACGATGTCACTGTCACTTGTCAGTCATTAAATTACATCAAATGTTTTTAATATTCAACTCTAGATACGTGGCTTTTGAGCCACTTCAATAATTGCTAATATCATAACGTTGGATTATTTTAAAATCTTTTAGTAATGAAATGTGTTATTTTATGTTATTCTGTTCCACGTTTTGTATTATCCCTATTTCTTAATTTCTTAGTCTGAGATTTCCGTTTTGTTTTTGTTTAATGTGTAATTTAGTATGTAGTTTTGTTCCTCGCTTGCGTAAATCTATACTTTTTTATTATGTTTTATAAACAATTGTACACTAGTGTGGCTGGTGGTGGTGCACAGATAGTAGTGTATCACCGGACGGTAATTAGGTAGTTTAAGCATATATTTGTTTATATTTATATATTTTTTTCTCTATGTCCTCTGATGACTCCTTTCATTCTGTTTTTGATTCCGCAAATTCTTCTGCTAATGCAAGTTTCTGTTCCTTGCCTGACACTGTCAGTGACTTTGTGCATCGCAGCTTCAGCCAACAAAATGAAAGCTTTTTCAATGTCTGCCATATAAATGCACAGAGTGTTCCTAGTCATTATAGCGATCTGTATGACACCTTTTCTAATGCTAATGTACATGCCGTTCTGGTTTCTGAGAGTTGGCTCAAACCCCATCTTCTTTCCACTGCCTACTCTCTTTCCGGTTTCATTCTCATCCGGAATGATAGAATTGGAAAGGGTGGAGGTGGTGTAGCTATCTAACTTCGCAGTGATTTTTCTTTCAAAATAGTAGCCAGTTCTCCTTCACAATATTGCGCTTCTGCGGAGTACCTCTTCCTGGAAATTTGCGTTAAGGGTGTCAAGGCTCTGCTAGGCGTTGTCTATTGCCCGCCTGCCGTTAATTATTTTTCCAACCTTGAACTGGCACTTGAATCTATAGGTTCTGAGTATGCACATTGCGTCATCATGGGTGATTTCAACACAGACCTTTCTCGCTTAACCCCTCCTTCCCGAAATCTCATTCACATCATTGAGTCCGTTAGCCTCCATGTTCTTCCACTGCAGCCCACTCATTTTAATGTGTCTGGTGATGATACGTGGCTCGACTTGATCCTAATATCCACTCCTTCCTTGGTTTCATCTCATGGCCAATGTCCTGCACCTGGTTTTTCCCATCATGATCTCATTTTCCTCTCCTATATCTTAAAGCCGCCTAAACCTCTTCCTAAAGTTCTGCACATGCGTTGTTATGCGCGCATGGATGTTGAAAAGCTGCATCAAGATGCGTCAGAAATTGATTGGGACCAGCTTGCAGCGGCAACGACAATTGATGACAAACTGCGTATCTTCAATCAGGCTGTCCTTGCTCTCTTCGATGAACATGCTCCTGTTCGTAGGGTTAAACTAAGGCGAGCACCAGCCCCTTGGATGTCACCAGGGGTTCGTTTAGCGAGGAGGTGCAGGGATCGGGCCTTTCGGAAGTTTAAAAAGGATCGCAGTGAACAGAATAAAAACTCCTACAAAATTGCAAGGAATCGGTGTAATCAGGTGATACGCAACGCTAAACGCCGCCATATTCTTGAAAACATTTCATCTTCTTCGCCTGCTGATATCTGGAAATTCCTTGGAACTCTCGGTATTGGCAGGCCAAGTCATGTTGATTTTCCTAAAGCAATAATTTTGGATGATATCAACCGTCATTTTACTACCACTTGTAATTTGGACCCCCTTATTTTATCTCAGACGGTTGATTTTGTCACTAGTTTGCCAGGTCCAATCATTGAACCATTTAAGTTTTCACCAGCCACCTTGGAAGAAATTAAAAAGATTATCCTGTCCATTAAATCCAAAGCTGTAGGCCATGATAACATCAGTCGTGGTATGGTTACCTTGATCCTTGACTGTCTTCTCCCGCCAATTACCCATATCATTAACTTCTCCTTAGATTCCGGGCAATTTCCGTCCTTATGGCGTATGGCCTATGTCCGTCCACTTCCTAAAATATCGAATCCTTCCCTGTCTAATCATTTTCGACCTATATCCATTCTCCCTTTCCTGTCAAAAGTGCTCGAGGCCTGTGTTCACAAACAGTTTTCTGCGTTTGTGTACCGCAATAACCTTGTAAGCCCATTCCAGTCTGGATTCAGACCCGGGCACAGTACATCCTCTGCTCTTCTTAAAGTGACTGGTGACATTAGAGAAGCTATGGAGGATACTAAAGTTACTGTATTAGTATTAATTGATTTCTCCAATGCCTTTAACGCGGTCAGTCACGATATACTCCTTGCTATCCTCTCCCATCTTATGGTTTCTTCCGAGGCGCTGGAATGGTTCTCTTCTTATCTTCGGGGACGTCAGCAGTCGGTACGCGTTGATGAGAGATCTTCGAGTTGGCGTGGCCTGGATGCTGGTGTTCCACAAGGCGGTATTCTTTCTCCATTATTATTCTCTGTCTTCATTAACTTTATTACTCACTGTCTTCGGTGTTCGTATCATCTTTATGCCGATGATCTTCAATTATATACAGCTGTGCGGGTAGAAGGTTTGTCAGACGCTATAGGGGATGTAAACCGGGATTTGGAGGCTATCAATGACTGGTCTGATAGATTTGGAGTGTCAGTAAACCCCTCAAAATGTCAGGCCATCGTTATTGGTAGTTCACGTATGATGGGTAGAGTGGCGGCTATCTCTCTACCTCCTATTATTTTTAATGGTGTCGTCATTCCCATTAGCCCCAGCGTAAAAGATCTCGGTTTGCATCTTGACTCGACACTTGGCTGGCAAAGTCAAGTATCTAGTGTCAGCCAAAGGGCCAATGGCACTTTGCGTTCTTTGTATCGTCTGAGGAACTTTTTGCCTGTTAAGACAAAGACTATGCTTGTGCAGACTTTAATTTTCCCTTTGATTGACTATGGTGACGTGTGCTACTACGACCTGAATGCGGTCTTGCTGGATAAGCTTGACCGTATTCTTAATAACTGCATTCGGTTCATATTTAACTTAAGGAAATATGACCATGTCTCAAGTTTCAGGTCTGAGCTTAAATGGATGACCATTCGTCAGAGGAGAAGTTTGCGCGCTTTGACAACGCTTTTCTCACTACTCAACTCTCCCAGCCCACCTTCTTATCTATTATCTCACTTTCAATTTCTATGTTCTTCTCACAATAAGAATCTACGTTCATCCAATAATCTTCTCTTACTCTGTCCTTCTCATACTTCTGACTTTGTTCATTCTTCTTTTCATATCCAGTCAATTCTCCTCTGGAATGCGCTTCCTCTCGAGATTAGGACGGCTGACAATCGCTACGCATTTAAAAAGAAATTGCGGATCCACTTTCTTCACCAATAAGCAGAATTTCCATATTTAATTTTCATTTGCTTCTTAAATATATATGTATGTATATGTATTTATATAAGTATTTATTCATATATATTATTTATGTTGATTTCTATTTTATGATATTAGGTTTTTTTTGTTTTATCACTATTATTATAATTATTTTTCCAATATAATTTTCATGTACATATTGCACCTCCCACTCTATCTCTTCACCACTCATGGTTGACTGGTAGAGAATGCCTACGGCATTAAGTCCGCCTTTGTACCTATGTGCATAAAGTGTAAATAAATAAATAAATTAATTAATAAATGACTTATGACTAAAAGATATACGCTTCCAAAGTGGTAAAATGTGTGTCCCCCCTCTAACTTCTATAATAATGGAGAGAAAAATAAAAAAAAATTATTATACTATATATATATCTTAATACAAACTTTCAACGAAAATTAATTTGAACGAGATCGGGTCAGCAGTTTTTGAGATGTATAAGAAACTGCAAATATAACTTTGTAATTCCTACAAACACTCTGAAAAACAAAGTTATTTGGCGTAGTTACTACGGAAACCTTCATGGACGATTCTAACTCGCACTTGGCCAATACTTTTAATTTCCAAGAATGAGGCCTTGAAAGTGAGGTGTTCGTTTTTAACAACCCGTCCTCTGAAGGATGAGAGAATACACTATTTTTTCTTACCAACAGAATTTGTGGGAACCCAGTTTGACATTTATCATTTATAGGGTTTCTAACGTTAGTGTAAATAATCGGAACTCTTTTATGTGTCTATCTGTCCGTTTGTATGTCATGGCCAATTACTCTGGTTCCATTGTATCTAAACACAGACAAATAAATTTATAGTATTTACGATGTTTTCCCTTACAGTTTTGAAAGGGAACTTTATCTTCCTTGTTGTGCAATTAAGGGGGTTGTTATTGAAAAAGTTTGGACAATATACAATTAGACATCCATATCTACTGCAACGTAGCATCGCCAAGGCCCACACTTTATTGCACCGAAACACAGAAACAAACTACGCTAACAATTTGCGTTTCTCTCCCAAGTGGCTCATAAGCGCTTAGCGTTAACAATACACTGGACATTATACTATAGTCCAGAACAATAACAGTCTGAAAACATTAATAGTTATGCTAACAAGATCGTTCTAACTTTAAACGTTTTCATTCTATGTCTTTGTAGAAGTTAGGTTTGTTGCTGTAGTAATTTAGGGTCAATCCAGGGATATAGGGTGAAAGTAAGATAGTTGTCACACTCTTTGAAATTGCTTTGTGACTGCTTGTACAAAAAACTAAATATTTTGTTTGTATGTTTTATTTTTTGTTTTATCTACTTAGATTAGATTTTATTAAGATCTCGAAAGTTCTATTGCTTTTCTATTTTTACCCGTAAGAACCTGTAATTGGCTTTATGTTACTTATACCAATGCAATCAAAGTATATTAACTGTAAATAAATAAATATCGAACTCACGCAATACCCCACATTTTTATAACCTTTTTCACATTTATTTTTCTGAGGTGACATGATTTGTTCTAATTATATTATTTAACATATTTTAGTTATATTACTTAAGTGATTTTCATTATTAAAATAATTATCTTGATAATTACCGTTATTTTATCCTCTATCAACGGTCAACGTTTAACATTACCTGTAAAGGTGCTTTTAAATATAACATAGGATTAAGGAATTTTATTACTCACAAAGTGAGTCTTGTTACTCTTATAAATAAATATTAATATGTTTGATTCTTTTGTCAATAAATCTGTGAAGAAAAAAAAAACTTTGCCTTCGATATTTTCTCAGTATTAGCGAGTTTTGTGGTCCTATATATTTTGAAACACCTATCCCGTATACAGGGTGGTGGACTAACCTATATAAATTAGGTTTAGGATAGAAGATTCATCTAAAATTGGGGTATCTATACCGCAAGAACTTTGGTTGCGTTTTGCCATTCCATGCAATCGCATTGTGTCATGCAATCGGACTACGAGACAAACGGCGAAGCACCATCGTTACATGGTGGACATCGCACCCATACGCACAAAACGTTTTGGGAATACCTTCATTATGCGTACGGCTAAGGAGTGGAATTCCCTGCCGGAATCTGTGTTTCCCGACAGCTACAACGTAGGATTCTTTAAGTCCAGAGTGAATAGGTTACTTTTAGGTAAGCGTGCTCCATCTTCGATCACATCATCACTTACCATCAGGTGAGATAGTGGTCAAACGCGAAAAACATAGTCACTGAAGTAGAGAGTCTTTAGATAATAATAATTCAGCCTAACAATACGTTGCTACTGCTGGAACGCAGGCTTCCTCTTTATAAGAGGGAATGGACTGTAATCCACCAGGCCTAGTACAGTTTGGTGAACGTCGCATATTTTCGAATTTTTGGCCCTGTTTTTTTTTACGTGGTAAAATTATCAAATAAGTCCTCCCACTCCGGGCAGGGTGGGAGGGACTGTCAGACTTTTACTGACTAAAATCCACGGTGTTCCTTCAATAACCCTTTACATACTGGGGCCACGGTAACGGGATGAGTCCCACGACCCCGGCGGGCTTCGGCCCTCTGCAGAGGGGGCCTCGTCATGTTGCTGACGCTCTTTGAGGCGCGCGTGGAACACGACGCGCCGTCGACCCGGGCATGGTCCATGGTCGGACAGCGAGTTGCCCTTTACTCGCTGTCCGCATGCCCGCGCCTACGGTGGCCGGAGATGGTCGACACGCCAGTCGGGCTTGCGGACGGCAAGCAGGGGTAGCTCACCGTCCGGTAAGGACCAGGCCCGGTTCGGCGGCGCGTCGAGTTCCACGCGCGCCTCAAAGAGCTGTCAACACCAGTGACCGGGTCTCATAGGGCCATTGCCTGCCCGGGTTTGAGGGAAAGTTCTAACGAGATACCGCGGCCTCGGAACTTTAGGGCAGCTGAAGGAATAGGGTGGGTTTTTAGTCAGTAGAAGTCTGACACTCCCTTTCGCTTAAACCAGAGCGGGAGAAGTCATTCGATGATTTTACCAACCGGGAAAAAAAGGCATGCCGGTCGATGTTTTTCTTTGCCGATTTGAAAGTAGTGCATGATGAAATGAAAAGAATTACTCAAGGTAATGTGCCTGTCGCAGTTTGAACACACGAACTGTAATACGCAAGTCAGGCCCGTATCCACCATTGCTGTGAGTCTTTTGATAGATACATAAAATAGCAAACGATACATTTTTAGGGTTCCGTACCCAAAGGGTAAAAATGGGACCCTATTACTAAGACTTCGTTGTCTGTCTGTCCGTCTGTTTGTCACCAGGCTGTATCTCAAGATCCGCGATAGCTAGACAGTTGAAATTTTCACAAATTATGTATTTCTGTTGCCGCTATAACAAAAAATACTAAAAACAAATATTTAAGGGGGGCTCCCATACAACAGACATGATTTTTTTTGCCGTTTTTATAGAAAATGGTACGGAACTCTTCGTGCACTAATTCGACTCGCACTTGGCCGGTTTTTTTTTAATTAGGGCGTTTATACCACTGGCGAATCTATCCCTGTTTTACCCCAATTGCTTGCTAAAGAAAGACCTTATTTAACTTCAGAGAAATGTTTAATATTTTGTTTGTTTCATATCAGATAGGGTACTTAATTTGAATGGTCCGAAAATGGGTGTTAGGGGTCCTATTCTTTGCTATAACTGTTTTACTAAAATTATTTCGATTGTCTTACAGAAGGCATAGAAAAGACCAGTATTTTCTTCCACACAGTCAACTTGAGTGAACCTATAGGAAAAAAAATACTTAGTGGTGGCTCAGTGTTAACATGCACGACTTAGAAGTTGTAGGTCTTGAGATCGAACCCAGAAGGCCACATTACATAGTGTAATTTATATTATCACATTCATCACCACTTCTTTGAAAAGAGGGAAGGGACAATCTTGAGAGAACTTGCATGACCGATGATCGTGATCCGAACACTTCATTTTTTATTACGGCCTATTGCTTCTCATATAGAAGAAGTCTGTGTCCTAGCGAGAACATACTCAATACTCAATACTTTTATTGCATTCCATATGTAGGTATTCTTAGGTGGTAAACTTATAATTAGATCATATGGTCTCTGTCGGGCACAGCAAGAATAAGTGATTAAGGAGAGGAAGCATTTGTTAATTATATAATATTAATTTAACTTATTTACTAACATAACTTAAACATTACATTATATATCAATCACTTAAATATTCGTTTACTGAGTAATAACACTTCTGCAGCAAAAATTGTTTTAGTGTTTTTTAAAAAATAGGTTAATTTTCTCTTCGTTTTTTGCAGATTCAGGAAGTTTATTATATAATTTAATGGACATTACATAAGGACTTTTAGAGTGCATTTTTAATCGAGAACTTGGTATGTGTAGTCTAGGTAGGTGTCTGAGTAGATAGTGTGACTGAATGTCTTTTCGTTTTGAATAAAACTCTTGATGTTTTCGGACAAATTTGCATGTAAAAATGTATATGCACGGAAGGGTTAAAATATTATGTTTTTGAAAGAAAGGTTTGCAACTGTCTGTTTGTCGTAACAGGCTGATTATGTTTGAGAAAAGTTTTTTAAAATAATGATAATGACGTGAAGTGTATAGCAATACAATATGTATATAAACACCTAATCCTATGTAAATTCACTGTTTACAAATAAACTGCAACACAATAAAATACTACCTAACAATAGTTGGCTTCAAGCACCCTTGGCTGAGGAATAGCGAAAGGACTTTCGAAGGACCCAAAATAGTTGGGCCACCTGACGTACTCCGCAATACGCAGGCGTGAAAACTTCGTCCGCCTTGCTTCGTACTTGAGAGTCAGTGTCGTATGGCCCGCCGCGTATCACCCGCGTGTCGAACCAAACGCGGATTGGCCGCGTATCCGTCGCGCGTATCGTAGTGCTGTGACTCAAAAATAGTGCTGTTTGATTGATTGAGTGATGTGTAATGAGTGAAAAGGTGAGTTAACATTAGCTTTTATTTTTATTATGAGTTCTTTTTTTTTCTTTGAAGACTGTTTGGTAATGCTAAAATTAGCGGTTTAATTTAATCTGAAGGCGTCCTTTTAATTTGTTCAGTGTATCATGAGCGTCCCATGCTTTAATGAGGCTAAAACTTTTAAGGAGTCGTGTCGCTTTTAATTAATTTGGGAGATAATTCATGAGATTAGTCGAGTTCTCTTCACAGCTTTCTTTACGGTACTTGATTGTAAACATAATGTAAGCTGAGTTTTGTCACTAAACATGTATGAAATGTATGAATCAAATATAAAATACCTACTTATAAGTTTCCAATTTCCAGTGTTTTGAGAATTATTTCAACAGATTCCAGTGATCAAATAGTTCTTAAAATTTAGGCATGTAAGTCCTAGATAAATTAAAACAAAATAACATTTCATCCCTCTCATAATACATTATTGTTTTCCTTTGTAAAACAAAACATTATAATATCTGAATTTAAAATGAGAATATAATTTGATAAAATATTAATGTTCACTTTATAAACGGTTGACATGGGCATTGTGTGGTTAGCCCAACGTTTTGACACGGGACGCGTTAATTTATATTTTAATAATTTAACTTTTGGACACGTACTGAAATATGTACCTACATATTTATTAATAGTCTTTAACCCTTAACAGTAGATGTAATTATTAAGTTAAAAAGATTTTCTCACCCAAACTTTCCTTACTGAATACATTTCGTTCAGGACAACGTGCTTTCTGAGATGAACAATATTTGAGACAAATACTTCACATTCTTATCATCCTTGTCCATTAATTTACGATCATTACAAACGAAAAAATGATTTGTGATTGGTGATTGAAGAAATTTTAATAAATATATATATACTCCTTAATTTTACACCTTATCAGAATCAACTAAGGACTTTACTATTGAAAACAATGGGCGGTCTTATCGTTTAAGTGATCTTTTTCAGACAATTTTTGTATCGATTTGACACAGAAGAAGAAAATAAATACACCATAGTATAATAGTCCTTGGTGTACTATTTACATATAAACAATCCACCAGAAGTTTTTTCAAGACCATTTTTATTCCCAGAATTTCTCATAAACTGTCCCCATTCTTGATTTATGAACCGCTTTTAATGAAATTTTATGGACCTTAGAGAGAAAGTGAAAAATCACTCTCCCAACTGTTTTTCAAAAAGTTCCTAACTAACTTTTTATGCCTAGGTATTCTACGTTCGGGAAGGCGTGTGAAGTTTCTGGAAAATTTGTTCATTCACTGCCGAAAAAAGTCTCGAGAGGTTTTATAAAATAAGATGATGTTGTTAGTACTATATAACAAATAACTACTTACCTACTATCTGGTCTCCGAGCTTTTTTTGTGTAATAATTTTTCAATGTGTGTTTTTATGTGGGACTATTTTTTCCCGAAATAAACATTTTATTTTTATTTGTAACAATTTTAAACAAATGTTCTTAGTCAGTTTAACTACCTTCATATGTAGGTGTGTAGAACTTTTCTCCCTAAGAAGAAACACTGAAACAAATTTAGAGGTCAAACTCCATACAATACTTTCTGGTCAAATCATTATGAGAACCCTGTAATTTAATATCTGAAGTCGGCTTCTACACCACACAGATTTGATGGTATCTGTCCAGAGTTCGAGACAATGCACAGTGCAAGCATTGTAAAGATATAACTCTTAGGAAGAGAGTTGAATCTTAATTCTGCTAATATCACGATTTATTTTATAATATAGTATGGACGGATAAAATACCTTAACAGTAATTTTTGACAATATATTATTATATATATCATCACGATACATTACAGACATAACACAAATCGAGAGTGTTAATAGATTTAATGTGACTTCGATTACATCTTTTTTAAATTATTATAACCTTAGGGAAACTTACAGCTAGAATACAGATAGTTGAAAAATATTAAAAGAAAGCCAGTTACAAGTTTTCAGTATTTGAATAGAACAAGAGACATTAGACAGTAAAAGGAAAACAAGAAGTTTTTTTTATAATAAGCTTGCGTTTGTCCGCCATCTCACCTGGTGGTAAGTGATAATGTGGTCGAAGATGGAGCACGTTTACCTATATACTCTTGACTTAAAGGCCCCCAGGTTATAGCTATCGGGAAACATAGACTCCGGCAGACAATTCCACTCCTCAACCGTACGTGAAGTAAAAGCACTCGGAACGAGTTATACTAATAGGGGAATGTAAAGCAAAAAATAATATCAACGTTGTTACAAAAATTGGTTATACATAATTTTCTTGAATTCAGTGACGTTGGTTGAGAAAAAGTTAAGATCATTAACAGTCTGACACAATGCATTAGACGATCTGCTAGCTCTTATCATGCTAGAGTTTTGCTGATAAATACACCGCGCGGAGGGAACACACAGAGGTCGATAATTTCTTAACGTAAGAGATGGGACACGTAATCTAGTTTTGCCAATCAGTTCAGAACAGTCGGCTGCTTCATTAGCTATATTAAACAAAAATGCCATACCAGCAATTTTTTCCGCTCGATTAGTTGAAGAATCTGAAAATCCTGTGGCTACTATGATAGTTAGGTAGATAAGTTTGATGTGTTTAAGTCACAGCTTTAATAATAACACCGGTGCGGGCCGATCTTTAAGAAATGTTTGCTGTAGTGGGTCGGTTGATGGGTGATCGTCTTATCAATAATCGAGGATGAAAAATCACGTTAAACGGCTTGTCTTGTCTGTTATTAAAATTTCTATGTTTTTGCTGTCTTGCTGTTAACTGTTAATCTAACTTCTTATTAACTTAATTTAATATTTTAAATGAGAAAGTTCGTGAGGATGGATGGATGTTAGTAACTCTTTCACGCAGTAAAAACTTTTTACCAAAAAATTAAACCGACTCCCAAAAAGCACTGCAAAGTGAAAAATAACTTTAATTTCGGTAGTCGGTGTCTTTAGTTTTGTTTTTTCGTTTTTGGCACCGACTTTCGAAATTAAAGTTATTTTTCACTTTGCAGTGTTTTTTTGGAGTCGGTTTAATTTTTTGGTAAAAAGTTTTTATTTCACTCTTTTTAGTTAGATGATTTTTAATTTACCTAGTTACAAGAGCCTAAATGTCAACTACTTATAACCTTTTACAAAATATTGCTTTTCCCAATGCTGGGCCGTTAATTGTTGAGGAGTTCTCCTGGTACTTCACCATCAGCTCTACATCACCATATGCATTGTGACGAGCATAAAGTGCTTAACATCCATATTCAAGTAATCGAATCGCAATCCACTCAATACTTATTATTGAGTAGTTTCGGCGGCCATCTGTGGTCTTCATCATCAGTTTCACTTCCCCAAATGGTACTTTTTGAGAGCAACTACACAAGTTATTATAAGAAATACCCAAAACGCTATAGGTGTGCCTATAATATTTGAAGAGTTCCCTCGATTTCTCCAGGATCCCATCATCAGATCCTGACTTTGGTGATAATGGTACTAATTTCAAAGTATACCCATTCGAACAAGAATTTTCCAAATCGGTTCAGCCGTCTTCGAGTACTCGACGATAATACATAAAAAAAAAAAAAAAATACGCGTCGAATTGATAACCTCCTCTTTTTGTCGTCGGTTGAAAACTACTAACTGGATCTGAATTAAGTTTGTTTTTTTTTAGTTTTTTTGAAGTTACTACTGCTTGTCCTGGAATTTCCACGGCATCGAGATTTAGAGCTAGACAGAATATAATTGAGTAAAAAAATATACTAACTTACAGAATTTTCAATGAAAATTTCATGCCGATATATTTCATCAACAATTTCGACAGGTACACTTGTGCTAAGCCAGAAATAATTGAGCGGTTAGTTAACTTGCTGCAACCGATATGTCGTTGTCACTCGGGTATCCGTTACATGCGATATGGTTCACTACTATTTCGTACATATTGAGTTCGTAAACTAGAGGATATGTGTCAAATTTAGATGGAGGTATTTAATTAAATTGATATTCACTTTAATAAAAACTGTCTTGAAAGATTATTATACACCTCTTCTTATCTCATCTTCGACCACATCCTCGCTTAACATCAGGTGAAATGGTGATCAAACGTAAGCCTATCAACTATATAAAAAAAAACCTACAGAAAGTTGGGGTCAGCACAAATCGTTTTCTTTTTCTTTTTTCGGCTCTGATAGGCTGTCCCTTCATGTAAAACACTATCACTCTACTGCATGTCGTTAAACTGGACTTTAACTGCAACTTAGGAAATTGCTAAGCTGATGATCAATATGTGTGTCACTGCTGGGTGCCAACTGAAAACCAGCGCTGGGTGTCTTTCACCCAGCAAATGCTGAGTTGGTAACCCTTTCAGTATGGACATGATCAGCGGAATTCTTAGTATTATTTTTTGTTTGTAATTTTTTATTAGGGTTCCGTACCCAAAGAGTAAAAACGTGACCCTATTACTAAGACATTGCTGTCTGTCCATCTGTCTGTCCGTCACCAGGCTGTATCTCAAGAACCGCAATAGCTAGACAGTTGAAATTTTCACAAATTATGTATTTCTGTTGCCGCTATAACAAAAAAATACTAAAAGCAATATAAAATAAATACTTAAGTGGGGCTCCCATACAATAGATATGATTTTTTTTGCCGTTTTAATTGTTGCCGTTGAAAATGGTACGGATCCCTTCGTGCGCGAGTCCAACTCGCACTTGGCCGGTTTTTGTATGTTATTGTGTGTGTTTATCACCGAATAAATGGTTTTCAATTTCTATTTCAATTATGTGTATTAATGGCTTACGATATAATCGCATGAGTAAATTATATTTACACAGACAAACCGTGTAATCGGTTTTGTGGGGCATTGACTTACTTTTAAGATTCATGTGTGATTCATTCAGATGTAACATATATTAATAGAAAAAAAGAGTTACCTATACAGGCAAATCCACAAACATAAACTTTTTAACAAAAAATCTAATCGACTTTAAAACAAAAAAAAATACTACAAAGCGAAATACAACCTTAAAGATAGTTTCTTTGGATGTCTAATTCCGTTTTAAAATAAGGGCTAGGTACCTTTTCACATAGCTGAAGTCGGTTGGAGGGTATTCTGGGGAATGCCAGAGGTGATCAAACCTATTCATTTATCTTTATTTCGAGAAGATAAGATCAACAATGACAATAATGATACCTATTACAAAAAATACTTACACTTCTAAATGCTAGTTACAATTTTAACTTACAAACTATGTTAGAATTAAAAGATTGACTTGGTAATAATAATCAAATACGTTGCACACAAGGTGCTTCAGAGTGATATTTTAAGAGGTAACGGGAGGTTTTATGTGCTGATGCCGACATTCAAATCTCACTTTCCTGGTATTTTTTCCAAAAGTCTGTGCGCCATTTGATTTTCCCCCGATAACAATAAAAGAACTTACTACAACTGATCGACCTGTTGCCAGATAGTGCGTTGTCGCAACTATTTTTGTATAATTTTCCCATTACATGGGGAATATGAATATAATTAAAGAGATAAATCATCAGGGTTGTTGTTCCACCATAAACGTCGCCCATTATGGCTTTTCATCTGAAGAGATTGACCTCAGAATTTCTTTGAAAATAAGGTCCATAATTAAAAGTGAGGTCGCGGGTTCTAACCCGACCCATTTCACTATTACCGTGAACCCAAGTGGTTAACAAGATGGCTTTTTTTTAACGTGGTAAAATTATCAAATAAGTCCTCCCACCCCGGGCAGGGCCGGAGGGACTGTCAGACTTGTACTAATTAAATCCACGGTGTTCCTTCAATAGCCCTTTACGTTCCGGGGTCACGGTAATGGGATAATTCCCATGACCCCGGCAGGCTTCGGCCCTCTACAGGGGGGGCCTCGTCATCTTGCTGACGCTCTTTGAGGCGCGCGTGGAACACAACGCGCCGTCGACCCGGACATGGTCCATGGTCGGACAGCGAGTTGCCCTTTACTCGCTGTCCGCATGCCCGCGCCTACGGTGGCCGGAGATCGTCGGCCGACGTCCGACGCCGTGGGCGTCTACCACTGCGGCTGAGCTGGAGGGAGGACGTCATTCTCTCCCTCAGGCAGCCCGCCTCCTCCTTCGGAAGCATGACTGCTTCGCAGAAGGAGGCGACCGCTTCCCACTCCCTCTCGCCCCGCAGCATGGCCTCGACCAATGCCGGGCGCGAGAGGTCTCCGCCTATCGCCACCGTGAGGACACGTTGGTGCTCTGCCCAAGCGGGGCAGTCTTGCACTGTATGCTCTACTGTGTCCTCAGGGCGATCCTCGCAGTGGTGATACCCAGGCGTTTCTTCCTTCCCCATCAGACACAGGTACCTCCCGAAACTTCCGTGTCCGGTGAGGACCCATGTCATGCGGTAGGTCAGGACGCCGTGACGCCGATCTAGCCACTCCTCAAAGAGGGGTCTTACCGCCGCAATTGCGGCGTGCCCGTAACAAGATGGCTAGTGATGCGAATTTTACCCACATTGCTTGTTGAAATAAAATAAAAAATTAGCCATGTGCGAGTCAGACTCGCCCATGAAGGGTTCCGTAGTAAGTATAATAATATAATATAATATGTATATTTATTTGACGAAGAAAAACCTTACTAATATCTTAAAACTAGGTTATTTACATTTTTTACAAATACGCCAAATAACTTTGTTTTTCATAGTGTTTGTATGAATTACAAAGTTAAATTTGCGGTTTTAGAAAATATGCTGTATCACAAAAACTACTGACTCGATTTCGTTCAAACTAATTTTGGTAGAAAGTTTTCATAAAGATCTACAGACATGTATTTTTTTACAATTTTCACTCCATTATTCTATAATAATGGAGTGAAAATTGTTAAAATGAAAATTGTTAAATTGGTAAAATGTGTGTGTCACCCTCTAACTTCTATAAGTTAGAGGGTGACACACACATTTTACCAATTTGGAAGCTTATATCTTTTAAACGATTGACTTTATGAAAAAGTGATTTTAGAAACCCTTATATCATTTTTAAAGACCTGTCTATAGATACTACACATGCATAGGTTTCATGAAAAAAAAAAAATCAGTTCTAGTTCCATGTATGGGGACCCCCCTTTATTTTAAATATTTTTATTTTTTTTCTTAAAATTGGAAAGCGGTTTACAGAATACATCTATCTACTAATTTTCACATGTATAGTCTTAACAGTTTCGGAATAAAATGGCTGTGACATACGGACGGACGGACAGACAGACAGATGGACGGACAGACATATCAAAACTATAAGGGTTCCGTGTTTTGCCATTCGGCTACAGAACCCTAAAAAAGAAGATAATTTTGACTGTTGACTTTGATGCTAAAACAATACACTAAAACATTTCTCAGATCTGGAAACGTTTAATATGATTAAAGTAGTAACAATATACCTACCCGCTTTCCATTAGTTCTTAAGTAATTAATACAATATCTAGTCACAGTAATATTCCTGGAATGATATTTAATTACAAAATCGTCTTCTTAGTTTCTCCACAAAACGGTCTCAATTACACGTTCATTTAATTTTTCAAACAAATTAATTAATATATTAATTAAGATTTAATATAGCTATCTTAATTAAACACCAATCTATGTACTAAGACATTTAATCAAGTTAAATACATGAGTAAATACATAAGGACGGCTGTAGTAATTACGTTCTAAACTGTTTTATTTGTGTGGATTTCTATATGAACATATTACTACTAAAACCATTCTTCTATTTAGCGTTTAATGGTGAAGCTTCCAGCATTTGAATTTGGTGAAAGGAGGCGTTCTTAATTTGAGGCGACGATATTAATGCTTATTTCAATTTACTCAAAAGTTGGCAAACACAATGCAGAAGTTAATAAATGGAAATGTATCAAACATTTACTGCACAGAACACAGAATACTCCAGTAATTTGGCCATATAGCACGCCAAAGTACAGACAACCTGGAAAAGCTGATAGCTATCGGCAACGTAGATGATAAACGACCAAGAGGACGTAGTCCCAGATGATGGGCTGACCAGGTGTCCGAAGTACTGCAGATGCCGATGTCCCAGGCTCTCCATCAAGCTGAAGACCATAGTAGATGGAAAAGTCTGTTGCAATGTTTCTTTCGTAGCCACGATCTTCAGGACTGAGGGACCGACTTGAGGAGGAGAATCAAACATTCCTAAAAAAAAACTTTTTAACAAAAAATTAAACCGACTTCCGAAAAACACTGCAAAGTGAAAAATAACTTTAATTTCGGTAGTCGATGTCGATGTCTTTTATTTTCGTTTTTGGTACCGACTATACCCTTTCAAACAAAAAAAACAATTTTCCAAATCGATTCAGCCGTCACCGTAAAAAAAAATATACACATTGACTCGAGAACCTCCTCCGCTTTTTTTCGTCGGTTAAAAAGGAAAAAATAAAATAGGTAATCAGGATAAACTATAAATATCACAATTATCAATTCAATAAAACGACCCCTATTGAATGTGTCCTATTAATGAATGAATCGTTTTATCGTCTAAACGAATGGTTTACAATCTAAAATTTCAATGACAATCTAGATGCCATTCACAATCTAAAACTGCGTCATATCACCACTAAAACAGTCGGAACCTTTTTCAAATTCAGATTGTATGACAATCATAGATCACTGATAAAATTAAGAAAATAAAAAATAACTTACAACCATGTTTTAATTCTGTGCTGTAAATTGATTTATTGAAGCAGAATTTTGTAAAGAATACTCTAAATATTTAGTGTATTCTTTTAAATTTTTTTTCACACTAATATCATTTCTATTTATTTATTTCTTATGACGTAGCTGGCCGGCGTGTGGAGTGGGGGCTATTATCATGTACATTTTTTTCCCTTAATACGTGTCGAGTTGCAATACTCTTCATAAATAAATTATTACCATTTTCATAACAAACGCCATGAAAATCTGACAAAAGATCATCGTTAAAAACAATGCTAATTAAAATAAATGAAACGGAGACGGACACCCCTAGCGGGTATTACAAAGGGTTTTTAATCATGCCAACCTGATAATCTAGGTGTGACCCGGATAATGACGATGTAAAATGCCCGCTTCCGGGTATTATTGGCCGGGCATTGCGAATAAACTTCGGGAGCTCGTTACCAAAATAATAGCCTCGAGGTTAAGCAGCGCTTGCTGAGGTCATTTCGCGGATGGGTGACGATCTTAACATATTAAGATCCTTCTGTGCTTCGAAAAGCATATTAAGGTATTAGTCTCGACTGCCATTTACATACCTTTGACAGTCATTATGGGTAGTCTAAATCCAAAATACAGTATGTTAACTAACAGAGGGCGTTCCCGTTAACCCGCAATAGTATAGCATCCATACATCGTAAAAAAAAATATTGCCATTCGAAAACAATTTTTTTATATTAAAATATTCACTAAAAATGTTAAATTGATACGTGAAAGAGACACTGTACACGCGTACGCATTCATAAATAAATTGCGACGTTGCCGTCCTTCAAGCACGCATGTACAGAGTGTTTCTTTTACGTATCAATTTAACATTTTTAGTGAATATTTTAATATAAAAAAAAATTGTTTTCGAATGGTAATATTTTTTTAGCATGTATGGATGCTATACTATTGCGGGTTAACGGGAACGCCCTCTGTTAGTTAACATACTGCATTTGACACTAATTTTGTCAAGGTGTGTAGTGTTATCCGGCTACTAGGTAGTGGAAGTCAGATAGGCAGTCACTCAAAATAAAACACTAGTCCTCAGCTGCATCCATTAAGACTGACTCCAACCTATTTGGGAAATACCGAAATGGTCTATTACATCAGAATAATTTTTGATATTTGTTTTTATTTTTTATTATTACGGAAGAGCCCGCTCTTGACTTCAATCTCGCCTGATGGTAAGCTATAAATGAAGTCTACGATGTGACAAGCGAGCCCAGAAGATGCCTATTTACTCTTGCTTTAAAGCCTGATAGGTCACAAGTGGCAGGAAACACAGAAGCCAGCAGAGAATTCCACAACTTGTCTGTGCGCACAATAAAAGTGGAGGAGAAACGCTTGGTACGACAAGACGGTATATCAACCAAGTGTGGGTGGTAGACCGGTAGTGAAAGGGAGATGGAGGAATCAGGTCATGGTTTTCCTAAAAAAACAGTGTAACATTACGTACATAATGTTACACTGTTTTTTTTTTGATAAATGAATAACTCGGATACAGTTTGGTGTTCCTACCCGAGCAATCCCATTTACTATCCCTTTTCAAAACTTTGCCTGAAACCCACCATCATTCTAAAAACTTTCATCGAAACATTAAAAATCCAATCCTTTCAGCATCCAAAAGCAACATCAAATAAACAGCAATCTTTTAAAACATTTGACAAATGTGGAACTGTGTTTCACATAGAACTCATTAAGAGGAGTGGATCCTTACGAACGCCAAGTCTTGACGATTTGTCAACACGAGTATATACAGAGCTATGAGTCTTGGTAATCACGTGTCGGGACTCGCGTCATTACGTTTATTTTTCGCTTGGTACTGCCGAAAGTTGTAATGATGTGCTCAATCAACATGGAAATATTGTGAATAACAATTCAGCCTGAGAGTTATTTATTTATTATTTACTTTATTATTCACCTTACAATATTTATATGGATAAAAAAAAATAAACTAGTCGGTCTTATCGCACAAGGCGATCTCTTACAGACAACCTTGGGATGGACAAACTTAAAGGAGACAGATTAAGGGCTATCAGTGTACAAACATCATAATAGTCTGACACACCTCGCTTCGCCCAGTTCGGGAGGCAGTAATTGGATGATTTCCTCTCCTCGAAAATGTTACATTCCCAGTACTGGGACACAAGCTTGCTCTCTTTGAGACGAAATGGGTGGTAATCCAGTAAGCGGCCATAGTGCGGATTGGTGGATTGGAGTGAAATTCCCTGCCGGAGTCTGTATTCTGATAGCTATAACCTGGGGGTCTTTAAGTTAAGAGTGAATAGGTTACTTCTAGGCAAGCATGATTCATCTTCGACCACATCATCACTTACCATCAGGTGAGATGGTGGTCAAACGCGAACCTGTTATCAATTTAAAAAAAATATGTCTTCAGATATTTGGTTCTAGGACATTTCCTCAGGATGTTTTCGTTCATCGATTTGAGACCAGTGGTGATGGTATAAATTACACGTTGTACTGTGTCTGACTAGGATAGAACCAACGATTTGTAACTCGTCAGCCCGGCTCTTTACCACTGGGACTAATGATCTCTTTAAAAAAGGGTACCCAAACTAGATCAATGGAAAATTAAATTAAATTAAAATTAAATTAAATATCGTTTATTTCAGGCAATTTTTAACCCATAATAGGTATCCAGACACATTCTTAACTAACATAACATAAGATTTCAATAAAATAAAATAATAAATAAAATAAATCAAAAACATAAAAACTTGGGAATCCTAGCCAAGGTGAGACGGTACTTCACACCGGATCAGCTGCTCAATTTGTATCAAGCCCAGGTTCGGTCGTGTATGGAATACTAATAATATAATAATATAATATTCCACAACTTTTTCACACAACGCCATCTAGTCCCAAACTAAGCAGAGCTTGTGATATTGATACTAGACAACTGATAAACATACATATATATTTCTAAATAAATACATATTATAGATAAATTACACCCAAACAAAGAACAAATGGCCGTGCTCATCACACAAACATTTGTCCTAGGTGGGAATCGAACCCACGACCTTGCGCATAGCAGTCAGGACCACTGACCACTATACCAACGGGCCTGTGTGTCTCTCATCTTTGGGATGGATCTGCGAAATACCAACTGGACGCGCTTGAGTCTATCGAGAAGCGGGCCAAGAGACTCATTGGCAACGATGCACTGGTCGTTTTAGGTAAGCGTGCTCCAATTTCGATCACATCATCACTTACCATCATGTGAGATAGTGGTCAAAGGCGAACCTATTTTCAATAAAAAAAAAAACTTTAATACGTGATATACAAAATAACTAAATTCTTAAAACGTCTTTTACCTCCCTTGAGAGATGGACGGATCGGTACACAGCAGTAACTATTTCATTATTACTCAGGGCCACTCTTCTGTAGAATGACATCCTGAGCTTGTTTAGCAGTGCGGAAAAGCCGGCAACTCTGCTTTCGGCGAACATGTCAGTGGCACTACACCGCCAGGGCAAGTTCATCATAGCCCGGAATGCGTTATTATACTATACACGAAGAGTGTTATACACACTCCTCGTGTACCGGTACCAGAGTTGGCTGGTGTAGAACGACTGACAGTAGGCCTTGAACAGAGTCACCTAAACTTGTTTCGAACAGTGGTAAAAACGTCTTGCTAGCATGTTACTTCTACAAGCGATACTGCGTCTCTGACGTTCCATATCCTCATTATCCGATAAGTTTTCTGTTACAATATGCCCGAGATTTAAATTTGGTAACAATTTTTAATGTCGTTCCACATAAATTAATAGGAACTATTACGCCAGCCCCTTTCTTAGATTAAATAATATAGTTTGAAATCTTTGAAAAATTTAAGGACTAATGTCATAAATATGAAATGATATGAATGGATGTTTATTTAATCAATAACACCAAAATGGTCAAGTTTGTCTACACGAAAGTTGTATCTATCTCTGATATTGCAGTCTGGAATAGCGCATCAACTTTTTATATTGACAAAATTATCAAAATGTCCATACAAATGTAGTCGCGGTCTCTGCAGTACTTACTATAACACAATCGGCAATTATTGGTTCCATATTAGGCAGAACGCTGTTATGGTTGGTTGCCCGAAATAACCTTTTTAAAAAATCTGTTTGCTAAAGAAAAGGATGGTTATGTTTCCTTTCTAACTGCATGTTTGTCTGTTTTAAACATGGCATACACCCACAGAAATCTTAATAATAAGGCAATAGAAATGCTATCTACTGTCTTTTAATTAGTGTTGCCCATCTGATCTCAACTACCGTTTTATAAATAGCAATAGGATAATCGCTAATTGCAAGACTCTTGCGAGACTCTCGTTTGGGCAACACTACTTTTAATACCGGGACGCGTATCGCCGGTTCGCAGCTACCACCATATAAACAAACAATAGATACACGCTTTCGCTTACACATGCATTTTGCATTATTACAACAAAATTAAACTTTAAGCGATGAAATTACGCAATATTTTCTAAAAACGCATAATCTCAGGTGGCGTAACGTGTGCGAAAAGCAGAGAAAAATATCGCGCGCTCACTCTCACTTAGGAATAGTGCAGTGCAAAGCTCGTAATGCTCATATTATTATCGATAATTTTCTGTTGAGCGTTAATAGCCAAGGAGTCTCGTAACAATAGATAACTAATTTATCGAAAGTTTTTCATTCCTCGACGCGCTTTTAGACGATTTATTTAGGAGAAAAGGAAATACAATAAAACGTTAAGTGTACGTATATGTTTTTATTATTTAGTTATACAAATCTTGAAGGCTCTCCAATACTTCATCTTATGGGAAAAAAAACAATGACCAAATCAAATAGAGCAATAATGCCACAACTTAATACCGAATAATGAAGAATATACTTTATTGTTCACTAAAATAAATTGTTACACAACTGTTTTACGTAAATTCTATGGTTACGATGGCAGTCTTATCGCTTATAGCGATATATTCTAGACAATCTTAGGATGGATTGATGATATCTGGATCTTTCGGAAACCTGTAATAATAGCATTGGAAGTAAAGTAAACAAGTAAAACAGATGCATAAATAATATGAAAACGTATCGATCCGATCCAACTTAATCCATTATACTTACAATATACATAATAATATGTATCCTTAATTATTTTGTCATAAATAAAGATAAATACTGAACACGTCAATGATACAAGGATACCCAACGCAGATTGTTATTTAACTTACCTACGTACATAATAATAATAAGCCTACCTCCTATTAATTTTCTGAATGAAAAAATAGTAAAAAAGTACGAATTAAAAGCTATATAATCGTTGAAAAACGACTTTTTATAGACTATTTATACAGGAAAAAAACATGCTTAATGAAAATACGTATTGAAATATTGAATGAAAAATTATATTTCATTCGAATTTCGGTAAAACTACGTATTAACTATTAAGCTAAAGGTAATAAATTACCGATACAAAATAGTAGTGGCACGTCACTAATTCGCGGCCAACTCATGCGGCGTATTCCTGGAATGTACGTAAACGGCGACTATAATTTTATTGCTGCTTTCAGTAGTTGTAATAGTAGACATGAACAAGCTTAAGTATTAATGGTAATTGAATTGAGAAAAAATATCGTTTTCTGTGATAATCGTAGTAATAGTGGTGAAAATATTTGATTTGATTATATTTTTCAAAAAACGACATTATTTCAAAAATTAAGTACTT
Organism: Tholera decimalis; assembly: GCA_943138885.2. Taxonomy (NCBI): domain Eukaryota; kingdom Metazoa; phylum Arthropoda; class Insecta; order Lepidoptera; family Noctuidae; genus Tholera; species Tholera decimalis. Next base: position 42,488,869 of record OW964559.2, read on the forward strand.
ACATATGAAATGTTATCCCTTTATTTGTAATGTTACAAATTTTTGAAGAGTTTCCGCAGTTGGATAAGCTGCAAAAGACCATGTTTACCTCTCCGCGTCCCAAACAACACAAGTAACCGCAACAAACGCTCCACAAGCACTTGTGGTCAACGTGTCACATGCGCGGCGACAAGGTCACGCGTCTTTGCGACTTCTATTGCCTTATTATTAAGATTTCTGTGCATACACCTGACACTAAGCAAAACGAATCATCTATCAGCAGCCACTGCAGTTCCAAAGACGTTAAAAATTATTTTATTTTTTATTGTTAACTAACTGTTGCCCGCCACTTCGTTTTTCGCGTGGGATGTCTTTCACGTGTAAAATCTGATCCGTGGGTCTTAGTGCTCCCCTACACACCCCAAGGAACATACATGCCAAATTTCAGCTTCTTGCGCCCAGTTATTTCGGCTTGCCTGTCAGTCAGTAAGTAACGGAAGCGTTTTATATATACACTAGCAGCTGCTCGCGACTTCGTTCGCGTGGGAAGTTTTTCCCGTGTAAATCTCGATCCCGTGGAAATTTCGCAAAATCCTGTCTTAGCGGATGTCTACGTCATAACATCTACCTGCATGCCAAATTTCAGCCCGATCCGTCGAGTAGTTTGGGCTGTGCGTTGATAGATCACTATGTCAGTCAGTCAGTCAGTCACCTTTGAGTTATATATATATATAGATATATTGATCGATAAGCTTGCATTTGACCACCATATCATGCAATGGTTAGTGACGCTTCTTAGAAGTAACATATTCACTCTTGAAAGACTCACAGGTTATAGCCATCAGGAAACACAGACTCTGGCAGGAAATTCCATCCCTTAGCTGTTCACCATGTAACGATAGCACATCGCTGTTCGTCTTGTATCTTAAAAAAACTTTTTAGAAAAAAATAAAACCTACTTACATAAAAAGTTTTTTTTTTTCACGCTTTTTGGTGTGTCGGTTTGTAATTTATCTAGTTACAAAAGCCAAAATGTCAACTACTTATCATCTTTTACAAAATATTGCTTTCCCCGCTGCAGAGCCGTTAATTTTATAGGAGTTCTCCTGGTACTTCACCATCAGCTCTACTTCACCATATGCATTGTGAAAAGCATAAAGTGCTTAACATCTATATTCAAGTAATCTAATCGCAATCCACGAAATACTTATTCTTGAGAAGTTTTGGTGGCCATCTGTGGTCTTCATCATCAGTTCCACTTCCTAAAATGGTGCTTTTCAAGAGCAACTGCACAATAAGAAATACCCAAAACGCTATAGGTGTGCCTATAATATTTGAAGACTTCCCTCGATTTCTCCATAATCCCATCATCTGATCCAAACGTGACGACAATGGAACCAACTAGAAAGTATACCCTTTAAAAAAAAAAAAGAATTTTCCAAATCGGTCTAGCCATCCGCGAGTTATGAGGTAACATACATAAAAAAAGGTTCAAGACGAATTGAGAACCTCCTCCTTTATTTTTTGAAGTCGGTTAAAAAGAAAGAAAACTTACTCGAAAAAGACGAAACAGACATAAAAAAATAAAAGCAAACGTGTAAAACCTTTTGTTTCCACTTATCCCGCCTACTTAAGATCAAACCATAATTTCATGAAGCCGAAAATCCCCTACGTAGCCGAAATCAGCAAAAAACCACCCGAAAATGGAACCTATTTTTCTATTACTTGTAAGTACATGCAAACCTACATAATACAATTTTCTGTATAAATGTAAATATGAGACAATAAAATGGTCAGACCCTGGAACAGGGCTCTTTGACTTGTGCCCAGGAAAACCCAAAATCGCTTTATACTTTTATGGTAATAATGCCTACAGACCTTTAGATAAAGGGCGAGGTCCGTTTTGACTTCGCCTTTGTGGAGATTCCCTTTATCTAGTATCGCTTCATTTTTCATATTAAAGGAAAATGTGTATTTATTTTAGTAAGTATATTAGTACGTATTGATTTCAAGCTTTTATATAACTTAACTTGATATTTTGTTTGTTATGTCCAGGTCAAATCTTGCAGCTGATATTAGAACCAGTTAAAGCCAAGCAATTTAGCCAAAATTTTACACGCATGTTTGGTTTGGATGGCGATTCCCGGTTAGCTTAAGATACGTCATTTCAAATCCAATATGGCGGACGGCCTAAGATGGTGACATTTTGTTGAACTGGGCCTATTTTGCACAGCCGTGAAGCGTGTGCTTAATAAAAAACTTAATTAAATATAAAATAGCATATTTAATTAAGTTTTTTATTTTATTTCTTGTAGTCTCTAAACTGAGTTAAATTAATTAATTTATTTACACTTCATGCACGTAGGTACAAAAGCGGACTTCTTTCTAATTGTCTGCACACTGCCATATTATGGGTATCACATAAAAAGGTTTGTTGAGAGAAATAATAAAATAACTTCAAAAGCTTTCTTGTAAAGATATTTCCTCATGGTTGTTTTAACGTCACCTCATAAAGAATTGCGACAATTTTACCTTTATAACAACAATTCGACCAAAAATATTCGGAATAATATGTTTTACGTTTTCATTTTGAAAGGCAATGTCTCTACTACAGTTTATTTAGGTCTGACCTTTTGCTGAAATGGTTTGAGAGACTGCAAAGTGCCGATGCTTTTAATGTTATGGTAATGTTCTGATATCATTACTATTAATGACGGTTTAATTATTATAAACGGTGAATTAGTTTTCGTTGAGGTTTGTTAGTTTTTAGTTATGTTTATTAGGGTAGGAAGATTGCTGAATCGTCTGGTTATAAAATTAACTTGTTATTACGTAAGCACTTGACAGGCTTTGGTAGGTATTTTAGTTACATCTTACCTTACTTCAAGGTTTCCATTTTTTTTTCCTATTTCGTTGCGGGATCCATTATTGTTGAATCGCCTCTCTAGAGCGGCTTCTAACCAAATACCACAGCCCCGGAATATAAAGGGCAATTGAAAGAAGATGGTTGCTTTTTAGTCAGTAGAAGTCTAATACTCCTTTGCACTCCACACATAGTGGGAGGAGTCATTATATGGTTTTCCCACCGAAATAAAGGGCACATGCTTGGTGGCTGCCGTTCCAGGGGTTTATGTATGCCACTGGTTTGGAGTAGAGAGGAGGTGCTATCCCGTGAAAACAATAAAATACTTCACAAAATGTTTTATCTCTACTTCCACGTTTATTGTTTAATGCATACTGTGGCCTTTAATTAAGAGCCTATACTACCTCAAATGGCTCAGCATGTTCCTTCTTTATGTCGAAAATATTGCAGCAATAATTTTGATATAAATATATAGTAAAGTTGAGGATTAATGTTAGGTACTATGTTTGACGAAAACACGATTCCATAAAATTTTCTTGATAAAAAAAATTTCCAAAGTTACCTCCAAACCGAACAATAAACCGCTGTTATTCAAAAATAACTTCAAATTAGATAATGAAACTTTGCATATTAATTGAACTAACTATAAAGCAGGTCTTAAGTTATTTACTTTTTAATTTACCATTATTTTCACCGTAAAAAGAAATAAACTAAAATATCAGTGTCTTTTCCCTGCCACCCTGTCACGCTTGCTCGCGTGACCGCGGCCAGTAGTGTGCGAGCGAGATAAAGAGTGAGAAGCGCTGAGGTAGTATAGGCCCTTAAGGCTTTTTTGTAATAATATTGTAAATTTAACATGTATATTGGTGTATGCTTTGTTGGTTGTTCTTTAATAAATAAATAAAATGAAAAGTAACAAAAGAGCTCTTCAAATCATAGATAGTTTTGTAACACTTGTGCAGAAAAATAAATTATGTACCTATTTGTAAATGCTTGTAACAAGGAAAATATTTTTGCTTCGTTATTGCGATTAATTTAAAAAGAAATGCACACAAAGCCTGATTACTAACTGTTGAAAACAATTTTGCCAATAGTTTGTTGAAATTGAGTGAATTTCATGTCAGTGGTGCTATAAGTATTTTATGAACAGAATAAATGCACCAGTAAAATGTAATTGTACGAGTATTTTGTGAAATATGGGTATTTTGGTGTTTAATTTCTAAAGCTATACTTTTTTGATAAATTTTTATTTATTTAATTTGGAATCATCAACATTTTTTACAGATAATAATTGTTAAAGTTAGATAGTTTAGTTAGTAAGTTAAGTGAATGGATGTATAAATGAGGTGTGCAATCTTAATAAGACTTTAAATACTTAAATAAAAACTCTAAACTACATATATACATCTAAAAATAAAAATACAAGTACAAATACGAGTACCTTAAATCTTTTTTCTTAAATTGGACAAGAGCATGCAAAGTGATCTTAAACTATCAATAATATCTTTCTTATAAATAAAGAAACCAATTTCTGTTAGTTAGCGTCGCTGAAACTCGAAAACGGCTGGGCCAATTTAGCTAATTTTGGTTTTAAATATCTGTGGAAGTTCAGAGAAAGTTTAAAAAGTGAGAAAATGTTGAAAAAAAGAGGAACGAAGTCAGCGGTCAACTAGTGTTAAGTAAGTATAGCTATAACTTTTGAGACTTATTTATTCTAGCTGATATAATATGCCTCTTAAATACTACTAATTAATTTATATTTTTATCATAAGTTTGACGTATCTGACAAGTATAAATATATACTGAATCCAAGTGGATAACCATCTGGTTTATAAATCAAAACTTTTTGCTCGTATACTTTTTCCTGATCTTGGACGGAGACCTTTATTTGATAGGCTGAATTTTAATATTATGCATACGCTACATAATTAAGACAAGGTAGCAAATAGAATCAACTCACTGAATCAGGTATTATTGACCGACCCTAAACTTAATCTCCAATGAACAGGTAACCATTTAGATCCCAAGAAATGAATCTTAAATCTGAAGGGTCCTCTAAAATCACAGGCTATTCTGTACCTGCGGCTCTCAAGCATGGGATAACAACCTATAACTATTTATGAGGCTCTAACCTCTTCACGTATTAAACCTTTGAGTGCTTTTGATACCCGTTTAATCTCTATTTAATATGAGAAGGCTTGAAAGTTTTATATTGAGTTTTGCATGGCGTAATGTCAAAATGGCTATGTAGTTTTAGCTTAAATTAAAGCGGAGACAGTATTTAATATTCACTTTTTTTATAACTCCATGAAAATGTTGGTATGAATAGTAAATTATTTTCAATATTCCCTTACCGCGTATTTATATTTTTTCAATAATACGTGTGAGTTAGTAACCAAAGAAAACGATGGCCTCGCCGATGGGACTTCGCCTACATCTATATCAGTCCACGCTACGCCACTGACTAGACCTAACTACCTAGGCAATTATGAAAGTATTTTTTTTTATTGTTTTTCAGGCCTGGTTTCTGTACCACCTATCCTAATAACGAAACAACACGAATAACATATGACCGCGACTATCCATTACATAATGGTTTCAGATGATAACATTTTCTTATTTCATACGTGAGCGTGACTTTTCAGTAGTAGTAATTTTAATTTAATTAATTTGGGGTTCTAATTTCGAGATCATTAAAATCAAATCAAAATCAAAAATATTTTATTTCAAATGGGCACTTACAAAACGTTAGAAGCTAATGCACCTAAAACTCCATCATAGTTTTATTTAACAAACCAGTTTCCTCCAATATCGGAATAGACCAGTGTTAACCGCATTCGACCTCGTTCACCCACTTACGTCCAGTAAAATCTGCGAACTCCAGTCTGCCAGACTGCAACTAATATAGAATAAGGCACTTGTCCCTCCGTTGGCGATTGAAGAGAAGCGAGTAGAGCTGGTCTAAAAACAACTTTGTGAGCAGCGAGTGTTTGGTCCCAATAGTTTTGCCGCTGGGGTATTATTCTGTGCACTGTAGGCAGTGATTAGTTTCTATTTTGAATTTTATATAATGTATCCATATTCCTGTAGTTATTAAACATTTATTGTATAATTGTTCTTATTTACAACTAGCTTTTGCCCGCGACTTCGTCCGCGTGGAATAGTTACTTTGGGCTAACGTTAAATTTAACCCCGATTTTGAAACATTCTTCATTGGCGCTCCGCTCCTATTGGCCTTAGCGTAATGATATATAGCCTATAGCCTTTCTCTATAAATTGAATATTTAAAAATATTTTTTCAATTCGAACCAGTAGTTCCTGAGATTATTGCGTTCAAACAAACAAAAAAACTCTTCAGCCTTATATTATTAGTATAGATAACTGTTGCCCGCGACTTCGTCCACGTTTCCGTCGTTTTTCGTAAAAAAAAGTAGCCTATGTCCTTCCTCAGGGTTCAGTGATTTTGATGTAACAGACAGATTAACCTTCGTAATTTAGTAGGGATATATAATATGTCAATCTATAATACTCTTGAAAAATATCGCAATACCGAACCGCACAATATTATTGTTAATAGCTGTGCCCGCGACTCCGTCAGCGTGTAACTCCTTGTGTGTTATTAAGTTAATGTATTGGTAATATTGTTTAGATCACGTTCACATGAGGCTTAAGTACCTATAGAACGAAAATACTTCAGCGCAAAGCTTCCAGGTAAACTATGTTGAAAGTTGACCCGTCCGGCACGTGAACATAAAGATTTCTAGAAATGCTAACCCGGGAAAGAGCGACGTACAACTGACCATGCGAGAAACAACTAACACCGAGATCTACTCCAGCAACACGAAAAGTCTGCCCTTGAGCCTTATTAATTGTCATTGCATAACACACCGATACTGGGAATTGCGTTCTTTTAAATTGGAACGGAAAATTATTTGGTATTATGGGAATTCTGGGAATAAAGATGGTTTCTCCTGCACCGCAACCTGTTAAAATTTGAGCCTCGATTATATTTTGTTGCAACTGGGTTACTTTTAGCCGAGTTCCATTGCAAAGTTGTGGTGGTTTTAAATTTCGGAGCAGAATAATAATCAGAAAGCTTCGAACTGCTAACGCTATCGGGAGTTACACGTGTTATTGTGAGTCAACCATAAAAGATAGATATATGCTGTCATGGGATATTTTTTATATAATTTTAAGGAGAACATTTCCGTTATAAATGATTTCTGTGTAGCTTTAACCATTAAGGTTGCACGCGCGACGGAAGCTTAAAAAATGGAGTAACTTCGCCCGTTTTCCCAACATTTCCCTTCACTGCTCTGCTCCTATTGAATGTAGCGTGATGAAAAGTATACTATAACCAGCTCAGGAGTATGACAAATAATTGTACCAAGTTTCGTTAAAATCCGTCGAGTAGTTTTTGTTTCTATAACGGTTATACAGACAGACAGACAGACAGACAGACAGACAGACAGACAGACAATAATTTTACTAATTGCATTTTCGGCATCAGTATCGATCCCTAATCACCCCCTGATAGTTATTTTGTAAATATATTTCATGTACAGAATTGACCTCTCTACAGATTTATTATAAGTATAGATAGTTTTACAAATAATAATCGATCCTGCAATAAAAAACATTATTAGCGACAGCCTGAAACATAGGTTTAACCTAGCTCAGGCAAGCAGTTAAGAGGTATTATAAGTAATAATAATAATAATAAGCTGGCAACACTAGCCGTCAAATCAAGTTTTGTTTTCAGTTCCTACAAAATAAATTCGCAAAATATAGGCTGCGCTCAGAGGTACTGAGCAACCATATAATCTCGTCCCCGACACAAGCCGTGGTACAAGCGCCCACTAGTAGCGCAATGACATCGCGGCTCTATAGTCATAATAATGAGCTAGATGATAGGGTTGTCACGGTAAGTAGCCAATGCAACGATTGACTGAGGAGCGCACTGGAGGATGCGCTTCGCGAGTATAGATCGGCTCCGCCCGAACTTAGACCCCGATTACCACGGTTACCCATGCACAAAAAAAATAGGGCGCTGGTGTGTGCTTTGGACTCGCTGCTTGAGAACATTTTTGAGAGCATCGAAAACCTCGTTGATACGCACTCAATCCTGTATTGCGGGGCTGTTGCGGCATGTCGCTTAGCTAACGTTAAATTCCCTAATAACGACGAAGCTATTCGACCAAAACCTGCTGTACCAGCCTGGCAGTATAGGATCGAGAGACGTATCGATGAGGCCAGAACACTCATCGACAAACTATACTGCTTCAAGGAAAGCAATGCACGCCCACGTGTAATGCGTTTTGTACGGCGGGCTTTCTCGGGGACTGGAATCAGCCCTCGAGAATACACACCCCACATTACGGAGCGCATTGACTTCCTGAAGCAGAAAATTTATGCATGGGCAAGCCGTATCCGACGGTTTAAGCGGCGGGTTGACCGGTACTCACAGAATCGCATGTTCCAGAGCGATGAAAGGTGGGTATACAGAGCTTGGGAGCGACCCAATCAAAATGTGACTGACGTGTGCCGCCCGGATGATACCGCCATGAATTTATTCTGGCGCAACATCTGGTCGGTACCCGTCTGTCATGTTGAGGGTGACTGGATGCGTGAAGTTGAACGCGTGTGTGAAGCTATACCACAAATGGATAAAATAATCATTAACGCTTCTGATGTAGCCAAAGCAGTTCATCCGTTACCAAACTGGAAGTCTCCAGGACCGGATGGACTGCACAACTTCTGGCTCAAGTGGTATAGCAGCTCGCACGCGCTTTTGGCTTCTCAATTCCAGGCATCCTTAGAGACTGGGTCTCTACCAGAGTTTTTAACAACAGGCTGTACCCACCTGCTTCATAAGAGTGGTAGTCCCATGAAACCCAAAAATTATAGACCGATTACCTGTCTGTCTACGGTCTATAAGGTTCTTACGTCCATCCTGAGAGTGAAAATAAATATGCACATTGAGTGCAACTCAATTATGTCCGCTTCTCAGAATGGATGTAGGAAAGGGTCCCGTGGCACTAAGGAGCTACTCCTCATTGACATGGCCATTAGCCAACAGGCTCGTCGATCCCGAAAAGATCTATCGACATGCTGGATAGACTATAAAAAAGCCTTTGATTCTGTTCCTCATACCTGGCTTATCAAGGTGCTAGAGTTTTATAAAATAGACCCGACTCTACGCACCTTCCTTGAGTCATGTATGAGGCAATGGAAGACGGTACTTCGCTATCCAGGATGTCGACCGATCCCAGGGAATGATGAGCCTATATGGATCAGACGGGGAATATTTCAGGGTGACAGTTTGAGTCCAATTTGGTTTTGCTTGGCCCTGAATCCTCTAAGTACAATGCTAGAGGAGTCAGGCCTGGGCTATCGGTTGAGAAGAGGAGGTCAAAGTATATCCCACCTCCTTTACATGGATGATTTGAAACTCTTTGCCCCCAACAACTTGCAACTGATGGAACTACTGAAGGTAACTGAAACTTTCAGTAGCGCCATCAAGATGGAATTTCGTGTGGACAAATGTGCAATCATGCATATAAAACGAGGAGAGATTATGGAATCTGAAGGAATTCAACTTTCAGATTCCATACACCTTAGATCTCTCTGCTTAACCGAAACTTATAAGTATTTGGGTATGTCGGAAGCTTTAATGTTGCTGACATGAAGCAATCGCTGAGGGAGCGCTTCTTTGGCCGCCTGACAAAGGTATTAAACAGCCTTTTGTCGGGAGGAAATAAGGTGCGCGCTTTCAACGGTTGGGTCATGCTGGTGTTGATGTATTCTTTCGGCATACTCAAATGGACTCAAACTGAACTGGACGCCCTGGATAGGAGGGTCCGTACACTGCTAACTGCAAATCGGATGCATCACCCACGATCATCGGTGATGAGACTGTATATCCCGCGGAAATGTGGAGGTCGAGGCTTTTTAAATGCCAAAACTCTCCACAACCGCGAGATTTGCAGTCTCAGGGAATATTTCCTTAAAGCCGATGTGGGTATGCACCGAGATGTGATTGCAGTGGACAAGGGACTCACCCCGCTGACTATGGCTAAAGAGAACTGGCACAAACCTGTTATACTTACCCCAGATGACCGCAAGGAGGTATGGAAAAGCAAGGAACTTCATGGTCGCTACTATCGGGCTCTTTACGGGTCCGATGTAGATTTGACAGCTTCCGTTGCCTGGCTACGCTTCGGGGATCTCTTCGGAGAAACTGAAGGTTTTGTCTGTGCAATTATGGACGAAGTTATCTTGACGAATAATTACCGGAGACATATTATGAAGGACGGGACGACTGACGTGTGTCGGGCATGCCATCGTCCTGGTGAGTCCATCAGACATATTGTCTCCGGTTGTTCTCGTCTAGCTAACGGCGAGTACTTGCATAGACACAACCAAGTAGCCAGAATTATCCACCAGCAACTTGCTTTGAAATACAAACTTGTCGATTCTGAGGTACCGTATTACAAGTATGTGCCCGACCCAGTTCTCGAAAATGACCATGTCACGTTGTACTGGGATCGGTCTATCATCACTGATAGGACTATTGTTGCCAATAAGCCTGATATAGTGGTGATAGACCGATTAGTGCGCCGCGCAATGATAATCGATGTTACCATCCCACATGACGAGAATCTCGTGAAAGCTGAGAAAGAGAAACACATTAAGTATCTCGACTTAGCTCATGAGGTTGTTGACATGTGGGATGTGGACTCGGCTGTCATTGTGCCGATTGTCATATCAGTCAATGGGCTGATAGCTAAAAGCTTCGACGACCATCTGTCGAAGCTGGCTTTGCACAGCTGGATAAAGGGCCTGATACAGAAGGCAGTTCTCCTCGATACAGCTCGTATTGTGAGGAGGTTCCTTTCTCTGGAGACCTAACCACCGGTAGCTTGGACCCCGTTCCCGATACCAGTGGACTGCCATTTTTTATATTTTTAAATGTTTTTTTATTGTCACTTTTTTATAGAAAAATATTTAAAACTGTAATTTTTGAGAGGTATATAAAATAAAGGAAATAATAATAATATTCCACAACTTTTCACACAACGCCATCTAGTCCCAAACTAAGCAGAGCTTGTGGTATTGGTACTAGACAACTGATAAACATACATATATATTTCTAAATACATACACATTATAGATAAATTACACCCAGACAAAGACCAAATGACCGTGCTCATCACACAAACATTTGTCCTAGGTGGAAATCGAACCCACGACCTTGCGCATAGCAGTCAGGGCCACTGACCACTATAGTACAGGTGATTTAATCCAAAAGTAAATAAATAATAGTTGTAAATCAATTATATATAACTAAGCATTAGTTTTAACATTTATGTAATCTTTTGATTTATTGACCATTATATATTAATTGTAAATTTTGGATGAAATAAATAAATAAATATTATTATATTCGGTTAGTTTCTGGGCGTTAGTTCTGACCGCCAAGCGAGCATCGATCAGTCAGAAAGCACGTTACGCTGTTGGTCCTGGCTATCATTTGATCATTTTTTCTGTTTTGTTTTTTCTGTTCGTAACGAGTAGTCAAAAGGCAGAGAATCTGACACTAATCTTGCCTTGAAGTATTGTGTTACCCAGCTAGCAGGCATTCGTTCCATATAAAACACTAGTACTCAGTTGAATCCAGTTAGACTGTGACACCCATCAAAAAATAGTTCGGAAAAGGCAAGGCAGGTGATTAGTTCTTGTCGCTCAGTGACAAACTAGTAAAGCCAGTCTTCTTCGGCAATATAAACATTCAACGATGGACTATTCATATTGTTACGCCAGTCGCTAAGTGAAGTACTTATTTTATTTTATTATGTTTGGAAAACTTACAGCTAGACAGAGAAAATAACAAGGATAATAAATACAATATGGCCAATTACAAGTTTTTACTAATATCTAGATATACAATATAATAATACAGACAGGTTAGCTGAGATACAGAGAGAAAAAAAAATATAAATAAGTACAAATAATTTGTACTTATTTATATTTTTTGTTGAAAAAAAAAAAACTTAAATATTTTCAAAGAAATGCCTACATAGAGTCTTCTTCAACTTAGACACGCTAGTATTAAAGATGTCGATATCAACCTCCTGGCAAGTCGCATTGTACACACGGCTCGACCTAACCATGTACGAGTTTTGCCTATAGTTAGTTCTTGTCGTTGGTGTGTGCAATAAACGGGATGTACGTAAGAATGAACCAGGTACACGCAGTCCAATTTTGCCCAACAACTCAGGGACATCACTGGATCCGTTCGCAATATTAGTTAGTAAGACCAAGTCGGATATTTTTCTACGTTCGTATAACCGGAGAATATGAAATCTTTTGCATCGTTTAAGATAGTTTGGTAGATATGTACGTCGAGAATCTTCAACAGAAATCTAGAATGTTCGACACACTAACGCCATCTAGCGGCGAGTAGCAGTACTGAGTATCTTAAGTAGCTTCTGGAACATTCTTGGCAGTATAAACAGTGAGTCGATTTTACAAGAATGTTCTAGAACTCAACCAGGGTATAAATAGGTTGCAGAGGAACGCGGACAGTCAGTATTACTTCAAGATACGAGGCGACATAATCGAAGATTTACAAGTGAATTTCGTTGCGATTTAAGTGTTGAGTGACAAGTATTGTACTGTAAATAACTGTGTTAATTTTCTATTTGATGTTTATTTAAGTAAAGTATTAATTTTGGTTTAATGACTGTAAATTATTGTAATTATTAGAATAGAATAGAATAGAAGAATATCATTTATTTCTAAGCATATGGTACATTGAGATCTTAATATTAACATATCTATCCCGAACCCCAGCTCGTAACAATATATTATGTATGCATCTCTTTTGTTTACAAGGAATGTGTATCTCTTTTACGTTTCTTGAGCGAGAAATGAGCCGACAGTTAGTAGTTTCCTCGCCGGCGCGGGCGGTGGGACGCAAGCTTTATATTGTTACCACGAAATGTTTACTGTTAGTTTAAACTTAACCGTAATAATGAAATAATGATGTTTATTTTGCAAATAGGTTATAAATAACACTTTCACACGTCTTTTTTTTCGTAAATGTAAACTAGATGAGGCGAGTGTTTCCTAACTGACTACTCTGAGTAACCTAGTGCTTTCAAGGACGGACTTTTTATACTCCTTTACGTGTTTCGTCCCTTGATTTAACAATAAAGATCCTTTTTTCCTCGTTCTTAAACCTATTCGTGGCTTCAATACGAGTTATTATACGTACACGAAAGTAAACTAATTACGTTTACTCACTTTTCTGTTGTTAGTGAACTATATAAGAGCCATCTAGCATTTTTCTCTATAAACTAACGTTTACGTGGTATGTCGGCTATGGGGTGACAAATTATTTTTATTTTAATGCAATTGGTTGAAAACCTATATATAAAAAAAAACCGGTCAAGCGCGTGTCGGGCCACGCGCAGTGTAGGGTTCCGTAGTTTTTATAACAGCCAAGTGCGTGTCGTATTCACTGACTGATCGTTTCGTACCATGCTCTAACTAAAAGCCAAACATTACTACCTAACTAATTTGACTTCCTATACAAATCCTCACCTGATCCGACAATTTTGCACGAAAAGTTTTAATTTGTTTTAGAGATTTGTATAAAACTTGTCATAGCCGGTGTTTTGAATTTAAATACGGACACAGAGCTACACTACTGAATCGTCACAAGAAGCTAGCACGATACAACTGGCGCTTAGCGCCATCTATCGACATTTCTGTAGAGTTGTTCGAAATTTTCGAGTCAAATGCAATTGGTCGACTATTACTCGTAAACTTGTAAAGCCCACTTATGTGTGATAGTTTTCCTTTAAATTCGTTATATATAGGTACTACGGCCGTAACATTTGAATTTCTAACTACAACCGTTTAGTTGATAGAGGCGGGGGACACTTGACTCTAACGAAAATTGGTAATTTAAAGCTTGATAAATCACGAACGGTTTACTTAATCAAAAAACGATCTCACTTGACCCCTAATATTTTTGAAAGACCTATCCAACGATATCCCACACTATGGGAAGAACGAAAAAAAATAATTATCATCCCACTTTACATGTATGGGAGGTACCCTAAATAATTATTTTTCCAAAATTTTATTTTACCACTTTTTCGGCGTCATTAACGTGTATAATCATGCCAAAGTACAACTTTCTAGTACCAATAGTTTTTGAGCTAAACCGTGGACAGACGGAGAGACAGACGGACATGGTGAAACTATAAGGGTTCCTTGTTGACTACGGAACCCTAAAAATGATATTGTTAAATGAAATTAATTTTGTAAATTGGTTATAAATAACACTTATTTTTTTGAGTATTAAATTTAAAATAGATTAACTCTGAAACAGTCGCAGAAGTCAAAGTCTCTGTTAAAGATCACACAATCCGTACTATTCAAATCATAATTGAGATGAGATTATGTAGGTAGGAAAGTATGGGATGTGAGCTTTTGAGAAAAGCACAACACATACTTGAGTGGAACACTGTCTGGAAAATATAAGCATTTGTCAGATATAACGTCTGATCCAGACATGATAATCATAATTTTTTAAGGGATAACTTCTACTTTTTTTTGTGATTCATTATCTACCCCTGGACTTTTCTCAATGCAATGTAACGTAGACCTCATCTATCGCGTACCATCAGGCGAGATTGAGGTCATAACTGGGTTCTTTAAGAAAGAAAAAAAACGCCGTATTCGATGGCACATCGAAACTGTCTGTAGAACCTGAAGAATCCGGCATCCTACCAGGGTAAGACTGGCTTCTGACTGTCCCTAACGACTACCAAAGATGAACATGTGATACTTATCTAGGACCTTGGTTTAAAGTGTCTCAGGGCACAGATGAATCTTCATATTATGTTAAGATGATCACACATTTCAGCACCGACTTTGTTAAGTTACTTTAACCTCTAACGTTTTGGACTGCATAGACAACTATTGAAATTGAAAACTTTTTTTCATCACGTAAATGCGATTAATTGTAATTGAAATGCTATTTGAATTAATATGTAAACTAAATTGATGAAAATTTTGTTTGAAACTATTGTATATTCATAGCCAATTTCGGCCACAGCGACTGCATTCCCGTTAGTTTTTATGCGTCCAGACATGACTGATGTAACCAATTTTCAGCCGACGACCAAAAGAGGAGGTTATCAATTCGACGCGTATATTTTTTTTCTCTTTTTTTTTTTATGTATGATCACCGATTACTCGAAGACGGCTGAACCGATTTGGAAAATTCTTTTTTGTTTGAAAGGGTATACTTCGAAATTGGTACCATTTATCACCAAGTCAGGATCTGATGATGGGATCCTGGAGAAATCGAGGGAACTCTTCAAATATTATAGGCACACCTATGGCGTTTTGGCTATTTCTTATAGTAACTTGTGCAGTTGCTCTCAAAAAATACCATTTGGGGAAGTGGAACTGATGATGAAGACCACAGATGGCCGCCGAACCTACTCAATAATATTATAAGTATTTCGTGGATTGCGATTCGAATACTTGAATATGGATGTTAAGCACTTGTTCGTCACAATGCATATGGTGATGTAGAGCTGATGGTGAAGTACCAGGAGAACTCCTCAAAAATTAACGGCCCAGCATTGGGAAAAGCAATATTTTGTAAAAGGTTATAAGTAGTTGACATTTAGGCTCTTTTAACTACGTAAATTAAAAATCGACCAACTAAAAAGAGTGAAATAAAAACTTTTTACCAAAAAATAAACCGACTCCCAAAAACACTGCAAAGTGAAAAATAACTTTAATTTCGGAAGTCGGTGCCAAAAACGAAAATACAAAACTAAAGACACCGACTACCGAAATTAAAGTTATTTTTCACTTTGCAGTGTTTTTGGGAGTCGGTTTAATTTTTTGGTAAAAAGTTTTTATAAGTAAACGTACGAGCACAAAATGTTACAAGCGAGGACGCCGTTCACGTAATAGTATGAGATGTTAGATGGTAGTTTATTTTTGAGGTTTTCTCCCTTAGCGAAATCATTGTATGCCTAACATGGTGGAATAGTGCAAACGCACACAAAAAACTTGATAACAAGTCTATAACCACTGTCACACAATAAAGAACTTTGAGTTTGTGGCAAAAAAAACTCTAAATAAGGATTTGATGTAGTGTAGGCTCTACTATGATAAATCAGCTTAAGGATAAGAAAAAGATTATAGTATGTAAATACATATTTATCTGTTGGTCTCCTATTATGTAAATAATAGGTATATTCTAGGCATATCCGACTATTTCTATGTTGTAACTATCAAATACCGTTCCCAAATATTCACCAGCATAATATTATGATAATGGTAAGATAAAGAGAGAAAGATAAATAAATTGGCGCCAGGCAGGAGGCGTACCATAAATAAAACAAGTGGAATAAACCACGCATAAATGAGTCACAGCCACACAAAACGGCTATCGCTCAGCATAATGCTGTCAAAACAGAGCTACCTACAACAAACAAAACAAAAAAAAAACTGGGACCTGAAATGCTATCATTGATCACTAAAGGCGCGCGCGGCTTACCTACAAGAAAAACTTCTGTGCAAAAAACTTTTTACCAAAAAATTAAACCGACTCCCAAAAAACACTGCAAAGTGAAAAATAACTTTAATTTCGGTAGTCGGTGTCTTTAGTTTTGTATTTTCGTTTTTAGCATAATATTTGAAGAGTTTCCTCGATTTCTCCAGGTTCCCATTATCAGATCCTGACGTTTATGAAAAGGGACCAATTTCGAAGTATACCCTTTTAATCAAAAAAAGAATTTTCCAAATCGGTTCAGCCGTCTTCGAGTAATCGATGATCATACATTAAAAAAAAAAATATATATATATACGCGTCGAAATGATAACCTCCTCTTTTTGTCGTCGGTTGAAAAATAAAGAGTGGACATGTTGCAGATAATCGACATCGAGAGAACGTCTCTAGCTTGACCTTGACAATATTTTGTGGTATCGGAAAAATCGTGCGCATTTTTGGCAATTCGATTTTCTATGTAGGTAGGTTTTTTATTTATTTTATTTTTATTACGAATGAGCACACTGTTGACCTCGATCACACCTGATGGTAAGTCTAAGATGCTTGCTTGCTTTAAAGGCTGACAGAGAGTTCCGCACCTTGGCTGTGCGCACAATAAATGTTGAAGAAATCGCTTAGTACAACAAGACGATATATCGACCAAGTGTGTATGTTATCCTGCGGTACGTCTGGTAGACCGGTAGTAAAAGGGGATGAAGGGATTAGGTCGTGAAGCTCCTGCGCACACTCTCCGAAGTACAATCTGTAGAAGATAGACAGGCAAGCAACGTTTCGCTGGTGAGCCAGGCTGTGAAGCTTGCCTGCCAGAACCTCGTCACCTATGAGCCTTTTAGCTCTGTGTTCGTTCGAGTCAATATATATTATTATTATTAAGGTATTGTGTGAATTGATTAATTAGTAAATGTACTTTTAAATCATTATAATGCACACTTTCATCGTAACCATTAGGAATCTTCTCAGACTTTTGTCATCTATGTCAGGACTGCCTACCTGTCTAATCGTATACAGCACAGTACTAGCGTTTTATATGGACCATTGGCGAATCTGACTTCCAAAACCCAGTAACTGGGTAATATAAGACTCACTTCTACATTTTTGTAATAATATTTATCTAACATTCTAGACTTATGTATACCTATCAATTTACGTTAAATCAGTATGATCACCCAAATTTTAGAACGGTTAGTAGTTTCATGCAGAACGGTTTCGGTTTATAACAAGCATATATTGTACTTAACAACCATATTCAGGTAATTGAATCGGAACCCATGACATACTTATTATTGAGTAGTTTCTGTGGCCATCTGTGGTCTTCATCATCAGTTTCGCTCACAACTGTACAAGTTACTATAAAAACATCGAAATCATCATAGGTGTGCCTACAATATTTGAAGAGTACTCTTAGATTTAGATATACATAAGAAATATACGAAATACATAGTGAGTTCATCACGTTGGCAAGTCTCATCTGTCAATAAATTACATAATATTTGGTACGGAGATGTACCAAATTATGTAGGCGAATTGAAAATGTTTGATTTTAAGTGGACTGTATTTTGAGGATGGCTGGTTTCGCCTAGAAAGAACAGGATGATGAACGGGCGACCGAGTTTCAGGGATTATGAGGGAAAAGCACGTCTTACCTGAAGTCTTCAAGATGGCGCCTGCTGGCGCCTGCCTGCTTCGAGCTTCGAAGTACACGACGTGTTGATATCAGAATGCACCAAACCACTCAATCACACCCGCGGGCAGCTCATCTTAGTTCAATCACGATTTATATAGATAAATAAGCGGAGTTTTAGCGGTATAACACACGGACGGCGGAGTACGGTAAGACATCGACAATACGTCCGCGTGGAGAGGCGTACTTAACACGTTCTGTCATTGCGGTGTCATTGCTTGCCATAGATTCGTGGCAGACATGCTTTTTTGGGGTAGGGAGAGGGAATGGTCGTCCGTTCTGACAGTAAACGTCAAAATGTGGGAACAAACTATTTAACCAAATTTCAAAATGAGATGGCGTTACCATTTCCCCCCGGCTTTAAAGGGTTGCCTTTAAAAGGAAACAAATAAAATAAGCTACGTTAGGTATACTACCGCATAACCTATCCACGAGCTAAAACAGCGTTATGATATTAAATTAATCTAAATTAACTTTAGCGGAACAATTATAGCGAAAACTATTAACTAAATACCTAAACTAAGAGGGAGATCCAACTTCAGGCTAGATCTCACTGAGTCGGTAGCGGACAGAGACGTACAACAGGGCGCACGTAACTACCCTTCGCGGTTTTTACAGTAACAACGCGGGTTGTACCGTCTTTAGATGTATGCAATTTCTCAACGATGGCTAAGGGCCATGAAAGCGGCGGAGAATTGTCATTTATGACAATAACCAACGTACCCTCCTGTATAGGGGATGCAGGACTATTCCATTTGGATCTAGCCTGAAGCTGGTGACGGTATTCCGACCGCCAGCGCCGCCAGAACGACTGTACGATATTATCGAGCAGAGTATGTCTCTGAAGCAAGCTAGAAGAGTCTGCTTTAGGAGCGGGAAGTGACGATAATGGCGCTGTGTTCAAGAAATGCGCAGGAGTTAACGCGGATGGTTCAGCAGGGTCGCTACTCAGTGCTGTGAGCGGCCGCGAGTTAACCAGTGCCTCGACTTGAGCAAGGACAGTTAAAAGCTCTTCATAAGAGAGGATCTGTTGACCTACGATTTTGAAGAGATGCGTTTTAATTACTTTGACCATGCTCTCCCAACATCCACCGAAATGTGGTGAAGCAGGCGGAATAAACTTCCAATTAATGTGATTTACGGAAAGTTCTTCCTGTAGACTTGTACGATATTCTTTATTAAGAAACTTATAAAGATCGCGTAAATAAGAGTTTGCACCCACGAAACAAGTGCCGTTGTCCGTGTACAAACATTGTATAGGGCCGCGTCGCGAAAGAAATCGTTTTAGGGCTGCCAGAAATGACACCGTGCTTAAATCCGTCGCAACTTCAATGTGCGTGGCGCGCGTCGTTAAACATGTAAAAATGCACAGCCAGGCTTTACGGCTTTTAACACCTCGACCACGCACTGGCGTGTACTGCAGCGGTCCTGCGTAATCACAACCGGTATGTGTGATCGTCTTATCTACTTGATTGACGCGCTGGCTAGGAAGGTCAGCCATGAGAGGAAAGACCGGGCGAGGACGAAATTTAAAACACGCGTTACATTTGTGTATTCTGTGGCGAATTATTCGCCGTGCAGCTAAAACCCAATGTTTATGCCTGAGTAAGGACATAAGCAACTCTGGACCGGCATGGAGATGTTTCTTGTGATAAAAATCAACAAGAAGGTCGACAACGTGGTCATGACGCGGTAAGACGCAAGGATGCTTGTAGTTGTATGGTTCGTCCGAATTTGACAGACGACCGCCAACGCGTATAATGCCGTGCTCATCGAGAAACGGCTTGAGCTTAAGAAGCGCGGGAGAACAAGATACATTATTTTTTAAATTTTGAATGTCGTTACTAAAGTGAACAGCCTGTACAACTCGCAATAATTTATACTCTGCGAATTCAAGATCAGAGCTCGAAACAGAAGCCCCATTAGGTAGTTGCCTAAGAAACCTACAGACATAAACGATGGCGCGTAGTAACTTAGACCACGACGACATGCGCAGCGCGAGTGCATAGATCGGAGATTGTGCTACCTCAACAATCACGGGGTGAGAAACAGATTTCCGTTCGGGTGCATCCTCGGCTTCTGCACTGTGGTCACAATGTTGTATGGGCCACTTGACTCTGACGGATCATGAGAAATCCAAGAAGGTCCACGGTACCACAAAGGATGTTGCAGAAGTTTAAGTGGAGTAACACCACGAGAAAGGCAATCAGCAGGATTCTCAACGCCCGCGATGTGATTAAAACAAGTAGCAGGAACAAGTTCTATTAATTTAGTAACGATATTGGCGACAAAAGTCTTCCAGCGGTGAGGAGAGGAATAAATCCAGGCGAGCACTACCTTGGAGTCAGAAAATGCGTATATTTTATTGATGGGGTAGTGGGGCGAAACTGTGTCTTGAACCTTGCGGAGCAACTGAGACAGCAGAAGGGCCGCGCACAACTCCAGTCTCGCAACCGAAATGGTTTTGACAGGCGAGACCTTGGACTTGGCACAAACTAACTGCACCGAGTAGTTAGAACCAATGCGGACTTGCAAATATACGACTCCGCCGTAAGCGCGTTCGCTGGCGTCAGCAAACCCTATTAAGTTGATAGTACATCCATCGACCAACCCAAGATGCCGCGGTATAGTTATTTGATTGAGCGCGGAAAGCTCAATGCAAAATTGTTTCCAAGCGGCGACAATATGGTCGGGAGGTGCGTCATCCCACTCACACTTTGATAACCAAAGTTCTTTGATCAAGAGCTTGGCGTACAAAATTGTGGGAGCCACAAAACCCATGACGTCCCATAGTCGTGCCACTGTGGACAGCATAGTGCGTTTGGTGCACTTATCATCAGGTGGTGTGACATCAAACAGAAAACTATCACTGGATTTATACCAACGTAAACCGAGAACTTTATGCGGTACAGACCTCTCAAACTCAATGTCTGGAGAAGCCTTATGAGAATTAGGTAAGTGCTCGAGAACCTGTTTATAGTTGCTTGTCCATTTGACAAGATCAAACTGGCCTCGCTTGAAAAGCTGAATAAGCTCTTCACAAAGCGAAATTGCTTGCGGAGCGTATGTGACACTACTAGCGATGTCATCCATATATAAAGCGGAAGTAGCGGCAGCCGCTGCGGCGGGAAAGTTGTCGCCTTCATCAGCGATCAACTGGCGGACAACTCGTAACGCGTGATATGGACTGGACTTGAGTCCAAAACAAACACGATTAAACTGATACACAGATAAAGGTTCATTTTTGTTAAAACGATAAAAAATCCGTTGAAATCTACGGTCAGATTCACGAACGCCGATATTGAGAAACATTTGGCGGCAATCAGCTGACAGAGCAACTTGGAAAAGTCGAAATTTTATTAATATATTAAATAAGTCACCCTGTAGATTAGGTGCATGCAAAATGTCATTGATCGACTTACCCGATGTAGTCCTGCAACTAGCATCTAAAACCACGCGACGTTTCGTGGAGGTTTTATCTTCGCGAACTACGCCGTGATGCGGAATATAATACGCGGGAAGAGAATTGTCCTCGTTGTTAACAACCGGACTCAAAAAACCTTTATCTATGTAGTCGCGCATGACGTCATTATAGGCGCCGCGCAACTTGATCGATGCATCCAGTTTGCGTTCCAAACAATGAAAGCGTCTAAGCGCCGCAGCGTACGAGTCGCCTAGCGAATACGGGTCACCACAAAAGGGTAACGCCACAACATATCTACCACTGTCGTCGCGAACAGTGGTAGTGCGGAAGTGTTCTTCACACTCGAGATCCTTAAGGCTCATCGAGGGCGGGGCGGAGATCTCTTCAAGCTCCCAAAATCGCTTGAGAAGAGAATCAATATTATTTTCTTGAAGAACAGCACAACAAGACGTAGTATATTGAGAAATATGTGACGTAGGTACGGTACCCATAATCACATATCCAAATACCGTCTCAATAGCGGGTGGCAAATTATGTTGTTCACTACGTATCACGTTAGGTAGGAACAAATGTGGAAAGATAGATGCGCCGAGCAAAGCGTCGATATTTCCCGGTTGCGAGAAGTCAGAGTCTGCGAGCGATAAATACTCGAGATGCTTAAGTAAGGACACGTCCACCTGAGCGTTCGGCAGTGTGTCCGTAATACGTTCCACGATAAGCGAGGAAATATTAAAATTAATATTCTTATTGAAACGGGAATGTATTCAAACATCTACGGAACCCTTACAAGATTTTCCCGACCCACCGATCCCCTTAACTACTAAGTTAGTATTTTTAAAGTTATTCCACAGTCCGAGGCGTTTAAAACAATCAGAAGTAATAAAATTACTTTGTGAAGCACTATCTAGTAAACAACGAATTATGTGCGGTGAGTTATTGACATCGTAAACAATAACTTGCGCTGTCGCTAACAGTACCGTTGTGGACGCCATACATTGCGGCTCTGCATCGCGCTGAACATGACAAGTGCGCGAGCGCTGACCGCGCGCACACGCAATGGTTGTCGTACACAGCGACACCTCGGGCTGAGACGCGGAAGCGGCCGCCGCCGTGGTATTGGCGGTTTGTGGCTGTGACGGTGACTCATCCGTTAGGCTTCGTTCACACGGCATTGTCCTACACGTTTTTTGCAGTATACGTCTTAACGTATAAATAGTGACCATACAACGTACATAGATCCATTCACACGTCGATTGTACTGCAAAAAAACGTGTACCGCTTATACGTTTAAACGCATACTCAACGGACTTGTCGAGCAAATCGAATGAACTTTGACGTATTCGGTTCGCAGTGGCATATGGTATAGCTTTGTCTCCTTCACACGACACGATGTCATACGTTTTTTATCGAATAGCAACTGAAGAAGCGTTTAGTATCTGAGCGTCTTTTGGAGGGGTGGCACGTATTTTATGTTTGATTTGGTTTGATATTCAAAACGGTTGAGGAATCTTCTATAGATAACGAACTATTAATTTCTTTAGTGGAACAAAATCTCGTTTTATGGGATAAAACTTTGGAACTTTATAAAAATCGCGTCGCAACTCAAGCGGCTTGGAAGGGAATCATGGTAATAATTGTTCCTAATTTTGAAACAAAGGAAGAAAAAAAAAACAAGCCATAGGTATGTATCTTTTATTATTTACTAGGATTACAATGGCTTTTAATACGAAACACGAATATACTATAGTAAAATTAGTCAAAGCTTAATATTTTTTTAATTATAATAATTAACATTAATAAAACTTAAATAATCACAACCTGTGTATTTTTATTTGTGTACTCACCTTTAACTAGATGGCTAATTTCATTTTAGTACTAATGCATTTCCGCATATTCGTATTTGATTTTGGTAGGCTTGAATTTTCCAGTCGAGTTAATAACTTTTCAAAACTTTCAATAGACATTCGAAAGTAATTAAAAAACATTTTTTCATCGTTTCTAAGATTTTCGAATAATTTTTCAAATGTGATCGTACGCACAGATTCTTGATTAATAGGATGTACCCTAAACCTTCTGTTTTGTCGGCGGCGAGACCGTTGGCGCCTTTGATACCAATATAATAGTACAACCAAGCGTGGATCCATCAGTGACGTCTACTCACTGTGACAACTGTGTGGAAACTGCGGCTGTTCGTTTTTATACGAATGAAAATTTACCATATGAAAACCCGGTTGACCATACGTTAAAAAAACGATTACAGAAAAACGTGCAGGACAATGCCGTGTGAACGAAGCCTTAGCGTAGATTTTTTATCGAAATGTAATAATGTGTGATGACGCTGATTGCATGAGCGGCACCTTGTCTTACTAGAACAATCACTTGTTTTATGTTTTATGCTTAAACAATTAACGCAAGCTTTGTTGTCTTTCACACATTTGAAACTAGCAGTCGGATTTAAATTACTAAAAGCGGGACATTTAAAATAGTGGTCGTGCACAATATTACTGCACAGACACTTAGACGAATTATTTTTATTAGGTTCCGAACATGCTACATAAGACTGCGGATTAGGGACCGACCTATTGTTACTATTTCGCGATTTATTCGAACTTTGTCTACTATTGTTATCATTCGACGAGCTGGATGAACTAGGCTGCGTATTATGATATATTCGGCACTGATCTTTGATGAAGGTAATAAAACTATCTAGAGTAGGTATTTTATGATTACGTTCCGACATCTCGTAAGCACGAATGGTTTCAGTGTCGAACTTCTTTAAAGCGAGTTGTAACAATATGAAGTCGGAAAGATCTTTCAATTTTAAATTTTTAAGTGAATTAACTGCGGTAACAAAGTTATCTATAAACAGCTGGAAATTCGATTCAGACGCGGGACCGGACAATTTAAGGTTTAAAGCCTGATCAAAGTAAGTAGACGCGAGGATACGAGTATCCTGATACCTATCAAGGAGTGACTGGAATATGACCTGATAATTCTCAGCACTGGGTGTGACACCCGCGAATACGGACTGCGCTTTCGGCGACAGCTTCCCTATTAAATAGTACAACCTGTCAGCGTCTGTCAGAGAGCCATTATCGTGCACCGTTGATTTAAAACTTGCATGAAATAACGGCCAGTTCCGTATATCGCCATCAAACGACATAAGTTCAATCGGAGGTAGTCTAGGCGGCGCTCGGACAACCGGTGCGGCGCTCGTGGAGTATCTACCCTCTAACTGTAATTGTATGCGCTTGATGATGCAATAAAGATCCTCGAAGGATGTGTACGCTTGGTAATTCGGTTTTGAATCAGGATCAAAAGAAAGTAATTTATCGTTATAGGTATGTGTCCAACAAATTATGAAAGTCTGATCGAATATTATCTACTGTTACACAATAACTAAGAAATGATTCGCTAATTTCGGAAGAAGCGGCGGTTTTTGAGCGCTCGTAAATATTTTGAATCCGCTCAAATAAAACATTACGTTTAGCTTCCAAGATTGTCAGCTCTTTTTCTTCCGAAATACACGGCTTATTTTGTTTCGACATGTTGTGTGGGTATAAGTAAATAAGTTGTTAGGAACAAACTAACTAAGAATGACCAAGTAGCCACTATTTTTGCAACTGAAATAAGATTCGTAAATATGTTTATGCGGTAGTTATTCCTAGCTAGGCAAGAACTATGATAATTATAATTGGCGGTAAAACTAAAAGATGCTTGAAATATGGAATTTACAAGGCAACTATGATAGTTTGTATAATGATATTTAGGAATGTAGGTAGCTACTTTAAGTATATTACCTACAGGGGGGCGAGATTTAACCACGTAATGGGTATGGATATGGACTAAGGCGTATAGCTAGGTGCTATAACTTCCTAGGTAGGTACTTTTATAATGTACCTACGCGGTATATAGAGAATATGGATTATGAATCCTTCTCTTGCGGGGGCGAGCTATGAATCCACTTGAATAGGATCAAGCAATGGATCCGGCTCGTAGAGGACCAAAAAAAATGGTACGGAGATGTACCAAATTATGTAGGCGAATTGAAAATGTTTGATTTTAAGTGGACTGTATTTTGAGGATGGCTGGTTTCGCCTAGAAAGAACAGGATGATGAACGGGCGACCGAGTTTCAGGGATTATGAGGGAAAAGCACGTCTTACCTGAAGTCTTCAAGATGGCGCCTGCTGGCGCCTGCCTGCTTCGAGCTTCGAAGTACACGACGTGTTGATATCAGAATGCACCAAACCACTCAATCACACCCGCGGGCAGCTCATCTTAGTTCAATCACGATTTATATAGATAAATAAGCGGAGTTTTAGCGGTATAACACACGGACGGCGGAGTACGGTAAGACATCGACAATACGTCCGCGTGGAGAGGCGTACTTAACACGTTCTGTCATTGCGGTGTCATTGCTTGCCATAGATTCGTGGCAGACATGCTTTTTTGGGGTAGGGAGAGGGAATGGTCGTCCGTTCTGACAGTAAACGTCAAAATGTGGGAACAAACTATTTAACCAAATTTCAAAATGAGATGGCGTTACCAATATTGTAACTAAGTCCGGGCCTGCGCAAACGAACGACTAAATTGTTTGGTGTCACATTGATAAGAGAATTTCACCCTTTTACTTTGATTGTTACAGGAATACCGAGGTTTTACTGTGAATCGGTTATTGTTACTTAACATATTATTTGTAAAAAGTGTGTGTGTGTTTTTGTTATTACCTCCATCTCACCTGATGGCAAGTGATGTTGTGGTCGAAGATGAAGCACGCTTACCTTGAAGTAACCTATTCACTCTTGACTGTAAGTCCCCAGGTTAAAGCTATCAGAAAACACAGACTCCGGCAGGGAATTCCGTGCCACAGCTGTACACAAAAGGAAAGTATTGGAAAGATGACAGACAAACTGTAGAAAAACGAATCTATAGTATTCAAATCATCGGGAGGAATTTGATAGGTTTATAAGACCTATGTTATAGTGTGTTGCGGTATAGATGCTGCTACAAAAGCTTTAACTAATAACAATAATTATGGACACATTTCGTTAGCTATTTAATTTTAACAGATTCTTTTCATGACGTTGATGTTAATAATGATTTTGATGTCTTCGGATTCAATCCACCACCACTACATTAGGCGTATTGGGCATATAAACCCTGACAGTAATGATGAATCGATCTTAGTGCAATGTGAAATATATCGGGAACACAGATGCCAGTAGTACGGTACTTCCGATACGGCTAATAGCTTCTGTGAACACAAGAAAACAATGTGATTTAATAGGCTTAAACGTGTAACAAAAAGAAAAAAATTGGCCAAGTACGAGCCAGACTCGCCCATGAAGAGTTCCGTAGTAACTACGCCAAATAACTTTGTTTTTATAGTGTTTGTACGAATTAACACGTTATATTTGCGGTTTTAGAAAAAATGCTGTATCTCGAAAACTGCTGACCCGATCTCGTTCAAACAAATTTTACATTAAGATCTACAGCATATATATATATATATTTTTAATTTTTCACTCCATTATTACAGAAGTTACAGGCGGACACATTTTACCACTTTGGAAGCGTATATCTTTTAAACGATTAACTTGAAAAAGTGGTTTTAGAAACCTCAATATCACACACGCATAGGATTCATGAAAAAAAAAATATTTTCAGTTTCAGTTCCATGTATGAGTAATTAAAAAATATTTAAAATAAAGGGAGGCTCCCTTTATTTTAAATATTTTTTATTAAAATCGGAAATCGTTTTACAGAATACATCTACTTACCACGTTTCACATATATAGTCCTAATAGTTTTGAAATAAAATGGCTGTGACATACGAACGGACGGACAGACAGACAGACATGACGAAACTATAAGGGTTCCGTTTTTTGCCATTCAGCTACGGAACCCTAAAAATCACCTACTTTACTACCAATAAATTAGAAATATCTGCCAGAATGGATAAAATGGTCACCAAATTCTGTTTTTATCACGTCGACAGGCACTCTAATTTTTTTATCAATGTCTTGACTTATGTCATATCATGTCAAAAAAACCCAGCCATAGGAGATAATGGGGGCCTAGGGAGCGACCGGGGCAAGCGAAAGAACCTTACCGATCTTTCCATAACCTGTCGAATCAGGATGCCCCAAATTCCGTTTTAATGTTATTATTTCAGTAAAATAGGAGAGCATTTGATCCTTTTTCGCAAGCATTTTAAATGTAGTCATTTCAATATAACCGACCGATTTTGAGTGGGACACGAACCCAGGATTCCGAAGTTCCACTAATCCGAAAAAAATGCATGGATTTATTTAATTGAATAAGTGTTTATTTTTATAGCGGTGTTTGATTTACATACTCGATGTAAATGTTAACTGCTTACCTATTGTTGTTTATGATATATTGCATGGATTTAAACTCAGGCAGACATAACAATGTTTAATTTCTATCATCGCTTGTGCTGATTAGATTATACAGTGAATGAAAACATTGGCATTTCTGTGTCTTAGGACCGAAAATCCAAACACCTCTCATGGAACCGATATCTGTGGCCTAGCATAGGGGGGACGTTATACAACGTGTAATTTAAAGGGTATATACATACCAAGTGCATGGCTTCTTTGGATGATAATCAAGGGTTTTCTAATCCTATGTGTACATGTGTGGAGCATATTAGAAATTTCAATACTTTGATACCAGAGGCCGAATTTTTCAAATTAAGAAGAACGAAGAGAATTATCGTTTTATTGGCAAGTGACGTAGAAAGTGATGACCCTCATAGTGCTGTGACACGTTTGCTATTACTAGTATTCAAGAAACATATGAAACCAATCAAATGATTGGTTTCATATGTTTCTTTTCAAAATAAATCACATAACACACACAATTTTCAAAATAAGTGACTCACAGAATTGACCCCAAATGGGGTCAATTCTGTGAGTCACTTATTTTGAGCCGAAACTTTGCATAGAGACTCCATACCAGATGTTGTCTTCAGTCCATTTGGATAGATATAGGGTTTCCGTTACACGTTGTATATAGGTGAATTATGTTAAATAGATACAGCGAAAGCTTAGTTCCAGAATTTGATTGGTTACCCTTTGCATACAGAACCCTGAAAATAACTACTATTTAATTCTGAGTGTTAGGAAAATCTATACAATGTAAGTAAGTTTGTAACAAAATGAAATAATAATTTTGTGAAGAATACAATCAAATTTTGAAGACTACAATTTCATGTAATAAGGTTCCAAATACGTATTTGGATTGGGAGTCTCACAATACAAACAGATCGATTTGCGATATTATAGGTATGTAGAAAGGTCCAAGTCAAACTGAACCCTTAGATTAAACAATATGGGAGGTACCCAATCACTACGTGTTTGCAAAGTAAGGTTACGTCTATCATTAGAACTTAGAACGGGATATTTACCTACCATGTGTGTTTATTGTTTCGAGTTTCCGATATTTCGGCACTGTTGCAAGCGCCCTGATCACCGAAACAATAAATACAAACAGGTCCGTTCCTGCGTGGAGTATTGCAGCCACTTGTGGGATGGCTCTGCAAAATACCAACTTGCTGCACTGGACTCGATCGAGCGCAGGGCTAAAAGGCTTATAGGCGACGAGGTGCTATCTATCGGGCAAGCTTCATAGTCTGGCTCATCGGCGAACCGTTGCTTGCCTGTCGGTTTTCTATAGATTGTACTTCGGGGAGTGTGCGCAGGAGCTCCATGACCTGATTCCTCCATCTCCATTTCACTACCGGTCTACCAGACGCACAGCTGGGTACCATCCACACTTGGTTGATATACCGTCTTGTCGTAAAGTTGTGGAATTCTCTGCCGGCTTCTGTGTTCCCTGCCACTTATGACCTTTCAGCCTTTAAAGCAAGAGTAAATAGGCATCTTCTGGGCTCGCTCGTCACATCGTAGACCTCATCTATCGCTTACCATCAGGCGAGATCGAGGTCAAGAGCGGGCTCATCCGCAATAAAAAAATATACACATGGTAAATTTCCCGTTTTAAGTTCTAATGATTCTGTTAGTGACCATGTTAGCTTAAAATCTTAAAGGTTACATCTGTTATGTACTAGCTTATTGCCGCGGCTTCGCTCACGTGCAAAATTGTCTTGATAATCACACTAATTTCTCCCTTAGAACACTTCTTCATGATGCTATTGTCCTGGTACTTGGAGCTCGAGTTTAAATAAAAACAACCGCACGTTTTGGTCTTCAATGTTAGCCTTTTTTTCATTTCTTTTGTTTTTCAATTAATAAAATATAAACTAGGAACAATTATCATACGAAAATAAAAGTGTAATTTTCACGACTTTCCTCGAATTTTTCTGTTTTTTTCCCCATAGGAACCTTTCTCGTCCTTTAACGAAAATATGAAAAAAAAAACCAAATCGATCGAGCCATTCTCGCTTAGCAACACATTTACGCAGTGATACATTTATATTTACTCTCCTGTCTTAGCCAAGACTTGAATGTGACACCTTATTATTCACACAAATGATTTCAAATCAACGATACTGTCGTAGATTAAAAGATTCCGTAATGTAATCATATCGTGGTGTTAATGAAGTTGAATAATACCGGCTGTTTGGGTAAGAGATCTGCTTTAATACAGAAGCAGAAAATATATGCGGTTTATTATTTTTAATTGGCTACCTATACAATGTGTAACGGAAACCCCATATCTATCCAAAAGGATTGAAGACAACATCTGGTATGGAGTCTCCATGCAAAGTTTCAGCTCAACATAAGTGACTCACAGAATTGACCCCAAATTATTGGTTTCAAATGTTTCTTGAATACCAGTAATAGCAAACGTGTCACAGCACTATGAGAGTCATCACTTTCCACGTCACTTGCCAATAAAATGATAATTCTCTTCGTTCTTCTTAATTTGAAAAATTCGGCCTCTGGTATCAATGTATTGAAATTTCTAATATGCTCCACACATGTACACATAGGATTAGAAAACCCTTGATTATCATCCAAAGAAGCCGTGCACTTGGTATGTATATACCTTTTAAATTACACGTTGTATATGACTGTGAACTCCGCAATGAGCGATTTTTCAAAGTCTTTTATATCTGGATGCAGCTCAGTACTGGTATTTTACCAGTACCTGGGTAAACAATACCCCTTAGCTAGAGTCGTGTCAGATTTCCTGGTTTCTGTAGGTAAATTACAGCCAGGAAAGACAACGCGCTTTCCGAGGCCCGTAGGATTTTGATATGTCAACATGATCCACGCGCGGCTCAAAGAGTGTCAGCAAAATGGTCGGCGCCCAATAGAGGGCCGTTGCCTCTCGGGGTTGCTGAATTGTTCGAAAAAGTAACCGCGGCCTCGGAACACGAAGGACAAACGACGGAACCCGGATGGTTTTAGTCAGTCAAAGTCTGACACATCCTTCCGCTTCACCCAGATCAGGAGACAGTCTGATCGGGGTTGGGGTAAGATAGAGATAAGGGGTGAGACAAGAGATGAAAGTCAGTTTAAGATTAATAAATTCACTGTATTGTCTGTTTCCACAAATATAAGATTAACATTAATTTATACTAGGATGACTGGTGAACGACATAGGATTTTTAGTCACGCGCACGGTATGTCGCCGAATTACGTTTAATCACTATTGCGTTGTAAGTGCAATAATATAAATGATGGAAACATACTGAGCGGGTGGCGCAATAATGATGACCCAGGTAAGCGTACTGTACGGTGA
Source organism: Tholera decimalis (assembly GCA_943138885.2). Classification (NCBI taxonomy): domain Eukaryota; kingdom Metazoa; phylum Arthropoda; class Insecta; order Lepidoptera; family Noctuidae; genus Tholera; species Tholera decimalis. The sequence goes on from OW964559.2 coordinate 42,520,162, forward strand.
TTGACCCGTACACAGTCATTGGATAATTTCAAATCCTTGACAAAAGAAAAATGGTCGCTTAAACACTGATCGAATTCATCAAGCGTAGCAACCCGAATTTAATCTTGAAGATATTCAGCTGTTTTTATTAAGCCACAAGCTCCACTTCAAGGAGGAAAAATAAATCAGGAAAACGGGAGAAAATATTATTTTGAGTTTATTGTGTTGCACTGCAGTGCAAAGGCCTCCCTTTAATTTATTTCTCTCTGATCACTTTCACATCTAGGTAGTACTTTAATGAAATTAAAATAATGAAATATTTATTTTGTGAATCGGTTGTAGATAAAACTTTTACACGTCATATTTTTTTGCGTTTTATGTTTAACTAGATGAGGCCGGTGTTTCCTAACTGACTACTCTGAGAAGAAACACCGAAACAAACTCAGAGGTCAACGTCTCTTTATGTCCACACAATTCTCATTGGTCAAATAATATGAAAAGCATGTAGGTTTATGTCTGTGGTCCTTTTTTGAGGAAATAACCACACAAATTTGAGTGGACCTTTCCAGACAGTGCATGCATTTGTCAGTTATCGTCTAGCTCCACTTAGAACTTAAGGAGCGCAGCTTATGTAGGACTAACTCGTTACGCTATCTCCTTCTTTTATTTTCTTGAGGTGGAAGAGTTCATGAATATTCTGTGTGTCCTACTACCCTGGTGTAGTCGAACCATATTTAGCTTAAACTTGCGCTGGGGTTTATAATATTCACGTACACAGCACTCGAATACCATCTCCTTCTGGGTCTACCGCGTCACCGGTTTCTATTGTTTAGAATCCAATCAATGGCTACTTTAACCAAATTCTATAGCAGCGTGCTCAATAACGTTCAAATTTCAAAACGAGTACAATAGCTCCGAATGACTTTACAAATACGGAAACGCCAATCAGACGCGATCATTACAATAATGATTAATGCGAGTCATGAATCAATTCCATCCAATCAGTGCACCGCAATGGGACTGTGAGTAAATCAAAGGGAAATAAGTAAACTAATCGGAGTCCGTAGCTGTAACTGTCGGTAGTTCGGTACATGTGTGTGTTTCGTCTCGAGACGTTCAGCTAACATAACTGTATTAATGTGTTTGTTTGTTGTTTGTGTGGGTTTACTGACAGCGATATTATTTTAAGTAAAGTATATAGTAATCTTAAAAACACGACAGATGTTTGCAGAGGTCCATGTTTATGACTTCTATATCATCATCATATAGAGAGCTACGTCAATGTAAAGCATAGTGCAGAGGAACACCAACAGTATCTAAAAAAATGTGATGAAATGGATGATAAACATTGGGTTTGAAACGTATTTTATATGGATAAATATTGGTTTTTAAATATCGCCCTGGTGTACCTGCAAAATAAGCTAAATAAAATGTAAATTATATATTCATGTATATTTATTATATGGAGTGGAATTCCCTGCCAGAGTCTATGTTTCCCGATAGCTATAACCTAGGGGTCTTTAAGTTAAGAGTGAATAGGTTACTTTTAGGTAAGCGTGCTCCATCTTCGACCACATCATCACTTATCATCAGGTGAGATGGTGGTCAAACACGAACCCATTATCAATAAAAAAAAAATACACTAAGCAGTATTAATTTTTTTTGTCCCTAACAATATGGCTTTCATGACCAAAATAAAGACAAAATGTTTCACTGTTCTCATCAGTGTTCTGATGTATATTAACTACTAAACTTTGGACTGTGTGGTCAAGCATTTCTTTTTAATCAAGTGCTTATAGTAATTATTTACATAACACCATAATAAAACATTTTTTTTAAATTTTGTCTTTTTCTTTCTGTTAGCCTCGGCTATCTCTGGAACTGCTGAACCAATTTAACGGGACTTTCACTGGAACTAGTACGCGAAGAAAAAATAGAATCGCAGCCACAGCCAGTAAAAATAAATAAAACAAATCAGATTACGCATTGAAATGAAATTAAATATTTATTTTTCAAATTGGTTATATATAACACTTTTACACGTCATGTTTTTATGCGTTTTAGTTTAGCTAGATGAGGCCGGTGTTTCCTAACTGACTAGTCTGAGAAGAAACACCGAAATCCTACACCACTTACACACACACACACACACACACACACACACACAGACACATTCATTGAATATTCCCCATGCACACTTCTTAATACTGTATAATAATGTTAATAAAAATAAAAAAAAATCCTACATGTTTGTCACTAGTGAATAAATTGTAAATCCGTAATTGGCTGTAAGATTAGATATAAGTTACTATAAAACATTGTTTTAAGAGCTGTGGGTTTTGTTATAAATAAATAAATAAAAAGAAAGAAAACTCTTTACCGCTAACACTGCAACCCCGCCCTCCTATTATTACTACGCTGCGGTCTGAATAATATCACGACGTAACGGAAAAGGGATGTTCACTGTTCAGACACTTTCAGCTAAATTACTTGACAAATACTCCACTAACTTGCTTACAACGTAGACGTCATGACGTCACGAATTGTCACTCTTGTGAGGTGCTTACCGTTGAATAATAGAATTAACAATTGAACAACGGTATTGTTATATAAACAAATGTTGTTAGAATTGGGATTGATTGAAGTCCTGCATAGGAACGGTGAAAAGAAACAAAGATTAATTAATAAATTAAGGAGTCGTGAGTGTGTTATAATCTGTGGTTAGCAGTGACAGATCTAATTGCTTGTGTACTTTTAAGTCAGCCCTCTCCTTATTACAAAAAAATAAAAAATACATGGTATATGTGGATAAAGTCATGTTGAATAGAGACTCTCTCTTAAATAGTTTACTCATATAATATTAAGTACGATTCATACAATATGTTTTTCAAATAAGTTTTTTATTTTTGATAGGCTCGGGTTGACCATCATTTCGCCTGATGGTAAACGCTGATGTGATTGAAGATGAAGCACACTTACCTAGAAGTATCTTATTCAATCTTAACTTAAAGACCCCCAGGTTATATATAGCTATCAAAGAATTCAGACTCTGGCAGGGAATTTCAATCCATAGCTGTACGCAAAATGAAAGTATTCCCAAAACATTTTGTGCGTGTATTTACAGTAGTTGAAACTCGGAATACAAGATATCTTTTAACACAAACTATGACACCTGACCTTTTCTGCTACAGTGCTTATAGTTATTCACATGATTCTGAAATACAAACCGTAACATATTGGCCCGTCTGTTAGTTTGTCTTGGCTAATCTCTGAAACGGCTGAACTGATTTTGATGGTACTTTCACTGATGAATAGAGAAAATTATACGACATCATACAGGCTACTGTTAATCCTGGTATTACCAAGCGAACAAAGTCGTGGTAACTGGAGACACGTGGGGTTGCGACAGTCGTTGAGAGGATCCGGTAACTGTGACTCGAGGTGGCCCAGCATAATTCCGTAACCATGTAAAATAATAAATATATTTCCAATTTTACAAGTTTTACAAATGCACCATTAACACTACACAATATTAGAACATTTTTAACATTTTGCTGGGTGGCACTCAAGGCACCCAAGCTAAGAGTAAACTTGTGTTATGTGTGCCAATACTCTCTTTTGAACAATTTTCAGTAATCAAACACTTACAAAAACTAGAAACAAAGCCTTTCAGGTGTGTTGAACGCGTTTCCTTCGGATTCCCAATTAACAGTGGGAGAGGTTCGCATCGGTAGTCGTACTTCATTTTCGAGACAATAATGAAGTCCCTAGAACTCGTCCTCGATAGCGGCTGGAACTTCGTGGCGCACTGCTGATTTTGGCTTCAAGGCAACAAAAAGCTCGTTTAAAGAATTATAATAAGGCACTGGCAGCCTTTCTGTTCTACGTGAATTTGTCTGAAAACCTTCAACAGTAATAAAGATTAAGCGATCAAACGAATTATTTTAGTTCGCTAACACATAGCCCTAAAAGTTACGAACACCTATCTAGTAATTAACGTTTGATATACTTTACCGTGGGTAGATTTCAACTTATGTTAGCTCGGATATACAGTACATAATTAAACGTATAATTATCACGTTTGGATGAACGAACGTGATATACGTTATGTAAATTAAACATTAATCACATTAATCTAGTACTTATTTGTTTAATTGGTATCGCACATGTAACTGCGTACTTGTAGGTATATTTTACAACATTAATTATACAACGTGTAATTTAAAGGGTATATACATACCAAGTGCATGACTTCTTTGGATGATAACAAACGATATGGCAAGGGTTTTGTAATCCTAAGTCTACGGGTTTAGAACTTATTACAAATTTCAATACACTGATACCAAAGACCGATTTTTAGGGTTCCGTAGCCGAATAGCAAAAAACGGAACCCTTAGAGTTTCGACATGTCTGTCCGTCTGTCTGTCTGTCTGTCTGTCCGTCCGTCCGTATGTCACAGCTATTTTATTCCGAAACTATTAGGACTATACACGTAAAACTTGGTAGGTAGATGTATTCTGTGAACCGCTTTCCAATTTTAAGAGAAAATTAAAAAAATATTTAAAACTAGCTTTTGCCCGCGACTTCGTCCGCGTGGAATAGTTACTTTGGGCTAACGTTAAATTTAACCCCGATTTTGAAGCATTCTTCATTGGCGCTCCACTCCTATTGGCCTTAGCGTAATGATATATAGCCTATAGCCTTTCTCTATAAATTGACTATTTAATTAAAAAATAATTTTTCAATTCGAACCAGTAGTTCCTGAGATTATCGCGTTCAAACAAACAAACAAAGTCTTCAGCCTTATATTATTAGTATAGATAGCTGTTGCGCGCGACTTCGTCCAGGTTTCCGTCGTTTTTATTAAAAAAAAATGTAGCCTATGTCCTTCCTCACGGTTCAGTGATTTTGATGTAACTGACAGATTAACTTTCGTAATTTAGTAGGGAAATATAATATGCTAATCTATAATACTGTTGAAAAATATCGCAATACCGAACCGCACAATATTATTGTTAATAGCTGTGCCCGCGACTCCGTCAGCGTGTAACTCCTTGTGTGTTATTAAGTTAATAATGTATTAGTAATATTGTTTAGATCACGTTCACATGAGGCTTAAGTACCTATAGAACGAAAATACTTCAGCGCAAAGCTTCCGGGTAAACTATGGTGAAAGTTGACCCGTCCGGCACGTGAACATAAAGATTTCTAGAACTGCTAACCCGGGAAAGAGAGACGTACAACTGACCATGCGAGAAACAACTGACACCGAGATCTACTCCAGCAACACGAAAAGTCTGCCCTTGAGCCTTATTAATTGTCATTGCATAACACACCGATACTGGGAATTGCGTTCTTTTAAATTGGAATGGAAAATTATTTGATATTATGGGAATTCTGGCAATAAAGACGGTTTCTCCTGCACCGCAACCTGTTAAAATTTGTGCCTCGATTATATTTTGTTGCAACTGGGTTACTTTTAGCCGAGTTCCATTGCAAAGTTGTGGTGGTTTTAAATTTCGGAGCAGAATAATAATTAGAAAGCTTCGAACTGCTAAGTTATCGGGAGTTACACGTTTTATTGTGAGTCAACCATAAAAGATAGATATATGCTGTCGTGGGATATTTTTTATATAATTTTAAGGGGAACATTTCCGTCATAAATGATTTCTGTGTAGCTTTAACCATTAAGGTTGCACTCGCGACGGAAGCTTAAAAAATGGAGTAACTTCTCCCGTTTTCCCAACATTTCCCTTCACTGCTCTGCTCCTATTGATTGTAGCGTGATGAAAAGTATACTATAACCAGCTCAGGAGTATGAAAAATAATTGTATCAAGTTTCGTTAAAATCCGTCGAGAAGTTTTTGTTTCTATAACGGTTATACAGACAGACAGACAAAAATTTTACTGGTTGCATTTTTGGCATCAGTATCGATCCCTAATCACCCCCTGATAGTTATTTTGTAAATATATTCCATGTACAGAATTGACCTCTCTACAGATTTATTAAAGTACTAGCTTTTGCCCGCGACTCCGTCCGCGTGGAATAGTTACTTTGGGCTAACGTTAAATTTAACCCCGATTTTGAAGCATTCTTCATTGGCGCTCCGCTCCTATTGGCCTTAGCGTAATGATATATAGCCTATAACCTTTCTCTATAAATTAACTATTTAATTAAAAAATAATTTTTCAATTCGAACCAGTAGTTCCTGAGATTATCGCGTTCTAACAAACAAACAAACTCTTCAGCCTTATATTATTAGTATAGATAGCTGTTGCCCGCGACTTCGTCCACGTTTCCGTCGTTTTTTCGTAAAAAAGAAGTAGCCTGTCTTTCCTCACGGTTCAGTGATTTTGATGTTACAGACAGATTAACTTTCGTAATTTAGTATGGAAATATAATATGTCAATCTATAATACTGTTGAAAAATATCGCAATACCAAACCGCACAATATTATTGTTAATATCTGTGCCCGCGACTCCGTCAGCGTGTAACTCCTTGTGTTATTAAGTTAATGTATTGGTAATATTGTTTAGATCACGTTTACATGAGGCTTAAGTACCTATAGAACGAAAATACTTCAGCGCAAAGTTTCCGGGTAAACTATGTTGAAAGTTGACCCGTCCGGCACGTGAACATAAAGATTTCTAGAACTGCTAACCCGGGAAATAGCGACGTACAACTGACCATGCGAGAAACAACTGACACCGAGTTCTACTCCAGCAACACGAAAAGTCTGCCCTTGAGCCTTATTAATTGTCATTGCATAACACACCGATACTGGGAATTGCGTTCTTTTAAATTGGAATGGAAAATTATTTGGTATTATGGGAATTCTGGGAATAAAGACGGTTTCTCCTGCACTGCAACCTGTTAAAATTTGAGCCTTGATTATATTTTGTTGCAACTGGGTTACTTTTAGCCGAGTTCCATTGAAAAGTTGTGGTGGTTTTAAATTTCGGAGCAGAATAATAATCAGAAAGCTTCGAACTGCTAAGCTATCGGGAGTTACACGTGTTATTGTGAGTCAACCATAAAAGATAGACATATGCTGTCGTGGGATATTTTTTATATAATTTCCGTCATTTCCGTCATAAATGATTTCTGTGTAGCTTTAACCATTAAGGTTACACACGCGACGGAAACTTAAAAAATGGAGTAACTTCTCCCGTTTTCCCAACATTTCCCTTCACTGCTCTGCTCCTATTGATTGTAGCGTGATGAAAAGTATACTATAACCAGCTCAGGAGTATGAAAAATAATTGTACCAAGTTTCGTTAAAATCCGTCAAGTAGTTTTTGTTTCTATAACGGTTATACAGACAGACAGACAGACAGACAGACAGACAAAAATTTTACTGATTGCATTTTTGGCATCAGTATCGATCCCTAATCAACCCCTGATAGTTATTTTGTAAATATATTTCATGTACAGAATTGACCTCTCTACAGATTTATTATAAGTATAGAAGATAAAGGGGGCTCCCCATACATGGAACTGAAACTGATATTTTTTTTTTTCTTGAAACCTATACTTGTGTGGTATCTATTGACAGGTCTTTAAAAATGACATTAAGGTTTCTAAAATGATTTTTTCATAAATTTAATCTTTTAAAAGATATACGCTTCCAAAGTGGTAAAATGTGTGTCCTCCCCCTCTAACTTCTATAATAATGAAGTGAAAAATCTTAAAAAACCATATGGTGTAGATCTTAATGTAAACTTTTAAACAAAATTGGTTTGAACGGAATTGAGTCAGAAGTTTTTGAGATACAGTATATTTTCTAAAACCGCAAATATAACTTTGTAATTCATACAAATACTATGAAAAACAAAGTTATTTGGCGTAGTTGTAAAAATTGTAAATAAGCTAGTTTTAAGAAATTTGTAAGGTTTTTTTTTCAAATAAATATTTAATATATTTATTTTAGTATAGTTTTAGTATATTATATTTATTATAGTTACTACGGAACCCTTCATGGGCGAGTCCGACTCGCACTTGGCCAATTTTTCAAATTAAGAAGAACAAAAAGAATTATCGTGTTATTGGCAAGTGACGTGGAAAGTTATTGTCCCTCGTAGTGCTGTGACACGTTTGTTATGATTGGTATTCAAGAAATAATTATATGAAACCAATAATTTGGTATCAATTCTTTGAGTCAGTTATTTTGTGCTGAAACTGTGTATGGATACTCCATACCAGATGTTGTCTTCAGCCCTTTTGGATAAATATGGGGTTTCCGTTACACGTTATATACAGAATGGAATCAGACATTACATTGTGGAAACCCATACCAAACTAATACTTCAGAAAAATATATGTTAACTAGTGTTAATTCTGCCAAGAGCGAGATGGTCAATCTTGCATGCAGTATGCATGAAAAAATAAAAGCATACGATATGTAAGCCAACCAAACTCGACACGTGACATCATCAGGAGATGTTTGGTTCGCTTGCACGTGGTATGTTTTTTATTGCATCCCTTCTGCATGTGCATATAATATGTGCGGGTGGGAGGGCGGTGTTGCATACTGCATGCATAATTGCTTTTGGCAGAATTAACACTAGATATTTTTTGAAGTAAACTTACTTAAGTTTAACATGAATTATGTTTTCGTAATCTTTGCAGATTTCGAAAATAATATTTTCTGCATTTTGGTCATCAAGAAAAAGTGAACATCTTCTGGGCTCGTTACTTTCCGTTCCAGAATTTATATTATTTTATATAATTTTTATTCGCTTATGCGTCGGGGAGCAACTGAAACCTCCGGGATCGCGGGCGTTAACTGAGGGGACCCTGTCTGCCAACTGAGTGACCCCAGGAAAGACGATGGCAAAGTAATCACGGGCCACCGTGCACAACGAGACTCAGGGAGACTCCTTTTCAGTGTCCCCCGGGGATATGTGTAGCAGACGTTGCACAAAGGGGGCTTCGGAATGGTCTGTTTAGAGACAATGGGGCTCCTCCATCTGATAGTTATCACAGGGGTGGTTTAATCGATGTATAAGTCTAGGCGCCTTTTAAAGATTTCCCCAAAACAGCAAAAATAAAACCCTGACCGAACGTTGTTTTTCCATATAAATATATTATAGTGAATGAAACAATCTTACGACCTATTCTTAGACCTACCAAATATAGTTATATTTGGTAGGCCTACATTAATATTTATGTAAATCGGTGAGCTGTTTCTAAGGAGTTCCATAATAAACATTGTGACACGATTTTTATATTACATTATTTATGAAAGATATATGAAATATATGAAAGAATAAATGAAAGAAAATGAATATATGAAGGATATTATTCAGAAGTATAACCGTATTATTTATCTCAACTTAACACATTATCTTAGTATGTATAATTAATTTGATAAACAAAACAAAATGACATTCCGTTTTTAATAACAATTTTCTAAATCTTATATAAGCTTTAAAATTTTATGGAATTCCTTTATTTTTCCTATACTTGACCTCGTGATTAGAATTTTACAGCCGTAAGCTTTTCATGGTTAAACAAGACTTGCCAAAGTCGTTCCGTGTTCCATAACATATCGAGATTGATATTGTGTGCGTGTGCGTGTTTCGAAAAGCGCGTAACCGAGGTCGTTATTGATAGTCCGAAGTTGGAAAATCTAATTCCACTAAGTTGTTCCATCACCCGACATCTTTACAAAGCTGACATCCCACCCATACGCACAGAACGCGGTCGAAGATGAAACTCGCTTACCTAGAAGTAACCTGTTCACTCTTGACTTAAAGACGCCCAGGTTATAGCTTTCAAGAAACACAGACTCCGGCAGAGAATACCACTCCTTAGCCGTTCGCACAATAAAAGTATTCCCAAAACGTATTGTGCGTCTGGGTGGTAAGTTGTGATATGAAATTATACCTAATAATATCTAATCATTACTATTATACCTTTAATATTATACCATTAATATTATACTAATAATTATTATACCTAATAATATAATAATAGTATTTTATAATTATTATTTTTTTAAGAAATATATTAGTGACTTTTTTTCATATATTTAATTTTTTTCTTGTAATTTATATACTCACGCATGATGTGTTCCCCTATAATTGGAGAAACACAAGGTGATATAGTTTTATAAGATATTTTAGCATTACGTGTATTCTTTGTTGGGAAACCTAAATAAATAAATAAATTAGGCCTCCTCTCTATCGGCGCACCTACTGCTGATTGGTGGAGTTGCTATACCTTACTGTGACTCAGTAAAGAATCTTGGTATTTACATTAATAAGGATTTGTCTTGGGGTCCCCAGTTGCAGGAAGTGAGCCGCAAACTGCCTCTGCGGGGTCTTTACGCAGATTGCGCAATTTCCTGCCGACTGCCACTAAAACTGCGCTTGCTCAATCCCTTCTTCTCTCTATTCTCGACTGTGCTGATGCAAGTTATCCAGATCGTACTGAAGTGCAGCTAGATAAGCTTGAACGACTCCAAAATGTTTGTATCAGATTCATATTTGGTTTCCGCAAATATGATCATGTTTCTGAGTTTCGCATTAAACTCAAGTGGCTGCCTATCCGCCTTCGGTGGAATGCTCATGTTTTATCATTACTCTACAGTATTCTCTTCAATCCAACAACTCCGTCTTATCTCAAAGAACGTTTTAAGTTCCTTCACATGACACACATGTTAGAAATTTGAGATCATCGGAGAATTTGAGACTTTCAATGCCTGCACATTCCTCTAAATTCTATGGCTCATCGTTTACGGTACAAGCTGTTCGTTTGTGGAATGCATTGCCGGTGTCAGTAAGATAAGCTCAGTCACTCGCTACTTTTAAGAGCTCGATTGCTGATCATTTTCTTTCAAATTTATTATTATTCTTTTGTTTCCTCTTCACATGATGTTAAAGAACACATTATATTTATATATAATTACTTATGTATTGTATTGTATTTATATATTTGTATATATATATATACAACTATATAAAAATCATATATATATATATATATATATATTATTTTCTGTTTTATGAGTACACTAATTAAGCCCTCCCCACTTTAATTAAAGTTTTGAAGGTCCTTCCAAAGGTTGTCTGGAAAATATCGCTTTTAGCGATAAGACCGCCACTGTAACCATAGATTTAAGAAATAATGTTAAATAGGTGTGTTTAAATTTTAGTGTACAATAAAGTATATTCTATTCTATTCTATTGTGGATTTGTGGACGTCGCATTTCTTTGGATGTGTTGGCAGAAAATATTTCCTTCAGGAATATCATCCCCACTGCTCTCGAATCAGTGAAAGTATATATCGTGAGGATACGTAATTGACTAATATAAATACAAATATATAATGAACTAGCTTTTGCCCGCGACTTCGTTCGTGTGGGAGGTTTTTCCCACGTGAATCCCGATCCCGTGGGAATTTCGAGAAAAAACTACCCTATGTCCTTCCTAGGGTCTTAAACTATTCCCGTGCCAAATGTCATCTAAATCGGTTCAGCGGTTTAGGCATGAAAGGTAACAGAGTTACTTTCGTATTTATAATATTAAAAATATTAATAAGTAAAAATTATACAGTACTAGGTGGTTCATATACTTTTTTTATTATTGATGAGCCCACTCTTGACCTCGATCTCGCCTGATGGTAAGCGATAGATGAGGTCTAAGGTGGGACGAGTGAGCCCAGAAGATGCCTATTTACTCGTGCTTTAAAGGCTGAAAGGTCATAAGTGGCAGGGAACACAGAAGCCGGCAGAGAATTCCATAGCTTGGCTGTGCGCACAATAAATGTGGAGGAAAAGCGCTTGGTAGGACAAGACGGTATATCAACCAAGTGTGGAAGGTACCCAGCCATGCTTCTGGTAGCCTGGTAGTGAAAGGGAGATTATAAAGAACAAGGTGGTTCATATACTTTTTTTATTATTGATGAGCCGGCCCTTGACATTGATAGTGCCTGATGGTAAATTAGGTTTACGATGGAACGAGCGAGTCCAGAAGGTGCCAGTTCTCTTGTGCTTTAAAAGCAGATAGGTCATATGTGAAAAGAAACACAGAGCCATAATCACAACGATAGAGTCATAAGTTCATAGCCACAAAACATTTATAACAGCAACAGTAACCTCTGACCTTAAAAAACATAATCTAGTAAACAATTTCACCCAACAAATTACAAACACTGAAACAACAGCAACACGTTTTAATTGCAGAAAAACCAATCAGCAAGTTGCCAGATTAAATTCCCTCAATATGTCTTTTTCTGGTAAACATTTAATTTGATTAAACACCACAGTCGGCAACTTAACGACCCCGATTGGGTCTAAAGCCTAACTAATTTCATTAATTGCTGAAATTTCGCCTGAACAAGCATAAATATTTGAAACTTGTCCTACTTTGGGTTTGGTCAGCATAAACGCGGTGTTGGGTTGAGTATATATATTTATTTTTCAAACTTTAGGGAATACTTTCATTGTGCGTACAGCTAAGGAGTGGAATACCCTGCCGGTGTCTGTGTTTCCTGATAGCTACAACCTGGGGGTCTTTAAGTCAGGAGTGAATAGGTTATTTCTAGATAAGCGTGCTCCATCTTCGACCACATAATCGTTACCATCTGGTGGGATGGCAGTAAACGCGAGGCTATCATGATAAAAAAAAACAAGGAATTTTTTGTTACTATTTTGGCATTTGAATTCAACAACGAAAAAATATCCGCCATATCTGACTTTAAATATTGAATACTCAATATCTTTATATTCATTGCTGAACTTAAATTCGAATATTAAATTAAGTAAGAACGTAACGTAAAGGAAATAAAATATTGAATAAATTCAGCATTTCCAACCGTTTCATATTTAAGACGGGTCCCAGAAAGGGATTTGACCTTACACCCGAATGAAGCACATCAAAAACGTGAATAGCTCTCATTTATAACATATAATTTGAATGTTAGTTGAAACAAATCGTTTACAGAGTAAAAAATTGGCCAAGTGCGAGTCAGACTCGCCCATGAAGGGTTCCATAGTAACTATAATAATATAATATAATATAATATGTATATATTTATTAAAACTAGCTTATTTACATTTTTACAACTACGCTAAATAACTTTGTTTTTCATAGTGTTTGTATGAATTACAAAGTTATATTTGCGGTTTTAGAAAATATGCTGTATCTGTATATGGACGGACAGACAGACAGACAGACAGACAGACAGACAGACAGACAGACGGACAGACATATCAAAACTATAAGGGTTCCGTTTTTTGCCATTCGGCTACGGAACCCTAAAAATCGAATTTAACCGATTTTCGTAAATCGTTTTGGAGTGTAATTAAAACCTACGCTAGATTGTAAATGTGTGGGCTGTGTGGTGAAAAAAAAAACGAATATTATGTGTAAAAAAACCGTATTTAACAGATTTTCGTAAATCGTTTTGAGGTGTAATTATACCTATGATAGATTGTAAATGTCAGGGATTTATGGGGTAAAACCGAATATTATATGTAGATTACCACACTGTCGGGCAGCTTCAATACTTTATGTTCTTCAAATCATTCGAGCTCCTTAAAGTTCTCTACGCGAAATCTGACAAATACTTCCGCTGATTGGACACGTCCACTCAAATCTACGTATTTCATTTTACAATAGAGCACAGCAGACGCAAACTTTCTTTAAATTTATGTCAGTGGTGTACTTTTAAATTGTCCTAATTTGAATTGATCGGAACTACGGATTCTTTGGACTTCAAAAGTGACGTAGAAACGTAGATCTCTCAGTTTATTATGTGTTTAACCGGCAAACCATAGCCCTATGGGGCCCCGTCAATAGTGCTAACTCTTTGATACGCGCGTGGAACACGACGCGCCGCCGACCCGGGCCTGGTCCATACCAGACAGTGAGCTACCCATGCTCACCGTCCGCAAGCTCGCGCCTACGGTGGCCGGAGATCAGCTCGCGTTCCCGTGCTCCTAAGGCGTCCCCGAGACGGCTGGGGCGCGAGGAAGAAAGTTGCCTCTCCCTAGCGCATTCAGCCTCTTTCGCTGTCGTGACTGCTTTGCAGAAGGAGGCGACTGCATCCCATTCCGTCTTGCCCCGCACCAAGGTCTGAATCAGAGCCGATCACGAGAGGTCGCCACCGCATTAATTTATTGCCTAGCACTCACAAATAATGCACCATACAACTAATTGTTTTTTTTTAGAAATGGATCATTAGTTCCGCATATTACCCCCTACATATTTACAAATTTTATTTCCTTAAAATAAGTAAAGATATCTTTTGTAGGAGCAGATTGTAATTTCATTTCAGAGAACAATTTGTTTCGAGGTTTAGTAAATGTAATGATTTATTATGATCTTTTGGTGTTGCGGTCGGATAACAGCAGTTTCGAGTGTCCGGGTTATTCGATTTCCGGATCAGAAATAATGGAGATTAGCTAATAATTCCTTAGTAACCACGGGTATTTAATTTAATTCGGTAACAAGCCTGCACCCGGGTGCTTCGTTCGCGTATGAGATTTTTCACGCATGAATTCCGATACTGTAAAAATAATGGGATAAAATACATTTACAGGCCAGTTCCCGTGAAAGTCTCAGTCAAATAGATTCAGCGTATCAAATGAAATGGCACTACGTGTATTATATTGCAAAAACTGTCCATTCCATGAAATTGGTCAAAGTGACAAAACTATGGTAGGTGAAAAGTTTAAAAAGCATGAAATCTATACTAATATTATAAAGAGGAAACCTTTGTATTTTTGTATGTTTGTATTGAATAGGCTCAAAAACTACTGGACCGATTTCAAAATTTCTTTTACCATTACTTAGAGGGATTCTTCCGAATCCGTATAGGCTATATTTTGTCCCGGAAAATAGATAGGATTTTTCGTGGTAGTGAAAATTGTGGAGTAAGGCGTCGAAAAAACTGCCGTACGTTAACGATTCTCGCGAACGCTGCCTATATTTAATATAAACATTGCACCCGTGCGAAGCCGGGGCGGGTCGCTAGTATAATATAATTAAAAAAATTAAAAACCCCCTACGCAATAAATACTTAGAAGTAGCTTAAGAAACATCCCCAAAAAATAATAAAATAATAGTCGCGGTGGAGTATCGCCATTTAGAATCGATATTTAAAGTTTGTTACATAGCGATACCCCGCCGCGACTATTTTTTTATTTTTTAAGGGATGTTTTTTTAAATATTAAAATATCACTATCACTTATCAGTGAGTTGTTAAGATTATTTTATGCCTACTAACCCTTAAATCGTAATACCTATAACTTTGTATATTTATTTTGCGACGTATTTTTTCAAATATACAAAGTTATATTAGTCGTTCATTCGTCATTTTCACAGTACCTATTTTACACGTTCGCACTTTTAATATTTCGTCGTTGACCTCATCAATCACTGCTTTATTGATCCCCAGTAAAGCTTATTACCCACCTACCTACACACTTCTCTTCCTCAGGCGCCTCCCCGTTATTAACTGCTGGAGAAAGTACCTAGCGAAGTTTTCTTGAAATGAAAATAATAATAATGAAGGGATGTTTTCTAAAATAAGTTCAAGAATGAAGATCATGTTCATATCACTAGGTTTTATTGTACTATTTATTTATTTTCTTTGGTCAACGCCAGATTGTGTTTATATAAAAAGGCAAATTCATATTGACCGTACATTATTTTGGGATTTATGACACACTAGCCGTTGCCCGAGTCTTCTTCGCACATGCAGCCGTGTAATTTTTTGGACTAGAAACCGCACCGCACTTTCTCAGCTGTCTGCTAAGGTTTCGAGGAGAAACACACAAACATATTTATATTTTTTTATACAAGGTGTAATAGATTAAGCGCAATACCTCAGACACCCCAATTAGAATATTAAATTATAAGTCTAAAACAACATCCGTAACTAAAGAAATTGAAACCAAACCTAGACCTTTTTTATGAAATAGTTATCCTTACTAAACGCAAAATGTATGTGCGTCATACAATATCTTTACGCAGACGCATACACTCATGCAATGTTAGCGGCCAATACGCACACGAGCGCATTTCCTTGAATTAAGGACTGTATTAATTTGTCATGATATTGTGTTTCCATTTTAAGTTAAATGAAAGATTTTCCGTCAAAATGTAACGCCAATTTTTGACGTAACAACGTCTTATAATTCGATGAAGCTAGCTGCACGCACGAAAATACATGACTCATGCGGCATTGCCTCGCTCTGAGGCGTTCCATCGCTCTGAGGCGTTCCAAAGCAAATCAAATTGGATCTACGACATTTATGTATGACTCAACGAGTCAAGTACTAGGCTATCATAAAACGGTAAGAGATGACGTCACTGTGTAGGGATTCTTTGACATTTATGTATGTCTCAACGAGTCAAGTACTAGGCTATCATAAAACGTTAAGAGATGACGTCACTGTGTAGGGATTCTTCCATTGTCATGAGAAGTGCAGTAAAAGTGATGTAAAAATAAAATTTTCTTTTGAAAAATGCAACCATTCCATCAGTATTTTCTTATGACGTTGTCACGTTCAACTATCGTCAGTAAACCGACTTTACAGAGAATCGATTTTTATGACGGAAATCGATTCAGAAGCCGATTCTGAACCAACTACTTTCAGGAATTGCGTTTATTCTGTTACACATTGTATGAATTTTTTGGGGACTATATTATTATGAAGACTGCTCCGTGGCGTGGGTCCCGGATATCATTTCTACATCTTTGATAGACGTTACGGGTAGCCAGAATCCAGAAAATCTGACTCTGGTACTCAGCCGCATCCGGTTAGACTGGATGTTCAAGACTGCAATAGGCCAGCCAACGGTAACTGGACGTGTCCGGAACTTTTCCACGATACGTGGAGACTACCGTTGTTTTCAATAAACAAGGTTACTTAATAATAAGAACAAAATGTACCACTAACCTGAGTGCTGGGGACGCCAAGTTCGACCTTCAAAGGTCACGCCCTAAGTGTGGTTTGTATGTGATATGAGGTGAGTAATTGTAACGTGTGATGTAAGTTACGGGTTCTAGGACGGTCACAAGGCGTCGATCTTCAGATGGCGCGGTCCCGACCAGCATCACACCCAACTCGTTTCCAGCAAGCGCGCGCTACGCGTGGTAGACAATAAGGCGATGTGTTCCGAGAAATATCACTGGATTCTTGTTAATCCGAGATTACAAAGTTCAATCAATCACTGAACACAATTAATCTGTTCATATCTCGCGAGATCCAATTCGATTTACAATAAATTCCGCGTGCCAGCCCCACCGACGACAAGGCGGCGTACGATTCAACAATATCCCGGGGTTTTTCGGCAAATGGGGAATACACTTCAACAATTAGATAATTCGCGACCCAATTATCGGTCTCGACAGGCGAATCCAACAATATTTTACCAAATAATTAACTCAACAGGGTTCCGACGACCGGCCTTTTTTCCAAGAGCAAAGTCAATCTGGTTCTCATTAAGGAAGGTGTATACCTCCTTCAAATAGTTACTTGTACCCTTGTAATTCGTACCGCAATAAGACCTAATCAAAAAAGGTAACCCACGGCGAGACACAAATCTTTCCAAAGTCGCCTCAAAGGCCTCTGTCGAGAGGGAGGTTACCAGCTCCAAATGTACTGCCTTGGTTGACAGGCAGACAAACACACAAATAAGCCTTAACAATCTTGCTATTACGAAGGGTGGACGTCTTCAACAAAGGGGGACCAACAAAATCCGTTACGACGCCAGCAAAGGGCCTCGTCTCATGACGCGATCAGCCGACAAAATCCAAAATTCTCGCTGCAGAATGGCCAACAGCGCATTGCAACCGGCATGCGAGTTCTTAGTGTGACGATCAGTCACCAACAATTGAACCAAGTTCAGTTATAACAAGGGCAGGAGCACCAATTTTAGGGTAAGGACAACTCACAAGGGTGGTTTCAAACCAGGTCCTTCCCTCAACAGTGGTGACAGCCGGTTCGCCAATTCCCCAAATCTTGCCTGAAAGGTCGTTCACCTTCAGGCCAACCTGTCCCGCTAACCAAGAAGACAAAAGGCAACCCCGGACTCCCGTGCCCAAAATGGCACGGACCACAATTGAGTCACCCAAGGGTCCCCAGACCTTGACCGAGGCCGTTGGCAACAAAACCGTCTTGATCGGGGGGGTCCTTTAGCGGGGCAGGCGTCAATCTCTTAGCGATGCCTGGGCGGCGACCGATCGCCGCATCCAGGTTGCCCTCGTTCACGACGAGGCCAACAATCAAAATAGTCGTCCGCGCGGTGTCCCAAGCCGCTCGCCATCACTGGAGGGGCATATCCCACCGAATGCCCGAATGGCGGAGGGCGCAACTCCAGCCGGGGACGTTCCGCCAACGGAGGGGAAAGGCAGCGGCGCCGACCCGGCCACTGCTGCCTAGCAGCCAATGCGCGTTCTCCCTGACGAGGGAAGACCAAATGGCGCTCGTGGGGCTCCCGTTCAACTTGCGCGGGGGGTGGAGTGCGGCGTACAGAATCGCGGGTCTCAGCCCGGTGCTCGTCTCCGGGGTACCCCCCCTTGCGCGAACCCCCCTCAGAAGCTGGTCTGCTGGAGCGGTTCGCGTTGGCGCACAAAATCTCCAAGTGGGACCCTTCACAAATTCTACACGGGCGGGGGTCGGGGCAGTCCCGATGGAAGTGGGCCCCCAAGCACGAAAAGCACAAATGGCGTGCGTTGACAATACGGCGGCGGGAACTTACGTGCAAATTCAAAAAGTCCCGGCAACGCGCCATGACATGCCCCGTTGCCTTACAAAAGTCACAATGATGAGGACTCCGGGCACCAGCAAAACGGGGGGCGGGGGGAACATCAACAGGCCCCCTAGCCCGAGGACTCCGGGCGCCAGCAAAACGAGGGGCGGGGCGATCATCAACAGGCCCCCTAGCCCGAGGACTCCGGGCGCCAGCAAAACGGGGGGCGGGGCGATCATTAACAGGCCCCCTAGCCCGAGGACTCCGGGCGCCAGCCAAACGGGGGGCGGGGCGATCATCAACAGGCCCCCTAGCCCGAGGACTCCGGGCGTCAGCAAAACGGGGGGCGGGGCGATCATCAACAGGCCCCCTAGCCCGAGGACTCCGGGCGCCAGCAAAACGGGGGGCGGGGGGAACATCAACAGGCCCCCGGGCTCTAGTCCGTCCCTGGTCTCTGGGCTGAGAAGGTAGTGGGGGTGACCCCGTAGCGCCACGAGTGTTATCCGCAAACCGACACTCGTCTTCCAAAAATTTGAGGAGGTCGTCAAAGGGGGGAAGATGGGTGGCACTATCCCCACCATACTTCTGCTCAAAACGTGACCTCAACTCCGCGGGGAGCAACTGCAGCACTATGTGCACCAACAAGTAGGACCAATGTTCTACCGGTAACTCCAAGCGTCTCAAAGCGTTGGTCGCTGAAACCAACGGGTTCAGCAAGTCAGTGCGCAACGTCGACGTGCTGACAATGGCCGGTAGCCCCAAAATCTGGTCGATGTGCACATCAGCCAGGCAGCGCTTGTTCTGATACCGTCGGGAGAGAAGCTCCAGAGCGGTCGGGTAGGAGGAATCCGTCACCGGCAAGTGCTGCACCAAGGCTCTGGCTTCGCCCTCCAGGACAGACAATAAATAGGCCAGCTTCTGGGCAGGTCCGAGGTCCGAGCGTGCATCCACAAGACTTTCAAAAAGATTTAGGAAGCCCAGCCAGTGGTCCAAGCGACCGTCAAAATGTGGCAGCTCCAGGGTGGGCAGCCTACTCAATAGTCCAGGGCCTGCAACAACAGGGGTCTGCGGCTTGGCCGCATCAGGCACCCGGCTCTTCAAAATTTCCCGCGCTCGTAGACATATGACATCCCCCAGGTGGACAATCTGGTCATAGTCACCCAAAATCTTATCGCGGGCTGTCTGATCCATCACCCCCAAATCCACGTCCATGATGTACTCGTTGAAGCGCGTGAGCGCAGCATCAGCTGACTTGATCCTCTCAATCACTTGCCCATACCGAGCAAGGGTGAGCTCTTCCAATTCCACACGCTCAACAGTTGCAGCTGCCGATGTGAACCATCTCAACTGTGAGGTCAATCCCGCAGCAGCCTCCCTGACTGCCCTTAATGAGGCCATTGCAACAATCAAATATTAATACAAACAACAATCAACAACCAACAATCA
Source organism: Tholera decimalis (assembly GCA_943138885.2). Lineage (NCBI taxonomy): Eukaryota > Metazoa > Arthropoda > Insecta > Lepidoptera > Noctuidae > Tholera > Tholera decimalis. The sequence continues at coordinate 42,540,296 of OW964559.2, forward strand.
AATATTAAACAAACAGCAATGACTTGTTAGCCGGCCAAATAATTTCAACAAATAAAAATTCAAATTCAATTATTTCAAGTCCAAATCCGACCCTGTACTTATTCCAAGTATGAATCTAGCCTGGAACAGATGGCTAGTCACAAAATAAATAACAATTCAATGTATAATACAATGCTGGATCAACCTCAAATAAATATCAAGAAGCACAACAATTGACTGTATAATATTGAGCCGGAGAATCTCTAACAACAATCCAATAATTACTATAAATGCAATAACCAATACACACAATTCAAGTCCTATTATGTTAGACTACGTGTAACTACTATTTAGATAACCTTTCAAATTCAGATCAATGACATTCAATTATTAATTGCAACAAATACCAAATTATGTACCAAATTATGTACCAAATTATACCAATAATTCCTAATTTCACAAATAAATCCTACCTGTCAATGCAATGAAAGAGGCTACAGTACAAATTACAAATACAACTTCAATTGATTCAACTTCAATTAGATAGCCCGGATGACATGGTAATATATTCAAAACTTATTAAGTTATAAGTTGTGTTAAGTAATCAAACCAAAGTTACTTTCAAAACTTCCAATTAAACCAGTGGATCTTACATTATAAGAGCCACGCCTATACCAGAATGAACTATGTGGATTTTATATTAAAACCCACGCTCTGCATACCAATTTGTTCAGGACTGCAATAGGCCAGCCAACGGTAACTGGGGTGTCCTAAACTTTTCCACGATACGTGGAGTCATACGTTGCTTTCAATAAACAAGGTCACACAATGGCCTACCTCTACTAGGCTTCGGCCTACAACCATCTGATCCAAAACTTACAAATAACACTCACCTGAGCTTTGGACGTGATCAAACAGATCCGGGTTGCCGTCTACAGCTCAGGTGAGTGTTATTTGTAAGTTTTGGATCAGATGGTTGTAGGCCGAAGCCTAGTAGAGGTAGGCCATTGTGTGACCTTGTTTATTGAAAGCAACGTATGACTCCACGTATCGTGGAAAAGTTTAGGACACCCCAGTTACCGTTGGCTGGCCTATTGCAGTCCTGAACACTGGAAGTTGACCTGACCATAGTTGAAAAGGCTAAGCAGATGATGATATAAAAGTAGGTTGGTAGGTACGGGTACGTAACAATATTCTGAAACACTGCTCGATGTCTTACTGACTACTTTTATGTGTGTGTCGCGCCGCGCACGATATAAAACTACGCGTAATTTTAATGAGGGGGTGCGCGGGGCATTCTCTGTGATAGCGCCCGTTTGAGCAAGGTCAACGGGATTATATTGCGTCTTAATGAATACACTTATGATGAATACATACGGTTACGAGCTGGGGTTCGGGATAGAAATAATTACGCCAATTAGACCAAAATTAACACTTTAATTTAATACTTGTGGCTTACCCAAATGTCTTTACTTTGGTATTGTTCGTCAGATGGTTGAGCTCCTTAAGTTCTAAGTTGAGCTACACGATAACTGACAAATGCTTGCACTGTCTGGACAGGTCCACTCAAATCTGTATGGTTATTTCCTCAAAGAGCACCAAAGACCAACACAAATTGTATGGACTTTAAAAGAGACGTTGACCTCTGAGTTTGTTTCGGTGTTTCTTCTCAGAGTAGTCAGTTAGGAAACACCGGCCTCATCTAGCTAAACTAAACTAAACTTAACACGCAAAAAAACATGACGTGTAAAAACTTTTTAGCAAAAAATAGAACCGACTTCCATATAAAAACACTACAAAGACAAAAATAACTTTAATTTCGGAAGGCGGTGTCAAAAACGAAAATATTTACAAAACTAAAGACACCGCCTTCCGAAATTAAAGTTATTTTTGCCTTTGTAGTGTTTTTATATGGAAGTCGGTTCTATTTTTTGCTAAAAAGTTTTTTTTCACTCTTTTTAGTTGGTCGGTTTGTAATTTATCTAGTTACAAAAGCCAAAATGTCAACTACTTATCACCTTTAACAAAATATTGATTTTCCCGGTGCAGATCCGTTAATTTTTGAGGAGTTCTCCTGGTACATCACCATCAGCTCTACTTCACCATATGCATTGTGACGAGCATAAAGTGCTTAACATCCATATTCATGTAATCTAATCGCAATCAACGAAATACTTATTATTGAGTAGTTTCGGTGGCCATCTGGGGTCTTCATCATCAGTTCCACTTCCTCAAATGGTGCTTTTCAAGAGCAACTGTACAAGGTACTATAAGAAATACCCAAAACGCTATAGGTGTGCCTATAATATTTGAAGAGTTCCCTCGATTTCTCCAGGATTCCATCATCAGATCCTGATATCGTAACAATGGGACCAACTAGAAACTATACCCATTCAAACGCAAAAAGAATTTTTCAAATCGGTCCAGCCGTCTCCGAGATATGAGGTAACATACATAAAAAAAAAAAAGTTCAAGACGAATTGTAAACCTCCTTTTTTTGAAGTCGGTTAAAAAGCGTTATTTATAACCAATTTACAAAATAAATATTCATTTCATTTCATAATAAACACAAAACAAAAATTAACACAATTACTCACACTACAATACTTGTCACTTAACACTTAAATCGCACTGAAATTCACTTCTGGAGTTTCGATTATATCGCCTCGTATATGCGATTTATTTATACCCCGTTTTATGAGTTCTAGAACATTCTTGTAAAATCGACTCACTGCCTATACTGCTAAGAATATTCCAGAAGCTACTCGAGATGCTCAGTACTGCTACTCGCCGCTAGATGGCGTTAGTGTCTCGAACGTATTAGAATTTAGTCGAACTTACTCGACGTACTTCGCTAAGCGACTGGCGTAACAATACCATACACACGCGCTCGCGCGCACACATGCACACACACACACACACATACACACACCTCTCCACACACATTCATTACATAACATTCTCTACTCAACGTTAACCTACCAACCGCTTAGCTTTAGTTATAATAATTGTTTTTCCTATTTATTTTTCTTATAGTTGTTACCAATCGTTTAATTAATTAATGTTTTATTTTATTTTATATTGTATTAATATCATGTTTACTTAACCCTTAACCACCTAGCACGGGTCTCGACGATTTAAAAATTGTGAATATTTCGGCGCCCGAGCTTTGTATAAACTTGTTCGTGCATGTACCTTCTCCCCGCCTACCGAGGTGCCGCACAACCGCTCGCCGAGGTCGGACGTGCGCGCGATTGTCACAGGTGAGTAAAAAACTACTACCCCGGGTCTGAGAGACCTCTGTTAGGTGGTTACGTGATTTTTTTGAATATGTTTTTTTTATCGATTTAGTTAAAAATGGCTCTAAATGGTGATATTATTGCGCGTTAGTTGGAGCACGTTCTGTCAGAAAATGAAAACCTACCAATCGACGAATTTAGCGATGTGGAGACTGATATTGGACCAGATCACGTATTGGAAGAAAGTTGTTCGTCTGATTCCGAATCTGAAGAGAGAACTGCTGTGAGCAATAACTAGAATTCACCATCCCATAATATTGCTTCTTCAAATTTAAATCAAGACCAAGAGTTTTCATCAGAAGATGATGAACCTTTATCTAATATTCAATCGAGACCGAGGAAGACGAATTATTTCGGTAGAAATCGTTTTCTCTGGTCATCTACCCCACATTCTTCGCGGTTGAGAACTTTGCAACATAATATAGTGCTGCACTATATATATACACACCAGGTATAAAACCAGCATAATTATGGTGGTGAGCTAAATTCCTCTTCTTCTCCGCAAAGCACCAATTTGCCTCGAATGCTCAAATAAGCTATGTATTCACTGCCGTGAAAAACTCTAAATTAAGGGGTTGCAATTTTGTTGATTTTATTATTTTATTTTGAATTTAAATATTTTTCCATGTTTATTGTTAATTGAACGTTTAAAAAAAGTTATAACGATATTCCGAGATTTATGTGATCATTTTTGTGGATCTCATTTTCCAAAGGCGTTCGTGTGTAAGTTTAAAATTAGAGTTAATAACAATTATTAGAGTTTAAACAAAAAGAAAAGTTTATTTTACATGTTCCTTTATTTTTAATAAATAGTTTAATATATTCCTAAACATATTTTAATTAATTACAAAACCTTTCTTGGCTATTTTTATGAAATTTAATTATTTTACTTTGAGGTCCAACAGACCCTTGTTAGGTGGTTGTGTGACAAAAATATATGCTAGGTGGTAAAGGGTTAAAACAGTTCATAATGTAAAAATTGTCCAACAGAGGGTAAGCCTGGTGATCTGTAATACAGGTTTTACCTTCAACAGACACCCAGTCTCTATGTAATGTGTCATGTAACATTGTACTGTGTTCCTTCTTGAGAAAATAAATAACATTAAATTCAATTCACTTAGTACTGACTTTACCAGCTACTGAGAGCAGGTAATGTAATCATACTTACTTATGGTTTCACGACTGAGACCTGAGACTTGAAGAAGACACGCTTGCCGCAGGGGTTGAGCTTTGGTCTGTTGAGCCACGTGTCGTGGGTTCGAGTCCCACACCAGAACAAATTTTTGTATGGCCTACATAAAATAGTTGTTACGAGTTATCTTTTTTGTGGTTAAGTACAATGATGATTAGCAGTAAACTTAACCTGTACGGTGTGGCTCTAGTAAGGGTGTCAAGGTTCAAGTACCTTGGACACATTGTGACTGAGGATTTTAATGATGACCTGGACATCGAGAGGGAGCGGAGAGCGTTGTCAGTACGATGTAATAAGCTGGCTCGCAGGTTTGCACGATGTAATAAAGAAGTAAAAATAACTCTTTTTAAGGCATATTGCCAGTCATTTTACGCAAAGTTTTATAGTCATACGCAAAGGGCTTATAGCGCTCTCCGTGTCCAGTATAATAACGCTCTTAGAATTCTGTTGAGGCTTCCACGTTTCTGTAGTGCGTCGGCCATGTTTGTGGAAGGGAGAGTGGATAGCTTTCAAGCAATTATGCGCAAGAGAGCGGCATCCCTGATGCACAGGATGCGGGGGAGTGCCAACAGTATCCTGAGAGTGATTGTGGACAAGCCAGACTGTCCGTTCCTGTTTTATTGGACCCGTTTGCATAACGGCGGGTCTTGTGCAGCAGACGGACTGAAGTACATGAATTAATTTTGGAATATTTAATTGTATTTGATTTTAATTTTGTAATTTTAATTTTATAATCTTAATTTTAGTATTTTGAAATTTTAATTTGATGTAATTGATTATTTATTGACAAATTGTTTCTAACATAGTATAAGTTGTCTTACTAACACTTTATGGATTTTATGTCTGATTTATAATAAATAATAATAATAATAAAAAGCAATTCAACCTTCAGGCACCAATCACTATTAAGCAAAAACCGGCATCAAATTTTTGCATCCCCCAAATGGAAAATATCAGGGGTAAGCAAAAATTTAATTTGGCGTGCGTCCCCCAAACCATCGGACGACCCCCAATATTACTAGGCGAGCCGCCCAAAAACATGTATTCGTTGATAACAAAAATAAAATGTCTGCTTTTAATTACTCTTTATAGATATAAATTAATATGTTTACAGAGAGGTTAATTTAAAAATGCTGAGTGTGCCTGTGTACGGTGTTTTAGACTAAATTGGTTTATTTGAATTTGGGAATTCATACCTACGTTTTATTTATTAATCAATTTATCAATTTTATTGTTATTTTTTTGGCATTGAATTGAAAAAGTTTTTATATTTTTCACGCATTCGAAATACTCGTAGATTGTGTATTGTAATTTATTGCTTTTAACCTTTTCAGTGAGGTTAATAAAAATAAAATGTTTTATATTTTTTATTATGTATAAGCCCTTGATCTAAATCACGGCTGATGGTATGCGATGAATGAGGTCTACAATGGAACGAGTCAGCCCAGATGATGTCTGTTCAGGCTAACGGGTCATAATAATATGTGGTACGGAAAACAGAAGCCGGCAGAGAATTCCACACCTTGCTTGTGCGCACAGTAAGTGTGGCGGAGAAGCGCTTAAAAATATTTTGTTGCTTGCAGATCAGTCAAGCAATAATTTTTGTTTAATATCATCTCAATCAAATACGATAACGCGGAATTCTTCCCGCTTTTTAGTGTAGGTAGATGTATTCTGTTAACCGCTTTCCGACAATTAGATTAAAAAAATATTAAATATTAATATTGGGGAACCGAAATTTTTTTTTTCATCAAACCTATACGTGTGTGGTGTCTATAAACAGGTCTTTAAAAATTACATGGAGGTTTTTAAAACCATTTTTTCCTTAATTCAACCGTTTAAAAGAGTTACGCTTCCAAAGTGGTAAAATGTGTGTCCCCTCTAACTTCTATATTAATGGAGTGAAATATAAAACATATGCTGTAGATTTTAATAAAAACTTCTAACGAAAATGGATTTGAACAAGATCAGGTCAGCAGTTTATGAGATATAGCACATTTTCCAAAACCGCAAATATAACTTTGTATTTTATACAAACACTATGAAAAACAAAGTTATTTTGCGTAGTTACTCCGGAACCCTTCTTGGGCGAGTCCTCGCACCTTGCCAATTTTTTCCTACCTCTCTTACTGCAACTAGAGCGATTTATGATGAATTTAATGGGGTTTGAAAGAGGTTTATCTAAGAAAAAACAATTCAATTCTTTATAGCAACTCAAGTGTTTTACAAGACCTTAATAATATGAATACAGACTCACATAGTCATGTCAGGCTTAGTTTCTATCTTTCAGTTTTGAAATGTTTATTTATTATTTATTTATTTATTTATCACAAACACAACTATCATTACAGGCAATAATCCTAATGCGGTAGCGTGGTCTTTAGTTACATTATAAATTACAATTAAAGCTACTAGTTATATATTAGCATAACATAATACAAACAATGTTACCTTTGTGAATTCATTCAGAGAGCAATTAAATAAATCTATCCTATCAGCAGTGTCATTCAGTGTATGCAAGGCTCGCGTCAGGGGCGCTTTACTGAGCAGGTTGGTTCGCGCGCGCGGCACTGCTAACAACCGTGGCCGTCGGCGTCGCAATGCGTACTTATCAGGCACATTCAGACATATCTCCTTCAAAACACCAGCATTAAACATTTTACCGCGCAACAGCTTAAAAATATACGTGGTAACAGCCAGGTCCCTTCTAGTCTCCAGTTTGTTGTACCCAACCATGCCGATTACGAACAAGGTTGGGTACATCAACGGATAGAAGGGGTAGACCCCGTAAAGTTTCATGTACAAATACCTGGTAAATTTGTTCTGTATGCGTTCCAACATAAGACTATATTTAATCTCATGTGGAGCCCATATGACAGCATTACACTCAAGTTGAGTTCTTATCAGAGCATTATACAATGCTGTTACCGCTGTAATGTTTGTAAAACCCGATGCCCGACGGAGTATGAAACCCAGGCTTCTATATGCTTTTTTACAAACATTTATAATATGTTCACGAAATGTTAACTCGGTGTTCAGGCGCACCCCCAGGTCGCGTACCTTTTCTACCCGCTCAATTGGCGTAAAGTAAAATAGTCACTTGTAAAGTTTTTTGTTTGTATTTTATAAAGCTGCTTTTAAGTGAAAGAGCTTACTGGCTACACTGAAAGATTAAAACACTATCGAATGGAAACACTAGACTATCGTAGGAAAAAGCTGGATCTCGTTATTATTCACAAGATAATGAATGGATCAATGACTGTAGTGAACTTCTGGGTTCATTAATGATTAAAATAACAACTCACATTCCCAGGCATAATACTTACAGCTTATTTTATATTCCTGGCTCAAAAACCAACCTAGGTCACTACGCCGCGGTTCCAAGACTTTGTAGGCAATACAACATGCTGTCCAAAACAACCAATTTAGATATTAGTGAATCTCTTACGCAATATAAAAAATATATAATAGATGTATTATAATTAGTGTTAATCTGTTTTTATGTATATCTAATTCATTTCTACAATTATTATTTTTTAATTATCAATTAACCTATATTTTTTTAGCTTAGTTATTAACTTTATCTCGTGCATGCTGTGGTCTCTTATAAGTGAACGGATACACCTAAAAAACACATAATTTGTATAACCTGAATATTTATGAACTGTGTATATCTTTTGTTAGAGATCCTAAATAAATAAATAAAATAAAATGTAAAGGGAGGACACTGTAGATTTCTTGATTCATTTTTAATTTTTTTATTGGTACCTAATCATACCTATTAAACATTTATTATGGGTACATTGTGAAAATGAATGATGTGATGTTTGAGATGGTGGTCAAACGCGATCATATTATCAATAAAAAAAAAAACAGAGTTTGATATCTGGTTCTTCTCTATAGGAAACGACCAATTTCAAACTATGCATTAGCTTCTGACGTGTTATAAGTGCCCATATATAAAATTTTATTATTTATTTAATTTTATTATACACAGAAGTATCATTAAAATCTAAAATCGCCAAACTTTTACGTTTGATGGCGAGAGGCGCTCTTTATAGGACAGTAAACCTTTCTATAATAGTTCTAAACAATATAATATCGCAATATACCTAAAACTATATCTCACAGTAACAATGTGTTAATTATCTGACCCGCATTTCAATTTTTTTTATGAAACACTTTTTTGCCAAATACTTTGAAGTTTTCTTACCATAATAATTATTTATCTTGGGTTCAACCAGAAATTAAAGGTTATAGTAATTAAATATAATAATTAACTAATAAGAGTGGATTTCTATAAATAAATAATAAAAAATTAGGATATATATCAATATTAAATAGTGTATAAACAAAACAATTGAAGAACGGGTAAAACCCCTTACTCCTTATACAACATGTCATGGAAACCCCATATCTATCCAAAAGGACTGAAGACAACATCTGGTATGGAGCCTCTATGCAAAGTTTCAGCTCAAAATAAGTGACTCACAGAATTGACCCCAAATTATTGGTTTCGTATGTTTCTTGAATACCAGTAATAACAAACGTGTCACAGCACTATGAGGGTCATCACTTTCCACGTCACTTGCCAATCGTTCACTTCGTTCTTCTTAATTTGAAAAATTCGGCCTCTGGTATCAATGTATTGAAATTTCTAATATACTCCACACATGTAGACATAGGATTAGAAAACCCTTGCCATATCGTTTGTTATCATCCAAAGAAGCCGTGCACTCGGTATGTATATACCCTTTAAATTACACGTTGTATAGTTGGTCGGTTAAGAAACTATGATAGTATTAGTCTTATCAACGCTTATATAATACATAATGCTCACCCTTGAAGTCCATTGTTTCAGCACAATACGCAACATTTAGTCGGAGTCTGCTCCAAGCTTCTCCAAGTTACAACAGAGTTTTATTCAAGTTTACTTACTTGTATTGTTGGGCGGTTTATCTTGATACCTACGCTGGGTTACATAATTCTTGTTTGCTTTTAATGAAATCTTGTGTTATTATAGCATTCAAGTTTAATTATATTTCCGGGTGTGTGTGGTAGGTGAGTTATTTTGTCCGTAGATTCAGTCAAGTTTAATCTGTAGGGCTATTAGTTATATCGGGTTGCGGGAATGTCGAACGCCAGGGCAGCTGAAGGATCAGTGTGGGTTTTAAGTCAATAGAAGTCTGATAATCTCTTCCACTCCACCTAGAGTGTTAGGAGTCATTCCATGATTTTCCCACGCGAAAAAGGGGGTATTATTCTAGAAAAATTTCTTTGAAAAATTAAGTTGCAGTAGAGAATTATCAGCTCAACTTGTATACAGATTTTTCTTTTTTATTGATAATAGGTTCGCGTTTGACCACCATCTCACCTAATGGTAAGTGATGATGTGGTCGAAGATGGAGCACGCTTACCTAAAAGTAACCTATTCACTCTTGAATTAAAGACCCCTAGGTTATAGCTATCGGGAAACACAGACTCCGGCAGGGAATTGCACTACTTAGCCGTACGCACAATGAAGGTATTCCCAAAACGTTGTGTGCGTATAGGTGGGATGTCTACCATGTAACGATGGCGCATCGCCGTTTGTCTTGTAGTCCGATGACGAAACGGGCTTGATGGAATTAGATTGTGTAATTCCATCGCATACTCCCCGAAATGTAACCGATAGACTGGCAACTTGTCGGCGATGTTCAAGGCTCTGGAGCTTTGATTCGACTAGTGTATCGATGCCAATGAGTCTTTTGGCCCGTTTCTCAATAGACTCAAGCGCATCTAGTTGGCACTTGGCAGATCCATCCCAAAGATGAGAGCAGTACTCCATATACGACCGAACCTGAAAAAGCTAACTTAACTCGGGATCAAATTTTGATCCATTGGGATCAATAAAACATTAAGGGCCTCCCTTAATGTTTTGTTTTTGTCTAAAATTCGTAAACCGATTTACAGAACAGTTTCAGAATAAAACGTCTGTGACATACGGTTGGACAGACAGACAGACATGGCGGATCTATAAGGGTTCCGTTTTTGCCATTAAGCTACGGAACCCATATAAACCAATTATAATATTAATACCGATCGTATATAGTACGGATTAAACACTAAATAAACGGTAGTCTAGAAATTCTCTTAAAATCTAATTAAGAATTTTTCAAGAACCCAGTGGAATGTTACCTAGCTTTACTTACAGCACTTTGTAGAAATTTCGAGGCCAAGCAACTGCACTCGGACCTCCGCAATCCTCTGGGAAATAAGATTTTCTTTGTAAGATTCTATCAGCTCAGGTGGCAAGTGCTGTCAATCCAACTGAATTATTTTGTTACGTCTTATTCTTAGAACCTAGCCGCAAGATTCATTCTGGAGTTAGTTTCGTGATGTTTGTGAAATATATTTCGATGGGATTTTTTTTTTAGGTAGGGCCACTCATAGATCAGCTCACTAAGGCTGTGCGTCTACTTAACCGGTCTGTCCTGTGGTGACCTCTAATAAATTAAAGGCCCCCAGCCAGGGCTTACAAACTAAAATATACTTACAACTAATGACCGCACGCTAAGGGCACTCCCTGTGGAGTACGGGCCTCGGCATAGCGGGGTCATTTGGGGAGGGCAGCAAAGGGACAGGCTCGGTCGTATTTAAGTTTCGAGAGGAAGTATCTTTGTGTTACTTATAGTTCTAGTGTAATTTGAAATTATGATACTGATGCGCACATTGGATGAATTTCCGCATATATTTTACTAAATTAGCGTAATAAATTAATAAAGCTAGGTATAAAATTTTATGCTTGCTTCGTTGTTCAAGTGATCACAAGCGGGTTTGAGGGGTCGAGTAAAAAGTGCTACAAATTTCTCAGTAGTAACCCGAAGTCTGGAATATGGCGGTGTGGTACTTACTCCCAAGCCTCGGAAAGAAAAAAAAAAAAAAAACAAAAGCCTCGGAAAGCACGTTACACCGTTGGTTCTGACTGCCATTGGGACATCTTTGACAGTGGTTACAGGTAGTCAGAAGACAGTGGTTACAGGTAGTCAGAAGACAGTGGTTACAGGTAGTCAGAAGACAGTGGTTACAGGTAGTCAGAAGACAGTGGTTACAGGTAGTCAGAAGACAGTGGTTACAGGTAGTCAGAAGACAGTGGTCTAGCCAAGTGCTGTTACCCAGTTACTGAGTTATGGAGGTCAGATAGGCAGTCGTTCCATGTAGAACACTTATTTCTCATTTTCAATGTCTATGTTCTTCACACGCTAAAAGTCTGCGCTCTTCCAATAATCTTCTCTTACTCTGACCTTCTCATACTTTGGATTTTATTCATTCTTCCTTCTATAATAATAATAATTCTTTATTCTCAGACAACAATGATCCAGCGTGTTAGTAAACAATAATATAACTTATTACTAGTGTTAGTAGTTAATACAATGGAGAAGAAGACATACCAAATAGTATTGTGAAAAGGACATCCCTAAATTAATGGTTAGTGATTGTACTTCTCACAAAACCTTTAATAATCGGAGAGTCAATACTCTCCGCCACAGTTTTTAGAATGCTGTTGCAGTCATACAGTCATACAGTCAATTGTTCTGTGGAATGCACTACCTCTCGATATCAGGACGGCCACTAATCAATATGCATTTAAGAGAAAGTTGCGGGATTATTTTCTTAACTAATAGTGGAAGCAGAGTTTTCATAACCCTCTTTCTATGACTTTTTATTAATATATTTTTGGTATTCTGATAAATATGCATGTAAGTTTATTCTAGTTATAGATGTATATATACACTTGTACTAAAACTTTTACTTTAAATATATTATCTACTTAGTTTATTTGTTTATGCTCCTGCCATGTTATCTCTTCACCACCCATGGTTGACTGGTAGAGAATGCCTATGGCTTGTAATGCCTCAATGCCTATTTGAAATGCCTTAATGATTATAAAAATGTCTTACTAATATTATAAAGGCAAAAGTTTGTGAGGATGGATGGATAGATGTATGTTTGTTACTCTTTCACGCAAAAACTACTGAACGGATTTGAATGAAATTTGGTATGTAGATAGTTGACATCCTGGAATAACACATAGGCTTTTTATAATGGAATTCCCATGGGATCGGAATTTACGCGGAAAGCTCGTCGTCACTCGCAGCAGTGAAAACGTTATAGCCTGAATTATTATTGGTAATGATTGATATTAAATTATTTTAAATCAATATCTTCATTACATCAGACGTCTATTCCAGTACATACTGTATATTTATCATTTGTAGTACTTCTGTATCACAGAAGACATATTAAGTTTCAAGTCCATCATCGTCCTTTAAATTTAAAGAGTATCTACACTTGTCGTACATTTTCGCCTCTACTTCAAATCATGTAATTCGTCGCCATGTTTTCCAACCGATAACATAAAAAACGATTTACGTAGAAGTGCCTATAGACGGCATAAACTTAAATGGAGAGGAGGGCGTCATTTATCACTTGACACTGAGAGAAAATCTTTTGATAAACGTTTGCATTACATTGCGTGTTGCGAACAGATCTGATCTTTACATCTTACCGAGACGTAGCGATGTACGTCAAAATATACGAAATTTTGTCTTTCGTTTGATTTTCGTAGTACAGTCTATATGCTAAATAAGTGAAGCGTTACATTGGGTATCCATTTTAGTAGTTCAATCATTCTGAAATAAACTTTCCTCGTGTTTGAAACAAGGCCAAACTGTTACGTAAAATATTTTTTGTAAGATTTCTCTTTGAACTTGGTACACATTTTATTTTTTCTTTGTGCGGATTTTAGAAAATGTCTGGCTCCCGTTTTTTGGGAAAATAAAATCAGTTTTATAAACCGTATTATGCTCTGTTCATATCAATAATTTACAAAAATTGCTTTCTTAGTTCGCCACAGTGGATATTAACATTTTTAAAAGGAGATTTTTCTTAGAATTATCATGAAATTGAAAATGGTGTTACTGATGTTGGCATTAGAAAGGATTTTTGCATGGATTTTATTAAATAAGCCTCATCGATTAATCTTAACACGTTCGCTGATAGTGAGCACTTGCCCTGACACCACATTACCACAGTAGAATTTTCCATACTAAATGACAAATCAACGTCGTACTCGTGCACAAGCAAGCAATATGAAACTACCCACAAAATACTCGTATTACGGCAGTAAGAAATATGAAATTGCTCATAATATGACAGTGGATACTGCTCTTCATAAAACTTATATGAAAAATTATCGTGAGACGACGTACTCTTGAAAATAAGTGGCCCGTCCCTCGACGTACTGTCATAACGCACTATTTTAATTTCCCGCCTTACGACGTACTGTCAGCGAACGTGTTAAATATGGCGTCGAGTTATTTATTCATACGCATCGCGGTCTATTGGTAATGTGTCCAAAAGACTGGCGGCATTGCCACTTTGTATGGCAATGACCTCTGTCCAAAGTAAATGTACCTAATGTTATCAATTAATCTAAAATTAAACACAAAATCAGTTTTAAAATTATATACTTAAATATTATACGGTTTAAGAAAGCAAAATTAATATCTCTCGTTAAACTCCCAACTCAACCTCACGTTTAATATTACTAGAACGATAAAACTGTACATTCAATTAAAATATCTAGACATCGCTTCGAACACTGCACTTCTCTAGGGAGTATCGGGCGATATTTATTTAGCTAACGCTTTGGGGTGTTAACACCAATTACTGTCCGCGCGCATAGGCCTGCCCTGGGGGACATTAATACTCCATTAAAGTAGACATTAGTCGGATTATTTACTTATTTTAGTGACTTATTCAGATTTGATTAAAGCGGAGCTGTAAGCGGTAGATAAGGTCAGGAAGCGGTAGTGGTATAGAGTGTGTATTAAATAAAGTATGCTCGTGTTGATAGCTTTTATGTAGTCAAGGGAGATAAATGCATAAGCTACGCGTTTTCAAACTAATGTTGCAAGAATTGAGCTGGGCCTATAACCTTGCAGAAGCGGTAAAATAAAAAAAATTGGCCAAGTCCAAATCAGACTCGCCCATCAAGGGTACCGTAGTAATTACACAAAATAACTTGGTTTTTCATAGTGTTTGTATGAAATGTAATTTATATTTACGGTTATGGAAAATTTCTACCTATCAAGTTTCGCATGGTATAGTCCTAATAATTTCGGAATAAAATGACTGTGACATACGGACAGACAGACATGACGAATCTATAAGTAACAGTGCTATTTTTGCCATTCGGCAAAAAAGTTGTATTAAGAGCGTTTACACCTTACAATGTTTCATGCAAACTTTCATAGCTTTATTCTTGGAAATTAAAGAGTGGAGCGGAAGGAAGTGTCACAGTTCTACTAACTAAAAATCTATTCTGCTCCTTCAGCTGCACTTGCATTCCAGTACTGAGGTATCTCGTTATAATATTCCCGCCACACCGGCCGAGAACGGCTTTGTCAGGCCCCGTCAATGCTGAAATTAGTAATTAGAAATTATTTATTAATTTGTTAACATAGGTAGAAAAGTACAGATCTTATATCTATACTATCTATACTAATATTATAAAGAGAAAACCTTTGTATTTTTGTATTTTTGTATGTTTGTATTGAATAGGCTCAAAAACTACTGGACAGATTTCAAAATTTCTTTTACCATTACTTAGAGGGATTCTTCCGAATCCGTATAGGCTATATTTTATCCCGGAAAATAGATAGGATTTTTCGTGGTAGTGAAAATTGTGGAGTAAAGCGTCGAAAAAACTGGCGTACGTTAACGATTCTCGCGAACGCTGCCTATATTTAATATAAACATTGCACCCGTGCGAAGCCGGGGCGGGTCGCTAGTCTATATATATAAAAGAAAGTCGTGTTAGTTACACCACTTATAACTCAAGAACGGCTGAACCGATTTGGCTGAAAATTGGTAGGGAGGTAGCTTAAAACCAGGAGACGGATATAGGATATTTTTTATCCCGGAATTCCCACGGGATCGGGATTTAAGCGGGAAAAACATCCCACGCGAACGAAGAAGAAATGGAGAGTAGGGTAGGGGTAGGGTTGGTGTAGGGTAGGGGTAGTGTAGGGTTTGGGGTAGGGTAGGGGTAGGGTAGGGGTAGGGTAGGTTTAGGGTAGGGGTAGGGTAGGGGTAGGGGTAGGGTAGGGGTAGGGTGGGGTTTGGGTAAGGGTAGGGTAGTGGTAGGGTAGGGGTAGGGTAGGGGTAGGGTAGGGGTAGGGTAGGGGTAGGGTAGGGGTAGGGTAGGGGTAGGGTAGGGGTAGGGTAGGGGTAGGGTAGGGGTAGGGTAGGGGTAGGGTAGGGGTAGGGTATGGTTAGGGTAGGGGTAGGGTAGGGTAGGGTAGGGGTAGGGTAGGGTTAGGGTAGGGTTGGGGTATGGTAGGGGTAGGGTAGGGGTAGGTAGGGGTAGGGTAGGGGTAGGGTAGGGGTAGGGTAGGGGTAGGGTAGGGGTAGAGTAAGGGTAGGGGTAGGGTAGGGTTAGGGTAGGTGTAGAGTAGGGGTAGGGTAGGGTTAGGGTAGGGGTAGGGTAGGGGTATGGTAGGGGTAGGGGTAGGGTAGGAGTAGGGTAGGGTAGGGGTAGGATAGGGGTAGGGTATCGGTTGGGTAGGGGTGGGATACCACGCGAACGAAGTCGTGGCGGGTCAGCTAGTTTATAAATAGAGCGCTATGTTATGCCAGGAGGCGTACAAAATAATGCGGTGTGAAAATCCTTGCGCGTACATAACATTATTCCAAATATTGTAAAATATCATGCATTATTATAGAATTACTTTATAATAAATTATACGATAACTAATAATTATGTCAGACCTAAATGAGGAATTATTTATATCTCAGAAAAACAATGTCAATAATTAAAATGTCAAATAATTAAAACGTCAAATAATTAAAAGTCAACAGAATAAACATGTCAAAAAATTGGCCAAGTGCGAGTCAGACTCGCCCATGAAGGGTTCCGTAGTAACTATAATAATATAATATGATATGTATATTTATTTGACGAATAAAAAAAACCTTAAAAATTTCTTAAAACTAGCTTATTTACATTTTTGCAACTACGCTAAATAACTTTGTTTTTCATAGTGTTTGTATGAATTACAAAGTTATATTTGCAGTTTTATAAAAACCCGATTTTGTTCAAACCAATTTTGGTTGAAAGTTTACATTAATATCTAAAAACAGGTATTTTTTTAGATTTTTCACTCCATTATTATAGAAGTTAGAGGGGGGACACACATTTTACCATTTTGGAAGCTTATATCTTTTAAACGATTAACTTTATGAAAAAGTGATTTTAGAAACCCTTATATCATTTTTAAAGACCTGTCTATAGATATGACACACGCATAGGTTTCATGAAAAACAAATATTTTCAGTTCTAGTTCCATGCATGGGGACCCCCCTTTACTTTAAATATTTTTTATTTTTTTCTGAAAATCGGAAAGCGGTTCACAGAATACATCTACCTACCGAGTTTCACATGTATAGTCGTAATAGTTTCGGAATAAAATGGCTGTGACATACGGACGGACGGACAGACAGACAGACAGACAGACGGAGAGACATATCGAAACTATAAGGGTTCCGTTTTTTGCCATTCGGCTACGGAACCCTAATAATAAAAAAATACTTACAGGATTAATCATTGTGGTACTAAATTAATTCGTCATTTAAGTATTCATCAATGGTATAATAGCATTTATTGATTAAGAATAATTGCATTTTTTTCTTAAAAATTACTTTATGAAATCTGGGATTTTGTTATAAATGCGTGGAGCCATACCCAAGACACTTTTCCTTACTAATATTTGCTGACTGTTCTTTGAAGTGCGCATAGAACACGACGCGTCACCAATCCGGGGCTGGTCCTTACCGGATAATGCTTACAATCTGCAGGCCCAGGTCTTCGGTGGCCGGAGATCAGCGCGCGATTCCCGATCCCGCGGCATCTCCCATGGCGGCTGGGGCGTGAGAAAGATTTGTTTTTCCCTCACACGTTCAATTTATTCATAACACCTAGGACTAGAAACAAGTTAGGAATTTTTATTTTTGAAAACAAGTTTAGAGAAAAAGAGTGACTGATTTTTTTTTCTTACGTGTTTTAGTTAACTACAAAATTTTTGACTGAAAATAAATTAAAACAATTATTATTAGTAACACTACTGAGCAACAGGTTTAACACAGTAATCCATTGTTGCATAAAAACAAAATTCATACAATTTCGTACAATCGCCAAGCCCGTTCCATCATCGGACTACGAGACAAACGGCGAAGCGCCATCGTTACATGGTGGACATCCCGCCCATATGCTCAAAACTTTTTGGGAATACTTTCATTATGCGTACGGCTAAGGAGTGGAATTCCCTGCCGGAGTCTGTGTTTCCCGATACCTACAACCTAGGAGTCTTTAAGTCAAGAATGAATAGGTTACTTTTAGGTAAGCGTGCTCCATCTTCGACCACATCATCACTTACCACCAGGTGAGATAGTGGTCAAACACGAACCAATTTTAAATAAATTAAAAATCTAACTATCTCACTCGTTTCAATGTAAAACATTTACAGTACAAAGTAGTATGATGGTGGAACTAAAGCCAATTTCCCTTTTTTTTTTTTTTTTTTTAACGGGGGGAAATCCTCATGGACTACCTCCGCCTGGGGAATGGCGGAGGGGTGTGCCGGATTCTTACCGGCTAAAACCACCCCGGTGTCTCCTCACACGTGCGTGGGGGGCCGCGGGAAACCTAATTCTTCCGCAGCCCCGCACTAGTGCTGGTCGGGTCTGCCTAAATCAAGCAAACAGTTACACAATCCAGGCGTGAATTCTTTATCACGTTCAGCAGTGACGTTGGTACCTACTCGATAATAGATCTGTCTGGTTGCGACGTGGTGACAGCTTAGAAATGACTGTGTCGAGCACACTTGTAAGTGACTTACATTAACACGCTCAGAAATATTCGTTTTATTTACACTATTTAGATTTATCTGTGGGTGATTCAGAATGTGCTTGAACTTTTCTGTATTATATTTTGCTTGGAGAGAATAGATACCAGATAATATCTTCTTAATCCATACTATTCTTTCTTCCTTACTAATATACTAATCCATACTTTTATATTTACTTACGTAATAATATATTATACAGAGTTGATACGACAGAGGGGCATTAAATTACACTACGTATACTATACGTGTTTAGTGTTAATTTGATACAGTTAAAAAATAAAAAGAGTCACATAATTTTTTTTTTCAAGTAATCTAAATAGCTAACAAATCAGAGTAAAACGCAACCACCCTTTGTAAATAAATGTGACTGACCTTAAATACCTAGGTAACAAAGTGGCAACGTAGCGCGGCGTGTGTTACCTCTTGTCTTGGTCAGATTTATCGCTTTAAGGTGCATCCCATCAAAATCATTTGCGACTAAACTACTTCTCCTATTTAATTGATTTTTGGTACAAAGTTTGAAATGGTACCTAGTATAAGCAGATTAAAGGAAAGCCCCTCGGTCGTATCAACTCTGTATAAATATATTATTATAAACGCGAAAGCAACTGTCTGTCTGTTACCTTTTCACGCCTAAACCGCTGAACAAATTAGATGAAATTTGGCATGGAAATAGTTTAGTTTAGTTTTACATAGGATAGTTTTTTATCTCGAAATTCTTAAGGAATCCGGATTTACGGATCTCAATACATATGACATACTCGAACTCAACTCATATCCGTGACGTGAAAGAAGGCTTTTGTTATGGTATTTATCTTCTATTTCTATCCGATTAGATATGGTCATGGGGATCAGCTGTGGAGACTGCAGGTTTCAAAGCAATAGTTTTTTAAACGTTTTTCATCTCTCACGGTATATCATGACAAATAGTGTTGCCCAAATGAGAGTCTCGCAACAGTCTTCAAGAGTCTCAATTAAATTGATTCATTTGGTTGGCCTATGTTAATTCAAGCTCAAAATGTACCTACTCTGTTACATTGTTCTGAGATCTCAACTACCGTTTAATAAATAGCAATAGGATAATCGCTAATTGCAAGACTCTTGCGAGACTCTCGTTTGGGCAACACTAACAAAGCATACATCATTTTTTTTATATTGAAAATAGGTTCGCGTTTGACCATTATCTCACTGAAGGTAAGTGAGGGTGTGGTCGAAGATGGGAGTACGCTTATCTAAAAAGTAACCTACTGACTCTTGACTTAAAGACTCTTAGGTTATACATAAAATTGAAATGCCTATCTGTTATTTCAAAACAACTTCGTTTCTTTCGAGTGCTTATAGCTATGTATTTTCAAGATACTAAAAGCAACCCAACTTTTTTAAATTTGTCTGACAGCCAATCTGTCTGTCTGTTTGTCCGGGTTAATCTCTAAAAGAGTTGTACCTTTTTTTTCTGGGTGGGAAAGTCGTCGAATGACTTCTCCCGCTCTAGGTAAAGCGTAAGGGAGTGTCAGACTTCTACTGACTAAAAACCCACCCTGTTTCTTCAGCTGCCCTTAAGTTCCGCGGCAGCGGCATTTTGTTAGAACATTTCCGCAACCCAGGCGGGCAATGGTGTACCTAGTTTTATGAAACTTTCACTGGCCGAAGTTTTATGAAACTTTCACTGGCCGATAGGAGAAGTTATACGCTAGTTTTCATCACGGATTTACACGGAAGTAACTGCCCAGGTAATATAGATTACCGTGCAAGCAAAGTCGCAGGTACTGCTAGTTTTAACTAAGCGTAAGTATATCTATATACCAGCTTCTAGACGAAAACACAAATTTCTAAATCTTTGTTCTGTGACGCGGCTAAGCTTAAAAGGAAAATCAGATTTTACCACCCACTTCTCGTAATTTCGCTTTACTACTTTACGGATTCCGAGACAGTTTTAAGAGTTTCTCGAGGTTTTTAAAGCTTCAATGCTTGCGAGTGTTAGAAAAGATACTTGCTTAAGATCTTGTTGTTGGGAAAATAATGTGTTTCTCTTTTTTCGATTGCAGATTTAAAGTGCAAGGTTGTCCTACAAGACTTGAAATGAAATGATGTTTTGGCACAAAACAGCAAAACATAAATATTTCTATTAATAAGCTGAAGGAGTTCTTAGTCTATAGAAGTCTGACACTCCCTTCCACTTCACCCGAATACCTATCGGCTTCATCAGTATTGGGAGCTTTGACCTCCGTCCTTAATTAGCCATGCTTTTTTGTCTGGTAAATAGTGAGATCTTATCATAATCAGTCTCCATCCTTCCTCTTTTTCCGGGGTGAAAATTATGAAACGACTTTTCTCGCTCTGAGCGAGTGTCACTCTTCTACTGACTAAAAACCACCCCACTTTTTCAGTTGTCTTTACTCTCAAGGGCCGCGGTATCGAGTTAGAACCTTCCCGCAACCCCAAAGTCTTCCCCCGAGAACTAATTGACGAGCAGCGAAAATGATCTAGTTACCGTCAAAATGATGCATTTAATGTTCGCATCTCACGCCACTTACTTTTATACGATGGTAGTAAAAACGGATCTGTTCAACTTTATGGCTTAGGGTGGTAACACACGACAAGTTTTCCGGCTTTGCAATACGCAATCAAGGCCTGAAATGAAACTTATACTACAGACAATGTCTAATGTTAACAGCAGTCGGCCAGTCACCATCTCGCGCAGATGCATGTGGTTTACTTGCATGTGTATAGTATTTTTATTGCATCTCTGTTTGCATGTGCATATATTTGCGGGCAGGAGGGCAGTGCTGCATACTGCATGCAAGGATGAACTACTTATTTTTGCTGGTATTTACACTAGAGATATTTTTCTGTAATATTAGTCTTACTAGTGCTATACAACGTACTATACGTACTGTACGTATGTACTAGTATAAGTCTTGGTAGTAGTATCTTAGTAGTGGTGTCTTTAGAGGGTTCCGTAGCCGAATGGCAAAACCCTTATAGTTAAAACAGAACCCTTATAGTTTCGTCATGTCTGTCTGTCTGTCCGTCCGTCCGTCCGTATGTCACAGCCATTTTATTCCGATACCATTTGGACTTTACATGTGAAACTTGATATGTTGATTTATATTCTGTAAACCGCTTTTTGATTTTAACAAAAAAATTAAAAAATATTTAAAATAAAGGGAACTCATACATGGAACTGAAACTGAAAATATTTTTTTCATGGAATATATGATTGTGTGGTATTTATAGACAGGTCTATAAAAATGAAATTGAGGTTTTTAAAACCACTTTTTCATAAAGTTATTCGTTTCAAAGATATACGCTTCCAAAGCGGTGCCCCCCTCCCCCCCCCCCTCTAACTTCTATAATACTAACTAATAAACAAAATTAGTTTGAACCAGATCGGGTTAGCAGTTTTTGAGATACAGCATATTTTCTAAAACCGCAAAAAACTTTGTAATTCATACAAACACTATGAAAAACAAAGTTATATAGCGTAGTTGTAAAAATGTTAAGTTGGTAAGCTAGTTTTAAGAAATTTGTATTATTTTTTTTTGTCAAATAAATATATTATATTATATTATTATAGTTACTACGGAATCCTTCATGGGCGAGTCTGACTCGTACTTGGCCATTTTTTTTAGTAAAGACTGTCTAGTTTAAACTGGCTTAATAATGAAACTAGTATTTTCAGCTAACTGCCCTAAGAAGAAAAACCGAGTCAAACTCAGATGTCTGCCTCTTTTAAATTCCA
The DNA here is from genome assembly GCA_943138885.2 of Tholera decimalis. Taxonomy (NCBI): domain Eukaryota; kingdom Metazoa; phylum Arthropoda; class Insecta; order Lepidoptera; family Noctuidae; genus Tholera; species Tholera decimalis. The sequence continues at coordinate 42,562,457 of OW964559.2, forward strand.
TCCTATCATATTCTAATTATGCGTACGGCTGGAGTGAAATTCCCTGCCAGAGTCTGTGTTGCCTGATCGCTATAAACTGGGGGTCTTTAAGTCAAGAGTGCATAGGTTACTTCTAGGTAAGCGTGCTTCATCTTCGACCACATCATCACTTATCATCAGGTGAGATGGTGGTCAAACGCGAGCCTATTATCAATGAAAAAAATGCGTATCATCATATTATTATCAGGGTGGTATTATCCTTGTGAAATCGTGCCGTCCTCTTACCTATCCGCAATACCGCTTAATTAAGTTGATATTGATCCAGTATCGCAATAATCAGATAATAATGAGGTTCATAATGTAGTTAAAGAGGATTATTTTGTATTCATGATAAGCTGTTGATGAAAAATATTGTTCTGCGATAGTATACGTTTGGCCTGTGTTCGTATCATGTATCTACAACGTGTAACGGAAACCCCATGTCTATCCAAAAGGACTCAAGACAACATCTGGTATGGAGTCTCTATGCAAAGTTTCAGCTCAAAATAAGTGACTCACAGAATTGACCCTAAATTATCGGTTTCATATGTTTCTTGAATACCAGTAATAACAAACGTGTCACAGCACTATGAGGTTCAATACTTTCCACGTCACTTGTCAATAAAACGATAATTCTCTTCGTTCTTCTTAATTTGAAAAATTCGGCCTCTGGTATCAATGTATTGAAATTTCAAATATGCTCCACACATGTAGACATAGGATTAGAAAACCCTCGCCATATCGTTTGTTATCATCCAAAGAAGCCGTGCACTCTGTATGTATGTACCCTTTAAATTACACGTTGTATACTAATTTTATATAGCGGAAAAGTTTGTTTGTTTGCACACGCTTATCTTCGAAAATACTGGGTGGATTTGGATGAAAGTTGGAAGGAAGTAGCTTGAAGCTTGAGGAAGGTTTTGGGCTACTTTTAACCGGGTGCAAAAGAAGGAGGTTATGTTTATATCGTGTTAAAATCTTGGGAAGCAAATCCCCGTGCAGCTGCTAGTAATTATATACGCTTTGTAGGAAATTTTGCTCATTTAATGTTAAATAAATACAGCTAACCCTAGGATGGTAACAGGGGTGCTCCAATACCCTACGCGAGCAATCACTAACTCCATTTAGATGTTGATTGATCTCAAGAAGAGTGTTCTTTTAGTTTGTTTCAAGAACAAAAGGTTTATTTTTCATTAAATAGAAGTGTTTTATTAATTTTATTATCATGGTGACGTTGCACCCCTGTTACTGTGCGTGTTCATTTAAATTATGTTACATCGTAGGGTTAAAATCTCTGCTAATGAAAAAGGGCTATTTTTTATTTATTTATTTAGAAACAATTTCCATTGTGTGCGAATATTAAAGCTTTACAACTAGGTACACATGCATTAAAAACTAATAATTGAGTTGCTTATAATGGGGCTGATAACAATAAAAAAATAATAACAGAAAATAATGATAATAATAATGTCAACAAGAATTTAAAACTAAAATACTAAAATCTTGAATTCAAAAGATATTAATAATATTAATAAATAAGTTATTACAATGTCAACCCCTGTCTATAATACTGTAGAAGAATTTTTGAAAGCTGACTAATTGACTTTATGATATATTTGACATAAATACAAAACAATGATGACTGCTTAGTAATTATAGAAACTTAAGACTATATTTATTTTTTAAATAATTTAAATGTAATATTATAGTCTCATTTGAAAATTGATATATAAAAAGTAATTAATTGTTAATATAAATGCTACGCAAATTTTTAATACATTATTTCAAACACAAATTATCCATACAGCATTCATAAATACAAATGGCAAACAAACAAACACCGGTTACATAATTATAACAAAAAAACCGGCCAAGTGCAAGTCGGACTTGCGTACCGAGGGTCCCGTACAAACTTGTAGGTAAATTTAAAAAAATATTTTTATTATATGATGTAACCAAAAATGTATGCTTTTCGCAATTTTTACTTTATCTGTATTATAAGACGTTGCTTTGTACCAAATTTCAAGATTCTGAGTTCACGGGAGGTACCCTGTAGATTTTGATTCCCTTGCGAGTGTCGAAAATGCGTCGAAAATGCGGCATAAACGGCTGTATCTTTTGATTGCATTGGCTTAGAAGTTTAATTTTTTCATAGCTCTCACTCGCTCACTTGAGTATTTGATATTAATTTCAGCTTGATATCTCCACGCGTTCCAGAGAAAAAGGGTCTTGACAGACGTACATACAGACGGACAACAAAGTGATCTTATAAGGGCTCCATTTTTCCTTTTGAGGTACGGAACCCTAAAAATAACGTAATCAACCTATAAATTTCCCATTGCAGGGACACAGGTCCCTCTCTACAATCGGGAATGGGCGAATCCAACACATGAGCCCCAGTGTAGTGCGGTGAACGTATGTCTTCGATTTTTTTGGACATGTTTTTAGGTTTCTCCCCAATGTTTACCTTCACCGTATTCATTCTAAAAATAGCACAGAGTAATTTTCCTGCCTGGGTTTAAACCCAACATAAACAAATTACATATACATACCTAATAAAGCAAAAATATAAGAAAAGACTCATGTCAAAGTAAAAACCTTATTAATATACAGTTCGTATCAGTAATTATAACCAATTGGGATAATTATTTAGAAACTAAATAATTATATAATATTAGTTTTGGTCTTTATAGACTGATATTTATACAGGGCAACATATAACTACAAATACTTATATAATTATAGAATTTGGCCTTTCATGTCTAGTCTTTTATAATATCGACATATTATCTTTGATCAAATAATAATTACCTAACTATTTACAAAAGTTTTTCATCGTAATTAATTTCTCGTATTTGACTGCTGTATTTATTTGAGTCAATATTTGCCCGTAGAAATTTCGTAATTATCTGCTTCGCATTTTCCGACTTTGGTTTGGTTCCAGTCTAATTATATGAGTGACTATCTTTTTAACCGACTTCAAAAAAGGCGGTCCTGTATTCGATCAGTTGTATATGTATGTACGTAAGTTGGTATATCCACAATTTTCTGATAAACTACTGATCCGATTTTGATTGCGTTTTCGTTGTTTGAAAGCATAATTTACAAGGAAGGTTTTAGTATATAACACATCAGTTTCTGATGAAGATCTTTGGAGATAAGTGATGGAACTCTTCAATTTAAAACAGCAAATCTCCCGCGATTGCTGCCCTCGTAAACCTATGCACTGTTTAGCATAATTAGCTTATTAATATCACCACATCTGAGGCACAGACCTTCTGGATCACGTCTGAAATATAGTTTAAGTCGGTAAAAAAGACGTGTACAGCAAACTCTCTTTTAAAAAAGTAAGTGCGAACGGTATGTAGGTATCTCAAATAACACAAAGAATGATATTAAATCGAACCGACTTCAAAACTTACAAAAAAAAACTTGCACTACAAAGAGAGCAATAACCTTAAATATTGTTTTATTGGATATCTAATTCCGTTACAAATAAGGGCTAGGTATTTACTCATATAGATGAAGTCGGTGCCTTCAAAACAAGTTTTTTTTGTAAGTTTTGAAGTCGGTTCAATTATTTGTAAAAAAAGTTGTTTTGAAGTCTGCAACCCAGTAACTGGTTATGCGATACACCTTAGCAAGATTGCTTCCGACTATCTGTAACAACTTTGGAAAACGTTTAAATGATAGCCGGGAGCAACGGCTTAAAATGCTTTCAGATTAATCTGGATATATTAATATGAATACCCATCCACGAACAGACCTCAGTGAGTGTTGCTTAACCTTGAAGTAACTCCGGGAGTGCCGGCAGAAGTGAAAACTTGAATATTAACGTTGTGCATTTTTGATATTTTGGAATGGTTAGGGAATAATTTTGCACGAATTGCTTTAATTATCAGTATAAAAGTACTATCATTTATGTGGTAGAATACAATATTTATTTATTGCGCTATCGTATACAAACATGACAATTTATATTACATTAAAAAGTTTATCTCTCGAAACAGCAGGCGCAGGCATACATTTTCGCCGTGCCGTAGAAAGAGAGAGGGATACTTCCTCTCCTACGCCGCGCCGGCTGTCTACTCTCCGTCCGTCTTACGAATTTTCGATCAGGTCACGTGTCCTGACGCGAGTCTAACATTTTTTACACATTACAAAAAAAGTGAACACCGCCGCTAAAGAAGTTTTCACTTCAAAAAATATATAATAAGCTTATTTATTTTAAATTCAAAAATGTCGTTTTTACTACCGGTCTACCAGACGTACTGCAGGATACCATCTACACTTGGTCGATATACCGTCTTGTCGTACTAAGCGCTTCTCCTCTACATTTATTGTGCGCACAGCCAAGGTGTGGAACTCTCTGCCGGCTTCTGTGTTCACTGCCACATATGACCCGTCAGCCTTTACAGCAAGAGTGAATAGGCATTTTCTGGGCTCGCTCGTTCGATCGTAGACCTCATCTTACGTGTGATCGGGGTTAAGAGCGGGCTCAATTGTAATAAAAAAAAACCACAATAGTGGAACCACAGACGACCCTCATTTTTAGGGTTCCGTAGTCAACAAGGAACCCTTATAGTTTCGCCATGTCCGTCTGTCTGTCCGTCTGTCCGCGGTTTAGCTCAAAAACTATTAGTACTAGAAAATTGTACTTTGGCATGAGTATACACGTTAATGACGCCGAAAAAGTGGTAAAATAAAATGTTGAAAAAAACAATTATTTAGGGTACCTCCCATACATGTAAAGTGTTTTTTTTTTTTCGTTCTTCCCATAGTGTGGGATATCGTTGGATAGGTCTTTTAAAAATATTAGGGGTTTGGTAAGACCGTTTTTTGTTTAAGTAAACCGTTCGTGACTTATCAAGCTTTAAAGTACCAATTTTCGTTAGAGTCAAGTGTCCCCCCTCTATCAACTAAACGGTTATAGTTAGAAATTCAAATGTCACGGCAGTAGTACTTATATATATAACGAAATTTAAAGGAAAACTATCACACATAAGTGGGCTTTACAAGTTTACGAGTAATAGTCGACCAATTGTATGTGACTCGAAAATTTCGAACAACTCTATAGAAATGTCGATAGATGGCGCTAAGCGCCAGTTGTATCGTGCTAGCTTCTTGTGACGATTGAGTAATGTAGCTCTGTGTCCGTATTTAAATTCAAAACACCGGCTATGACAAGTTTTATACAAATCTCTAAAAAAAATTGAAACTTTCCGTGCAAAATTGTCGGATCAGGTGAGGATTTGTATAGGAAGTCAAATTAGTTAAGTAGTCATGTTTGGCTTTTAGTTAGAGCATGATACGAAACGATCAGTCAGCGAATACGACACACACTTGGCTGTTATAAAAACTACGGAACCCTACACTGCGCGAGGCCCGACACGCACTTGACCAGTTTTAATGCTAATATTGAAAAAATATCAACTATTTTGCCTAAATCTTCTCATCTACTGAAATCCTATCCTTTAAGAACAAAACAACCACATCATCTTAACAACAATACAGCAATTAATTCACATTAACAATTTGATCTAAATTAATCACTTGTTACGCTCCTTTACAGTCTAATCCAGTCCAGTTCCTAATCTATCCTATATACTGTTCCAGACTATTCCAGACTGCGTCCAAGGAACATTAAAGTGTTTTGTTTGTGCTCATTGTGTTAAAGTGTTTAGCTTTCATAGCCTTTGTTCAATTTTAAATGCTTTTTATACGGTGTACATTGTGTGCCTGTCTCGTTTGAGGAATAGAGTGGACTGGATTGACGGTGTCGAGGGCTTTTGAGGAGTTAAAAAAATAAAGAAAAATGCGTTTATTGGAATTTTATCTTAGAACTAAATAAAATTAAATAAATAAAGTTATTAATGCCAATGGACCTCAGCTAAGCATATGCCAGATATAATACTTTTAGTATACGTCTGTCTACTACTACGCAACACAAGATATACTACCTTTATTTCTGGGGGAAATATCATCAAATGACTCCTCCCGCTCTGTGTGGAGCGGAAGGGAGTGTCAGACTTCTACTGACTAAAAACTCACTTTGTTCCTTCATTTTTTAAATTAATTAAAACTTCCATGAAATCGTACTATGTCTCACTCACACGCATGCGCGCACTTTCACACAAACACAAACACATCCACCCATACACAAACGAACACATACGCAAATACACACTTTCTTTTGCTGATGACACATAAATTTTGTAACCAAAATGTCACGGTTGTATCATTTTTAACAATGCCGAAATATCTCCGGACCCTAAAATACAGGTCTGCGTACCTAGTTTAGGGAACGGAAGTCTGACGCCAATATTAGAATTGTTGTACAACCCATTATTTTCTTTTGTACCATGTATGTCTATCTTATGTACAAAATAAAGAACAAAGACGGATCCTGACCTACACAACTTTTAAATTTAAAATGACACAGCCATTTATCTTTAATGTATAAGAATCTATACAATATAATCTAAACTATAAAGTTGTATTTAATTTCTTTCGAGAACTTCTCCATTAGAATTGATTTATTAATAAACAAATAGCTGACCGGAAATTGTCGAAAAAAGGTTGAGTTGTCAGTATGCTTCAATTAAACTTATTAATTTATTTATATATTTATTTATTTACACTTCATGCACATAGGCACAAAGGCGGACTTAATGCCGTAGGCATTCTCTACCAGTCAACCATGAGTGGTGAAGAGATAGTGTGGGAGGTGCAATATGTACGTAAAAAGTAAAATTAGAAAAAATATTTATATAATAAGTAATAGTAATAACACAAAAACCCTAGCGTCTAAAAAAAATAGAAATCTACATAAATAATATATATGAATAAATACTTATATAAATACATACAAATATATATATACTTAAGAAGCAAATGAAAACTAAATGAGGACGGCGTTAAAGGCATTGGAGAAAACAATTAATACTAATACAGTGACTTTAGTATCCTCCATAGCTTCTATAATGTTGCCAGTCACTTTAAGAAGAGCGGAGGATGTACTGTGCCCGGGCCTGAATCCAGATTGGAATGAGCTTACAAGATTATTCCGGTAAACAAACCCAGAAAACTGTTTGTGAACACAGGCTTCAAGCACTTTTGACAGGAAAGGGAGAATGGATATAGGTCGAAAATGGTTAGGTAGCGAAGGATTTGATATTTTAGGTAGTGGGCGGACATAGGCCATACACCACAAGGATGGGAATTATCCGGAATCCAGGGAATAATTGATGATGTGGGTAATTGGTGGAAGAAGACAGTCTAGGATCAAGGTAATCATACCCCGACTGATTTCACCGTGACCCACAGCCTTGGATTTGATGGATAGTATAACCTTTTTAATTTCATCCAAGGTCGCTGGTGAAAACTGAAATGGTTCAATGATTGGACCAGGTAAACAAGTGATGAAATCAACCGTCTGAGACAAAATAAGAGGGTCCAAATGACAAGTTGTAGTAAAATGACGGTTGATATCATCCAAAACGATCGCTTTAGGAAAATCTACATGACTTGACCTACCAATACCGAGAGTTCCAAGGAATTTCCAGATATCAGCAGGTGAGGAAGTTGAAATGTTTTCAAGAATATGGCGGCGTTTAGCGTTGCGTATCACCTGATTACACCGATTCCTTGCAGCCTTGTAGGCATTCTTTTTATCCTCACTGCGATCCTTTTTAAACTTCCGAAAGGCCCGATCCCTGCACCTCATCGCTAAACGAACCCCTGGTGACATCCAAGGAGCTGGTAGTCGCCTTAGTTTAACTCTCCTAACAGGAGCATTCTCATCGTAGAGGGCAAGGACGGCCTGATTGAAGATACCAAGTTTGTCGTCAATGGTCTTTGCCGCTGCAAGTTGGCCCAAATCAATTTCTGACGCATCTTTATGCAGCTTCTCAACATCTATGCGCGCATAACAACGCATGTGCAGAACTTTAAGGAGAGGTTTTGGTGGCTTTAAGATATAGGAGAGGAAAATGAGATCATGATGGGAAAAGCCAGGTGCAGGACATTGACCACGAGATGCAACCAAAGAGGGAGTGGATGTTAGAATCAAGTCAAGCCACGTATCAACACCTGACACATTAAAATGAGTGGGCTGCAGTGAAAGAACATGAAGGCTAACGGAATCAATGATGTGAAGGAGTTTTCGGGAGGAAGGAGTTCAGCGAGAAAGGTCTGTGTTAAAATCTCCCATGATGACGCAATGCGCATACTCTGAACCTATGGATTCAAGCGCCAATTCAAGATTGGAAAAATAGTCAACGGCAGGCGGGCAATAGACAACACGAAGTAGGGCCTTGACACCTTTGACATAAATTTCCAAAAACAGGTATTCAGCGGAAGCGCAATATTGTGAAGGAGAACTGGCAACTATTTTATGAGAAAAATCGCTGCGAAGATAAATAGCTACACCTCCTCCTCCCTTTCCAATTCTATCATTCCGGACAAGAACGAAACCAGGAAGAGAGTAGGCGGTAGAAGGAAGGTGGGGTTTGAGCCAACTCTCAGAAACCAGAACGGCATGTACATTGGCATCAAAAAAGGTGTCGTACAGATCGCTATAATGACTCGGAATACTCTGTGCATTTATATGGCAGACATTAAAGGAATTTTTATTTTGTGGGTTGAAGCTCCGATGCACAAAGTCAGTAAGAGTGTCAGTCAAGGAACTAAAACTAGCATTACAAGAGTTTGCGGAATCAAAAGCAGAATGAAAAGAGTCATCAGAAGACATAAAGAAAAATATATACAAATAAATATATTATGCTTAAACTACCTTATTACCTTTCGGTGATACACCACAATCTGTGCACCACCCACCAGCGACACTACTTTTCAATTATACGTATATAAACAAAACAGGAAAAAAGTATTATAATCAAAGCGAGAAACTAAACAAGATGAACAGAACGATATATACTAAATTACACAAAAAACAAAAATTAAGAATTACAAAACAGAGATAATACAAAACATGGAACAGAACCACATAAGACATCACATAACATTACTATTTGATTAAATTATTCCTTATGAACTATTGGCAAAATAGTAGCTGCTACTCCGTAAAAGCCACTTATCAAGAGTTCAATATTTAAAATTTTACATGACTTAATGATAAATGACAAGTGACAGATCACGGTGACATTGGCACATAGTGCTAAAATAAAAACAACAAATTATACGGTACCTATTAATTAGATTTTGCTTGTGCAAATACCACCAAAACCTTAATATTGTGAAGTTAAAATAAGATTTATAATGAAGGTAGAGAATTATACTAAAACTACCTATACAAGAAATCCGTAAAAAAAAACATGCCGCTACAAACACTGATGGACAGATGAAAAATGAAATATATAGTGATGACTGACGATTGTACCATTGAATGAGACTAATTACTAGTTCCAGTACCTGGCTTGCTTCCTGTTGCAGCTATCTTCTTGGGATACTTCGCCAACAAGGAGTTTAGTTGATCCAATGTAGAAATCTTATGACGCGCTCCATCGTGGGATTTGACATTAATTATTCCATCCTGGGTCCAGCACCCCGACATCCCGAAATGCAACCGCGCCTGGCTGAAAACAGTCTGTCTAGACTTTTTTTTTTATTTAGAATAGGTTCGCGTTTGACCACCATCTCACCTGATGGTAAGTGATGATGTGGTCGAAGATGGGGCACGCTTACCTAAAAGTAACCTATTCACTCTTGACTTAAAGACTCCTAGGTTATAGCTATCGGGAAACACAGACTCCGGCAGGGAATTCCACTCCTTAGCCGTACGCACAATGAAGGTATTCCCAAAACGTTTGGTGCGTATGGGTGGGATGTCCACCATGTAACAATGGCGCTTCGCCGTTTGTCTCATAGTCCGATGATGGAACGGGCTTGGTGGAATTAGATTGTGTAATTCCATCGCACACTCCCCGAAATGTAACCGATAGAAAACCGATAGACTTGCAACTCGTCGTCGATGTTCAAGGCTCTGGAGCTTTGATTCGACCAGTGCATCGTTGCCAATGAGTCTTTTGGTCCGCTTCTCGATAGACTCAAGCGCGTCCAGTTGGTATTTAGCAGATCCATCCCAAAGATGAGAGCAGTACTCCATACACGACCGAACCTTGGTCAAAAACTCTTTGACTGTGACCGCAGAGCCCTTCAGAGCAGATTTTGCCTTCCAAATAGCAGACCCACAGTCAATATGGGCAAACTTCACCAAAATAGGTCTGCTGCGTGTGGGCCCTTTGTTTGATGCTCCCAGCCTATAACATGCTTTAATTGAGGAAGTAGTGATGTCCAAGATCCCCAGTTTTATGTGGAGTATGTTCAGTACAAGAGACTTACAGTCCTCCTTTTCCGTCTCAGCAAACCCGGTGAAAATGAGAGCCTTACGACGGGCATGTGTCTCCAAGCCGTCAACCACTCTAGAGCACTCTACGATTTGCTTCCGGAGAAGTCCCAACATGCCAAACATTAGCTCTCTGAATGTCCGGAACTCTTCAGCAATCTTGGCAACAGTGTCCTTCGCAGGTCCAGCACATTGTATCTGCGCCTCAAGATCACCCATCTTCTTCAGAAAACATTCCTCCAAACTTTTCTGTGTGGATTGAATCTCATCCAGTTGTGACATAATGCAAATTATCCTCTTGTGACAATACTATAATAGTGAACAGCTGGCAGGTGGTGTAGTTTCAATGTTATCTTACATGAACCATTTACCAATGTAAGTTCTTCTAATTTAATACTTTATACATCAAATTTTAGATTGAAAACATGTAAAAATCAATTTAAAATATTAATATTTAAGAGCTCTAAATAAAAACACGTCTGTACTTTATTTACACCTAATCCCGAAAAAAAAAAAAAAAAAAATCAGTTTTTATTTCAAATTCTTTATTGTTTTATGCATTCTTTTCTATCCTAAAAATAGTAACAATATGTCGTCATTGCGCTTGCAAAAGTCGCTATGTGGTAAATAGTCATTTTCGTTCTTTTATGAAGTTTCAATCGTTATTTTAATACACACATGCTGTAAAAACAGCTATCTGATAAACGCAATATTGAAAGGTAACTCTTTAAATATTTCGTTTATTAGATAGCTGTTTTACAGCATGTGTGTATTAAAATAACGATTGAAACTTCATAAAAGTACGAAAATTATTTTTACCACATAGCGCCTTTTGCAAGCGCAACGACGATGTGGTGAACAATAATCGCATTTGATTACATAAGAGCCGGGGCACACGATGCGTTGCGGCGCCGGAGCGGTGTCGCTGCGTCGTCTTACATAGAAATATCTGTGGCATGCACACGATGCGCTCCGGCGCCGCACCGGACTTGCAACCACCAAGACGAGGCGGGGAGGGGTGAATACGTTGCGACGTCGGAGCGGCACCGCTCAGTTGTTTTGCGTCACAAGGAAGGACACACGCTCGCTCGTTTCGATTGTCTGTCAACAGACTGTCCAACGCTGCTACGGCGCCACTGCGACATAACAACGTTACGGCGCCACACCGCTCGTGTGCCCACTGACACGGTGAAATCTTTGCGGTGCGGCGCCGCAACGCATCGTGTGCCCCCGCCCTAAAAAATCTGAAATAATATTTTAATTATTGAGAATAAAAACTCTATTGTATTTGTATACATGGCAAGCAAAGGCGATGTTGACTATTCAGCCAAATAAAAACTCGAACAAGTGTCAAAAGTGACACAAAGGGAATTGATTGACATTACAAACACAAACAGTTGTTGTAAAACATAGTGTATTACATTCTCTTTGCGTTGTTGTTGTCGGTGATATTGCGAAGTGCATGCGCTTACGTTTTCTTCTCTGTTTTTTGAGACTCTTGCTTTTCGAAGTGTTGAAGTACATCCATTATTGTGACCATGTCTAACCAACAACGTTGCACTAATTGTGGACATTGAGGTAATATGTACTACGTACTAGAGAAGCCACCACACATCACTACTGCGTTGCGTTCAAGTGCGGTCTATTGACTGCTCTTCACTTAGACGCTTGTCAGATCTTGAGCGCATAAGTCATTATTTATTTTAAAGGAAAAAAACGTTCAAACGCATTAAATATACCATCGTGTGTTTTACGATATTGCACTAATAGTTCAGTTAATACGGCGAAGTGCAAAGGAATAACTTTTCATCGGTGAGTAACTAGATATTCATTTTAAAATATAATTTGAAAAAATATATTTGGCAGATGCCATGTTTCATAGACTAAAAATTAAGATGTGACAATTTGTGTAATAAGCGTAGGTAGAATAAGCTAACAAATTATTTTTATAAATTGAATTTGAATTATAAAAAAACGAATAATGAATTCTGACAAAGTCATTAAAATGCGAAGTGTGTGTGGATAGTAAGTACATCAGAAAGGCTGCCACATCATAAACTAATTAATATTAAAGATATGGGTGGCTTGTCCTACTCCACAGAAGACGTCTATAAAATATGTATCACCACGGAAACTATAATAAGAAAACTTATAAAACAAAGTGGTGGAATCAGTCTCTCTACCAAATACTATTCTAGTTATATTGCTGTTAATACTTTGGAATATTTTATTCAGAAGGAAGTATTTACATCTATGCTTCAACATTCTCTTGATCAACCAAGCACTTTAAATTACCGAACACATTTGATACGCGCTATCATTAACAAATACACAACCATTCGCTTGAAACACGAAGCTAAAACTGATCAGACCAGTAATTATTTATCGAAACGGCAAAAGTTAACTAAACTTATATTGTTCAGGGGTGACTAAATAAACATAATTATGTATATTATGCAAAATATACATATCAGTACAATGAAAATAATTAAAAATAAACTTAATACATATCTATATGCGTCAGTTTGTATCTAATAATCGTTCCAGATTGATTGTTATTATTACTGTTAATTGAATTTTCTCGTGGTCCTAGTAGTATATAATATAACTCTTTTCCATACAGTAATAATAATAATCAATTTGAGAACGTGAGACTCTCGAGTATCATTTTATATGTAATTTTTTGTTGGTCTATGTATCCTCCGCCCATACATATCACATTAGACGTTTCAAATTTTATATGTTTTTAGTACTTGTAACCGTGTTTCATTATATAAATATACAAAAACAAAAGTTTGTTTCATTTTAAGTACTTTTAGGTTAAATTCAATTAATAATAAAGTATGAAAAAAGAGTGAGAATGAAGATTGCTAGGTATAAAACTATGTCACTTCTGTAGTCAGCAGTTTAATCTATATAAGTGACATGTCATAGCAGAACGTTGAACGAAAAGTGTAAGCGCTATGTAAATCGCGGCGCTTCCGACCTTTTGGTCGCGAGAAAACTACACCATAGAAGCGCTCTAGCGCTGCGTATTTTAATTGTTTTGTTATACGACTAATTATTGTTTCAGCGCTGCAGCGAACTTTAGTTTAAACTCTTGCCAAAATGGAACATATCGTTTGCTTAGGATAGCTCCTCTAGTACGTAGTACATATTACCTCAATGATTGTGGATTTAATGTTTTCCGAATGCGGAGGTATTTAGTAGAATGCGAAGAAGTTCGTTCATTGTTACAGCAGTGGACCTCTATTCTCGAAGTAAAGTACTTTTATTTAATTAGACAGAAGTAATTACTTTAGTGCTAAATGTTAGCGTGTACAAACATGTATAGAGATCGTCAAATTGTAATAACCTCAAAATTCCATATTTGTATTTATGCTAGTATTTTTTTGTTAGAAGTTCTATACAAAATTCAATGCTAAGAAACAGTTCTTAGTATTGAACTACACACAATAAAATTATTTTCATCACTGGCCGTAAGAATTTTATATTGAGCCAAAGTTACTATGGACACTCAGCATTGCTCTTTATCTTATCTTATCTATCTTATCTTATCTTATTTGCCATTGTGGTCCGAGACCGCGGTATCTCGTTAGGTCAGCAACCCCAACAAGCAATGACTCTATCGGGCCTCATCAAAGATACACTTGACACGTACCTGTGCTCGAAAATATAAACACATAGGTATTATAAAATAAAAAAAAAACATATAATATATTGTATAAAAAAAATATAATAATATAGAAAATCGAAAGTATGGAAATAATATAAAAATAATATAAAATTGATTTCAAATCATGAATGTGATAAAATTCATAAATATTAAATTAGATTAATTAAGTTTTTGATGTTTATTTATTGTTTCAGGTAAACATAGATTTTTCTTTATACTGTGTTCGGAGTTGCTAAACGGTAAGGAGTTACTCTAGTGTTTTTTTATAATCGCACACTAAAATATGCGAATAACACAAAGATTTCCAATAATTAAAAAAATAACAACAGGAGTAGATTGACAGAAAGCAGTTGCCTTTTTATTTATTCTTCAATTTATTCTATTTTAATTAGACTTATAATAATAAACTATTACGTACCCAATACAGGCTTCCATTCTATGTGAGGAAATGGGACGTGGTCCACCAAGCGGCCCATTGGTAGATATCACAGGTTTTTAAATTTTACGGTTTCGGTTGAATGTCGCATGCCCTTGGATTTTTCGGTCTTAGAAAATACCGGTTTCGAAATACTTTCTTTCGTCGTTTTGAGAGCAAAAAAAAAAAAAAATTTTGATAAAAATTACACAAAGAAGAGTACAACTTATTTACAACTCGTATGTCGTGTCTGTAACACACCATCATTACTCCACGAACCAAGACATAAATACCTCTACTATGTATAAAATAGTAAAACATTAGCATTCTGCTTGCTAATTTCGCCCAACCTAGTTTAAATTTACGAGAAATTACGTCTAAAAGTGTTATTGTTATTTGCCTATGAAAAAGAACCGACAAAAAACTCCACGGTTACTCTTTTCAAAGCATCATTCAATAAAGAATATATCTGTTTACGGATTATTAGTCTTCTATAAAAGGCTTCTGTCACACCAAAACAAGGACAGAACTGTCCAAAAACGCATAACCAGCTAAGTCTCTAAGTTGGGTGCGGATGCACGCGGCATGCCCGCCCGCCCGCCCGCTAAGCTTCACAGCTCACTAGTCGACAACGCTTTGATTTTCCGCATGACAGCTACCGCTTCAAATAAACCGCACCAGACAGAGATAGCTATATACCCTGTTTTATTATCCCCATACTTTATGATTGGAATATGTATGGTAGGCCGAATTTTATGGTAGTATCTGTAGATAGGTATTTGTGGGTTTAATGAACTCAATATAAACAAATTATTCAACGTTCTTGACTCGCTTTCTAGTCTTATCCAAAACTAGAACTAATTATGATGTCGTTGTCCTTAAAAATTGGTTATTTGGATGAGACGAGAAACCGTAGGTAACAGACGAATTTATATTATAAATAGTCCGAAGTTAGGTAGGTACACATGCCTAAGGAAATGAAGACTTGAAAATTTCTTGTATTTTGATAAATTTTAACAAAAGTATTTAAGTTGGAGGAGTTTCTTAAGTACATACTTGGGTATAAAAACCTAATGTGTATTCTAAAATACAAGGCGAGAAATATAGAGTAAATACCTACTGGCAACCAGCCAAAAGATAAATAAACAGACTGCCGAAAACATCAGCGTAAGATGAAGTCTTGAATTTAAAACTTAAAAGGAAATTTGGGTTAATTATTAACACGCTTTTATTAGGTCGACCTGTATGTAACTAACTATGTAATGGAATCTAATGTAACTAATTAACCCATCTTTCAAGGGTCGTAGCGTAATGAAAATTGGCAGCTGTATGTAGTTCTGATGACTATACAATAATATGGTACTGTCGAAATGATCTGATGGTGGAGCCGGAAGATATGAACTGGAACTTCATGATGGAAAATCGTATCATAGCTGTTTTGGATTTCTTATAAAAGTCTTATAATGAACTTTGACCACGATTAGGTTTCAAGGTCTGATGATGAAGCCAGAAGATAAGCACTGGTATTCCATGATGGAATATCGTATCATAGTCGTGTTTGCACTTGTGAGAAAGGCCACGTATTGGACTTTGAACACGATCAGGTTTGAAGGTTATAAAAAACTAAAAGAAAAACCCGTTATCAGTTTTCTTTACCTTTTTGAATTACCGTAATCCATAGATTTATTTTTTTATAGATGTCACTTTCAAATCCTCTGGGGTGATCGACCGTTTAATTGGGAATAATATGGCAAAAGGTACAAAAAAAGAAATAGCAACACAAAGAAAACGGAGACTATTTTTTTTTTGTTTTTACGTGCATTTATAAAAGCGTGGAGTTCCCTTGTTGTTTTTAAACTATTAATTTATCAACCGACGACAAAAAGAGGAGGTTATCAATTCGACGCGTATATATATATATATTTTTTTTAATGTATGATCATCGAGTACTCGAAGACGGCTGAACCGATTTGGAAATTTTTTTTTTTGTTTGAATGGGTATACTTTGAAATTGGTACCATTATCACCAAAGTCAGGATCTGATGATGGGATCCTGGAGAAATCGAGGGAACTCTTCAAATATTATAGGCACACCTATGGCGTTTTCGGTATTTCTTATAGTAACTTGTGCAGTTGCTCTCAAAAAGTACCATTTGGGGAAGTGGAACTGATGATGAAGACCACAGATGGCCGCCGAAACTACTCAATAATAAGTATTGAGTGGATTGCGATTCGATTACTTGAATATGGATGTTACGCACTTTATGCTCGTCACAATGCATATGGTGATGTAGAGTTGATGGTGAAGTACCAGGAGAACTCCTCAACAATTAACGGCCCAGCATTGGGAAAAGCAATATTTTGTAAAAGGTTATAAGTAGTTGACATTTAGGCTCTTGTAACTAGGTAAATTAAAAATCATCCAACTAAAAAGAGTGAAATAAAAACTTTTTAACAAAAAATTAAACCGACCCCAAAAAACACTGCAAAGTGAAAAATAACTTTAATTTCGGAAGTCGGTGCCAAAAACGAAAAAACAAAACTAAAGACACCGACTACCGAAATTAAAGTTATTTTTCACTTTGCAGTGTTTTTTGGAGTCGGTTTAATTTTTTGTTAAAAAGTTTTTATTTCATTTTCAGTAAATATATCTAGACCCAGTTACTTCACCAACTGACTATTTCCTAGGTATCTAAAGGTTGGTCGTAAGTCTTAAGGTAAGTCTTACCAAATGTAGCTGAATACTAGTGTTTTTCACGGAGCGACTGGCGATGTGACCTCAACAACCGATCATCAGAGTTAATCTGTAGCGGCAGCGCCACCACACGAAGAAGCTATCTTCCAACTTCGGGTGATTCCGCCGCGCCGCGAGTCTCGTTCGGAACAGTTCGGTTTCGCCGCATTCCAACCGCCAGTCCTTTGTTCGCTGTTGCGCAAGGCACTCACGCGCTAGCTTGCCTCCGCACTTAACTTACCGCGCTCGCTCGTAATAATTAAAATCATTTCATATTGTTTAAATTCGCTTTGCTTATTATCTAGTTACTTGTTTTATATTCTTCTATCTTCCTAACTAGTGTCTATATTATTCTTGTGCTTCTTACGCTTGGTGTAACCGTTTAACTTTGAACGTTTAAAATATAACCGTTGTTCGTGAATCTAGACTTTTATTTGGTGGACTAATACCTACAAATCAATGCCAAGCCCAGTCCGTGGATATGGGACCATCTAAACTTATTGAGAACTCTCTATGAGATATGCTATGGTCCTATTGTGGCGTAGACATGGAGATTGTACCAAGTTACAAAAGTACAAGGATCAAAAACTGTTACTTTTGCATTGTTTGGCTGTAGTTCTTAACCCCTCGAGTGTCAACGGTACAGGGTATGTACAGACGCCAGCACATGAAGCTACCCGAAACTGTCAAATTTTCCCAATCAACCTTGAACCTAATTTCTTGAACAATAAAGTTGAAAATCTATTAAAGAAATTTGACAGATTGTTGTAGCTTGATGTGCAGGCGTCTGTACATAACGTCACGGCTCGCATTTGACGATGTATTTTACGTTTCTATTGCAAGTAATACAATGTGGCTGTATCATTCGACTAATCGATTCATTCGTCAAGTATGTGTTTGTTGTGGTTTTAGTAACATTTTAAAGGGAACACCGATCAAATGAACGAAAAAAAAAATGTTTACAAAATGCATCCGTTGTTTATGTCGTGACGCCGTAGACTTTATCGTTGTGTTACCAATTAGTTTTTATTACTGTTTACAGTGTCTAAGTGTAATAATATGTGTTAACATTTCTTACATATTATTGTGTTATCGTGTGTTTTTTACGTGAATATGTGTTTTTTCGTGTGTATGAGTTTGAATGTGAGTCAAAATTATAAAAGTGAAAACATATCACATCACTGCATTTAACACTACATACTAACATTACCTACACACTCGCATAGACACACAAATACAGGCGCCTTGATTTTGTTTATAGTTTCTTTTTAATTTCTACCCTCAAAAATATAATAACTTAAGTTTTTAATCCTAAATCTCCTTATCTATAACGGTAAATTGTAATATAATGTTTGTTTTTATTTTTATTTTTTTATTTTATAAGTAAAACTTTCTGTTCTTCCGTGGGGTGGGGATCTGGTGCTTTGTAATACAGGCATTTTACGCCTAATTCAGACACCAGTTCCTCACATTGCTAACAAATAAAAAAAACCTATTTGTGAAACAGAATAAGTTTGTCTTTGTAAGGAGAAATAAATAAAGTTACTGCGAGATATATATATATAGAGAGAGAGAATAGTTAGATAAACTCATAACGAAGCCAGGAAGGTATAATATCCATGATAATGGCCATATTTGTTTTTCTGATGTCCTACCCAAAAATCAAAAAATACATTTAACTTGCGACGCGCGAGGGGTTTAAATATAAAAGTTGACTTCTCTACTTAACTTAACTAAGATTTTGATTAATCTTTTTTAGATTAATCAAAATCTTAGTTGAGTTGATCATCACGACATGATTGCAGCATACTAGTTCAAATGATTGAACGCTCAAACAAGTTTCTCGATTACCCTTAACTTAACATCATCCCTTCACTTAACATGACATCATTGTAGAAATAGACAAGTTAAAAAAATGATAACTGTAACAAAGTATGTTAATTGTGTCAATCAAGCATTTTAATTACTTCAATAAAGATCATTGATAATGTATTAAGATGATTTGACTTGATAGCATCTATCATCATACAACTTGATCAAATCTTGCGCTAAATGTTTGCGCTAAACAAGTTCCTTGATTGTGTTTAACAAATACATACTAATCTTGGTTAATCAAATAAAATTGGTAGCTGTGATCATTGTGCTTGATAGGCTCAAATGCTGTTTGCAGTTACATGATCAATCTAAACAAAATCTTGATTGTGGTAACTGTTTTTTTTTTCAGTGTAGGTGGTAAATCTGTAATGATAATTGTATGATGATAAATAAATAAGTTTTCTCAGGACTTTGGCAAGCACGTTAAGTATCGGTCACGCTATTTGTAGGTACATCTGTGTAGCCAGAAGCCAGAAAATGTGACATCTAGTCATGCCTAGAGCTCCACGTATAATATCGTTGCTCCATGTATAATATCGTTACTCAACTGCAGCCGATTAGACGAAAACTTGCAAGATACTTTGAAAATATCTAAACACATAATGATATGAAAACTATACCAAAATCCACGAGTATCTACAGTTAGCTTGGGCTGAGGAGGTCAGAGAAGCAATCTACTTCTTCTTTTCGAGTCGATGCTCAAATGTCTTTGGACCAGTATCTCGCTAACTCAACAGCTCCTTGTAGAATCTGAACGAGGCTAATACCAGAGGTATTAGCCTCGTTCAGATTCTACAAGGAGCAGGTGGCCGGGCACGATGGACATGACAAGTGGGCCATATCTTATACAGGGGCTCCACACTGGCATTGCGTCCGCGATGGGCAAGGCCTATTTGGCCAAATTATATTTATATCGGCCAATATGGGCCCACAATTAAGTGTCGTCAGATTGGCCACTGCAGTTCGTGTCCGGGCGGAAGCGGGATTGATAAAGTATGGCGGGTGGGGTGTTTGTGCCTCCACAGTTCACGTGGAGCAATTATCGCTCCTTGTAAAACATCAATACTCAGGTGCATTGAGTTAGTGGAAACCGACCCTTCGCAATTGCGGCGGTAAGACCCCTCTTTGAGGAGTGGCTAGATCGGCGTCACGGCGTCTTGACCTACCGCATGACGCAGGTCCTCACCGGACACGGAAGTTTCGGGAGGTACCTGTGTCTGATGAGGAAGGAAGAAACGCCTGGGTGTCACCACTGCGAGGATCGCCCTGAGGACACAGTAGAGCATACGGTACAAGACGGCCCCACTTGGGCAGAGCAACGACGTGTCCTCACGGCGGCGATAGACGGAGACCTCTCGCGCCCGGCATTGGTCGAGGCCATGCTG
This sequence comes from Tholera decimalis, assembly GCA_943138885.2. Classification (NCBI taxonomy): domain Eukaryota; kingdom Metazoa; phylum Arthropoda; class Insecta; order Lepidoptera; family Noctuidae; genus Tholera; species Tholera decimalis. The sequence goes on from OW964559.2 coordinate 42,582,926, forward strand.
CGGGGCGAGACGGAGTGGGAAGCGGTCGCCTCCTTCTGCGAAGCAGTCATGCTATCGAAGGAGGAGGCGGTGAGGTGAGGGAGAGGATAGCGTCCTCCCTCCAGCCCAGCTGCAGTGGTAGACGCCCATGGCGTCGGACGTCGGCCGACGATCTCCGGCCACCGTAGGCGCGGGCATGCTGACAGCGAGTAAAGGGCAACTCGCTGTCCGACCATGGACCATGTCCGGGTCGACGGCGCGTTGTATTCCACGCGCGCCTCAAAGAGCTGCAGAAAGCTGACGAGGCCCCCCCTGTAGAGGGCCGAAGCCTGCCGGGGTCGTGGGACTTATCTCATTACCGTGACCCCGGAACGTAAAGGGCTATTGAAGGCATACCGTGGATTTTAGTCAGTACAAGTATGACAGTCCCTCCGGCCCTGCCCAGGGTGGGAGAACTCATCTGATGATTTTACCACGTCAAAAAAAAAATGAAAAAATAATTGGGGAAAGGCAAAGCAGATCATAATGATCTACTCGTATAGATAGCTTATATAATATTTAGTTTGCTAAATCCTACCCTAACTTTAACGAGGACAACAGACCTCTCTCACCCGCATCGCACCTCTAATATACAGAGTTGATACGACCGAGGGGCTTTCCTTTAATCTGCGTATGCTAGGTACCATTTTAAAGCTTTGTACCAAAAATCAATTAAATAGGAGAAGTAGTTTAGTCGCAAATGATTTTGATGAGATGCACCTTAAATAATCTGACCAAAACAAGAGATAACACACGCCGCGCTACGTTGCCACTTTGTTACCTACGTATTTAAGGTCAGTCACATTTATTTACAAAGGGTGGTTTCGTTTTACTCTGATTTGTAAGCTATTTGGTTTGTTTGAAAAAAAAATTTTTTTTGGCACTTTTTATTTTTAACTGTATCGAATTAACACTAAAGACGTATAGTATACGTAGTGTAATTTAATGCCCCTCTGTCGTATCAACTCTGTATACACGTCTTTGAATCCCTTAAGACCTCATAGATTATTTTTATGGGTTAAAATAATTTTAATTTCGGTAGTCGGTGTTATTGGTTTTGTATTTTCTTTTTTTTCACACCGCCTTCCGAAATTAAAATTATTTTTGGCATTGTAGTGTTTTGATATGGAAGTCGGTTTTATTTTTTGCAAAAAAGTTTTTATTTTCGCGCTTTTTAGTGTGTCAGTGAATTTTCCAAATTAGTTCGTAAATGACGGAGTTATGCGCGAACAAAAAACGCAATGCAGAGTAAACGAAAAGATCATCAACGTAAATATTTTTTTTAGACTTTTGTTGATTTATCAGAAACGGCTTGTCTGATTTCGAAAAAATTTTCATGGGACCATTTGGGAAGTATACCCTTTTCAACAAAAAAAGAATTTTCAATTCGGTTGGCAAGCGACGGAGCTATGCCCGAACAAACATAAAAAAAAAACAAACAAACATCCGAATTGAGAACCTCCTCCTTTTTTAGAAGTCGGTTAAAAATGCAAATGGAATAGCTTTATAAATTAATACGTATATCTATCTATCATTCTGATATTATCACAAGATTTTATCTCAGCACTTGCTTGCCATTCACGTATAAATGAGCTCGTAAACCATAACAGTCATACGGCACAATCTTCAAGGGTAAGCAATGCTTACTGATGTCGGTCGTACGATGGGAAACCCTCTAAACATATCCAGATTCTTACGGATGGGAAATCATCCAATGACTGTCTCCCGATCTGGGCGAAGCGGGAGGGTGTGTCAGACTTTTACTGACTAAAATCCATCCGTGTTCCATCATATGCCCTTCGTGTTCCGAGGCCGCGGTAACTCTTTCGAACAATTCCGCAACCCCGGCAGGCAACGGCCCCCTTATGGGCCCCGACAATTTTGCTGACACTCTTTGAGGTACGCGTGGAACACGATGCGCCGTCTACACGGGCCTGGTTTCAGTCGGACGGCGAGATACCCATTGCTCGCAGCCTGCAGGCCCGCACCTACGGTGGCTGGGAGTCACCCTGTGACTCTCGACGCCCGGTGCGTCTCCTGCGGTGACCCGCCTCCTCCTTTGCTTGCATAACTGCTTCGCGGAAAGAGGTGACTGCTTCCCATGCTTTCTTGCTCCGGACCATGGATTGAACTAGGGCCGGGAGCGAGATGTTGCCGCCTATCGCCCCTACGAGGACACGGCGGAGCTCTTCCCAAGTGGGGCAAATCTCCCCTGTGTATTCCACTGTGTCCTCAGGGCGATCCTCGCAGTGATGACTGTTTTTGACAGACGTTACAACAGTCAGAAGTCAGAAATCTATCATCACTGGTCTTGTCGAGAGGTACGGTGCTACATGGTGGCCAGAAAGGAAGTCGCTCCACGTAGAAGACTTAGCTGCAACTAAAACACTTAACAAGTTAATTATTATGGCTAGGTACCTACTCATTTGGCTGAAGTCGGTGCCAAGCCAATGAATAGTTTTAATAGGCTACTTACGCCGCATTGGGGGGCAAACACGGGGTGATCAAACTTAACGTAAATCACACACACACACAAGACTGTCGACTATAGTGGCTTAAAGAATGATTTAAGTTCCTTCATGACACACATACTAGAGATTTGAGATCATCAGTAAATTTGACACTTTCAATGCCTGCACATTCCACAAAATTTTATGATTCATCGTATACGGTGCAGGCTACTCGTCTGTGGAACGCATTGCCGTTGTCAGTTAGACAAGCGCAGTCACTTGCTGCTTTTAAAAGCTCTGTTGTCAATCATTTTTATACACTTCTATGATTTTACCTTGTATTTCTCTCCTTATGATATATTTATATATACAAAACATATATATTTATTTATACTTATTTATGTATGGTATTGTACCTATACCTATATATATACTTATATTAATTAGTTACTTTTTGTGTATGTTATATATTTGAAGTAAGTACACTGACTTTCCCCTCCCCTTTTTGTTTTATGTTCTTAAAGTCCATCCAAAGGTTGTCTGGAAGATATCGCTATCAGCGATAAGACCGCCATTGTAGCCATATTTTGCATTATTGTCATTCAAGTGTTTGTTTAAATTATTGGTGTTCAATAAAGAGTATTCTATCTATCTATTACGGCATGACATATTCATGCTTTGATGCCCCCCTTCCCCTGAGTTTGCATTATGGGCACGGCGCGTCTATGGATATTTAAAAACAAAAAGTATACTTGGCTATGAAAAGTCAGAGCTCCAGAGCCTTGAACATCGACGGCGAGTTGCAAGTCTATCGGTTTTCTATCGGTTACATTTCGGGGAGCCCGTTCCATCATTGGACTACGAGACAAACGGCGAAGCGCCATCGTTACATCCCATCCCACCCAAACGCACAAAACGTTTTGGGAATACTTTCATTGTGCATACGGCTAAAGAGTGGAATTCCCTGCCGGAGTCTGTGTTTCCCGATAGCTATAACCTAAAAGAATGAATAGGTTACTTTTAGGTAAGCGTGCTACATCTTCGACCACATCATTACTTACCATCAGGTGAGATGGCGGTCAAACGTGAACCTATTTTCAATTAAAAAAAAAATGACAGTAAAGGGGATGAGATCCAGGCAGCATTTTCTTTGGGTCTGGTTTCCGTACTTAATCTCTGCACGAAACCATTGTGTGTGGTATACTTAGGTAACTGTTTACCCTAAGTTAAGACCTCCTCAAGGGATGATACCCTCGACGTTAATGTAGATAATAAAATAAGAATCATTAAAAGCGAGTGAGTAGAATTGACATTTTAAGCTAATTAAGCGCTGGAAGCAGCGTAATCTCTCTTAATTGCCGGTAATAAACATGTAACACTGCTGTATTAAGCGCTTTATTAATGTGCTTAATGTACAAACGAGCGGCCATGGTGACTGTTGAACGTCTGTGCTCCCAGTGTCTTAGGTCTGTATCCTCTTTAATAGTTTGAGTTGATTAGAATTTATGAAGGTCTTTTGAAGTACTTTCGTTGGTCCTTCGGAACTAAAGCCTTAAGGAACAAGATTATTTTCTATGGGCAGTAGTAGGCTTTTTAGTAACTGAAGTTTTTCATACATCATAAAATGATATTGCATCAAATATTTATAAATATTGTAAAATATAATTGAGTGCTGTTCTGATATCAACTTATTAATTTTGACTTCTCATTGTAGCCTCACCTTAGTTTTCTTTCGCAGTTTTAGTTTCTTTGGTTTTTTCGGGGAATACCATCAAATGATTTTTCTCGCTCTGGGTGTCCGAGAAGAGCGTGACAGATTTCTACGCCTAAAAACCGACCTTGTTCCTGCAGTTCCTTAAGTTCCGGGGCCGCGGTATCTCCAGGCTTCGGCAATGTTGATGTCTGCTCTTTAAGGTGAAATAAATATCACATCGTACAATGACCCTTCTAAGTTCAGAGTTCGTATTATTTTCTAAAAGATGGATAAAACCAGCTTTTATCACTCCAGGGTAATTTCAAAAGCATTCCATTTAGGCGGCGACAAACGCTTTAAGCTTTCAAAATACCTACCGAAATGATCACACAATAAGCATTTTAGAACCTAGATCTTACTCCAACTTAGGAGTAAGTACCATAGTTTAAGCGGTTTACCGAAATGATATTTTTTTCCAACTGTAATCTAAAATTTTAGAAGTTCTTTATTTTTTGGTTAAAGTTTGCTAGTTGAAACGATTGTTGTTGTTTTTTGTTTAATATGTGTTTCAAATGTGACAATATAGTTGGCGAAAATGTTTATATGGCCTGCAAATAGTGGTCAAAATGAACTCACGATACAGGAAAATTCGCAGTCCAATGTTTTTTTAACATAAGTTTTGGTTTTAAAATTGCTATAAACGTGATTAACACTTGTATATTTTGCTTAATTATTTTATGTAAAAATATTTAAAGAAAAAGCTTTCCCTCTGAATTCGTCCCCGAAACGAAACAGCTAACAAGCCCCTTTCACGAAGCCTTGGTTGTATTTCATTAAATATTTATTAAAATACATTTTTCGGCACTGTTGCAAGCGCCATGATCACGGATGAACTAAAGTAATTGCGGGTGGACGTTTATGAGCAGACGAATCGGTCTACCCTCTTTCTCGTTCATTTTTTGTGATCGACAACGCTACCACTGTCACATGTATCACTAAATACTCGATTCTGTTCCCGACACACAAAACTCACCGTGTCAACTCGCGAACTTTCTACGGAGCTTCTTCAGTTTTTACACATTTGAACCACTGGATTCCAGGCCCTCGACAGTTGAAACCCATCCTCCCAGTTGAAGTTGTCGTATTTGGTAATCTCAATCGCTTCCCTTACCAGTCTGGATTGGTATAAGTTCTAATGATACTGTCAGTGACCATGTTAGCTTAAAAACTTATATTGTAGATACATGTTAATATGACTGTCTATAGCAGACGCTAAGTTGTCGGTCGATTCGTTTAAACTTTCTACTACTAAGTCCCATACGTGTGATCAAAGTCAACTGTACTGTCAACTTTGAATCAACAAGTTGAAATGAAACAAAGTGCACTCTACTCTCCTGGGAATTGAAGAAAAATATCGAGTGGATGAGTTCTCTTGTACCTGGTACAAGAAAAATTGAATTGAAACATATTCAATGAGTCTTTCTGATAAAGTTGTGGGCTCGATTCAGGTCTCTTCGGTATCTCCTTAGCTTCAGTTTTGAAACTTTGTACATCTTTGAGAATCATTACGGGTAGTCAGAATAAATTTAGTGTCTTTATTCGTTAATTTTGTTTAATGTTATCTTTGTAAATTATGAACATAAACTAATAAATAAAATATCATGCCGCGATAAAGTGTTGTAACAGTCAAATCTAAGAAGCTATAAATATTTTTAATGCTGTAAATGATAAAATATTACTTATTTCATTCTTATTCAGTTACTGAATACCATTAAGATACCCTGAGATAAAATTCTCAACTATTAAGGCTAGAAGTAATTACAAAATGATTTCTTGTAAATCTGCATTTTTAGGGTTCCGTAGCCGAATGGCAAAAAACGGAACCCTTATAGTTTCGTCATGTCTGTCTGTCTGTACGTTTATTCACTATGCTCCATATTGTCTTAACTTTATTATTAGATTTAAGCATTTTATTTTTGTAGTGTAGTTTTTTTGCAGTCACTAATGTTTTGTTTAGATTTTTTTCATACTTTTTAGGGTTCCGTAGCCTAATGGCAAAAAACGGAACCCTTACACCCTTTCGTCATGTCTATCTGTCTGTCTGTCTGTCCGTCCGTATGTCACAGCCAATTTATTCCGAAACTGTTAGGACTATAGATTTGAAACTTGGCAGGTAGATGTATTCCGTGAACCACTTTCCGATTTAAGGAAAAAAAAGGGGGCTCCCAATACATGGAACTGAAACTGAAAATATTTATTTTTTCATTATTTATTTTGTATGTGTGTGTAGAGATGTCTTTAAAAATGACATTGAGGTGTTAAAAGGAACAGGGTGGGTTTTTGGTCAGTAGAAGTTTAATTAATAATGTAAGTTGTTGTAACTAAAAAAAATTGGCCAAGTGCGAGTACTACCTCGTTATAACATTCTCTCAACCCCAGCAGGCAATGGCTCTATTGGACCCTGACATTATCTAGTCTAGATTTTAATTTACAAATTCTAAAAAGGTAAGCAACCATGTGACATAATAATCGTTGTAAAATCACGAAAACCAATGTTGCTTATACATGTAAGATGAAAGGCGCATTCCGGAATGAAACCATCGTGATGACTCATTACATTTTATTTACACATTATTTAAATACAATTATTTAAGCACTTCACAAATCACTGCTCGATAATATAACTCAAATAAAATATGAAATACAATCAAGATCCGCTCGGCTCGAGAGCCAATGATCGAATGTGTGCATTCACTTGCGTGTGCACCCTCCCTATAAGCCACGTGCCGGCGGAAGTGAAAGGTGCTGCAAGTGGGGCGCGCTGTTTAACGTTGAGTAATTTGACAAGTTGCGCCGACATACATACATCCAAAAACCCTCAGAATCTAGAGCACAAATCTTAAAACGCCATAAATTACAAACTGTTTTCACTCACCTACTTCACTTAGCCCAAAAATAATCTACTATCTAATTCAATAAAAATCTAATAAACTACCACCACTGCTCAAACCTGACGGGTCTCTGGCTCACTCCGCTGAGGAAAAAGCAAACTTGTTTGCCGCTCTCTTCGCGGAGTCTTCACGTCTGGATAGTAGTGGCGCTCACCCTCCTGATGCTCCTATTGGATGCGAGACGTGTATGTCGGACATTCGCATCCATCAGAAGGACGTCCGTAGAGTGCTGCGTAATCTAGACGTGAACAAAGCTAGTGGCCCCGACGGGATACCAGCAATTGTTCTTAGAACTTGTGCGCCTGAATTGTCTCCAATCTTGACACGCCTGTTTCGCCTTTCGCTAGAGACTGGAAAGGTGCCGAAAGCATGGAAGCTGGCTAACGTACAGCCTGTACCAAAAAAGGGCAGTCGTGCTGACCCTGCCAACTACAGGCCTATTTCAGTCACGTCCATACTCTGTAAGAGTATGGAGCGTGTACTTAATAGTAAGCTCCTGGCATACCTAGAAGCCAACGACATCCTCAGTGACCGGCAATACGGCTTTCGCAAAAACCGGTCAACTGGGGATCTTCTAGCGTATGCCATTCATATCTGGAGTGAGGCCATTGAGAGGCAAGGGGAAGCACTTGCTGTTTCCCTTGACATCTCCAAGGCTTTTGACAGGGTCTGGCACGATAGCCTTATTGCTAAGCTTCCTTCTTTCGGGTTACCCACCCAACTTTGCGTTTGGATTGAAGACTTCCTGAGGGATCGGTCCATTCGAGTGGTCATTGATGGCTGCGCGTCTGGCCAATTGGCAATTAATGCCGGGGTCCCTCAGGGGTCTGTTCTCTCAGCAACTTTATTCTTGCTGCACATTAACGATCTGCTAATGCCCGGTACCTTTGGGTATGCAGACGACAGCACAGTTTCTGAGAGATATGTGTCCAGCGCGCGAGCTGGTGGGTCACAGATCCAGTCTCTCCGTGAGGACATGGTCGGGCGCTTGAACTTGACCTTGAAGGCTGTCTCCGAATGGGGCGATGCCAACCTGGTCAAGTTTAATGCAGCTAAGACCCAGGCGTGTCTCTTCTCCGCAAAAAGGAGCCAATTTGAACCGGCTCCTACTTTCCGAGGTGTAACTGTGCCGATAACTGACCATATCGAGCTTCTGGGGGTAACATTAACTTCTACCCTCAATTTTGGCCCGTTTATCGAGGCTAAGGCTCAACTAGCATCAAAAAAGTTGGGAATCCTAGCAAAGGTGAGACGGTACTTCACACCCGAACAGTTGCTCAATCTCTATCAAGCCCAGGTTCGGTCGTGTATGGAGTACTGCTCTCATCTTTGGGATGGATCTGCTAAATACCAACTGGACGCGCTTGAGTCTATCGAGAAGCGGGCCAAAAGACTCATTGGCAACGATGCACTGGTCGAATCAAAGCTCCAGAGCCTTGAACATCGACGACGAGTTGCAAGTCTATCGGTTTTTTATCGGTTACATTTCGGGGAGTGTGCGATGGAATTACACAATTTAATTCCAACAAGCCCGTTCCATCATCGGACTACGAGACAAACGGCGAAGCGCCATCGTTACATGGTGGACATCCCACCCATACGCACCAAACGTTTTGGGAATACCTTCATTGTGCGTACGGCTAAGGAGTGGAATTCCCTGCCGGAGTCTGTGTTTCCCGATAGCTATAACCTAGGAGTCTTTAAGTCAAGAGTGAATAGGTTACTTTTAGGTAAGCGTGCTCCATCTTCGACCACATCATCACTTACCATCAGGTGAGATGGTGGTCAAACGCGAACCTATTCTAAATAAAAAAAAAAAAAAAAAATCTCCCCTCGCACTTTGATCTTACCAAAAATATTCTGAGAACTCGTAAACATCGCATCAGGGTCCCATATTTCCCCTGAGGTTGACTGCGGGTGTATTTTTTCACCAATGGAAGGTTATGGCCTCACAAATTCGCTGGGGTCTGTCTGGGCGTGCAAATCTTCGGACCCTTACATTTTGCATGAGTTGCTACTGATCGGCTAATAGGACGGTCTCTGTTTTGATGTTTTTATATTTTTGGGCAATTCGATAAGTGCCTTGCGAGGGTTTGATGATATTAGTTTTAGTGGCGATCTGTTTACGTTTAAATGTTTGATGTTTTGTAGATGGTCGAAGTTACTGCTAGGTGTGGTAAAATTCGGAGACATTTCACTTGATGTTTGAATAAATGGACTTCTAATGAAGCTTCAGTTTACATACAAGTTTTTGAACTGATATGGTATCTAAAGGAATTAGAGCTTAAAACGAGATCTTTGGCATGTTTATGAATTGTTTCGAGTTTCCGATCATGACATTTATGCGGCACGTGCATGGCAAATGTCTTGTTTTTAGATTTCCATAACCGAAAAAATAAAAACGTATGGGGGCCTCCCCATACATGGAACTGTATTTTTTTTTCATCAAATCTGTATGTGTATAGATAGGTCTTTAAAACTGATATGGAAGTTTCAAAACTTCTATTCACTTAAAGTCAATTGTTTGAAAGATGCACACTTTCAAAGTGGTAAACCGGGGGTTCCCCACTTCCTTTAAGTTTTAAAATAAAAAAGTAAAAAATCTAAAAAAAATGTATGCTGTTGATACCAATGAAAACTTTCAACGAAAATTGGTTTGAACGAGATACAGCCAGCAGTTTTAGCACTTGGCCTTTTTTTAGTTAATATGTTTAGTAACAGGATTAAGATCAAATTTATCCAGCAGATATCGTCAAACAGAAACAGGACCACCTGTAATATCTAAAAAGATAACAGATCACTCCATGAGAGCAAATTTATGTAATCCAAAGTGTGCTTCAAAACAATTCCGGGGTCCGGGTGAAAATGAGATTAGAAAAAAGAAAAAAGAAAAGGACGAAAAAGAAACGCCTACGCAGAGAGAGGATTTATATTATGCAAATAATATATTATGTCGGGTTAATCCGTTTAAATCAGTGAGACTCAACAAATGCTGGCCCCTGGACGAAATATGTTTTATCCTGTTTATTCAGCGTCTAATTATTAATACATGAGACATCAGACCAGTACATTGTTTTCAGTTAGTATAATATTTTTTGCAAAGCTTGGATTATGTACAATTTTTTAAGGTGACTTTTCATGTTTTGTTTTTACTTATGTTTTTGGTAGCGTGCTGACGCCACACTTTTAACATTTTTTTTAATTTGGCACACATGGTGTTGCCATTAGATACCTACTGAACCGTATGGGAAAATATACCATTATATTTTTTTTGCGCGTTCTGATCGTAGGCGACAATGTGGTTGAAGAGGAAACACGTTTACCTTGAAGTAACCATCTTGACTTAAACACCCTCAGGTTATAGCTATCAGGAGATACGACACCAGCAGGGACTTGAACTCAGCTGTACGCACAAAACACAATTCAGATCATAAGATTTGCTCAATAGTAATGGAATGAGCACAGAGCAGGCAATGCGACTTATGAGTAGTAGGTTGTGGGTTCAATTTCACAGCTTTCGTTTTTCGTTCAGGTTCACAGCCAGATAAATTACTTTGTGTTGTTTTAGTCTAATGACTAAAACAACACAAAGTAATTTTATCCACTGATCTTAACACGTTGAATGCCAAGAAAAAAAAAATTCCCGTTTAGGCCGCGTCGGTCAGTAATGGCCGACAACTAGACTTGCCGTTCAGGCCGTGTCGGTCAGTGCTGCCCGGCGTTTAATATCTCCATAATTAATTAATTAATGACTAAAGTTGACTTTTTTAATGAAAACTTACATTTGAACATTGGATATAAGTATCTAATTTTTTTTTTATGTTGGGTTCCCGTCAATCCAACAATTAAAAAAACATTTGGTCTAAATTTGGATAGAACTGTGATTTTTGCTTGGCCTAAAGGGAAAGCTCACAGTTGGTCAGCATTGACCGCGTTGGCGTTCAACGTGTTAAAATGGCAATGGAAAATAACTTGAGGAAACTTACTTGTCCTTTATTTATTTTTTTGGCCTGCTTGTCCTAGGATCAAAATTTAGAAGTCTTGCGACGTCTACCAGCCTGCACTGGGCCCGCGTGCTGGACACAGGCTTTCTCTCATAGAGAGAAGACCCCAGTAGTTGGAAAATTGGGAAGTGTGGAAGGCCCTTTTGTCCCAGCATTGGGTCTGTATATTATGTTGCTGAACAGTCGGACAGAATTTAAACTGGTACAAAATTTAACTCCATTTCCACAGGTATTTTCGTGTAACTACATTAATTTGTACGTAGCAATAATACCCGGTTTTGGTATAATTGACGAAGTTTTCGATTCAAGTTTGCGTCAAAATATCAAACTTGCTCCAATCTTGACAGACGTATACACATAATATCTTACATAATACATCAACTTCGGGGTTAACCTTGGCAGAATTAGCTATTCCAATTAGAGCGAAACTTGGGGCACTGTGTATCAAGTCCCAATCAGTTCACGATATCTATCAAGTTGGGGCTGCCACAATGGCAGTGGTAATTAGTTGATTTATAACGTTATCAATTTGTGAGACTATCAATCTTGTTTTAAACTAGATCTTGTAAAGATTTTGAAAGGGTTGAACTGTGTTAGGAGCCCTGGGTTCTTTACGGGACATTTACAGACCCTTGGTATTTTTTATTGATTTGGGGGGAAGGTTCAAAAGTGCCTGGACTTCTGGGGAGAAGATCAGAGAGTGTGAGTTTCTTACCTCACTAAAACCACAGAGGAGTCCCGTTGCCTCTTTAAAGACCACGAGGGAGGCCCTTGTGCAAAAGCCTGTTACGGCACTTCCCTGGGGCGATTGAAAACAGTCAGTTGAGTTGAGTCTCGCTGTGCATAGTGAAGCGTGATCACTGTGCCATGCCTTGTCTTTTCTGTCTCTGTCTGCAGGGATCATTAGGTTGGCGGGTCCCCACGCTGAACGCTCGCGGATTCTATCATTGGCCTAGTTTCAATCCTGGAAGCCGACGCTAGCTGTTCGAAGTGATGCATGTTCCCTGTAACTCTTCAGAAAGCCTTGCTCTTCACAGAAGTATTTTGCAACCGTACTAGTTGTTACTGTAAAATAATTGTTAGTTGATTAGAAAATAATCAGTCAGGCGAGCAACTACAACTTTGTTTTAGTTGCTCTCGGAAACGAACCATTCTCGACGTCTGTCCCTCTGTAAAAACAAATACTGCATCGGCGAGGCAGCAGCATATATACTTAGCAACGTAAATATATAACAAAATAATACTAAAAATTAACTCTCTTACGCTGAACGATATGAAACCAATAATAAAAAACTGGCTTGAGTCGCTCGACTACAATGACACTGAAAAAATTATAAAATAATACACCAGACACTTACATATTTCCTATCCACACTCACAAACGCACACTAACTCTCAAACACAAACACAGACACACACACATACACAGATACCTAAAGCATGCATAATTATAGGTTTTATGTTCAACTTTTTATTTTAGCTTTAATTTACTTTTTTATAAATTTTTATTGTACAATCGCAACTATAAAGAGCGTAGATACTGACTCCTGAAACACAGGCTTTGCCTAGCTAAGAAGTCAGGATTACAATCTACAGTATTATTGATATTGATGTCAATAAAAATATTTATATTTGTTCAAAAAGTTTATATAAAGAAGGAAGGATTGGTGAGGAGGCGTGGCTTAATAATAATAGCCGAATGGATCGATCTTTAAGGTTAAACAACACTTCTCAGGTCGAACCTTAACATATAAGTAGATATACAGTATGTTAACTAACAGAGGGCGTTCCCGTTAACCCGCAATAGTATAGCATCCATACATGCAAAAAAAAATATTACCATTCGAAAACAAAATGTTTTTATTTTTTTAATATTAAAATATTCACTAAAAATATTAAATTGATACGTAAAAGAAACACTCTGTACACGCGTACTTGAAGGACGGCAATTTCGCAATTTATTTATAAATGCGTACGCGTGTACAAAGTGTTTCTTTTGCGTACCAATTTAATATTAACGGGATCATTAACGGGAACGCCCTCTGTTAGTTAACATACTGTATACTTGTTATTCACGTATATAAAAGTTCGGGGATAAAATTAATAACCACGGGTCTGTGCATGGGTCTTAACATATCAAGATCATATTAAATTTGGTCTATTTTTGCAATTTTTATGTACATAGATTATTGCGTAATTATTAATTAATTTGACATCAAAATATACAATATACATATTTTTGTTTTATGACATTTGTAATCTGACATTGTTTTTTAATTCGTTTTTATTTAGTTTCTGACATTTTTCATTTTATTTTAAGTATTGACATTTTTGTATATTTATTTTGTATAATACTAAATTTAATTCCAATTTCATAATTATTGTTTTCTTCTTCTTCTTGTTTTTTAGCATGTATTTCTATGCGTATAATAGTGTAAGCCGACCAATGGCTCATGTGTAACTTTTTTTTTATGGGTTTCAGACCTGAATGAAATTAATTTTATTTTTGTTTATTTATAATTGTTAATATATAGCTAACGATAAAGACCAATAAAATAATATATACTTATACATAAATAGTTAATAATAATTGAAATTCATAAATATTGTAATATAATTTATCTTAAAGTTGAAAACTTAAAAAATCGTTTATAATATAATTAGCGCTCTTCCTCTCTTCAAATTTATGCTGTGCCCGACAGGGTCCATATTGATCTAATTTGTATGTAACCACCCATGTAACACATATGGAATGCATTAAATAATTGAGTATTGAGATTTCTCTGTGCCTAGGGAAGCACATGTCATTGAACATCTTTGACAGTCATCATGGGTAATTAGAAGCTGGGAACACGATTCTTGCCAAAATGTATCGTATTGCTGGGTTACATGATACACCTTGGCAAGACCTCGTGTGACTACACTGCCCCCGATGTCATAATTACAGTAAATCCTGTTACTGGTGTTATGACTTTTTTTACATTACTGTGATCCTTAAATCAAGCCCTATAAGGAAAATTTTTCTTTATTTTTACCCGACTGCGCCAGAAGGAGGGTTATGTTTTTCGAGAGTATGTATGTATGTATAATTGTTTGGCACGCTCTGTGGCCTGAACGGCTCGACGGATTTTAGCTTGAGAGGTATCGCTAGATTCGTATTGACTGTGAAAGTGACACTGGGTTTATCAAAATAAAAAAAATCAAAATGGCGGATTTTTGGCGCCATATTATGTCTTCAAAACAGTTTTTTTTTTTCAAAACCTACCGAGTGGGGTATCAAAATAAAGGGTTTTAAAAGGTGATTACAAACATATACACAACTTATATGCTTAAAAGTAATTCCAAGTGACAAATCGTAAAAAACACGTATCAAGAACTAAATCGTCTGCGAAATCTTTCACATTTGTAAACTAAAAAGCTGGAAATAAAAAAGTAATTAAAAAAGTTAAAAAACCCGACTGCAACCTTATACTAAAACTAACTGAAAAGCTAATAAAAACAAGCCCATTTTAAATTAAATAAAAGTTGGAAGCAGGTGGGACCCATTTGAGTTTGAATCTATAATAATGGTATGGGCCCCGCCTGCTTCCAACTTTTATTTAATTTAAAATGGGCTTGTTTTTATTAGCTTTTCAGTTAGTTATAGTATAAGGTTGCAGTCGGGTTTTTTTAACTTTTTTAATTACTTTTTTATTTCCAGCTTTTTAGTTTACAAATGTGAAAGATTTCGCAGACGATTTAGTTCTTGATACGTGTTTTTTACGATTTGTCACTTTGAATTACTTTTAAGCATATAAGTTGTATATATGTTTGTAATCACCTTTTAAAACCCTTTATTTTGATACCCCACTCGGTAGGTTTTGAGAAAAAAAACTGTTTTGAAGGCATAATATGGTGCCAAAAATCCGCCATTTTGATTTTTTTTTTTTATTTTGATATACCCATTGTCACTTTCACAGTCAATACGAATCTATCGATACCTCTCAAGCTAAAATCCGTCGAGCCGTTCAGGCCACAGAGCGTGCCAAACAATTATACATACATACATACTCTCGAAAAACATAAGGTTGCAGTCGGGTTTTTTAACTTTTTTAATTACTTTTTTTGTTATATCTAAATTATTAACAAAGTTACGATAAGCACAATCACAGTAAATGTTGAGAAGACTCTATCGTTCATTATTAATAACAGTAAATAGACTTACTGTATTAAAGTTATGTTTTATTTCGTATTTTCACTATCATATTTACAATAACTAATGTTCCGGTAGATTGACATTATTTAAATATGGCGTTTTAGCTACTCATTTTCACAGTAAGTACAGTTACTCTATTTATAACTAGTGTAATTCACAAAAAAATAAAACCAATCCGTGAGTCACTTACTTGATGTATATCAAGTAGGTGAGTGAGCAGATATACTTACTGTAACAATGTAATTACAGTATCTTACCGACTTACTGTAGATACGCTTAAGAAAGTGTTAGTTGGGCTGATAGAAGTGGTAGTTATAGATACAATTCATTAGATTAAAAAAAAAATCATCAATATTTAACAAATAAATTATATTAAGGACTAATCTACAAACTATTTGCAGATGATGTGTCCGTAATTATCCCTAAAACTAAAGAAAACTATAATGAAGAAATAAATAGTACCGTAAGCAAAATTATATCTTGGATGGAAAAGAATAATCTTAAACCTAACATAGATAAAACCAAATATGTAAAATTTCTTAACAAAAACTGGAATAAAATTAATTTAAACATTACTTATAAAGATAAACAAATACAACAATCAGATAGTATGACTTTTCTTGGGATAGTGCTAGATGGGAAGTGTTTCTGGATTGGTCATATTGATATGATATGTGGAAAACTCAGTAAGTTTGTTTATGTTCTATGGCGTTTATCTAACCTATCAAGTAGACAAGCCACATTACAGGCTTATCATGCATATGTTGGTTCAATACTGGGTTATGGTATACTGGTATGGGGAAACTCGGTGCATCTCGGAAGAGCCTTCATCGCACAGAAGAGGTGTATACGTGCGATTTGTAATGTAGACCCACTCACATCCTGTAAACCACTGTTTAAGAAACTTAGAATACTTACATTAACTGGTATTTATATTGAGGAATAATGTAAATTTACCAAATCTCATCCTGAGATGTTTGAAAAACTGGGAGATAAATGCAAATTCAAAACTAGATTTCCTAATAGGTTTATTAGTCCTAAAATTAAAACGGAACTATACAGGCGAAGTTGTTACCCTATGTGCATTAAAATTTATAACAAGGTTCCAGACCAAATTAAGGAACTTCCTATGGTCCGCTTCAAAAGGGCTTTACGCAGATGGTTGATTGAGAATCCCTTTTATACAATACAAGAATTCCTCCAGTTCAAATTTTTTAAATAATATCAACAAAAATTTGCATGTCATAATATTATGATTAAATATGTTAAGCTACTATTATACCATTATAAGAACTTGTAACCATATTTATTTGCAAATAAATCTTTGACTTTGAAATATGTATCTTTTGTTATCCGTTTAAATATTTAAGCTACCTGCTATATTTATCAAGATACACCAATTTAAACATTTCAAAACAAAAGTGCGATTTCCCAACATTTAATTTTTTTGACTTACTGTAATTATGACATTGGGGGCAGTACAGGCATGTAGAGGTCAGATAGGAAAGACTTCCATGTAAAACACTAGTACTCAGTTGCATCGGGTTAGACTGCAGGCTAACCCCGAAATAGCTGGTAAAAGTCTAAGCAGATAATGAGGATTGGTGGGCTCTGATTAAATGATACAGCCAAAAACAATCTTTCCTCACAGACATTAAAGTTGAAAGCTTTTAATTGTATCGCTGCGAAACTCGGTAACTGGACAAAGATGGAAATTTCCGGGTCATAGCGTTTGCGCGGTTAACACTTACAGCTCGCTGAACCGGCTAAGTTCTGAACTGTTGATATCATATGCTAAGGGCAGAACTCGGAGGAACACACGTGTTCCGTAAATTGTACAATAGTTTTGTCATGTGCGAGTGAAGTTTGGTATGATTTGGTGTGTCTGTGCTTTAGGGTTCGGATAATGTACCAACATAACTTAATAAAAATATCGACGGTCTATTTACCTCCATTTGAGTAAATTTTACAGTAGCAACAAAAAACTTGGGAAAGGAAGAGACGCCCGGGTGTCACCACTGCGAGGGTCGCCCTGAGGACACAGTCGAGCACACGGTGCAGGACTGCCCAGCTTGGGCAGAGCACCGACGTGTCCTCACGGCGGCGATAGGCGGAGACCTCTCACGCCCGGCATTGGTCGAGGCCATGCTGCGGGGCGAGAGGGAGTGGGAAGCGGTCGCCTCCTTCTGCGAAGCAGTCATGCTTCCGAAGGAGGAGGCGGGCCGTATGAGGGAGAGGATGGCGTCCTCCCTCCAGCCCAGCCGCAGTGATAGACGCCCACGGCGTCGGACGTCGGCCGACGATCTCCGGCCACCGTAGGCGCGGGCATGCGGACAGCGAGTAAAGGGCAACTCGCTGTCCGACCATGGACCATGCCCGGGTCGACGGCACGTTGTGTTCCACGCGCGCTTCAAAGAGCGTCAGCAACATGACGAGGCCCCCCCTGCAGAGGGCCGAAGCCTGCCGGGGTCGTGGGACTTATCCCATTACCGTGGCCCCGGTACGTAAAGGGTTATTGAAGGAACACCGTGGATTTTAGTCAGTAAGAGTCTGACAGTCCCTCCCACCCTGCCCGGGGTGGGAGGACTTGTTTGATAATTTTACCACGCTAAAAAAAAAAAGCAACAAAAAACTGTTTTATTTATTCATTTATGGCAATAATTCAACTTGTGATTTAAGGGCAAAATTGATAGAGAAAATTATTTATATATATATTTAAATATTGTATTGTATTTGTTAGAAAATTGACTTAAGTACGAACTTTTCTAGCCACGATGTTTGGAGTTAGAAAGCGTAAATGCAGTACGACTTTTTATTTTTATAGACTGATAAATGTACATACCTCATCGTATAATCGTTTTTGAGAAATAAGAAGTATTCCATTGTATAGATTATAAAATACTGCACGAGATGGCATTAAAAGTCCATTAAAAATATGATTTTTACAATGTATCCATAATACAGGTTAATTGGGTATGAGAGGACAGTATAGACCAATTAATACAGCACAATGGAAATTACAAATAAAAAATTGTAAAACACATCTAAGAGTCTACAGTGTTCTCTCATTCACAAAAAAGCTTTATATTATATTAAAATAAAATATTATAAATTCGAAAGTAACTGTCTGTCTGTCTGTTACCTTTTCACGCCTTAATGAACCGATTTACATAAAATTTGGCATGGGAATAGTTTATGACCCTGGAAAGGACATAGGATAGTTTTTATCCCGATATAAGAATACCGTGGGATAGTTTTCGAATTGTATCTTTGTTGCTCTTTCATGCAAAAACTACTGAACGGATCTCAATGAAGTTTAGTACGGAGACAGTTGATATTCTGGAAAAACACACAAGCTACTTTTTATCTCGGAATTCCCACGGGATCGGGATTTACACGGGAAAACACTTTCACACGAACGAAGTCACGGACAAAGCTAGTATTAAAATAAACTTGAGAAGCGACAACATTAGACTTCAATAATAAAGGATAAATTATACTATATAAAGCTAAATTACCACTCACTGACTGACTCACTCACTCACTCATTGAAATAATTGTTCTCCCAGATGGTGGATGGGGAGGTGGGTATATTTTGACAGATTCGTAAACAAGTAACTCTCAAACCTACGGGAAAAGTGCCAAACCTCCCCTTTCCCCCCCCCCTTCTCCCCCCCCCACCCTATCGTATCTCGGAAACTACGAGACCCGTATTTTTTTCTTTTTACGGATTCGTATAGAGGAGGCTCGGTAAAGTAAAAACCATTTTTCAAAGTCCCCCCCCGCCCCCCTTCTCCCCCCCTTTAGGCGGATCTCGGAATCTAAGAGACTTGGAACATTTTTTTTTTCAGATTCATTTAGAGGGGCAATGCTTTAGTCGAAATAATTGTGCAACCCCCCCCCCATTTCCCCCCCCCCTTTTTTTTTTTTTCTTTCACAAGCACGCGAGGTGCTTGCACCTCGCGCAACACGCAAATACTAAACCCCCCCCATCACCCCCGCCCCCCCCACTTTTTTTTTTTCACAAGCACGCGAGGTGCTTGCACCTCGCGCAACACGCAAATACTTGATTTAGAGGGGCAATGCTTTAGTTTTCTTCACAAGCACGCGAGGTGCTTGCACCTCGCGCAACACGCAAATACTAATCCCCCCCCATCACCCCCCCATTTTTTTTTTCACAAGCACGCGAGGTGCTTGCACCTCGCGCAACACGCAAATACTAGTTAATAATATATAATTCACTTAGTACAAAGTTAAGAAATATGCAAAACGATGAAATTCCATAGTTTCTAAACATAAGTTATATTTTGTTAATAAAGTCTCTGTCCGTTTGTCTTCGCAATCAACTCAAAAACTTGTGAACAGATTTTCAAAAGATTTATGAGTAGTAATTTATGAGGAAGGTGTGTATAATTTGTTATGATTTTGTATAAAACAGAATGTTCAAAGCCGATCCGGGTTGCTACTTTTTAATGGATTTTTTCTCTCATTTTATCAATAAATTGCCTTAAATGGGTTAAGGTATGCTATGGGCCTAGTGACTGAGAATTCGAATTAAGATGAATCACGTTTTTTCTCAGATAGCATATGATAAAAAAAATATTATGTAAGATATACCCACGCCTTACCTATTTCATATAATACTAGGTGTACCCTACATTATAAAATAATGAAAATATCGCGACGAATTTCGTAAATATTCCACTATATCGTGGGTAATGGTCCAGAAAGATGATAAGTACGTTGCTAAATATAGGTCGCATACCAAATATTCTTTTGGAATGAAAATTAAATTCATAAAATATGTTTCTACCGTCTTCCACCCAAGCATAGTATTTATAGAACAAAGTTAGAATTAAGTCAAAGAGAATGTTACAAGAGCCAATAAAAAACTTCAGATCCTCAAATAATCTCTCTTCAAGCAAAACTCCTTCAAGGCAAGAAACTTATAGGCTTAGGAAACAAACAACTGGGTGTATTGAAGGTCGGAATACTTGAAAACTATTTTAGCAAGTTATAATAAATCGATAGGCACTTCTAAGTTTGATTCATCAGAGGCGATAGTACGAACAGTATCAAAGTGTTTTTCGTTATAATCGCTACGACTTCGTTCGCGTGGTATCCTATCCCTACCCAATCGATATCACTACCCCTATCCTACCGATACCCTACCCATACCTTACTCTACCCCTACCCTACCCAAACCCTACACTACCCCTACCCTACTCTACCCTACCAATACCCTACCCTTACCCTACCGTATCTTACCGTACCCTACCCCTACCCCTACTCTACCTCTACCCTGTCCTACCTCTACCCTGTCCTCTCTACCCTTGAGACCTTTCCTACTTTTTTTTTTTCATAAGAACCTTCTCCTGACAAAACCAAACACAACAAAAAAAGAATCAGCCAAATCGGTCCAGCCGTTTTCGTGTTTTGCGCTTAGCAACACATTTAGCAATTCATTTTTATTATACAACGTGTAACGGAAAGGGTGTATACATACCAAAGGCACGGCTTCTTTGGATGATATCAAACGATATTAGAAAGGTTTCAACTCAAAATAAAATACTCTAAAAATTGATACCAAATTTTCGGTTTCGTAAGTTTCTTAAATTGAAATCATAACAATCGTGTCACCGTACTACGTAGGTCAATAACTTTTCACGTTACTTGCAAATATCACGATAAATCTCTTCTGTGATGTGAGTGTTCTAAATATTAACGGGGCACCGAGCTTTTTATACACAAAAACGCGTTTTTATAACGGTTGTTTGAAGTAGTAAACAATTAAATTAAAGTCTAAGGAAATAAACTGGTACTATTGGGCATATATACTAGGCGGTATATACGATGGAAATATGATTTGATAAAGTTATATATAAAAATAATAACAAAACTACATGTTTTACATTTTTTAAATTTTGATTAGTTTAACAATAAGAAGGAAATACATAAATTCGCGCGAGTTTCGCCCATTTTATCCGGAGCCGCCGCGCCGCTGTCTTGTCCGCTTTAGTCCTGCGTCGGCCATCGGACGGGGAGCTTGTGTCGCTTGCGCTTATGCACGGATTTAGTAACATAACGATGAAATTGAATGAAAATTCATTGTAGCGTATTTGAGATGGGGAACAAAGTAAAGAAATCAAGACAGGGAAGGGGTTGGCGAAAAACCAGAAATCTCAGTCGACCGGCGCGCGATCCCCGCCGTGTTTTTATCTGTCTAGCCTAGCCAGCTCACACACACATACACGGAGCGCATAGAATACCTGCAATCGATTAGCGCAAGAAACTCGGTGCGCTCAATGCCTATCTGACCTTCACAACCCATTAGGTGAGTAACACGATACCCCTTGGTCAGATCAGTGTCAGATTTTCTGTGAAAATACCTACGCTATAATAGCTTACAAAATCTTAATAATATTACTAGCTGTTTGCAGCGAGAAGAAATGTATCATAAGTACGCATACAGAGAGTTGAGATTGTTTTGCCCGCCGCGCGACCCACGTGCCAGCGCGTTATCGAGTGAATGTGCTAGGGTTGTACCCACAGTCTAAAAATTTTTATACTGTGGTTGTACCTATGATGATATTGGTAATAAAACGAATGTTGCAGAAAAACAATTATTTTTTATTTGTTAATCAAATATGTTTCAGTTTAATAAAATGATGGATGCATTTTTTCCTTCCCTGAATTCCCGATAATTTAATTTTACTGTCGAAATTATCCGAAACCGTGTAAATAATTTTAATAAATAATTAAACAAAAGGGAAACAGGAGCAAAGCGAAGGAAAATCAATTGTTATTATGCCGATCCATTATGACGTCGTCAAAATTATTTAAAAAAGCTCAGGCAGGCGTGCGGTAGCCCACTGTCGTTGGTACCGACGGCGATACGCGAAGCGGTAGACATATAATGCGTGGTCTTGAGCGAGTGACGGACGCCTGACCAGGGATCACACCGCCACGCACTCTCTTCAGAGAAACCTTGGGACCGCAAACCAATTTCCAGCAACCGTAGGCTTGGGAGCTCACCGTTCGGTAAAGACCCGGGTCGGCGACGCGTTTTGTAAGACGCGCGTCTCACAGAGTAGTCAACACTAATGACAGGGTCCGATAGAGCCATTGCCTGTCGGAGTTACGGAAATGTTTTAACGAGATAACGTGGCATGGTCCGAAGGGGGGGGAGTGTCACAGGGGACATGACCCCACCCACCAAAACGTACACCCTAAAAAAAATCTTCTAAAATTTTGCAAAATAAGACGTTCCAAATATTATCACCCGATTTGTCAATAAAAATAGAAGACTTCCATTTGTTTTATAATGTGTGCAATAAAATTTGTATTGTGCAATGAAGAAAACTCTTTTACTAGACATATTTTATTGTTAGTGACCCCCCTCCCCAAATTCCAGGCTGCGACCGTACTTGCCCAGAACGCAAGAGCAAATGGAGGAATACGGTGGGTTTTTTGCTCTACCAAAAGCTGGAGAAATGATTTAACAATTATCTCCCAGAAAAAAAAAGAAAAAGTTATATTTGTCGTTATTTTCGCTTGCTATTTGATATTTAATGAAACAAATACACTCATTTTCCCGCCTTAGTATGACAAGCCACACATTAGAGTTACTTTTATAATTTGGGGACTCATCGGACTAGGTCAAGTTCAAAATGTTACCACCGATGTGCGGTCTACCAACTGTACGTAGTCTGTAAGCATATTCCTTTTCCACGCTTTTCTGCAAATTAGAGCCAGTTTTTCAGTAGATTAATATAGCTCGACTCAGCAACTTCCTCTTGAACTATCGTGTTAACCGACAACCCCGGAATTTTGCTCGGTAAGACAAGAATATGATATTTCATTTTAGAAATATTAACATTAGTACAAAGCAAAATCGCTTCCCTGTGTCTGTCCGTATGTATGCTTAAATCTTTAAAACTACGCAACGGATTTTGATGCAATTTCTTTAGATAGAAAGAGTGATTCAATAGAAAAGTTTTTAAGTATATAACATGCATAATATAGTAGAGGAACACTGATAATTTTTGAGGTTTCTAATATGATGTCACAAATAAACACATTTTTTTGCACTTGCTTTGCATTTGCAAAGCAAGTGCAAAGTGCTGGCTGAACCTTACGAGATAGATCAAAATAATGTACTACAGTATTGTACACCTTAAAAAGATCAACAAAAATGTCCTCGATGGCATCTGTCTATCTCTTATAGATAACCCACAACAACCATTTTTTATCCTTTACTTTTTACGAGAAATACGAGCATATTTTACGAAGCGATTTTAAGCAATACAGCATAAATCCTTATCCAATTAAGTACCATAAATACATTGTGCATTTAATATTAATCCATATTGCCCTTTACAGAATATAATTTAAATAAATAGTTTCGAAGATATTACAGATTTAAAATGCAACGACATAGCGGTTGCCGCGCGGTGCCGGCGGAGGCACGGCGCGCGTGCCTATGTTGCTTAGATTTGAGCGTTGAATGTTTTTCCCATGGTAAATTATGTGTCGCACTTTCAAGAGTAATTACTAAAGAGAACATGGATATCGAATAACAAAAAGGCTGTCAACGATGTACATAAAGACATTCTATAGTATATTTAATATAAACATTGCACCCGTGCGAAGCCGGGGCGGGTCGCTAGTTGGTTATAAATAACACTTTTGTACGCTATTTTTTTCCGATTTAATTTAAGGTTAATGAGGCTGGCTTTCTAACTAACTACCCTGAGAAGAAACACCGAATCAAGGTCAAAGGTCAACATCTCTTTTAAAGTCCAGATTTATATCTGTGGTGCTATTTTGAAGAATGAAAAACCGGTCATTGTTCTATGACCAGCTGTAAACGTATTTTGTTATAGTAATGAATAACAACAAAAGTTTAATAAGCAAGTTGATGATACGCAACTTCATACATGTTATATAGTTAGCTTAGTTTCAATCGAATAGACTTACAAAGTTATAGGTAGTTCAATCTACCGACTCGGGTCCTAGATTCACGATAAGACCTATTTGCCGTTACGTAACCTAACCGACTTTATTAAGCGTGTAAATTTTGTGATATTTTGTAAATGTACTGTTAGGTTTTCTATTAGAAATGAAATAGTTCATATTTTTTACTCTTGGGTGTCGTAAAAGGCGACCGAAATATTATATCGGAGAACCACAGCTCTCGGGGTTAGGTAAGTCATTTTGAAAAGTTATTTTTAGGGTTCGGTGTCCTAAAAAAATTGATATACATAATTATATTAGTATTATTAAGGTGTAACAGATTAAGCGCAATACCTCGGACACCCCAATTAGAATATTAAAATATAAGTCTAAAACAACATCCGTAACTAAAGAAATTGAAATCAAACCTAGACATTTTTTATAAAATAATTATCTTTACTAAACGCAAAACGTATGTGCGTCATACAATATTCTTACGCTCATGCTTTGTTAGCGGCCGACACGGACACGAGCGCATTTCCTTGAATTAAGGATTGTATTGTCATGATACTGTGTTTCCATTTTATGTTAAACGAAAGATTTTCCCATCAAAATGTAACATCAATTTTTATGACGGAAATTGATTCAGAAGCCGATTCTGAACCAACTACTTTCAGGAATTGCGTCTGTTACACGTTGTATATTGTGAAGCCTACAGTATCTTTCAGCTGTGAAATCATTATTTTTTTATTGAATATAGGCTCGCGTTTGACCACCATCTGACGCGATGGTAAGCGATGATATGGTCGAAGATGAAGCACGCTTACCTAGAAGTAACCTATTCACTCTTGACTTAAAGACCCTCCGGTTATAGCTATCAGCAAGCACAGATTCCGCTCCTTAGCCGTACGGACAATGAAAGTATTCCCGAAACGTTTGGTGCTTCCCGTTGACCTAGTATCATGAAATTTGGCAAGAAGCAATGTCTTCCAGCGTATGTAAAGAAAACAATATGAAATCCGTAAATATGTTGTAAGGTCGGTACTATTGAACTTCTATACAAATATACCGATCTTACTAATTCTATCTTACTTTTGACAAGAATACTTTAAAAGGTATTTTCTTTTTTACATGTGTAATGTGTATGTCTGTATTATTATTGTGAATATGTGAACTATGTAAGTAAGAAAATAATTTATGCAGTTTTAAAACATCAACTCAACATTAACGCCACTCATAAACTGTGCTATTAATAAACACGCCCACTACAGTAGTCTTCAATATTACCTCCATGTAGATAAAGAATAGTAGTAAAAGTTTATTATTAGATATATACGGAACCCTTAAACAAGGCACGTGACGACATCTTAAAACATTATGTTAACTTTAATTATTATAGAATATACTGGGAACGATGTAGGGTTACAGTAGAAGTGGAAAGCGATTTATAGGTTCTTGTGAAACTGCGAAAAGACTTCGTGATTTAAAAGTAACAGTTGCACGGATTGAAATGAAATGAAATATTTATTTTGTAAATTGGTTATAATAACACTTTTACACGTCGGTTGATCTTCTAAGTTAAGTAACTCTTACTTCTCTTGGTTCTGGCTGTCATTTCTACATCTTTAACAGCAACTATGGGTAGTTATTGCCTGCATCATCCTACTGCTAGGCCTCAAAAGGCCTCTCTCCATGATTTCCGAGTGTTTCTATCCAAGGCTAAAGTAAACCACTGATCATTAGTTTGATCCAGACTGTACTCTGCCTAAGCTATTTAATGAGCACCAGTACATATTGCATGACATCCAAAATTTATAATAAATTACCTTGTTGTATTACAGACATAGACAACTTACATATATTTAAGCAGAGGCTAAAGCAATTTCTAACTGATAAGGTGTATTACAGTGTGAATGAATATTTGAAAGGGAATTCTGACGGACAGTAATGTTAATTAATATTAGAACTAACATGTGTAACACACAATAATTTCCTTTATTCTATTGACATTTCATTTCTTACTCTGACATATTTCATTTAATTATTGACTACCAAATACTCCTTAATGTGTAAAAATTTTGCATGCCCATATGCCGGCAGAACATGGAGAACACAAACAAAACATGTACAATAACTATCCCCTACCCATGTTGGCAAAGAAATAAAGAATTTGAATCCAGCTCGTCCCGCAATCACCTACGAGGTCTACCACGACGCCTTCTGGCTGTGCTTGTGGTGGTGCAGGGCTCCAAAAAGTGATGATTTTGGCCCGCAACTCTCTGGGAATGCGGCAAACGTGGCCAACCCAGAGGTAGTAAGAAACCAGAAAATCTCAATGTAAAACACAAAGTACGCATATTAGTATTCAATATCATACATGTAACTGTGACATAGTTGGGAAAAACAGATGATGAACATCGTATTGCGTTAAAGGTTTTAATAAATACAAAATATTTTATTTCCAATATCTTGCAAACTTTTTAAATACAGTAATACCCCGACTTACGCTGCGCCATTTTACGCGAATTCAGAGATACGCGGTTTTTCCTTTTGAACACCGCGCTCATCGGCGTGTGGCATTATTTTACGTACGCAGTGCACATTATTGATTTATCTTTAATTAAGTCATTCAGAAGACCAAAAAAGATACATTTGAACCTAACAAGACACGAAAAACAATGTCTTTGGAGTGTAAACTACACATACCTTATACGTATTTATAACACAAGGTTGAACCCCGACTTACGCAATAGGTAGAGATCTACCTATTGCGTAAGTCCGGGGCATTGCAGTACGCACAAATCATAATAATTATCGTTACCTACTTAAGTTTAAATTATTGGATGAAAACTTTAGATATCGAGTTATATTTCTTACAGAAAGGGATATTTCTAATCTTACATTTTATAAATCTGATAAAAAAGGGATTCTTGAAGCCTATCAAACACTCACTTGTTTCGAATCGACTTTAGAAAACGAGATCTACCTTGGAATAAAATTGATGAACCATAATGGTTCAAAAGTAAAAAAATCTTTACAGACATACACATAAATAAAGTTTAAGTGTCTGTATATGATTTAATGAAAGATGAACCTAGAAAGTTATTTACGAGATACTAAACACAAACCATTTTTTAATTATTTTTTCTATCTATATGACTTTCTGTTTCTCCGGGCCAATCTTTAGAACGGCTAGTCTTATTTTACTAATATTGCGAATGCGAAAATTTGTAAGGATGGATGGATTTTTGTAACAGTTTCAAGCAAAAACTACTGAGCGGGTCTGAAAGAAATTGGTATGTAGATATCTGAAATCCTGGAATAACACATAGACTCTTTTTATCCTGGAATCCCCACGGGATCGAGTTTTACGCAAAAAAGACCGACTCGAACTAATTCGCGGGTAACATCTAGTAAATAACAATGAAAATCAACGCTTTCCGCTGGTTGACGCACCACAACTATAATAATTCATAATGATATTCAAACGTACATGTCTACGCGAGCATTATTTCCTTTCTATATATATAATTTACTCTTTACAAACCCGCCTGCTACACCCTTAACAATCTAATTACCTTGTCGTATCGGTTAATATATTACAATTTGTGACTTGGTGACTGTACCGCACACCATTACGGCCGCAAATACAATGATATGATTTTGTGAAGGAAATTTAATAATTAGTCTTTTCATTCAGTGATTGTTCTCTATAGGCGCCCGCATTGTTGGTAGAATTGATAATGTCTACAGGAGTCTTAATAGCCATTTTGAGGTTACATGAAGAGCTTTGACGCTGGTTTTCCAAATCAGAAGTATTATACTCACATGAAATATTAATGTTTGTGGACTCCAATTTGGACAGAAGAGAAGTTCGTGGCTATATAATAACAGCGGCACGGGTATTGAAGGTTAAACAACACACACACAACAAACCCGTCATGGAATAGCTCCATTTTTAGGGCTCCATACCCCAAGGGTAAAAATGGGACCCTATTACTAAGGGTCCGCTGTCTGTCTATCTATCACCAGGCTGTATCTGATGAACCGTGATAGCTAGACAGTTCTCTTCAGATGGTGTATTTCAGTTGTCGCTATAAAAAATAAAATATTTGACTCGCACTTGGTCGGTTTTTTATGAATACATAATCGTAGGACAGACTTTTAAACTGCCGTTACCACTGAACCACTTTTTCCTTGAGAATTAGGACGTTTCATTCTCTTTTTAGGGGTCCGTAGCCAAATGGCAAAAAACGGAACCCTTATAGTTTCGTCATGTCTGTCTGTACGTCCGTCCGTATGCCACAGCCATTTTATTCCGAAACTATTAAGACTATACTTGTGACACTTGGTAAGTAGATGTATTATGTAAACCGCTTTCCGATTTTAAGAAAAAAACTAAAAAATATTAAAAAATATTAAGGGGGCAATAAGTACATGGAACTGAAACTGAAAATATGTTTTTTCATGAAGCCTATGCGTGTGTGGTATCTATAGAAAGGTCTTTAAAAATGACATTAAGGTTTGTGAAACCACTTTTTCATAAAGTCAATTCTTTAAAAGATATACGCTTCCAAAGTGGAAAAATGTGTCTCCTCCCCCTCTAACTTATATAATAATAGAGTGGAAAAATGTAAATAAAAATATATGCTGTAGATCTTAATGCAAATTTTCAACGAAAATTGGTTTGAACGAGATCGGGTGAGCAGTTTTTGAGATATAGCATATTTTCTAAAAACGCAAATATAACTTTGTAATTCATACAAACACTATGAAAAACAAAGTTATTTGGCGTAGTTACTATGGAACCCATCATGGACGAGTCTGACTCGCACTTGACCAATTTATTATTATTGAAATGATTTCAAAGAGGAGCTCATGACTTTTTTTTAAATAGGTTCGCGTTTGACCTTTTGCTTGCGTTTGGCGTTTTACCTGATGGTAAGTGATGATGTGGTCGAAGATGGAGCACGCTTACCTAAAAGTAACCTATTCACTCTTGACTTAAAGACTCCTAGGTTATAGCTATCGGGAAACACAGACTCCGGCAGGGAATTCCACTTCACACTTCATTCACATTCCACACACAGCCGTACGCACAATGAAGGTATTCCCAAAACGTTTAGTGCGTATGGGTGGGCCAGCATGTAACAATGGCGCTTCACTGTTTGTCTTGTAGTCCGATGATAACAGCTGCATCAGCCAGTTTTCAAGGTTAAACAACGCTTGAATTGGTAACCATCTTAACATATTGTACTTAACTTAACATATAATAATTTTATATTTTAATAATTGTTTAGTTTAATAATTGTATATCTTAATAATTGTTTACTTTTATAATCGTATATTTTATAATTATTTACTTTAATGATTGTATATTTTTTATAATAATTGTTTACTTTAATAATTGTATAATTTATAATTGTGTATTTTGGTGATATAATTGTTGTTTAATAATTGTTTTTGTAATTTTGATAACTTTCATGTAATTATTTACATACCATTAATTGCTATTAATTTTGTTTTGACTTTTTTATCGTATCTGGCAGTGCTGTGCACTTCTGTAAGAGACTTATTCACAATGTATCTATTCTTTTGGTTTTTTTTAATGCTGTAGTGAATACGTCGTTGAAGTGCCATAAATAAATAAATATTGAGTTTCTTTCATGCCTCAAAAAGCATGTGAAGACGTTCATCTTGGCTGATAAGTACTTATTTGACAGTCGTTACTGGGAGTCAGAAGCCTGAAAATCTGACTCTGGTCTTACCAAGGAGTATGGTCTTACCCAGTTACTGGGCTGTGAACGTCATATGGGCAGTCACTTCATGTAAAAGACTATACCCTATTCATCTGGGCTTGAGAGAAAGTGTAAACAAAGAAAACAAGGTTTCTCAAACTTTTATTTCACTGTTTTTATTTCTATTTAATTTAATGTAAGGTTTCCCATTTGGGTATCTAGCAGCTAGCTATACTGTTCCTTTGTTGTATTGTCTGAAAGCCTGACTCTATAATCAAAAACTATGCATTTAGTTTCTGTACTTTATCTTACATAGTTCACCCATACAAATAAATGCACAAGTTTTGTTAGAAGGTACGTAACTATGAGGATAATAAAACCAAAGATCTCTCTTATTTAATTATTAATTCAGAGAATTCTGAAGAACTGTCACCAACATGAATAACGAAACGGTTAACTACATTACTACTTTCTTTGCTTCAAATATTAATTCTCCTCCTTCCAGAAAGCCTGAATTTGAGCCTGTAAACAAATCATGATTGAATTATAAATATCTGGAAACTTGATTTATGTATTACTCACTTATTATAAAATTTACTCGCCCCCTATTCTATGGGATTTCAACATAAACTGATGAAATGTAAGTGTGTACTATACACCACTGCCCACCCCGGGGGAATCCAGGTATGTTAGGTATTGTCAGGAATGCTATGTTTGTGTTGTATTAAAATTAAACTTTACCAATGTGAACTACAATGAGTCGTTTTCCTTTTCCACTTAGATTTTTTAAACCAGTGGATAAACCTTGATGATGAGCTTCTTTAATTGACTTTATTGACTCGTCCTGCCAAACTTTGTTCATAGTGTGTGTTTAGTCCAACGTGAAACCGAACGCACCTTTTGGTTGGCAACATTCTATTGTCTATAACTTTTTTCACTTTGACGTTTCCGTTCTCTTGCAAAACTAACCTCCGGTTGGAAGATTGAGTTTTAGTCATTATAATTGGAAATCATCTTGGATCTCACGTGAGATTAACATATTAATTGTGTTCAGTGCTTGATTAAACTTTGTATTCTCGGATTATCAAGAATCCACTGATATTTCGTGAAACATATCGCCTTATTGTGTCTACCACGCGTAGCGCGCGTTTGTTGGGAACGAGTTAAGCTGTGATTGCTGTTGTGACCGCTACCTGGATATCGGCGCCTTGGGAACGTTCATCCACACTTGTCTTTCACCACACGTTACAATTACTCACCCTCATATTACATACAAACCACACTTGGAGCGTGACCTTGGAAGGTCGAAGTTGGCGTCCCCAGCATTCAGGTTAGTGGTACATTTTGTTTATCGAAATAAGGCCTAAGAGCCTACCACAACGTAGGGCTCCGCGTAATCGCGGACGGTTCGACATACCAGTTACCGTTGGCTGGACTTGGGGTCGAACAATCTGGTAGCAGAAGCGCGGCTCTTATAATATAAGATCCACTGGTTTAATTGGAAGTTTTGAATATTGTTGTAAACTTAAAACTTGAGTTTAATTACTTAACACAACTTATAACTTGATAAGTTTGAATATATTGCCTTGTCAGCCGGGCTCAAATAGTACTTGTAGTTTGTATTGTGATTTGTACTGTAGCCTCTTTCATTGCATTGACAGGTAGGATTTATTTGTGAAATTAGGAATTATTGGTATAATTTGGTATAATTGGTACATAATTTGGTACATAAGTTGGTATATTGTTGTAAAAGTTGTTTGGTATTTGTGGCAATTAATAATTGAATGTCATTGATCTGAATTTGAAAGGTTATCTAAATAATAATTACACATAGTCTAACATAATAGGACTTGAATTGTGTGTATTGGTTATTGCATTTATAGTAATTATTGGATTGTTGATAGACATTCTCCGGCTCAATATTATACAGACAATTGTTGTGCTTATTGATGTTTAATTTGAGGTTGATCCAGCATTGTATTATACATTCAATTGTTATTTATTTGTAACTAGCCATCCTTAGCAAGCTAGATTCATACTTGGAATAAGTACAGGGTCGGATTGGGACTTGAAATAATTGAATTTGAATTTTTATTTTGTTGAAACTATTTGGTCGGCTAGCAAGTCATTGCTGTTTGTTTAATATTTGATTGTTGGTTGTTGATTGTTGTTTTGTATTAATATTTGATTGTTGCAATGGCCTCATTAAGGGCAGTCAGGGAGGCTGCTGCGGGATTGACCTCACAGTTGAGATGGTTCACATCGGCAGCTGCAACTGTTGAGCGTGTGGAATTGGAAGAGCTCACCCTTGCTCGGTATGGGCAAGTGATTGAGAGGATCAAGTCAGCTGATGCTGCGCTCACGCGCTTCAACGAGTACATCATGGACGTGGATTTGGGGGTGATGGATCAGACGGCCCGCGATAGGATTTTGGGTGACTATGACCAGATTATCCACCTGGGGGATGTCATATGTCTGCGAGCGCGGGAAATTTTGAAGAGCCGGGTGCCTGATGCGGCCAAGCCGCAGACCCCTGTTGTTGCAGGCCCTGGACTATTGAGTAGGCTGCCCACCCTGGAGCTGCCACGTTTTGACGGTCGCTTGGACCACTGGCTGGGCTTCCTAGATCTCTTTGAGAGTCTTGTCGATGCACGTTTGGACCTCGGACCTGCCCAGAAGCTGGCCTATTTGTTGTCTGTCCTGGAGGGCGAAGCCAGAGCCTTGGTGCAGCACTTGCCGGTGACGGATTCCTCTTACCCGACCGCTCTGGAGCTTCTCTCCCGACGGTATCAGAACAAGCGCTGCCTGGCTGAGGTGCACATCGACCAAATTTTGGGGCTACCGGCCATTGTCAGCACGTCGACGTTGCGCACTGACTTGCTGAACCCGTTGGTTTCAGCGACCAACGCTTTGAGACGCTTGGAGTTACCGGTAGAACATTGGTCCTACTTGTTGGTGCACATAGTGCTGCAGTTGCTCCCCGCGGAGTTGAGGTCACGTTTTGAGCAGAAGTATGGTGGGGATAGTGCCACCCATCTTCCCCCCTTTGATGACCTCCTCAAATTTTTGGAAGACGAGTGTCGGTTTGCGGATAACACTCGTGGCGCCACGGGGACACCCCCACTACCTTCTCGGCCCAGAGACCAGGGACGGACTAGGGCCCGGGGGCCTGTTGATGTTCCCCCCGCCCCCCGTTTTGCTGGCGCCCGGAGTCCTCGGGCTAGGGGGCCTGTTGATGATCGCCCCGCCCCCCGTTTTGCTGGCGCCCGGAGTCCTCGGGCTAGGGGGCCTGTTGATGATCGCCCCGCCCCCCGTTTGGCTGGCGCCCGGAGTCCTCGGGCTAGGGGGCCTGTTGATGTTCGCCCCGCCCCCCGTTTTGATGGTGCCCGGAGTCCTCATCATTGTGACTTTTGTAAGGCAACGGGGCATGTCATGGCGCGTTGCCCGGATTTTTTGAATTTGCACGTAAGTTCCCGCCGCCGCATTGTCAACGCACGCCGTTTGTGCTTCTCGTGCTTGGGGGCCCACTTCCATCGGGACTGCCCCGACCCCCGCCCGTGTAGAATTTGTGATGGGTCCCACTTGGAGATTTTGTGCGCCAACGCGAACCGCTCCAGCAGACCAGCTTCTGAGGGGGGTTCGCGCAGGGGGGGGTACCCCGGAGACGAGCACCGGGCTGAGACCCGCGATTCCGTACGCCGCTCTCCACCCCCCGCGCAAGTTGAACGGGAGCCCCACGAGCGCCATTTGGTCTTCCCTCGTCAGGGAGAACGCGCATTGGCTGCTAGGCAGCAGTGGCCGGGTCGGCGCCACTGCCTTTCCCCTCCGTTGGCGGAACGTCCCCGGCTGGAGTCGCGCCCTCCGCCATTCGGGCATTCGGTGGGATATGCCCCTCCAGTGATGGCGAGCGGCTTGGGACACCGCGCGGACGAATGGTTTGATTGTTGGCCTCGTCGTGAACGAAGGCAGCCTGGAAGCGGCGATCGGTCGCCGCCCAGACATCACTAAGAGATTGACGCCTGCCCCGCTAAAGGAACCCCCCGATCAAGACGGTTTTGTTGCCAACGGCCTCGGTCACGGTCTGGGGACCCTTGGGTGACTCGATTGTGGTCTGTGCCATTTTGGAGACGGGAGTCCGGGGTTGCCTTTTGTCTTCTTGGTTAGCGGGACAGGTTGGCCTGAAGGTGAACGACCTTTCAGGCAAGATTTGGGGAATTGGCGAACCGGCTGACACCACTGTTGAGGGAAGGACCTGGTTTGAGGTCACCCTTGTGAGTTGTCCTTACCCTAAAATTGGTGCTCCTGCCCTTGTTGTAACTGAACTTGGTACAATTGTTGGTGACTGATCGTCACACTAAGAACTCGCATGCCGGTTGCAATGCGCTGTTGGCCATTCTGCAGCGAGAATTTTGGATTTTGTCGGCTGATCGCGTCAATGAGGCGAGGCCCTTTGCTGGCGTCGTAACGGATTTTGTTGGTCCCCCTTTGTTGAAGACGTCCACCCTTCGTAATAGCAAGATTGTTAGGGCTTATTTGTGTGTTTGTCTGCCTGTCAACCAAGGCAGTACATTTGGAGCTGGTGACCTCCCTTTCGACAGAGGCCTTTGTGGCGACCTTGGACAGATTTGTGTCTCGCCGTGGGTTACCTTCTTTGATTAGGTCTGATTGCGGTACGAATTACAAGGGTACAAGTAACTATTTGAAGGAGGTATACGCCTTCCTTAATGAGAGCCAGGTTGACATTGGTAACAGTTTGGCCCGCCGAGGGGTCACTTGGTTGTTTGACCCGCCAGCCTGCCCCCATTGGGGGGGTATTTTTGAGGCCGCGGTGAAAGCGGCAAAGGGACACTGGCGGAGATTGTTGGGAGACACCGTTCTCACCTTTGAGGAACTAGCTACGGTATTTTGCCGCATTGAAGCTGTGTTGAATTCGCGCCCATTGTGCCCGCTCTCTTCGGACCCGAATGACTTGGAGGCTCTAACACCGGGCCACTTCTTGATTGGACAGCCACTTGTCGCCTTGCCGGAGTACCCTTTTGTTGATGTGAGCCAAAATCGGCTCTCGCGGTTTCAGTTGGTGCAACAGCTCGCTCAGAACTTTTGGAAGCGTTGGAGCTTAGAGTATCTGCACATCCTCCAGCAACGCGTCAAGTGGACGGATAAAACTCATCCGCCCAAGATCGGAGACCTCGTCCTGATTAAGGATGCCAACCTGAAGCCTTTGTATTGGCGCATGGGGCGCATTCTCAATTTGTTGACTGGCACCGACGGGGTCCCTCGTTTTGCTGAAGTTTTGGTGGACGGATCCATCATAAAGAGAGCGGTCGCAACTTTGTCAAGACTTCCAATTGATTAGCGGACGGGTAGGCCCGTCCGGGGGGGGTAGATGTTTAGTCCAACGTGAAACCGAACGCACCTTTTGGTTGGCAACATTCTATTGTCTATAACTTTTTTCACTTTGACGTTTCCGTTCTCTTGCAAAACTAACCTCCGGTTGGAAGATTGAGTTTTAGTCATTATAATTGGAAATCATCTTGGATCTCACGTGAGATTAACATATTAATTGTGTTCAGTGCTTGATTAAACTTTGTATTCTCGGATTATCAAGAATCCACTGATATTTCGTGAAACATATCGCCTTATTGTGTCTACCACGCGTAGCGCGCGTTTGTTGGGAACGAGTTAAGCTGTGATTGCTGTTGTGACCGCTACCTGGATATCGGCGCCTTGGGAACGTTCATCCACACTTGTCTTTCACCACACGTTACAATTACTCACCCTCATATTACATACAAACCACACTTGGAGCGTGACCTTGGAAGGTCGAAGTTGGCGTCCCCAGCATTCAGGTTAGTGGTACATTTTGTTTATCGAAATAAGGCCTAAGAGCCTACCACAACGTAGGGCTCCGCGTAATCGCGGACGGTTCGACATACCAGTTACCGTTGGCTGGACTTGGGGTCGAACAGTGTGTCCTGTAACAGATTTGATGTTAATTTAGAGTATTAATTACAAAATCAATTCTTTGATTCATAATTATAAAACATTAAGTACTTTAAAATCATTTTATACTTTTAAATGAACTATTATCCAGGTCTCCAGTAATTAAATACAGGCATATGTAATAATTGAAGTATATGATTGAAGTCTTAAAATAACTAACTAACCTTCATTAAGCCAAGTTTCATCTGTGTAATAAATGTTATGCCTTCACTCCTTAATTTTGTTATGGTGTTTAAATATTTGATACGTCATAACACTATATCATCTCTATCAATGAGTGCACTCTTGCGGCTGGCTACATTTCACATATTTAAATTAGAGTTTGATTAATAATTTATAAAATGTAGTTCTTGTAAAACTGGGCAATGTATCATCTGAATTTACAGCCTCCAGCACCTTATCAATGGTAGGCAGTTCATTGTTAAAGTAAAACATGTGTAGTTTACGGTGTATTCCACACAAATCTATATTGGTCAAAGTGTTAATCTTCGATAGTCTCGGTGATCGTGGTGGAGGTGATCTCAGGCAGCCTGTGGCTTTTTTTTTCCTTTATAAACCTGTTTACAGTGGCTCGTGATATTCCCATAATTTCAGCGGTTTTATTGATAATATCGGTTTTATACTAATACAACGATACGAATCCTTGGGTCACGTTTCTTCTACGTGTTTAAACACATTAATAACAGCCACCGTTTCCGTTGAATGCATTGGAGTTTTCTTTGATCGCTTTTTCTTCGGCAAAGAAAATCTGCAAGCGCTGTTCAGTCCAGGTTCACTCATGTTTTAAGCAGAAAAATGTGAATATAACAAATACAAAACAATCAACAAATAACTTTAAACTGAACAAAATAAGAAACTTAATGAAAACAACAAAAGTAACAACGGAATAACAAGAATTCAACGAAAATATTTGGAAGCGTATCAACAAGTTGATCGATAGTAAAGATGGCGGATATAACCCGACCGATAACAAAACGTCACATTTTTATGTAAAATGTTCGCAGTACCTGCGGTATATAATTTAGTAGTATTAAAATGCGTTCGAAGTTTGGGAATCAAGTCTGTTTTGGGTGTTTTTACATGTAAACGATATAATAAATAATTAATTAAAATTAAGAAAATAATTTAAGGCATTTGTGATATTGGAATTCAAATAAGTCTGAAAGAATTTCATAAGTTCTACAGACATCATTCTAAAATATATTTTACAGTGTTGTCAGTGTTTTATTCCGTAGTTATTTTTATAAAATATATTCACTTCATCAATCGTGACCTTTAAAGTACCCTTTTTATGGTTTGTTTACCTTTTATCTCACGGCTTCCTGAATACGGTATAGTACTTAGCTTCATCCGGTTTAACTGGAAGTTCATCCTGATATAGTTGGAAAAAGGTTAAGAAAATGATGAGGACTCCAAGCTAGATACTCAGTATTTCGCGCGTAACTTGTATGTATGTATGTTTGTAATATTCTTTATTACCTCATATCTCTAGAATCGCTGAACGGATTCACATAATTGAGGTATCGTTAGATTCATCTTAGCAGCCCAAGTGTTCTTAGATAGGTGACATTTGAAAAAATCAAACATGGCGGCTCTGCGAAGTCATTATAGATAATGAAAAAAAATTTTTTTTTTCGAATACTTCTACATGGGTATCAAATTAAAGGGCTTAACACAAGGATTTCAAAAAGGTATATCATGTTTATCATTCGTGTAATACTAGCAAAAATAATCCAAAGAGAAAGTTGTGACACGACCGGGAAAACTATAAAAAATTTAATTAATATTTTAACTAAAAAGTTGAAAAAAAAAGTTATTTAAAGAATAGAGGCAGACAGGACAAGCAGGCGAGACCCAATTGATTTTTTTTTTTTGATGGGATGGGTCCGCCTGCTTGTCACTTTTTAAAATAAAAATGTGCTTGTTTCTTGCATTTCAGTATGAGCAGTCAGGATTTTTTAGATTTTTTAGTTTTCTTATTTCTTAATGAATGATAATTCCCTGTTACATGTTGTATGCGCTCTTGAGTGAGGCGCACACAGCTTGGATGTATGTTTGAAATGAAAGTCACTGATATCCAACTAAAATGATAATTGATAAATTGATAACTGAACTATCGCGTAACTAAGCTAAAATGTAAGAAAAGTGAATGATTGCTAGTGAGTACAAGTATGTATGAATCTTGAACGAGTACCGACGCGTAACAATTTAATTTGTACGAATTGACGTAAAGTTGCTGATAATGCGTTGCACGCCTCGCCTGTCATGTACGATGCGTGGCTCTTACACATGTATTTCAAAGCAAAAGTTTTGGGACCTAATTGCAAATATCAGTAACTGAGGTTTCTCACTTATTCAAGGCCAATTAACCAAATTGCGCTGTGTTTTTTTTTTTTAAATAAAACTAGCAATGTGGGTAAAATTCACATTACTAGCAATCCCTAGAAAACGTTAACATAATTGTGGCATATTATTTAATGTGTAAAAATATTTAATTATACTATTGTATAAATTCACGTCCTTCAAGCATATCAGATAGATGTGTAGCTGGATAGTTCGTTGCGCCACTTCACTCACTTAGTAAGGGTCAGAAACTTGGTAGTTCCAACTTACAAGGAACGCTTACAACTTGGGCACAATAATAGCGAAATATGTCGCTTCGACAACTTTTGGGTGTCGTCACGATATACTTGGGTTACTTCACTAATGGCAATTACGTTTTCATCCCGGATGGGTAGGCAGGTAATGTGGTTAACAATTGTCGGAAACTGTAAATGGTTATGCGTTCAGTAAAGGTGTTTTGGATTGTTACCAACAACGTGAAAGGCTGAATGAAAATTTTAGGAATCACATTAGAAGAGGTATACCTCGAAGCGCTACCATTTTGAAGCGCACCTAATGAAGCGCTCCTTTTTTATTCCTCGGAGCGCTCCTTTTAGTAGCGCTCCCGGAACCATGTTATCGGAAAAGGAGCGCTCCGAGGAATAAAAAAGGAGCGCTTCATTAGGTGCGCTTCAAAATGGTAGCGCTTCGAGGAATACCTCAATTAGAAGGATTGGAATTCCCTGCCCGAATCTGTAATTCCTGATAGCTATAACCAGAGGGTACTTAAGTCAAGAGTGAATAGGTTACTTCTAGTTAAGCGTGCTTCATCTTCGACCACATCATCGCTTACCATCAGGAGTGATGTTGGTCAAACGCAAGTCTATCATCAGTAAAAAAAATCTTTGCAGTTTTATTAACAAACTCTTAATTCATAAATACCTTTATTAGTCAATTAAAACTCAGAAATAAAGTTTTTGTCAAACTGTAGCCTAAAAACGTGTTAAACTTTCGCTTGAAAATAGGTGTTTGACTTGTTTCAACTTTAAAAGCTTAATTAGAAAACTGGCCCAGTAGCTAGGTTGTCAAAAAATTAATACTTTTTATGTCAATCGAATGAACAACCATCATTTATGTATACTAAATTAAACATCTTTTTGAATGGGTATAAATCATCATGGGAGATGAAACTTCTTCGACTAAAAGCCACCCTATTTCTTCAGTTACTCTTACATTCCGGGGCAATGGTGTTTCAGTGGAACATTCCCCCATTATTGACGGCTCAGACAAAAAGACTTAGAAATGAGCTGCTCCAGTGATATACGTGAGCTTTTTTCTTAACCTACATGCTTTTCATATGATTTGATCAATACGAATTGTATGGATTTCAAAAGAGACGTTGACCTCTGAGTTTGTTTCAATGTTTCTTCTCAGGGTAGTAAGTTAGGAAACACCGGTCTCATCTAGCTAAACCTAACTTGTAAAAGTGTTATTATTTACAAAATAAATTTTTCATTTTATTTCAGCATCCTCCTTCGCTAGCATTACTGATTCACAGGAGAAGACGACTGTATCCCGTTCCCCCAAATCCATTTTTACGCTTATTTTTTTCTTTGCTGTCAACGTGACAGATAGCCATAACCAACTTTCAACTGTCAACCAAACGGAATGACAGTTACAAAATTCCATCAAGAAAATGTTCTTGATGGAATTTACAACAAAAAAACAATGGTAATTTAAATACAATGGTATTTAACGGTCTATGAAAGAGTGCTACGCTCAACAAAATACATTTAAAGACTGATTAGATGAAAATACATCAGTAATCCAATTAAGGCAAATAATTTAGCTTATCACGAGGGGTTGTCTCAATTAATTGTTATCATTTTACTCCAGAAGTGTCTGTTAATTTTAGGAATTCCCTTCTGTAGATCGAATCAACGGTCTACCTTGAGAATATTACTGTAGGAATCATTATTAAAGGATATTAGTATAATTAGCAAACGTCTGTTTGTGTTGGTGCGGCGGATATAACGAACAATGATGATGAAAATGAAAGTTCCTTCACTCAATATTATATTAAGTTTTTAGTTTTTTTTTTTTTTATGTTGACTTGCAATTTGGGTACAATTCACATTGCTAGCAATCTTGTTAACCCCTCCAACTAAGCTAACTATGCTTTTGGCTGGAGTGGGTTCACTGCAATATTGTTATGACTGAGGTTTGAACCCGTAAACTCTGTTATGGTGTACAATAAAGAGTATATCTATCTATCTATCTACGCTAGCGATTATACTAGTAAGTTAGCAAGCTAGTGAGCTAGCTTGCTAACTTACTAGTATAATCGCTATTCTAGCTAGAAATCACGTCCTGCTCAAGCGGTTTTAACTAAGTCATGAAGTATTTCAATATAAAACTTGATACAAAAAACATTCGAGTTACATTTATGTTAATTTTACCGGTTTCCTTTTTGGAAAACATGTGTACGTAATCCAAAAAATATCTTCCAAAACTTAGTTTAACCGAAAAAGGTAACTTGGCGTAATGGTAGGAATTGGTACAAAATCAAATTTCAACAACCCTACAAACTAAATTGGAACTTGATACGGGCTAACTTCGCTCTTTTCCTTCCAAAAAACATACTCCATTAAAGCCCACTGGCCACAGAAGGTACTGTTCATAATTACTTAAAGCCTTTTTAGCGGAGCTGTGAGGTTGTGTATGATGTTATTAAGGCACCTTTGATATGGGCTCGGAAGTTTTCGAGAGCTCTAAACATGGTACGTGCTATGTTTACTGGATTGCTTGTGGTTGGAGTTCGAGCGAGATGGCTAATCATGTTCTGACCATGTCGCGGAAACGTAGAACGTTTACTAATGGCTTTTAGTGCTATAATAGAATAATTAGTTGAAATGCCGTTTATTTGTGCAATGCCTTTTAATATGTATCTTGGGAAGTCCATGATAATTAATCTAGTATAAATATCACATACCAAAACATGCATTGTGGGCCATGTTTTTTTGCCGAAGTGA
The DNA here is from genome assembly GCA_943138885.2 of Tholera decimalis. Taxonomy (NCBI): domain Eukaryota; kingdom Metazoa; phylum Arthropoda; class Insecta; order Lepidoptera; family Noctuidae; genus Tholera; species Tholera decimalis. Next base: position 42,624,287 of record OW964559.2, read on the forward strand.
AATCATGATGGAGTATTTCTATCTAGGACTTGCAAAGGAGTCAGACCACACACACCGCGGCGGGGGCTCCTGTAATACTTTTAAATACTGTTACGCCAGTCGCTTAGCGAAGTACGTCGAGAAACTTCGACAGAAATCTAGAATGTTTGAGACACTAGCGCCACATGGCGGCGAGTAGCACTACTGTGTATCTCAAGCTTCTGGAATATTCATGGCAGTATAGGCAGTGAGTCGATTTTACAAGAATGTTCTAGAACACAGATCGGCGTATAAATAGATCGCAAAGGAACGCGGACAATCAGTCTTATTTCAAGATACGAGGCGATATAATCAAAGCTTTACAAGTGAAGTTCAGTGCGATTTAAGTGTTAAGTGACAAGTATTGCACTGTGAATAACTGTGTTAATTTTTGTTTTGTATTTATTTAATTAAAGTGTTCATTTTGGTCTAATTCTCGTTAATTATTTCTATCCCGAACCCCAGCTCGTAACAATACTCTTGAACGCGGTCCCAGAGTAATGCCGGCCTACCTCTCCAGATCACATCCGAGCATTACCACTGGCTTATCTATCCTTCAAAAGCCTTGGCCTGATTCAGAATTAGAAATCATCATCTTAGCTTCGCCTTTTTCCAAATTCGTTGGGGTCAGCTTTCAGTGCATCTTACCTCTACAAGTCAGTAGCTGGATAGAACAATACTCCTTGATAAAATCAGAGTCAGATTTTATGACTTTATGGTCACCCAAACAAACACTGACCTCGACACCCGATACTTAACCTTGAACCATGCAGCTGTTATTATTAAGCAAGAAATTATCAGAGAAATTGTGTTTTCAAACTCAAAATGTTTTATTTCACATAGGCCTACATGGGCACTTACAAAACGTTTTAATTCGTTAAAGCATTATTTGATGCAAGCAATTACAAGATTAGACAAATAGTCTCTGGGTTATCAAGGGTTTCATTATGATGCAAGGATTTTGATAAATATACATAATAGGTTTTGTCCGTGACTTCGTACGCGCTGCCCTATACTAACTAAAAAGCCGCTAACCTCAAAAAGTACTTTTCGAGTAAACGTAAAAATAAGTGGGAAATTATTTTTTTACAAAACTACGCTATCTAGGACGATGGCTGTAAATTATTTTTGTGGTCCTAGTTTCTGTACACAACATATGACTATTTGTAAATATTCATTATTTCAATTCATTTCTATTCATAATATTGTTGTTAAGTCGCTATTTAACTAAGGAAGTAACAAAAAATACGTGGTTTAACTGCTCAGCAAAATTGATGTATCTTAAAAAGCATTAATCGTAGGAAAACTATTCTTAGACCAAAAGACAGAGAATTGAAAGTAGTTTAAGGTTACATTAAAAGTGAAAAATTACATTTTGTGGCTTAACGGCGTTTTAGTTAGTGCAGGGCAGCGCGTGGGAGGTTTTTCTCACGTAAATCCCGACTCCGTGAGAATTTCGGGATAAAATGTAGCCTATGTGTAATCCAGGATGGCAACTATCCACTTACCAAATTTCATTGAGATCCGTTCAGTAGTTTTTACGTGAAAGAGTAACAAACATACATCCATCCATCCATCCATTCATCCTCACAAACGCTACACACGCTACTTAAAATTAGCAAGATAAAGTTGTAAAACATGAAATACATAGCCAACCCGGATATTTGAGGTATAATTTATGATTAAAATAATTTATGTAGGTATGTACTTTTTCCGATGTCATTGGTGTACGAGTTCCCTTTAATCAGGAAAATTGTCGTTTGCTTATTAACAAGCGTAGGAATGTTTCTTCTATCAATAAATTGATGTTTGACTTTCTTATATTTCTTGGGAAAATGATTTTGCTTATGATATGCAATTACGATTCATATATATGGCTTATCAACTAGCTTTTCACCGCAATTTCGTTCGCGTGGGAGATTTTTCCCGCGTACATACCGATCCCGTGGAAATTCCGGGATAAAAAGTAGCCTATGTGTTATCCTAGGATATCAACTATCTACTTACCAAATATCATTGAAATCCGTTCAGTAATTTTTGCGTGAAAGAGCAAGAAACATACATACATCCTCACAAACTTTCGCATTTATCGAATTATCCAAAATGTATAATCCAATGATCAATGGCTTAACGGGTTTTCTAGGGCACGTTCAATAAAAATAATGAAAATAAAGTAAATGATATGTGTTAAGCTTAAGTGAATTTACTATTAATTTACAACTACGTACAATATTTTTAATCATCGCTTTTTGTTATATGTGGATAATGTATTGGTTTGTATACCCACTCACTATGTATTAATAAATTTATTGTGTTAAAAAAAAATTTTTTTGTTCTTCGTCTTTTTCTTAATTTAATAAACATAAGAAAATGGTGACGAAAAATAATAATAGTAAATTTCAACGCATGGGTTTCCATAATCATGTACTGAATCTATGGTAAACGGTTGTGCGTCGATGTCTCTGCCACCCTGTATAACTATTTCCCCACCAACTAACATTATGGTACGCAATAAAGAATTGAGAAATGAATTGAGAAAAATAATGCTTTAGTATTTCTAAACCTTAATATGCGACCCCGATGTTAAGCTAGGTATCGGGTTTTTACATAAGTAAAACTATTTCATCTTCCACCCACTGGCCAGAAAATAGCACCTCTAAAACTACCTCAGCCATTCCGTAAAGGTCACTATCTAGAATTCCAGATGAAATAGGATATCTTCTAATCTACTTTCCAAATTATTGGATCCTTCCCTTCTCGTGTATCTAAATCTACTTTATTACCTTGGTTTACCTTCTAAATCCCAGTACGTGAATCCCAAAGTTCTCAGGTAAGGTTGTGTATGAAGAAAGTTTCGCTGTGTGGATTTTAATCTGATTTGCTGCCTTTCTTTCAAGGTTTATAGTTCGGGTCAGAGACACAGGTGGGAACTTGGGGTAGTAGTGTTAACAAATAGAGTATAGTACCTACGTGTTGGCTCTAATCCTGTATTGGGTTAAAATTTCACAACTATGATATATTTTTTTTTATTTTTTGCATGTATTTATGTTTGTATAATAGTGTAAGCCGACCAATGGCACATGTGTAACTTTTGTATTTTGTATGGGTCACAGACCTGAATTAAATGATTTTTATTTTATTTATTTAAAATAAAGCAGATGTTTTTCAACGCCAAGATCCACCTTTTTTCTAAGCAGCATTTTTTTGTTATTGTATTCAATTATACATTGTTTACTTACAATATATTGTAAGCTCGTAATTGTAACACAAATATGATCCTGAAATGAATGATTAAAAAATTATTAGTTTACGTTATTTTATTCTCGGAGGGAAAATCCTCAAATGTCACGCTCTGGGTGAACCGGAAAGGAGTGTTAGACTTCTATTGACTATAAACCAGCACTGATTTTTCAGCTACCCTTGCGTTCCGTTATCACGGTATCTCGTCGTTATTCCCACAACCGTTACAGATGGCCAAAAGCTGACAGTGGTCTTGCCAAGAGGTATCATGTTACCCAGTTACTGTTGTGGAGGTCTGATAAGCAATTGCTCCATTAAAAATAATAGATAGATAGATATACTCTTTATTGTACACCATAAAATAATTAAATAAGGACTTAAAAACTACAAAGGTGTTACATTGGTCTTATTGTTAAAAGCGATATTTTACAGACAACTTTTGGATGGATTTGACACAGCAGGAGAAAATAAATACGCGGGTTGTCCATGGTGTACTATTTAGTTAAACAACGTGTAACGGAAACCCCATATCAGTCCAAAGGGGCTGAAGACAACATCTGGTATGGAGTCTCTATGCACAGTTTCAGCTCAAAATAAGTGACACAAAGAATTGATACCAAATTATCGGTTTTATATGTTTCTTGAATACCAATCATAACAAACATGTCACAGCACTACGAGGGTCAATAACTTTCTACGTCACTTGCCAATAACACGGTGATTCTCTTCGTTCTTCTTAATTTGAAAATTCTGCCTCTGGTATCAACGTATTGAAATTTTTATTATACTTCACACATGTAGACATAGGATTATAAAACCCTTGCCATATCGTTTATTATCATCCAAAGGAACCATGCACTTGGTATGTATATACCCTTTAAATTACATGTATATACAATACATAAGCAATAAACTTACTCAAAAAAATAAACTCTAAATATACAACATGTAACATAATTAATGCACATCCTGAATTAGTTTGTTCAGATTCGTTTACTGAATCGATTTTTATCGTTTTTAATAAAAAAAATATCGATATTTTTATCCCAAAGCAATGAAATCTACGTAAATTACAAATGAAACTTTCGCTGAATAGTAAAACCAAACTAACTATGGACCGTAAATTAAAGTAGTAAATTTTTAATTGCAGATTTATATAAATTCCGTCATTCACGAAAACAAAATGCAGACCGTCACGCAAAAACCAAAATAAAATGTTATCACTCCCGCATTTTCATAAAATTTTATCTTTTCACAAACATTTTGCTGACAAACGAATCCTGTATTCAAAAAGGATGTAGTACAAGGAACGTGAAAGTTCAGTTGATTTTCCCGTTTCTTTGGATGTTTCAAAGCTGTGTGTTGAGGAACTAGGCCATTGTCAACCACACTGGCCCAGCGTGGGTAACGTATGACATAATTATTATGTCAGTAAGTTTTTGGTGATGTTAATGCTTTTTCCTCATAATTATTAATTGGCGACATGATTGAAGTTAATTTTTGTATGCACCTGCCAGGTTTTCTCTTCACCACCCTTGGTTGACTGGTAGAGAATGTCTAAGGCATTAAGTCCGCCTTTGTACCTTTTGTTTGCGTAAAGTTTTAATAAGTGAATAAATAAATTGGCTGAGCGGTAAAGCGATTGCCCAAAAGCAAAATAAATACTAGAATTCATTTTACTTGCATAGATATAGGGTGTTCTGATTTATTACAAACCAACTATGGATGTTACTTATCTATATAATAAAAATGAATCGCTAAATGTGTTGCTAAGCGCAAAACACGAAAACGGCTGGACGGATTTGGCTGATTCTGTTTTGTTGTGTTTGGTTTTGTTAGGAGAAGGTTCTTATGAAAAAAAAAAAAAGTAGGAAAGGTCTCAAAGGTAGGGTAGGGTAGAGGTAGGATAGGGTACGGGTAGTGTAGGGTTTGGGTAGGGGTAGAGTAAGGTATGAGTAGGGTATCGGTAGGATAGAGGTAGTGGTATCGGTTGGGTAGGGATAGGATACCACGCGAACGAAGTCGTGGCGGGTCAGGTAGTCTGAAATAATAATATATACTTTATATTTAACTAGTAGTCACGCGGGGGTTCGCTCCCGTAGTTTTTATCACGATAAAAACATAAGCCTCCTGTTGCGGATGCGGGGAGATAATAGGTAGCTTCTCGAAGGACCGTAGCGGGGATATATTTGGCGCCGAAATATTGACCACACACAGTAATGAGCTGACCAGGATGGGAAGTAGATGGTGAAGGACTTACTTGGATATTCTCTGGATGTAGCACGTGGATGCCAGGACAGCAGGAGAAGATTTTTGACCGTGTATTGAATCTCTTCCTTCTTAGTTGTTTGAGCACTTCACTTGTTCTTTATTTTGTCACTCATGTGCCGGTCAACACGGATAGTTGATAGTTTCGAGATTTATTGATATATTAGCGGTTTATTAATTTTCGGCGCGGCGCGGGATAAGAACTTAGCGGTAGTTTCTTGACGAAGACTCAGAGACACAATATGGCGACCTTTTTCTTGCGAATCACAACGTCTGAGCGATGATTGGTTGGCGATGAATGCGCCAATCAGTGGCGCGTGTGGTGAACATTTCTTCTCTTTCTGGTTTATGGGAATTGGATAGGAGGAAAAGTGATATGGTTAGCTCAAAAACTGCGGCCAAGAAAATCTGTATTCTAATATGTAAGATGCGTTCGGAAATATGATGATAACAACATAATTATACCATTAGAGGTGCGTTTCGAAATATGACAGTAGAAAAAATATAAATTAAAATAAAACTTGCGCAAGCACCTCCTTTTTAGCAGTCGGCTAAAATGTAGTCAATAACCTTCTCCAAGATTCAAGCTACTGCATACTAAATTTATTTCAAATCCACCCTGTACTTTCGAAGATTAGAGCGTTTAAACAAACTAACAAACATTTCCGCTTTATAATATTAAGTATAGATGTTTATTTTTGTGGTAAAAAATATTAATAAAGCATCAATCAATGCACCATTATATATTCGTTCATCTTATTATATTCAATAATTCACTTTTTTTCACTAATAAAATTATAATTATCTCTCAACCTTTAACTGGGCCTATACAATTAAAATACATCCTATTACAGTAACTATAAAATAAACGAAATATAAAAATAAATATATCACTTAACCAAACCTGATACCTACTATGCTACACAAATTATCGGCGCCGTGTGTCGCGCGTTGAAAAATAGAGTATTTTATTTTTAACCAACTTCAAAAAAATAAGGGCTTAGGTATCTACTCACAAGGCTGGAGTTGGTGCCAAGAGAAATGAATAAGTTTCATCACCTCGGGTGTGGCCCAGAATGCGGCGTTCTTTGCCTATCAAAACTATTCATTGGCTTGGCACCGACTTCAGCCATGTGAGTAGATACCTAAGTCCTTATTTTTAACGGAATTAGACATTCAATAAAACAACATTTAAGGATATTTTTCTCTTGGACAGAGGTTAAGCATTGCCATACAACATGGCAATGCCGCCAGTCTTTTCAGCACATTACAGCGATGCGCACGAATTTCTGGATGCCATACTTTAGTTTATTTTTAGATGTGTATATTATGTAGTTTAGGGTTTTTTATTTAAGTAATATTTTAGTAATTATTCCTTAGAACAACAACGCATAGAAGGATAGTACGAGTGCAAAAAGTGAGGCAACTAAAACTTAGCCATTTTTGACTAACTTTGCTCGACGAGCCGTCAGTACTCAAGGTCACATTCTGCCGAACAGAGCTCGCGAGTAAATAATTTAAAACGACCGTTTGTAGCGTAAAGGGATGTCATAGTCCTTCAGGAAAACAAAAAACGTGTAATCAAATTACATTTCACAAGTAAATACTTACATTTTATACATTATATTTAAGTAAATCGACCATCAAACAAAAATTCTAATAACCTAACCACGGAGAACCTAACTTATCACAATTCAATGTTGCTATCCGTGAGGAAAAAATACCCATATTGATTTCCTTTGTGCTTATTTCTGTTTAAAAAAAATATAGTTTTGGCGGCAATTATGTATGCGTCAAACTAAACTATATTTATTTACAGCTACTACCTACAGTGTTTTATAACTAAAAGTTACTGTTAGTTCGAAGATTGGCATCATAAAGATGACAATTTTATTGATTAAGATTTTTTTCATTTAAGTTATGTTCTCAATAATATTTTTCTATTTCATAAATACAACACATACTTTTAATTGATATCAAACGAGATTTTTCAAGCAATTAATACATTTCTATAATATCATTATAACACATTACACATCAAACATTCAAAAACGCAATAAACGATATCTCATTTCGTTTACCTTCCGTAAATATATGTCATATAAGTCATATTACATGAAAAAAAATCATCTTATTTAGTTTCATAACATAAAATACTTGATTTGATCCAGCAACATAATAGTGCGTTTTCCCATTTTTGTGGTAATGGTACTGGTAATGGTATCACTGAAAGCTATATTTGTGTGCGTTTGAAGAACGTAGACACATTCGGCTCACGCACACAAAGAAAATAAAGTGGACACACAAAATCGCTCGTGTTTTGTTCTAGACGCCTCTTCTATGCGTTGTTGTTCTAAGAATTATTCAAATGTTTTAATTAATTGAATGTTCCTCACTTAGATTACCAAAAAACTTACTTCCTTCAAAAAAAATTTATATTTTTTGAATTCGAACTGTCGACCCACGATGAAACAGATAGTATTTTAGCTACTAGGCCAGCAGAGCAATCAGACACCTGCTCTCACTCAGTCTACCCTCGTCAGAAACGATATCAAACGAAGCGCATTGTCGGGACCGTTGCGCTGGAAAATACTGAAACAATGTGAAACTACTCGACTTTGGAGTTCATACACACATTAGTTACGTGTTGTTAGACTCGCATAAGTTAGTGATTATGTTGTAAAGTTTATTTGTATTATTGTTGCAAGTGAAATCTGTGAGAGTGGAAAGAAAAAGTATACATATTATTTTAATCTTGAGTTGTTTTTGTTTATGTCTCTGAATGATGACAAAGCTCCAGAGCCTTAAACATCGGCGACGTGTTGCAAGCCTATTAGTTTCCTATCGGTTACATTTCGGGGAGTGTGCGATGGAATTGCATAATCTTATTCCAACAAGCCCGTTCCATCATCGGACTACAAGACAAACAGCGTTGCACCATCGTTACATGGTGGACATCCCACACATACGCACAAAACGTATTGCGAATACTTTCATTGTGCGTACAGCTAAGGAGCGGAATTTCCTGCCGGAGTCTGTGTTTCCTAATAGTTATAATATGGGAGTCTTTAAGTCAAACGTGCTTCATCTTCGACCACATCATCGCTTAATATCATGTGAGATAGACAGTGGTCAAACACAAACATATCACAATAAAATACAAATTCATATTTTTTAAATTAAAATACCAATCAACCTATAACGTTCTTGAAGCCTAAAACGAGTATTCAGAAGCCAGAAAATCAGACTTCAGTCTTGACAAAGGGTGTCGTGTTACCCAGTAACTGGGTTGTGGCGGTCAGATAGGCAGCAGCTCCATGTAAGTAACTCGTACTCAGTTGACTCCGGTTAGACTGGTAACCAAACCCGACATGATTGGAAATACACCCACACTTATACCATATAAGAGCATGCAGTCACTATTTTTAGGATTCCGTAGTCGAATGGAAAATAACGGAACCATTATAGTTATGTCATGTCTATCTGTTTGTCTGTCTGTCCGTCCGTATGTCACAGCCATTTTATTCCGAAACTTTTAAGACTTACATGTTAAACTTGGTATTCTGTGAACAGCTTTCCGATTTTAAGAAATAAAAAAAAAAAAATTTAAAATAAAGGGGGGCTCCCCATACATGAAACTGAAACTGAAAATATTTTTACATGAAACCTATGCGAGTATTATATCTATAGACAAGTCTTTAAAAATGACATTGAGGTTTCTAAAACCACTTTTTCATAAAGTTAATCGTTTAAAAGATATACGCTTCCAAAGTGGTAAAATGTGTGTGTCGCCCCCTCTAACTTCTATATTTATGGAGTGAAAAATCTAAGAAAAATTTATATAATATAGATCTTAATGTAAACTTTCAAGGAAAACTGGTTTGAACGAGATCGGGTCAGCAATTTTTGAAATACAGCATATTTTCTAAAACCGTAAATATAACTGTAATTCATACAAACTTTATCAAAAACAAAGTTATTTGGCGTAGTTACTACGGAAACCTTCATGGGCGAGTCTGACTCGCACTTGGCCAATTTTTTATGTTTTGCAACAAGTACAAACTAACCCAAAGAATCAAAAACATGTGAAGAAATAATTTATTTTATACATTTAAATTTAAATCCGTTTTTTTGTGTGCATTAAAGTGATAGTTACACTTTAAAATGTATGTCTGTCAATCGCAATGCTATGTATCAATAATTGTTGGCTAAACTTAAATGAAATAAATAAACATAAACGGGTCACTGACTCTTTTTACTTTTTTTATCCGGTTGGAGAATCATTGGAAGCTGTCTAAAAAGCCAACAAAGTAGGTTTCCTTAAATTGCCCATACGTTCCGTGGCCGCGGTATCTCTATAGTACATTTCCGTAACCCCGGAACACACTGACTCAGTGACGAGTTATTACAAGGTAGGTACATGCATAAGAGTCAGGACTTCAACTGAAAATGTAAATACCTTTTTATATCCATATTTTTTTATTATGTATTATGATTTTATACCTATTAAAAGAATATCAAATTTTAATCGATAAACTGCACTAACTGAACCATCCATAATAACCAGTAGTCTGAGCATCCAATCATCACCACTAACACATCTACTTCAATTTAAGTAACGAGAAGCAAGATATTCTCGGCACACGTTAATTTATTGCTAACCCGCGACTGTTCGCGCTCAATTTACTTTGATTTTCATGAATTTATTCAACAGTTTGGGGTCTTATATTATGAATATTATAAAATTTAAGGAGGCAGAACGTGATTTTACACGTTACTCAAGAGTTTCTTTATGATTTAGCTTTTAGAAGAGAGCGGATACTAAGTGACAATATTGTTGAATAATTTTGGCAAAGTAAAAAGGGGACAATTATATATATAAAGGCACAATAGACTACTAAAACCAAAGATATATAATAAACTATAGATACGTTGTTCGCGCTCTAAAATGGCAAGTTGAAATCAAGGTAAGTGCCTCGTGTCTGTTTAGTTACGCACGAACTTGTGTCGCGATCGCTACACTACACATCTTAAGAAAAAATGTGTTTTAAAAGAAAATTAAGAAAAAGGCATGCCTTTGTGTGTTTTCAGACGTTGCACTAATTATACTGCTTCCGTGAGAGGTCAAAATATGTCATTTCATAGGTAAATATCAACAGAAATACATTTTTTATTTTAATTTTTCTACACGGCTAATGGCGGCTAGCGTATGAATGAAGTCAGTCACGTGACATTAGGGGAGGTTGTTAACTAAAGATGTATATTCATCTCTCTCTAACATCAGGTGTACCTAAAGATGGCATTTATTTTCTGTCCCTTTCTTTACACGTATTAGATAGTAATTCTCTATTTGTGTGTTTCGTGCCGTTTTTGAGAGGTGTTTTGTGGGAATATGACGCGTCTATTATAATACGTCATTGAATAAAAACGCTTAAATATTCCTGTTCATTCAAATATTAGGAAAACCCGCTTATGATTTCATATGATATCAAAAATAATTGTAATTATCAACAAATAGCTATTCATAGTAATGCAATGTATTACCAACAGTCCTAGTATAAGACTAACAAAATAAACAACCGAACATTATACGCAAAATAAAAAAGCAAGTACCACCATCATTTAACGTACAATATTACTAGTAGTTGCCACAATCCGTAGCGGTTGCCACAATTTGTAATTTTTGCGGCTAGCAATCGCACGCCATAAAACTACCCTCGGAATGTTAGTCGCGTCACGTCCGACAAAGCCGCAATTAGTGGCCGAAGTGAGCGACTATCATGGTCTATTTGTGAAATTTTATCGACAGTTTTACAATATGAGTTTTAAGCTGTTGGGATGAGTTTTTCAAATGAGAGCTTCGGAAACCTTGGTGGTCTTTTTCCAAATCCTGTAATCCTGCGTCGTACTAATCTAGATAGTGTACTAATTTTATAAAGTTAAAAGTTTGATTGTTCGTTTAAACGCGCTAATCTTATAAAGTAGTGGGTGGCTTTGGATGAAATTTGGTATGAAACGGCATAACATACATGTCAACATGTATCATTCTGAGCTGGGCTTCTCTGTGTGAATAACTAGGGAGAAACACTATCGCCTAAGATACAGGGCGTGTCCTAGTTTGGGTGCTAGAAGTTTCAAAAATATATCTAAACTTAGCCTAATTCTATAATGTATGTTTTTAATTAATTATTTCTTGTTTTTTTTTAATTTTAAATTCTTTTAAAGTTTATTCGTTATTATCGAATGAATTCGAAACATTTGTGATTCGGCAGTACAGACAGTGTGAGCTGTACGAGATAATTTGATAAGAGAGCCGTGTATTAACAAGATGTAGGTACGTACTTAGTTGTGAATACGACTGTTCATCACAAGTCCCACACCTTAAACATTATGCTATTGACGGTTATATTGACATATGACTTTTCAGCCTTTAAAACAAGAGTGAACGAGCATCTTCTGGGCTCGCTCGTTTCATCGTAGACCTCATCTATCGCTTACCATCAGGCGAGATTAAAGTCAAAAGTGGGCTCATATTGAATTTAAAAAAGTCATCGTTTGTGATTTTTTATTTTCTGTCTGCCGGGGTTGCGGTAATGTTCTAATGAGATTCCGCGGCCCCGGAACTTAAATGCAGCTGAAGGAACAGGGTGGGTTTTTATTCAGTAGAAGTCTGACACTCCCTTCCGCTCCGTCCAGAGCGAGAGAAGCCATATGATGAGTTTCCCACCTGGAGAAAAAACAAGGTGAAAAAAACACCCAGACCCCGAAATATCATTAGGTGAAACAAATATCTGTTCCGGTGCAGGAATCGAATCCGTGACACGCTGCATACACCCACACCCACCCACTCAACCACTGCCCCAACCGAATTGTCGTACAAAATCCCAAGTTATTTAAAATGTCTGCCTTATCTCAAATGCTTGAATTATGTTGAATAAGATCTACATCTATACTAATATTATAAAGCTGAAGAGTTTGTTTGTTTGTTTGTTTGTTTGTTTGTTTGTTTGTTTGCTTGAACGCGCTAATCTCAGGAACTACGGGTCTGATTTCAAAAATTCTTTCAGTGTTAGATAGCCCATTTATCGAGGAAGGCTATATATCATCACGCTAAGACCAATAGGAGCGGAGCACTAATGAAGAATGTTTCAAAATCGGGGGAATTTTTTTCCACGCGGACGAAGTCGCTGGCGAAAGCTAGTTTCATATAAAAATTCCCGGAACAACGGAAAACTGAGGAAATATTTCTCGAAAAGGCCTTTTTAAAGTCAAAGTACACGTAGAAGATTTTAAGTGGAACATGATACTGTAACGTGGTTGCTGTAACGCACGAACGATTGTTCCTGCCTGGCATTCTGCCCATCCGAAACATATTATAGCGGATACTAGAACAGGATAATTAAGGAAATGTGTGGGAAGAACGTGATCTGTTAATATTTAAGATATTATTTTTAAAAGAAGCGAAGCCACGTCGACTGCGATAGGGAAATATTAAAAAAGATCAACTGATACTAGTCTAACTGGATAGAGCTAAGTTCAAGTATTTAATTTAATTATTATATACCACTTTATAATACAGTTTTTTTTTTTTTAAGGATGGGAATTCATCCAATGACTGCCTCCCGACCTGGGCGAAGCACGAGGGTGTGTCAGACTTTTACTGACTAAAACCCATCCGTGTTCCATCATATGCCCTTCGTGGTCCGAGGCCGCGGTAACTCTTTCGAACAATTCTGCAACCCCGGCAGGCAACGGCCCCCTTATGTGCCCCGACAATTTTGATGACACTCTTTGAGGCGCGCGTGGAACACTCGGCGCCGTCTACACGGGCCTGGTTTCAGTCGGGCGGCGAGCTACCCATTGCTCGCAGCCCGCAAGCCCGCGCCTACGGTTGACGGTCCTTTTTTACCTTAAGGATGGTCTCCTTTCAACTCAGATAACTAACACAGCTTACTTGAGATTTTTTTGAGAAAAATCTCATTCAATTTAAATCCTAAAATTGTAACGTAAAAGAGCCAGCCAATCCGCTTATCCCGCGTTTTACAAATCGTATTTACATGAAAAGCTAACTCTAAGAAATTACAATAAAAACACCATCTTTTACATCGAATAGCTATCCATATCGAAGTCAAGCCTGAGTTAAGATGGATCACCTCAAAGTATCTCACGTACCTACTTATCGTGATAGAATTCAACTGGTATGTAAAAGTCTATAACACTTATAGTCAAAATTCTAATTTATTTAGTGACTCATACAGACTTGATACGACAGAGGGGCATTAAAGTACACCACGTATACAATACGTGATTAATATTAATTCGATACGATATAAAAATAAAAAGCGCCAGAAATTACAAAAAAAATATCGAACAAACTAAATAGCTTACATATAAATGTGATTGACCTTATATACCTAGGTAATAAAGTGGCAACGTCGCGCGTGTGTTATCTCGTATCGAGGCGGGCGCGGGCTGCGGGGCCACCGCTCGCGCAGGCTTTTATCCTAAGTAGAGTCAGAGCGGCAACAGCGTATCGTAGATTATACTCAGATTTATCGTTTTAAGGTGCATGACCTTTGCGTATAGTCCCTTAAAAAGTAAAAAAATAATAGTCGCGGCGGGGTATCGCTATGTAACAAACTTTAAATATCGATTCTAAATGGCGATATCCCGCCGAGATAATTTTTTTATTTTAATTTTTAAGGGATGTTTTTTAAACTACTTCTAAGTATTTTTGCGTAGGTTTTTTTTTTATTTAATTTTTATTTTATGCTTTTTTAGACTTTTCACCTACCATAGTTTTTGTCACTGACCAATTTCATGGAATGAACAGTTTTTGCAATATAGTACACGTGGTGCCCTTTCATTTGATACCCCACTTGGGTATATTTGACAACATTCGATTATTCATCCCCACTTTCACCTCCCACAACTTTTAAACGGCTCAATCGATTTTCATCAAACATCTCTAGGAACACTCGCACATAAGTCACCTTTAATACAAAAAGAAAATTAAATTGAAATCGCTTCATCCGTTCGGGAGCTATGATGCCACAAACAAACAGACAGAGATACAGACAGACACGTCAAACTTATAACACCCCTCTTTTGCGTCGGGGGTTAAAAATAAGGCGAAGCAGATTATGACGAAGGTGCATTATTTGTGACTTCTATGTATAGGCTACTTATATCTAAATCCATGTGTACCAAGTAGCAAGCGAAGTGCGAGTATTGTAAACATTGATAGATACAAACTATCATATTTTATCCACACAAATATCTCTAGCTATTTCTTAAAATAAACAAGTCATACTTTATAAAACCGAACCGAGACATTCACAAGTCTAGTTAAAGTGTCGTTTCTCAAAAAGCGACGCTGTTTATCTTCACAGACAGATCTGTGCCTCGCTCGTCTCGAAATAACCTAGAGATACTCGTAACTTCTCTCCTATCGATAAGGAAGCATATCGATTTTGCATTTAGAGTAATCGCAGTTTCAGACGTTTATTTTATTCTTATTTGGATGTTTTTCTGTACGTTTTATGTCATATGTGAGACATTTTTATTCATAGCCCGCGCCTTTGCTGCGTGAAAGTTCATTGTTCAGCGAAAAATGTATCCCATGTCTATGAAGAATAATGTGCTGAGTAACTAACTTACTTAAAATTTCGAATCAGTACAGTAGTTCCAGAGATTTCTACAAACTTACAAACTTTACCTCGTTATATAAGTTTTTAAGCTAACATCGTCACTAACAGTATCATTACAAATTAAAACGGACTTATACTACCTTATACTTCCGAAAAATCGGAAGTAACTAACTAAATAACTCAAAACAAAACAATCACGTGGTAAATATCCCGTTTCAAGTTTACCTCGTTATAATAATTAGTATAGATTATTATTTATTTATTTACTTGGGAGACCAATAAATAAATTAATGTGAAAATTTGACAGCCAATTATAGCAACATATGAAGTGAACGACATAGTTCGGTCAGCAGGAAAATAGTATACATAATATTACACTAAACATTATAATATGTAAAAACCTAAACAGTAATGTATAAAATTGCATGTTTACTTAACAATACTTATTACTTAAAATATTTAAGACTTAATGTTTATTCAATTTTAATATTTAATATTTAGCATCTCCTACTCCTACACTGATTTCATACAACGAATGCCAAAATAAAAAATAAGAATAAAGTAGATATGCCCCAAATCCCGGAATTGATTTTTGAAGAGCAGAAAAATCTCGTGATTTATTAAATAAAAAGTTATTTACTTGTACACAATTTAAGCCACTGCACGCGCGACGTTGCCAAATTTACATAATATTGTTGATCATACGGGATTGTCTATTAGAAATCCCGGGAAGATCTATATTAATATTGACATTTCGATGCAAGTAAATAAATAACCCTACCTAATTCCGACCTTTGCTGATGACACACTTGTTCTAAATGGATCAATGTCATGCTGCTTGAACACTAAAACAAATATAATACAGGCGAAAATAAAAGGGAAATTATAGGGCATCAAAAAATTCATCAACATCGCTATCAATGGGGAAAGTGCCCAGAACACTGGCCGCATTACCACGTTGAATGGCAATGCTGATTCTCTATCCAAAGAAAAGGCCAGCCCTCTGGTCACTTGTGGAGTCGACTAAACGTTTGCTAATGTCACGAAAGAGTCGATGCACACTCGGACCCCATGGTCCCAACGTTTCATCCCACACCAAAGGCCTACCGCAATTGGAAGTTGGGTAGGCCTTTGGTGTGGGATGCTACTTGTGTTGACACCCTTGCGCCATCTCATCTTCTCAGTATGGTGGGCTGTGCTGAGGCGGCAGCTGCAGGTGCAGAAAATCTCAAACGGCGCAAATACAACAACCTTGAACACTTCAATAAAAACCACGCTTGCACGCAACACATACGAATTATCTATGTTTTTATTTTACATTGTTCACATACGAATTTTGTATTTTTTGAATTATTGGAGGAGATCGTGGTTAATTAGTAACAGCCGTAAGAGCCAATCTTCAATGTAAAGCAACGTTTGGCGAGGTTCGTCCGTGGATAGAGAACCATTATAACATATTGAGATTTCTCCATGCTTAGGAACACGTTAAGCAATAGGTCGCGGCTTTCATATCGACGGTCTAATTATCAGAGTTCACAACTCCTATTGAGTAAATTTTACAGGAGCAAGAAAAACTGTTTTATTTTATTCATTAATTTCAATATTTCAACTTGTGATTTAAGGGTAGATTGATAGAGAAAATTATTTATACATTTTTTTTTTAAATATTGCATTGTATTTGTGAGAAAATTGACTTAAGTACGAACTTTTCTAGTCATGATGGTGTTTGGAGTTAGGAAGTGTAAATGCAGTAAGACTTTTTATTTTTATAGATTAATAAATGTACGTACCCAATGATATTTTATAGTACAGATATGTTATAGGCGCGCGCGTCGTGAAGACTCGAACACGAGCTAATTGGAACGTCTTGCAACTAGTCTGCGTCGAACGCAACCACAAGCGTGCCGCACAGTAATACCCGTGTCCTTAGATTTTATTTATCAAAAATGCCATCGTGTGAGTTTCGGAAGTGTACGAATTATACTTCCAAAGTAAACAAAATACAAAGGATCTCATACCACATGTGAGAATAATAATAATATTAAATATTAATAATCTTAATATTAAATATTAAGATTAATAAAAATATTTCATTTATTTTCCAAACTTGCCAATAAATTATGCTTAGGAGCCATATGTAGGTAAAGACAGAGAGAGCAAACTTGTTTTGTCGCGAGAGCGATAAGGATGCGTGCGTACATAGATTAGTTAAAAGTTTACAAGTGTAGAAGCGATATTGACTGACTTGTTTTAATTTGTTTTGTGTTACAATTTTTTGACTAAAGTTCATTTAACTGATTATTGAGGATTATAACTGTTTTCTTATTGAATTAGGTTTCCGAGGGATCAGGTTCGACTTCAAGATTGGATCGCAATTGTTCGTGAACAAGAAACCGAATCAGACTGGATAACATCAAAAAACAGCAGGATATGTAGCAATCACTTCCAAAGTACTAACAAATATGTTTCGAAATGTGGTCGAACAATGCTTAAAAAAAATGCAGTTCCAATTATACATAGAGGTAGGTAACTAAAACATTTTATAAAACATAATGCTACCTGCATAGTGTTTTATAAAATGTCAGCTACCTGTTGCTTACATTTTCGCCAACGTTGAATTTGTTTGGTCAGTATAGGTACCTACAAAGAAACCGCTACATGACATTTCATTATTGGTAATTCAAACAATAGTGGTAATACTTGATCCGTGATTAACCATTATGATGTTTAATTTCTTACCTACGTACTTACTCTTCAATCGAGTGTCCACTCTACGCCTATAAAAATGTTATCCTATGGCACAAGGACTCATTTGAAGCGCAATTTTTAGAATTATAGCTATCTCTTTCACTTGCGTGTTGTTTCGTATCTTTTGTTCTACTTATCAGTAAAACTTGTCAATGTGTACCATAGATATCCGTGATGTGTGCAGTTTTTACTACGCGGAACAAATTTCAACGCAAATTACTATGAACGTAACATATCTGTACTTTATAATATCATTGTACGTACCTCATCGTATAATCGTTTTTAGGAAATAAGAAGTATTCCATTGTATAGATTATAAAATACTGCACGAGATGGCATTAAAAGTCCATTAACGTTTGTTTTTGGAGTTACGCTTTTTGATAATTAGACCGACGATATGTATATTTTTAACACGCTTTTATTAGGTCGACCTGTATGTAACTAACTATGTAATGAAATCTAAGGTAACTAATTTAACCATCTTCCAAGGATCATAGCGTAATGAAAATTGGCAGCTGTATGTTCTGATGACAATACAATAATATGGTACTGTCAAACTGATCTGATGATGAAGTCGGAAGATATGAACTGGAACTTCATGATGGAAAATCGTATCATAGCTGTTTTGGATTTCTTAGAAAAGCCTTGTAATGAACTTTGACCACAATTAGGTTTCAAGGTCTGATGATGAAGCCGGAAGATAGGCACTGGCATTCCATGATGGAATATCGTATCATAGTCGTGTTTGCACTTGTGAGAAAGGCCACGTAATGGACTTTGAACACGATCAGGTTTCAAGGTTATAACAAACCTAAAGAAAATCCGTTATCGGATTACTTAACCTTTTTGAATTACCGCGTAATCCATAGATTTATTATTAGGTCGATCTGTAATGATCTAAATATGCAATAAAACTATGAATCTGAATTAAACGTATTTCTAATAGTTGTATCATCATGAAACTTGGCAATTATGTGTAGATTAGACGACAATACAATATTATGGTACCATCGAGCTGGTCTGAAGATGGAATTGGAAAGTGGCTGATGGAACCTTGGACTGCTTACTATTAAACATGTCTAATTTCTGCTCATTACATTAGTCTTAAAAGCGTGTTTTTGGTTTTTAAAACTATTAATTTATTTGCTGTATATTTTTTGGTCGTTACGAGTAGTCAGAAGCTACAAAGGCTGACACCAGCCTAGCCAAGATAATGTTCACAACTGTATCAATTTCCCTAAATTTTCGCCCCCTGTTATACAAGGTGTAACAGATAAAGCCCAATACCTCAGACACCCCAATTAGAATATTAAATTATAAGTCTAAAACAACATCTGTAACTAAATAAATTGAAACCAAACCTAGACATTTTTTATAAAATAGAAATCCTTACTAAACGCAAAACGTATGTGCGTCATACAATAATTATCCTTGCGTAGACGCATACACTCATGCAATATTAGCGGCCGACACGCACACGAGGCATTTCCTTAAATTAAGGATTGTATTAATTTGTCATGATACTGTGTTTCTATTTTAAGTTAAATGAAAGATTTTGCCGTCAAAATTTAGCACCTACTTTTTATGACGGAAATCGATTCCGATTCTGAACTTACTTTCAGAAATTGCGTTTATTCTATTACACGTTGTATATATACACTGTTCACCTGTGGATACATATTATTATAGCAAGGCTATTGACCATTATTCAACGGTTCTCATATTTTCCATTTTTTTTTACTTTGTAATACTATTAAAGCTAGTCACACTTCCTTATCACATCTTTAGAATAAAAGGGACATAACTCGTATATCGCTTCATTCATGGGAGAAATATTTATTATGTTCCTATATTAACATTTATTATTCACTAGCTTTTGCCCGCGACTTCGTCCGCGTGGAATAGTTACTTTGGGCTAACGTTAAATTTAACCCCGATTTTGAAACATTCTTCATTGGCGCTCCGCTCCTATTGGCCTTAGCGTAATGATATAATAGCCTATAAGCCTTTCTCTATAAATTGACTAATTAATTAAAAAATAATTTTTCAATTCGAACCAGTAGTTCCTGAGATTATCGCGTTCAAACAAACAAACGAACTCCTCAGCCTTAAATTATTAGTATAGATAGCTGTTGCCCGCGACTTCGTCCACTTTCCGTCGTTTTTCGTAAAAAAAAGTAGCCTATGTCCTTCCTCACGGTTCAGTGATTTTGATGTAACAGACAGATTAACCTTCGTAATTTAGTAGGGAAATATAATATGTCAATCTATAATACTGTTGAAAAATATCGCAATACCGAACCGCACAATATTATTGTTAATAGCTGTGCCCGCGACTCCGTCAGCGTGTAACTCCTTGTGTGTTATTAAGTTAATGTATTGGTAATATTGTTTAGATCACGTTCTCATGAGGCTTAAGTACCTATAGAACGAAAATACCTCAGCGCAAAGCTTCCGGGTAAACTATGTTGAAAGTTGACCCGTCCGGCACGTGAACATAAAGATTTCTAGAAATGCTAACCCGGGAAAGAGCGACGTACAACTGACCATGCGAGAAACAACTGACACCGAGATCTACTTCAGCAACACGAAAAGTCTGCCCTTGAGCCTTATTAATTGTCATTGCATAACACACCGATACTGGGAATTGCGTTCTTTTAAATTGGAATGGAAAATTATTTGGTATTATGGGAATTCTGGGAATAAAGACGGTTTCTCCTGCACCGCAACCTGTTAAAATTTGAGCCTCGATTATATATTGTTGCAACTGGGTTACTTTTAGTCGAGTTCCATTGCAAAGTTGTGGTGGTTTTAAATTTCGGAGCAGAATAATAATCAGAAAGCTTCGAACTGCTAAGCTACCGGGAGTTACACGTGTTATTGTGAGTCAACCATAAAAGATAGATATATGCTGCCGTGGGATATTTTTTATATAATTTTAAGGAGAACATTTCCGTCATAAATGATTTCTATGTAGCTTTAACCATTAAGGTTGCACTCGCGACGGAAGCTTAAAAAATGGAGTAACTTCTCCCGTTTTCCCAACATTTCCCTTCACTGCTCTGCTCCTATTGATTGTAGCGTGATGAAAAGTATACTATAACCAGCTCAGGAGTATGGAAAATAATTGTACCAAGTTTCGTTAAAATCCGTCGAGTAGTTTTTGTTTCTATAACGGTTATACAGACAGACAGACAGACAGACAGACAGACCGACAGACAGACAGACAGACAGACAGACAAAAATTTTACTGATTGCATTTTTGGCATCAGTATCGATCCCTAATCACCCCCTGATAGTTATTTTGTAAATATATTTCATGTACAGAATTAACCTCTCTACAGATTTATTATAAGTATAGATTATTCAAGCGTCAATAACCTTAATGGCTAAGGTCGCGGTTCGCGGTTCGAATCCCACCCATTACACTATTGTCGTGAACCCACTCCAGACACAAGCATATTTAGCTTAGTTGGAGGGGTTAACAAGATTGCTAGTAATGTGAATTGTACCCACATCGCTAGTTCACTTAAAAAAAATACTAAAAACTTAATATACAACGTGTAACAGAAATCTATTATCTATAATATTATATATAATATCTATCCAAAAGGACTGAAGACAAAATTTGGTATGGAGTATCTATGCAAAGTTTCAGCTCAAAATAAGTGACTCACAGAATTGACACCAAATTATTGGTTTCATATGTTTCTTGAATACCAGTAATAACAAACGTGTCACGGCACTATGAGGGTCATCACTTTCCATGTCACTTGCCAATAAAACGATAATTCTCTTCCTTCTTCTTAATTTGAAAATTTCGGTCTCTGGTATCAATGTATTGAAATTTTTAATATGCTCCACACATGTAGACATAGGATTAGAAAACCCTTGCCATATCGTTTGTTATCATCCAAAGAAGCCGTGCACTCGGTATGTATATACCCTTTAAACTACACGTTGTATAATGAGTTAAGGAACTTTTATTTTCATCATCATTGTTCGTTATATCCGCCGCACCAGCACAAACAGACGTTTGCTAATTATACTAATATCCTTTAACAATGATTCCTACAATAATATTCTAAAGGTAGGTCGTTGATTCGATCTACAGAAGGGACTTCCTAAAATTAACAGACACTTCCGGAGTAAAATGATAGCAATTAATTGAGACACCCCCTCGTGATAAGCTCAATTATTAGCCTTAATTGGATTACTGATGTATTTTCATCTAATCAGTCTTTAAATGTGTTTTGTTGAGCGTAGCACTCTTTCATAGACCGTTAAATACAATGCTCGTGAAAGAATTTTATAAATTTCGTTCCGTTTGCAAAGTTGGTTATGGCTATTTGTCACGTTGACAGCAAAGCAAACGTCAGCAAACGCTTAAAAATTAAGCGTAGAAATGGATTTGGGGGAACGGGATGCAGTCGTCTTTTCCTGTGTATCAGTGATTCTAGCGAAGGAGGACGCTGAAATAAAATAAAAAAATTATTTTGTAAATTATAATACTTTTACACGTTAGGTTATTGCTGTTTTAAGTTTAGCTAGATGAGGCCGGTGTTTCCTAACTTACTACCCTGAGAAGAAACACCGAAAAAAACTCAGAGGTCAACGTCTATTTTGAAGTCCATACAATTCGTATTGATCAAATCATTTGAAAAGCTGTAGGTTAAGAAAAAATCCCACGTATATCACTGGAGCAGCTCATTTCTAAGTCTTTTTGTCTGAGCCGTCAATAATGGGGGAATGTTCCACTGCAACAGCATTGCCCCGGAAGGCAAGAGTAACTGACGAAATAGGGTGGCTTTTCAACCGACGACCAAAAGAGGAGGTTATCAATTCGACGCGTATATTTTTTTTTTTTTTTTTTTTTAATGTATTATCATCGAGTACTCGAAGACGGCTGAGCCGATTTGGAAAATTCTTTTTTTGTTCGAATGGGTATACTTCGAAATTGGTACCATTATCACCAAAGTCAGGATCTGATGATGGGATCCTGGAGAAATCGAGGGAACTCTTCAAATATTATAGGCACACCTATGGCGTTTTGGGTATTTCTTATAGTAACTTGTGCAGTTGCTCTCAAAAAGTACCATTTGGGGAAGTGGAACTGATGATGAAGACCACAGATGGCCGCCGAAACTACTCAATAATAAGTATTAAGTGGATTGCGATTCGATTACTTGAATATGGATGTTAAGCACTTTATGCTCGTCACAATGCATATGGTGATGTAGAGCTGATGGTGAAGTACCAGGAGAACTCCTCAACAATTAACGGCCCAGCATTGGGAAAAGCAATATTTTGTAAAAGTTTATAAGTAGTTGACATTTAGGCTCTTGTAACTAGGTAAATTAAAAATCATCCAACTAAAAAGAGTGAAAAAAAACTTTTTAACAAAAAATTAAACCGACTCCCAATAAACACTGCAAAGTGAAAAATAACTTTAATTTCGGAAGTCGGTGCCAAAAACGAAAAAATAAAACTAAAGACACCGACTACCAAAATTAAAGTTATTTTTCACTTTGCAGTGTTTATTGGGAGTCGGTTTAATTTTTTGTTAAAAGTTTTTTAGTCGAAGAAGTTTCATCTCCCATGGTGATTTATACCCAGACAAAAAGATGTTTTATTTAGTATACATAAATGATGGTTGTTCATTCGGCTGACATAAAAGTATTAGTTTTTCGACAACCTAGCTACTAGGCCAGTTTTCTAATTAAGCTTTTGAAGTTGAAACATGTCAAACACCTATTTTCAAGCGAAAGTTTAACAGGTTTTCAGGCTACAGTTTGACAAAAACTTTATTTCTGAGTTTTAATTGACAAATGGCTAGCCTGGAACTAAAGTAGTCTATGACACAAAATAAACATTTTGAAATAGCAAATAAAACGCGATGCACGAAGTCACTATACTTATAAATGTAAGGTATATTGCTGATAAAAAAATATATGGCAGCTAAAGAGATAACTTAGCCATCCTTATGTAGGTAATTTACGTGATAAGTAAGATAATAAACAAGCCCAAAAAATCAATAAATTCCAAAGTGTTATTTTGTTAATTATTTTTGTTTATGTTCAAAACTGCTCATAGAAGAATTAACATGAAAATGTTACTTAGACCACTGTAGTTCCAGGCTAGCCAAATAAAGGTATTTATGAATTGAGAGTTTTTTAGTAAACCACAATGTTTTTTTTAATTGATGATAGACTCGCGTTGGCCATTATCCCTCTTGATGGTAAGTGATGATGTGATTCAAGATGAAGCACACATACCTTTTTTTTTGGGTGGGAAAATCATCAAAAGCCTCCTTCCGCTGTGGGTGGAGCGGAAGGGAGTGTCAGACTTCTACTGACCAAAAATCCACAGTTCCGGGGCCGCGGTATTTCTTTAGAACATTCTCGCAACCCCGTAAGCACACTTCCTAAAAGTAATCTATTCACTCCGGACTTAAATCCTCTGGTTATAGCTATCAGGAATTATAGCTTCGGGCAGGGGCCATACCATGACGTGTTAAAGCAAGAGTCGTTCGAACGAGAAAGAGGGATGAAGCTATGCACGCTATAAGGCTCCATCTCTCTTTCTCGCTTGGAATTCCAATCCTTCTAGTTGATTTCTAATATTTTCATTCAGCCTTTCACGTTGTTGGTAACAATCCAAAACACCTTTACTGAACGCATACCTTTTATAGTTTCCGACAATTGTTAACCACATTACCTGCCTACCCATCCGGGATGAAGACGTGAATGCCATTAGGGAAGTAACCCCAGTATATCGTGACGACACCCAAAAGTTGTCGAAGCGACATATTTCGCTATTATTGTGCCCAAGTTGTAAGCGTTCCTTGTAAGTTGGAACTACCAAGTTTCTGACCCTTACTAAGTGAGGGAAGTGGCGTAACGAACTATCCAGCCACACATTGATCCGATGTGCTTGAAGGACATGAATTTATACAATAGTGTAATTAAATATTGTTACCCGACTGCAAAGGAAGGGTTATGTTTTTCGCGCGTATCTTGTATGTATGTATGTTTGTAATATTATTTTTTACCTCATATCTCCAGAACCGCTGAACAGATCCACACAATTGAGGTATCGTTAGATTTGTCTTAGCAGCCCAAGTGTTCTTAGATAGGTGACATTTGATAGGTGACACAAGTAGACAGACCCATCCCATTAAAAAAATATTTTCTATTGGATCCCACCTGCTTGTCACTTTTTAAAATAAAAATCTGCTTGTTTCTTGCATTTCAGTTGAGCAGTCGGGTTTTTTAGATATTAAAAGCAACTTTTGTCACAATTATGTTAACTTTTGCTAGGGAGGATGTCATCAAATTACTCCTCTCGCTCTTGGTGAAGTTATAGGAAGTTTCACACTTCTACTGACTAAAAATCCACCCTGTTCCTTTCATTCCAGGGCCACGGTATCTCGTTGGAATATTCGCATAACTAAAAGAAATAAAAACTTAATCGAATACCTAATGTATTATTTATTGAGCTCGCTACAATCTCGCTGCTTTTTGATTACGTAAACTTAGACAAAATTATTCAACTCTAAATACGATTCAGATTTACTACAACACAGCCATCTTTGTTTTCCTCGTCTCAAACATTTCAAAAGTAATAAAAACTTAATTGTGATAATAAATCAACACCAAGAACCTAGATTCAACAAAAGCTTTAATGGCCTATTTTTCAGGATATAAACTTAAGTGGGATCTACTTACCATAACATTATTATACCACCTTACGGTACACCTCACAAGTAACCCCACTTAAAGGGGAACATAGGGTAGTTCCCCTTCGTTCCCCATAGCCACGGAGATCAAATAAATATAATCGTGGAATGAATATTTTTAGTTCATTGCCTTATTCTAGTTTAAGAGTGTTTTTTCCATAAGTTATGAATTACAACAGATTATTTAATTGGCGAGTTTTAATGCCTACATATTCCATCGAATATTACGACTAATTATTTACTGTCCAGGATATATTTTTTTCTGGATAACCTATTCACACTTCACTTAAAGACCCCCAGATTATATGTACGCACTATGAAAATATTCCCACAACATTTTGTGTGTATGGGTGGGATGTCCACCATGTAACGATGGCACATCATCGTTCATCTTGTAGTCCGATGATGGAACGGGCTTGGTGGAATTAGATTGTGCAGTTCCTTCGCCCATTCCTCGAAATGTAATCGATATTAAAAGGATAGAAGTCGAACGACGAAGTCTATCGTTTTATATCCCGTCGCCGATGTTCAAGGCCTTGGAGCTTTGACTCGACCAGTGCATCGTTGCCAATGTGTCTTTATTTAATTATTCAAAAAACACAACGAGCTCACAGTAAAACCAAAACGTTTATATGTTAACAATTAATTATTATCAGATACAGATACAGAATTTCAGACATAAGGAACAAAAAGAAAAAAGAAATATTTGTAACTGAATGTCAAAGCTACATAACTCGAGAGAATCAAGCGCGTCCAGTTGGTATTTGGCAGATCCGTCCAAAAGATGAGAGCAAGTTACATAAGTTAACCCTAAATAGCTAACGTTCGTCAAAATGACGAGCATCTAATAAATATCTCCCTCTCCCTTTCTAATGGTTTTACCTACACACTTGCTGATTTGAGCCAACTTAGTGACCACTAGACTACGTCGCGTGGTGGTCACGTTTTGCCAGTAAGTACTTTTGTTTTTGAGATACCTACTGCATACTCGTCATTTTGACGAATGGTTAGCTAATGCGTAACTTTTAAACCTGTACTTTGTGTTGATTATTGGTTTGTTTTTTTAGTTACATAGTTAATAGTAAAGAATGGCTGCGAGGTTGATCACAGATGATGACATAGTTCGTGGGTTAGATAATGTCAATACAAATTATGTTCTTTTTTATAGTGAAAAAGAGGATGGTTTGTTGGCTGATGACCTGGAAAGTGATTTTCACGATGAACCCTCGAACAAAAGTAAGTCCACCTTTAGATATTGAAGAGGCACAAGAAAGGTCACTTCCGATGCTCTTCCTCTCAGATACAATTCTTCATCGGCTTCCAACTCTATTATCCACTTGACCCAAGCCAATATTCGTTTTATGACATTCTCAATATATCGAGTATCGACTCTTACGTCCTATATTGCCATAATGTCTTGGTGTCTGGAGGTAAACCACTGTCAGGAAGAAGCTTTATGAAACAATTCTATGAACAACTCTTTGAACCATGGCTAAAACGTCGACTTGAAATACCAACAATGACTCGAAGAATAAAAGGCAAAATAAGACATGTATTGGGTTTGAACCATGAGGAACACGCTGAAGGTCAAGGTCAAATTCTTGGGCAATCTGGTTCTGGAAGTCCTCTGATACCTGATAATGCCTAACAAGGAAAAAGAAAGCTGCAGTTTGGGTTTCTATAAGAAAAGGCGCATAACAAAGAATCACTGCAATAGTTGCAGAGTTCCCATTTGTGGCGAACATACAGTTGACTTTTGCCCAACTTGTGCCACAAAAATCTAAGTAATTTGATACTTATGGTTACTTTTAAGATGTTTACTTTATTATACCAAAAGAAAAAGAAGAAATTTCTAAAAAATAGTGTCTCATTTAGTCATTGTAAGATATAGTGTCTTATTGATCTCAAAGAAACATGTGACATTTAAAATTTGTGATTTAGTACTTAAAAGTTAAATAAATATTCATTTATGTAATGATTATCTTTAATTTATACCCCATACTACCCACGAATATAGTAAACCTGATTAAAATAATATACAATTTTAATAAAAATCACGTTTAAAAAATGGTCGTCAAAAAGTCGAATGGTTAGCTTATCATAGAAGTTCAGAAACGTTAGCTATCTAGGGTTAAGTAAAACTGATGTGTTTAAATTTTGGTGTTCAATAAGGATATTCTCCCTATTTATTTTCTATGTATGACTGGTAGGACTGGGTAGTGTGTAATCTGATGGAAAAATATCTTGCCCTTTATCACAGGCGTCCAGCCCGTACAACATTCTCGTTCACAGACGTATTACGGTCAGAATAAAATGCCTAGCAATACATAACTTTGCTCCAAAATTGGATATGTGAACGGAAAATTGAACCTTTCTGCGTACACCAGCTTATTCATAATTTATTCATATCTAAATCTTTCAAGATTTCGAACCATATTTTATGAGATTAATCTATAAATGGCATACTATATTTTAAATACTTACATTTTATTAGATTTCTGAATACGAACTAGTAAACTTTCTTAACTACGAGAAACGAAAAACTTAAAAATAACAAAACAGGCTTGAAATTTCTGATGTCATATTTATTTATTATACAAAGTGTAACAGATTAATCGCAATACCTCAGACACATCAATTAGAATATTAAATTATAAGTCTAAAACAACATCCGTAACTAAATAAATTGATACTAAACCTAAGCCTTTCTTATAAAATAGTTATCCTTACTAAACGCAAAACGTATGTGTGTCATACAATATCCTTACGCAGACGCATACACTCATGCAATGTTAGCGGCCGACACGCACACGAAGCGCATTTCCTTGAATTAAGTATTGTATTAATTTGTCATGATACTGTGTTACCATTTTAAGTTAAAAGAAAGATTTTTCCATCAACATGTAACACCTATTTTTTATGACGGAAATAGATTCAGAAGCCGATTCTGAACCAACTACTTTCAGGAATTGCATTTATTCTGTTACACGTTGTATACTTTATCGTACAATTTACAATATTTATAAGGATACAAACAGTAAAACTAGTGTACAAAATGGTCAAAGGGCATATTAAGTTGAACTACAATACACAATCTTCTAAATACTATACCAATCTTCAAACTTTAATATAATTATGTCCTACTAATTCCTGCCCACGATTTCTTTGAAAAACGTCAAGCTACGCTATTCCAAGGCCTAGTCTACTTCTGTACCAAATGGCATCAGAATCGGTAAAGAGGTTTAGACGTGAAAATGTACAGACAGACAGTTTTTCATTAATAATATTAGTAGGTATTGAAAACAAATGGTTAATAATTAAAGAATACAGTATACAATGTGTCTGCTACGCCTTAACAGGCAACTAAGTTCTAAGAACCTTCCTATTGTTAACATCTTCAAAAAAATATATTGTACACTTAGTTCGCAATAAAGAATTTGAAATTAAAATTTTAAATTTGAAATTGAAATTTGAAATTGAAATTGCTTACTGAAATTAGTTACAACCCAGTAACTGGGTAACTCGTTGCCTCTTGGGGAATATAAATAAAACCCGAACGCAAAATAGCAAAGTCTAGGCAAATGACGTAGAGATTAAATAGTAAGGGCTCGTTTCAAATTCATACCACCATAATGTTTCAGATAATAGCTTTTATAAGTTGAGCGTAACTTCTAAATATGTTTACAACAGGGCCGGTGTCGGGCGGTGAAAGCCGGTATACAAATAAACTGTATTCATAAGTCGTTGGCGCACTGGTAAAGTGTTCAAAGTAATTCATTTACATTTTCTGCGCTGTGGTCCCGTATTGTCGATGTGCATTTTTAATTTCCGTTGCTATCGTGGTGGGAGAATACTGTTTGTAAAACTTTATCACCCAGTGTATAGTTAAAGTTTGTGGTTGGAGGAATGGGAGTGAATTATTGTTGTTTTTCCTGTTTGTTTTATCAAGTCCCTCTTTTGTTTTAAGACCTATTGCGGCATGTGTTCATAACTATGGTCCGTTCGCGTTAAGAAAATAGTGAGGAGTCATCAGTGCAACTGCAGGGTACAGGTGTTTTCACAATGGAGTAAAAATTCAAACAATTTATACTTCAAAATATTAGATTTATTTTTGTTCCCTAAAAATGAATAATTTTATAAACTGTACTTTCAGACACACCGCATGAACTTGCTGTTTTTTATTAGGGTGCCGTAGCCAAATGGCAAAAAACGGAACCCTTATAGTTTCGTCATGTCTGTCTGTCTGTCCGTCCGTCTGTATGTCACAACCATTTTATTCCGAAAATATTAGGACTATACACATGAAACTCGGTAGGTAGATGTATTCTGTGAACCGCTTTTCGATTTTAAGAAAAAAACATTTCTTATACAAGGAATTAAAACGGATTTTTTTTTATCATGAAACTTATGTGTGTGGGGTATCTACAACGTGTAACGGAAACCCCATATCTATCCAAAAGGACTGAAGACAACATCTGGTATGGAGTCTTTATGCAAAGTTTCAGCCCAAAATAAGTGACTCACAGAATTGACCCCAAATTATTGGTTTCATATGTTTCTTGAATACCAGTAATAACAAACGTGTCACAGCACTATTAGGGTCGTCACTTTCCACATCACTTGCCAATAAAAAAATAATTCTCTTCGTTCTTCTTAATTTGAAAAATTCGGCCTCTGGTATCAATCTATTGAAATTTCTAATACGTTCCACACATGTAGACATAGGATTAGAAAACCCTTGCTATATCGTTTGTTATCATCCAAAGAAGCCTTGCACTCGGTATGTATATACCCTTTAAATTACACGTTGTATAGACAGGTCTTTAAAAATGACATTGAGGTATCTATAACTACTTTTTCATAAAGTTAATCGTTTAAAAGATATATGCTTCCAAAGTGGTAAAATGTGTACCCCACCCTCAAAATTCTAGAATAATGGAGGGAAAAATCTAAAAAAATATATATATGCTGTAGATCTTAATTGAATTGAATACATTTATTTCAGAGTACAAAATTGTCCATATAATGTTAGTAACAAAGGTCTTATAAACTATGTTAGTGTTCATGTCATTCTTGTCTATTCTCATACTAATAAAAATAAATAAAATCCAATAAAAAATCCAATTAATGTCAAAAAATAAAAAATAAAATAACAATAATATAGGCAGATAAACAAAAATAAAATAATTAAAAACATTGCGTCATCTCTTCACGTGAAGCTGAATAAGCCTTCCTAACACTGCAGACTCTGGCCTTTCTGATATCATTTTCAGAATTCCGTTGGCGCTCCTCCGGATCCTACACATCAGAGATGCTGCTTTTTTACGCATTATGGCATAAAAATCGTCAACTCTTGCGTCAGCAAACATGCCTGAAGCGCTACAGAAACGTGGGAGCCCCATCAGAATTCTGAAAGCATTGTTATATTGTACGCGAAGAGCGTTGTAGGCCCGTTGCGTGTAGCTGGTCCATAGAGCACTGGTGTAAAAGCTTTGGCAGTAGGCCCTGAACAGTGTCACTTTTACATCTACTGTACACTTTGCAAATCTATGCACCAACATATTAGCACGAACCGACAACGCCCTTCGCTCCCGCTCGATATCTGTATCATCTTTAAGGGTCTCAGTTACTATGTGTCCTAGGTACTTAAATTTAGAGACACGTTTTAGAGCTATTCCGTTTAAACGGACTGGGGTACATGTTCCGGAGTTTTATTCTTACCTCTAATAACCATAAACTCACTTTTCTTCTCGTTGTACTTCAGACCATGAGCTTCCGCATATGACTCACAGATATCGAGCAGTTTTCTCAATCCACTGAGCGATGGACTCAGTAACACCATATCGTCAGCGTAACTGATGTTGTTAACGCAGACGTCATCTATATGACAACCAACGTGGGTATTACTGAGCCCCTCAATCAGCTGATTAACATATAAGTTAAATAGTCTTGGAGAGGATAGGCCTCCCTGTCTGACACCACATTCAAGTGCATACTCGTCCGAAAAAACATTCCCCCACTTTACAAAATTTTTCGGATGGTTACACCAAAAGGACAAGATGTTAATAAGTTCAGTAGGAGCTCCTACCTCCCCAAGTTTGGCCCAGAGCCTACTGTAATCGACCAGGTCGAAGGCCTTCGACTAGTCCAGGAAACAAGCATAGATAGGTGTTTTTCTATTAACATAGTAGTTGACTGTATGTTTCAGTGTCAAGATGGCACTTTCGGTCGACAGGTTCTCACGAAAGCCAAACTGCGCATCGTGAAGCTGAATATGCTTGCTGAGTTGTGCATCCAGTAGACTGTCAAAGACCCTTGCAATAACAGTTGCGAGAGATATCGGCCTGTAGTTGTTTATATCTGTGACGTCACCAGTTACATTTTTTGGTATCGGTACTACAATCGTTTCTGTCAACTTTGTTGGTAGGTAAGAGTGTCGCATACAAAAGGTAAACAGCATGGACAGGACCCTAAATAGATGATTTCCTGCATACTGCAGATGCTCAATACTGAGCCCATCATTGCCTGGGGACTTGCCTCGTACAGTCGGCCAAGAAAGTGGTGTACCACCCTAAGGTTGAATATCGCTTGCAGATTCATAGGTGATAAAGATTAGTTTCGCTTGCAGATCGATCTGACAACTTCTATTGCTGTCTTTATCTGATTATTGATAACGACTATTACTGTTTGTAACGTGACAGCTGTTCTTAGTTTAAACTTGATGGAACCAATGACGTCGTAAAATCAACGGCGGGGGGCTGTAGATTTTGATGTCAAAATTGTATCTACAAATTCAGAATTGTAATCAACAAGTTACATAAAATTGTAAAGGCACAAGGCGAGTCCACAAACCTACAATTTCTGTAAACTTGTAATTACAATATCAATAAAAAACAAGCTAAAAATAGATTTATCCTTTTATTAAATTTCTACAATCAATTTTAAAATACTTATAACAAACAAAAACATAGCATATATAGTAATATTTAGAAGATATTGAAAATTTTTAAAAATTAGAAACGGGTGTAACCGCCGTTGGCCTCTATAACCTCTAAAAGACGAGACCTCATTGAACCAACAAGCCGTGAGCAAATATCGGTTCCCCGCATTTCCTCCCAGATATAATTACAGTGACTAATAAGA
The DNA here is from genome assembly GCA_943138885.2 of Tholera decimalis. NCBI lineage: Eukaryota > Metazoa > Arthropoda > Insecta > Lepidoptera > Noctuidae > Tholera > Tholera decimalis. The sequence goes on from OW964559.2 coordinate 42,657,092, forward strand.
GCTTGTTTGGTTCTTTCATTTTGATGCGACCATCGTTGGACCATAAGGCCCCAAAGATTTTCTATCGGGTTGAGGTCCGGCGATCTTGAGGGCCACTGAATTACCCTTACGTCAGTGTGTGAACGAAACCAGGCTCTTACGATCCTCGCATTATGAATTGAACAATTATCTTGAACAAAATCAAATTGTGGCACTTCGTTCTCCGGGTAAACATTACGGACTGTCGGTAGCATTGCATTCTGAAGCACGTCGATGTAATTTACAGCCGTCGCTCGAGGAGGTAGAGAACACAATTCTCCTACACCATCCGTACTCATCCAGCCCCAAATATTTACGGAAATTCGACCTGATTCTCTATTTGGGATTACATGATCATCTTTATACCGTGTTGAATTATATCGCCAAAGGTGAAGACGTCCATGCTGACTGGATTTAAACGTTTTTTCATCACAAAACACTGTATTAGACCAATCAAACTCTAAGTGCTCTCTGGCGAAGTTCAGACGAGCAAGTCTGTGAGCATCCGTCAAATATATTTTCTTGGCGTAATGCCTGTGGTGCAACCCCATGTAATGTAGATGATTCCTTATTGTTTGGGCACTCACATCGAACATCTCCGCAAAATGTTTTGTGGGCTTAAAACCATTGATTTCATATTCCCGTCTCATGAATTCTCTATCGTTATTGGAGAGTGCAGGCCGGCGACCACTTCTTCTGTGATCCAACAAACTTCCCTCCTCTCCTTCACGACGAATCCAAAAGCGGACAGAACGCCTCGATATATTCAAATTCCGGGATATCGCACTGATACTGCTTCCCTCATTAAATTGGGCAATTATTTGTGCTCTTTCGGCAATGGTCAAGTTGGCAGGCATTGAGATGGTTTTATATGCAGTTGATTGAAAAATAACACGGAAAATATATCGATTTTTTGCATATATTTGACAAAATGTCAATTGTCAGTTTTCTTTTTCAAATGGAATTCGGTTGTCTAAATAGTTTTTATTACTTTTGTTTGGAAACATTTCAATTGCTTTGTAGAAACTAATGTCCTTTTCATTTATACTAAAGGTTAAAATGTCATGTACTTATATGTGACATATGACGTATGAATACTAAATACATAGGTTTACGTCATGATAATGTTGTCTCTTTCAGTAATATCTTTTTATAACGAACCTTGTTGTAATTTTCGATGACCGGGAAACTAAATCAAAACTGGTACACCACTTTCTTGGCCGACCGTACCATATTTTTGATAACCTTTTCCACATCTTTACTGGAACAGCCTATCAAATTTTCTGACTCGTATATATTCACACATGGCGCTGAAGCACCAGACGACAGCGGTGAGACAACTTTAAAGTGATCCTTAAACAGGTTGGCTATACCCTGAGCATCACTACATCCCCCAACATAAGCAGGCATGCTAACCTTACTTTTCATCTTTTTAGTGCTCTTCCAGAATGCTCGGAAGTTTTTAACTGCTACATCTTCAGCTAAAATATCCATCTCAAGTTGTTTTTTGTGATTTTGACAAAACTTTAACCTCGACTTAAATACTTTGCGTGTTGTATACATGTCGTCATACAAAGGCCCATTATTCGGTTTGCCACATGACACATACCTACTGTACGCCTGCCTAGCCTCATTGTGAGCCCTCCTTACATGCTTGTTCCAGCCTACCACACTCTTACTTTTCCTATGTTTCCTAACAGGTTTGCTTTGTACAGAAGCATAACACAGTATATCTATGACACCATTATATAATTGGTCAATAACAAGTCGGTGTTTTAAGTTATCACACATCTGGTCTTCACAGTCACCAAGGTCAGCAGGGAAATTAATGTCTTTTAATTTACTATTACAAATGTCAAAATATTTTACAGTTTCGTCCTTAGATCTTTCTCCCCAAATAATATAATTACAAATTCAATTGTCAACAGTACATTTCTTTCTAATTATGTCAAAGTCACATTCTATTATTAAAGGCAAGTGGTCCGACCAATACACTCCATAATAAACTTTTACACTTACTATCGTTTTCCAGGCGGATTCTGTAACTAAACAATGGTCTAGCCAACGTTTACATCTTTGAGCCTCACTAAAGAATGTATATGTATCAGACGACAAGCCTAACTTATCTATGTCCGCACATAACCAATTGTTATCCGAACAAAAATTCAGTAACTCGTCACAAAAAGCAGCAGATGGGTGTGCATTAAAGTCGCCAAGGATATACACAGATTCTATGTTATTATTTTGAACAATAGCACTAACCTCGCCCATGCAGTTCGAAAACATTGGCAGATTGTCTGGCTGGTCCGTTGGCATGTATACACAAATAATCAGTACCTCCCGCTGGTTACCCGTACACGCTTTAATTGCCACGATTCGATTCGATTAATATAAACTTTCAAGAAAAAATAGTTTGCACGTGATCGGGTCAGCAGTTTTTGAGATATAGCATATTTTCTAAAACCGCAAATATAACTTTGTAATTCAAACAAACACTATGAGAAAAAAGTAATTCGGCGTAGTTACTACGGAACCCTTCATGGGCGAGTCTAACTCGCACTTGGCCAATTTTTTGAAAATAATCTAATGTCTCTTCACGCTCTGGGTGGAGCGGAAGAGAGTGACAGACTCTTAACTATAAACCCATCCTGCTTCTTCCTTTCCTGTTGTTCAGGTCCAGACACAGAACAGATAAAAGAGGTTAGAAAGGAAATAGTTCCTGATTTGTATGAGAACGCGTGTCGCCGCTCGTCTCCCACTATTTAGCTCCACTACAAGCAAGAGGCCCGTTACGTATGCGAATTACGCACACAAATAAATTACACATACTTAAATCGATTTAAGCTCTCGAGAGCTTGCTACTTATTGTAACTCACTGTCAATAAACATGCGCCGTGCATCACGGCCAATCAGGGCAAAGGACGAAACGTCAATGGTTGAAGTGTTGAGGACGCAACGCATGCAGTACATTGTAAGCGGACTTGGTCATTGCGTTGATTAAGCGAGTACACATCGGGCAAATTATATTTTTTGTAACTTGTTGCAATAATGTTGTTAATGTACGGAATTTCATAGTGTTCAGAATATTTTTATGTTTTTTACAAATAAAATTGTAATTGTATAATAAAATGCTGTTTGATTTTAAGCAGTAAACTGTATTCCAAAATAGTTATTATAATTTATTACACGAGAGCTAAAAAGTACAAGTCACCGAGAGAAGATTCTACTTAACAGTGTTGCTAGTATATAAAAACTAGTGTTAAACATATAAATGTTGCTAATGCAAATAAAATTACTTTATGTTTGGATTATTCTCAAACATAGTTGGGCCGGGGCCATGAATATACAAAATAACTGAACTACATATTATTGAATTTAACATTTAAACAATAAGAAAGTAACATTTAAGTTGTGTTGAAGAAAAATAACTTTTAAAAATAACATTTAAAGTAATAAATAAAAAAGTAATAAATAGTTGTAATAAAAATAGTATTTAAATTATCGGTAATGGACATAATTTTCCCATAAACCATCTGGTCCAGGTATTGTCTTCACAATTCTTGCCATGGGCCATGTCATTGGAGCAGTATTATCACTACGAAGAATAACTAGATCTCCTTCTTTTAAATTAGGATTGATATGGTGCCATTTTGGCCTGCTTTGTAGCTGTGTAAGATAATCTCTGGACCAGACTTTCCAAAAGTCTTGTTTAATTTTACATAGAACATTCCAAAATTTTAAATTATTTATAGAATGATTAGATAAGTCAGTTTCAGGATAACTCATCATAGAGGTTCCTATGAGGAAGTGGCCAGGCGTTAAATACCCAAAATTAGAAATATCTGAACTCATGGGAAGGAGTGGTCTCGAATTAAGTACGGCTTCAATTTCCGTGATAGCAGTATACAAACTTTCAAAAGTTAAGACAACAGTTCCAACAATTCTCTTAAAATGGTATTTAAAACTTTTAACCCCTGCCTCCCATAAACCTCCAAACTCTGGAGAGTAACTAGGGATGAACTTAAACTGAATAAAATTAGGAGTACAATAATTATTCACAGAATCTATATGAATTTTTGATACAAATAATTGATACAGCTTATTTAACTCGTTAGCAGCATCTTTAAATGTTTTTGCATTGTCACAGAAAATCTTTTCTGGCATTCCTCTTCAAGCAATGAAACGTTTGAGGCATGCTAAAAAGGCTTCAGTAGTGAGATCACTAACTAACTCCATGTGGATTGCTTTTGTGGTAAAACACACAAAAAGTGCCACATAGCCTTTCGTGATCAATGGTTTCCTAATTCTAGAAGATTTAACATTAAAAGGTCCACAGAAGTCCACCCCAACTACATTGAATGGCCTAACAGCCGTAATCCTTTCTTGCGGGAGGGAACCCATAAGCTGCTTCGCAGCTGCAGCCTTTAAACGGAAACACTTGACACACTTGTTAACCACCTTCTTGACTTCACGTACACCACTGATAAGCCAAAATTGTTGTGAAAGTGAGCTCAACACTAATTTAGCTCCTGCATGCAACAAACGCAGATGTTCATTACGAATTAGGATATCTGTGAAATTACAAGATTTAGGAAGTATAGCAGGGTGCTTTTTGTTATATGCCATGTCCATTGCACACTGTAGACGGCCACCAACTCTAAGCACACCAGCCTCATCCAAAAAAGGATGTAAACCTGATAATCCTGATTTTATAGGTAAATTATTTTTAAGACACTCTATTTCTTTGGGAAAGTGTTTTCTTTGAACACTGTGAATAATCACCAACAAAGCACAACGAAGCTCCTGTAGTGTCAAAGAACCATACATTTTATTAATGTTTTTGGAACAATTTTTACTAAATCGCAATATATAGGCAACAATTCGCTGAAGCTTATTAAGATCTGATACATTTTCAATTAAATTACTCAGAACTGGCTCTTCTTTTTTAGATGAAACTTCATTGACTTCGCAGATATTATTTATTATAACATCTGTTTCAGTTAAACAAGGAATGGGGAGTTGAACATTACTTATTAAGTATTCAAAATCTTTACTTAATAATTCCTTAGGACCATGCCACCAAAGCATATTTGATTTTAATTTACATGGGTCACAACCTCTTGATAGTAGATCAGCAGGATTATTAGCGGTGCTGACATAATACCACTGAAAGGTAGAAGTTAATATTTGTATTTGATTTACCCTATTAGCCACATAAGGGTTTGACTTAATGTTTTTAGATTTAATCCATGCTAGTGTGATCTGAGAATCACTGTATAAGTGAACTGTGAGCCTAGGGAACCTACATTTTAAAATATTGTACACCCTATTCACAATTTGTGAGAGAAGCAAAGCACTATTTAATTCCAGTCTTGGAATTGTTAAATTTTTCTTTAATGGGGCAACGCGGGACTTAGAGCACAATAAATTAACAACAACTGAACCGTCAGATTTAACAGTTCTTAGGTAAAGACAGCTTCCAAACGCTTTCATAGATGCATCAGCATATCCCACCAACTCTATGATATCCACATCACATGAACTTACATATCTTGGAACAGTAATTGTATTCATTAAAGCTAAGTTTTTAATAAATTTATCCCAAACATTGAGTTGCTCTTGGGGCAATATTTTGTCCCAGTCTAAATTCATAGACCATAAAGTTTGCATAAATATTTTTGCCACAACTATAATAGGCCCTATGAGGCCTAGCGGGTCAAACATTTTGCCAATGAAACTCAGAATAGACCGTTTCGTCTTGATCTCATCATTGTCAATCATTGGACAGTTAAAAGTAAACGTATCATTAAAAATGTCGCATTTTAAACCCAATGTTTTGACAATATTGTTTTTATTAATGTCCAATTTTTCAAAACATTTGTGCTCATTTGGGAGATCATCAATAGCCTCGGGGTAGTTTGAACACCATTTATGAAGCGTGAAGCTGCCTTTTTGCAAAAGAGCAATAAGTTCATGCTTTAGTTTATGAAGATCTTGAGTGTTATTGGAACCACAAATGACATCATCACAATAAGTGTTCAATAACATGGCTTGAGCGGCAAGTGGGAATTCAGATTGATATCTACGAGCCAACTCTATCAGACAACGAGTAGCCAAGAAGGTGACCACCATATGTGACGGTCTGGAGCTGCAAACAGCTGATGGGTTTGCATGGATCATCATGCCATAAAATATTTTGGAGACAAGTTTGACTCGGGTTGATGAGAACTCCGCGAAACATCTTTTGAATGTCACAGGTGAGCGTGTATAAGTATGTTCTCCAAAGGAGAAGAATATCAAAGAGTTCGCTCTGAACAACTGGACCATTCAACATAACATCGTTCAGTGATACACCAGCTCTAGACTTCATACTACCGTCAAAAACTACACGTAGTTTTGTGGTCAGAATTGCCTCATTTAGAACAGCATGGTGAGCTAAAAAATAAACAGTGTCATTTTGGACATCATAGCTGCCTATATCCACCGTTTTAGCATGCCCCAACGCTATGTACTCGTCAATAAATCTCTTATATTTTTCTAAATATACAGGGTTGTGTTTAAATCGTTTCTCCAGTGATAGAAATCTTTGAAGAGCCACAGAGAATGAATCCCCAAGATGCAACTCTTCCATTTTGGAAGCTAAGGGCATGTCAACACAAAACTTGTCATTTATAAGTTTAACAGATTGTTGGAAACATTTTTCTGATTTATTAAATTCATTACAGCCTTTCATACTAGACTGGGGAATCATCTCAGTGAGCCAAAACTGTTCCATTACATGTTCTAATTTGTTACTATCACAAATAGCCAAGTTTGTTACTATATAATTTTTATGGTCATTAGCAAATTGCTTTCCACCAATAGTATAACCAAACAAAGTATTCTGTAACAATAAACCATTATGAATTTTAACTTGACCATTCATTAAAATATTAAAGTAAATATCAGCACCTAAAAGCATGGATATTTCTGTTGGTACATTAAATTCCTCATCTGATAACTGGATGTGTTTGGGAATATTTAACCCTGAAATATCAAAATTATATTGAGGCAGATCCGCTCTAATATAGTTTACAACATGGCATTTTACTTCTAATTGTACATTTTTCACTGGAGAATTGATGGTAACATTAACATATTTGTTCATTTGATTACAATTGTTCCCTAGGCCAATAATATTGGTATTTTGGTACTTAATCTTTAATTGCAATTTTTCCACAAGATGTGAGGTGATAAGTGAAACTTGACTTCCTGAATCAAGTAATGCTCTGACATAAAGTTCAGAACCCTTATAGTCAATCAACTTAACCCGTATAGTGGGTAATAAAGTATTCATAGTTGAATTAACTGAATGCAGTGACATAGCAGCCTGCGGGCCAGGACCACTGTCTTTATGCAGGAGCGTATTGTGCTCCTGTTTGCAAATTTTGCAAGAAAATGAAAACTTACACTTACCAGTGTGAGCCTTTAAACACATAGTACACAATTTTTTGTCTTCTATGAACTTTACACGGTCTTCTACTGAAGCCATTTTAAATTTAGGGCATGAATGCAACAAATGTGCCATACCTTTACAATAAAAACAAGAACTAGAATTTTTTGTGACAACATTGCTCACATTTTGTACTGTATTCTTCTTATTGTCGGAATTACAGCTATCTTCAAACGCTATAGCGCGCTTCTCTAAAAATGAAATGAACTCTTCCATAGTTGGAAGTGTATCTATATTCCTATCTAACTGATAGGCACGATTGGTATATAAATCTAATTTTTTAGATAATATTGAAATTAAAAGCATATCCCATTCTTTTACAGGCTGCTGCAAGTTTCTAAGTGCATACAATTGTTGTTGCACTTGTGATGTAAAAGACCTTATAGAGGCCGCTGTACTTTTCTGCATAACAGGCAATTGCAATAATATATTTATGTGATTAAATATCAATCTCGACTTATTTTCAAAGCGTTTTTTCAAAAGCTCAATAGCTTCTTTATAAGATTCGTTCACAAGTGGTAGGTTAACAATAAAAGCCAATGCTTCTTCTGATAAAAATTTGCGTAAATAAAATAACTTTTGCACATCTGAGAGAGCCCTGTTTCCATCAATAACAGCCAAAAATAAATCCATAAATGGAGTATATTTAGTAAAATCCTTCCCATCAAATATTGGAATATCAATGTCGGGTAACTTAGAAGTTGAAACATTTGAGCATTGTTTTACTTCAGATGTGCTTAAGTTTTTTAGTGCTGAATTTAACTTAGAAATAATGACAAAATATTTATCCTCTAAAATAGCAACATTTTCGTTGTCTTTATCGTCACAAAATAAAATGTCCAATTGTGTTCTCTCATAGTCTTTGAAGGTAGTGTTCAGCTTTTCAATACGAGCTTGTATCATTTCAACAGACGCAGACGCAAGATTGATCGGATCATTAATAAAGTTCTCGATGCGCGTAACAGTACCTTTTTGTTGTGCTCGGGTGAGACGCAACTTTTTTAGCACTTCCTCCGCCGCTGACATGGTAAATACGTTGGATAACGCACAGACGCACTTTATTAGCCACTAAAACACTTCGTTTTTGTATACGCACACGTTTTTAATCGTAAACACTGGACGAACTTCTTTGCAGACAGGTTAAGTTGTCAAATCTCGATGGATGACAGCTCTGCAATGCTGCCAACGTTATTGTACGACGATAACGACCACAGACTATAGACGTGACGAAGCGACGAGAACAATTTTCCCGCTCCCATGAATTATATTTTTAATAGAAGGTAGTGTGAAATGCAAAATTATAGATTTGCAATTTAACACAACAGAAATAACCTTAGGTTGACTGCAATCCTGTGAAATACGCAGAAATCTTCGCGAATCTTCTATTTTGCGGAGAAATTATAGATTTCCCGCAAAACTTGCCCGGCGACCACGAACAATGGCTCAAGTTCCCAAAGAGGTGCAAATTATAGATTTGCAACAAAATACAATAACTGTACAAATATATGCTGAAATCCTCGCGATTCTTCTTTTCTGCAGAGAAATTATGGATTTCTCGCAAACGGTTTTTGCTCGACGAACGCGATCAATGGTGCCGGTGCCGACGCTAACCAGAACACGGGATTTAAACACGCACTACTTTGCACAGGCTTCCGAAGGACCACGCGTAGCATGTATAATAAAATGCTGTTTGATTTTAAGCAGTAAACTGTATTCCAAAATAGTTATTATAATTTATTACACGAGAGCTAAAAAGTACAAGTCACCGAGAGAAGATTCTACTTAACAGTGTTGTTAGTATATAAAAACTAGTGTTAAACATATAAATGTTGCTAATGCAAATAAAATTACTTTATGTTTGGATTATTCTCAAACAGTAATTAAATGTTATTTTCAACTTACCGATGGAAAGATATACCTCCTACTTGCCGTCTAACTTTTGTTTTACAGGTTATAATTGCATAACACGGCATTTTAAAGCAGAGATCTGTGTTCCGAAGTATTCCGAAGTGCACTAAACGCGGTGAATGAATTAATCGGTCGAGCTATGATTTTCGTATCATAAATGTGGCGCGCTCGCCACGCCCACATTACCATTCCAACCTTATTCATCTATTCCGTGGCCAGAGTATTGCGTAAGAATATTATCGCAACCCTGACAGGTATTGTCCCTATCGGGTCCCTTTCATTGCTGCTGATTGCACTTCGAGGCGTGCGTGAAAAATGCGCCAATGAAACAGAATGAAAAATGAGCCTTTCATTTTTGGGAGGAAAATCATCAATTAGCTTCTCTCGCTCTAGGTGGAGTGGAAGGGAGTGTCAGACTCCTCCTGTCCAAAAACCTGTGTCTTTCTAATGTCGGTTCTTAGAGTATCATGATAAATGATCTTTATTTTGCAAACTGGTTATTAAATAACACTTTTACACGTCATTATTTTCTTAAATATTATAACTAGATGAGGCCGGTGTTTCCTGACTACCCTGAGAAGAAACACGGAAACAAACTCAGGGATCCGTCTCTTTTAAAGTCTATAGAATCTACACTGGTTTAATTATATGAAAAAAAAACCTTGTAGGTTTCAGTCTGAGGCGGTCTTTTGAAGAAAGATGCTCACAGATTTGAGTGGTCCATACAGTGCAAGCATTTGTCAAATGACGTATAGCTCAACTTAGAACAAGGAGCTTAACGATTTGACGTACAATACGAAGGTAAGGATGTTTGGGTAGGCCGCAAAAAGTACTCAAACTGCCAGACAATCATGTTTAACTCGAATAAAATAACCTACATAGTTCACATATTCACAATCGTTTATAAGGATTATGTAGATTAGTCTGAAATTGCCTTTTGAGGAAAGAACCACACCGATTTGAGTAGACCCGTCCTGTCTCTGCAAGCCTTTGTCAATTAGTCTGTAAGCTCAACTTTGAACTACTAAGGAGCTCAACGACCTGACGAACAATGCCAAAGACGGGACATGTATTTCCATTTGTTCCAAAATTATGATCAACTTTAATACAATCTTGGCACCGTTAGTCAGTCTAAATTGTCAGTTCAATCTTAAGTCTCTCAGGGCTCCGAAGTAATTACTGACACGTTTACTAAAGAACGCCATTTTATTATCTGATTCTTTTTATGAGGGCTTGTGCCTGCTGCTATGTCCGCATAATAGTAGAAAATTAATCGAATTATGTAGGTACGGTGTAAAATTCAGTTAAAAGTTTTGGACTTGTGATCGAGAGGTTACAGGTTCGAACCCCATCCATTACACAGTTGCAGTGAACCCACTCCAGACACAAGCATATTTAGCTTAGTTGGAGGGGTTAACAGGATTGCTAGTAATGTGAATTCTATCCACATTACTAGTTATCTATTAAAAAAAAAATTATATCCGAGGTAATGAAGCGTGACTATTTAACAGGAATTGCAAGGTTATTTTCTTTGCATTGGTGCAAGTTACCAAACAGATGGAACCATAGTTAAGTGATGTTCGTTTGCTATTTATAATTATTTTTTTAACATTGCTAAACTATGATTTTTCTCTGTATTGTGGGTGCATTTTTACAAACACCCAGACTCGGAACAACTTTGTAGACCATATAACCATTTGTTCCGGTACGGTAATCGCGCACGCGACACGCAGTTTAGTGGCCGATCGCTTAACTACTGCTCCAACGGTGTCATTATATAATGTAGGATACCATCACTAGTTATATAGCTATTCTATCCTACATTATTACGAACATAACTGAGAATATTCCCAGAGTAATGGCTTTAGTAAAGGGAATGAAGAAAATCTCTCCAAACGCAGGGCCGGGCCTTATTGAATGATATTATATTATAAATCCCGATGGACCAGATCTCTCCGATTCCGAACGATATTGATTTGAAGACTCTGGAATGGATACTGGTATGGAAATGTTGCGAGCCCCCGTTATAATGAAATATGTTCGCTTTCCTTATCTGTCAGAAGGGTTTGAGGTTTGGGATTCACACAATATACAATAGCCTTTAAAGATTATTGTTGGTATAAACTAAGTATGGAGTTTGACAAGTGGTATTTATACAGAATAGAATCAGACGTTACTTTGCGGAAATCTATACCAAACTAATGGTTTAGAAAATTTCGAAAAATATCTAGTGTTAACGTCACCTAAAGCTAGATGATCAATCTTGCATGCATTATGCAGCACCCCTTCAGCCCGCAAATATTGCACATGCAGCATGGACCGACCTCGAAATTTTCTAAACCATTAGTTTGGTATAGATTTTGAGGAGGAGGGGTTATGTTTTTAGCGCGTATCTATACTAATATTATAAAGCTGAAGAGTTTGTTTGTTTGTTTGTTTGTTTGTTTGTTTGCTTGAACGCGCTAATCTCAGGAACTACGGTTCTGATTTTAAAAATTCTTTCAGTGTTAGATAGCCCATTTATCGAGGAAGGCTATAGGCTATATATCATCACGCTAAGACCAATAGGAGCGGAGCACTAATGAAGAATGTTTCAAAATCGGGGGATATTTTCCACGCGGACGAAGTCGCGGGCGGACGCTAGTGCATGTATAATAATAATACACTTTTTATTTCAGGCCAAGGATCCATTAAAGCTTGTTATTATAAACTTAAAAACTATGTTAGTGGGAATACAAAAATAAAAAGCATACACAAAACAAAAATAAGACACACAAACAAATGGTACACTCAATTTGGCACATGAACTCCCGCTCTCACGTGTACACCCACCCAGTGCCTGAGAAATGGACCATCAATTTTTTCCGATAAGGTGGCGAGGGTACTGTTGGTGCTGACTCTGAATCGTTGCAGCATCGAGGCACATCGCTTGCGTATGATAGCATAGAAATCATCCAGCCGCGCTTCAGTAAACATACCTGATGCGCTACAAAACCTAGGCAACCCCAACAGCATGCTCAACACATTATTGTACTAATTTTTTTTTATCGTTTATTATTTAAAACATGCGAGTACATTTTTAAGAAATATAAACATACCACCTAAACCATCGAGGGTTTATCTGTGGTATGCTAGCCGCGGCAACTCGATGCCACACCACACATACATACATCATTAAAAGTAATACTTTAACTATGCCTCGAAACACCTTCTAGATTGTCGTAATTACTAGAAAGTGTTTTTTTAGCACTTTACAGCAGTTCTTTGGAGTTAATTTTTTAATAACATTTACAGGGATGTCATTTAAGAATGATGGTAGCATGCATTCCCATGTCCTTGCACCATACACATTATTGTGACTTGGTATTTTATACGTGGGTAAGTAGGACAAACAACGTAACGACTGCAACCTTTCGTATTTCTGGATATTACTAATACTGTAGAAGTTATCGTTAATGACGCGTAAACGTATCTTGTCGAAGACATTTACAACTTGACAGTGCTTAAATAAACCCTTTTCGTTATTTTTAAATTGTTTTTTTTTTATGTAACTGGGAACAATAGTTTTCAAAATTCGCAACTGTAAATTATAAATGTCCTCAACGTAGGTTTTGTATGTACGTCCATAGCTACTAGGGCCATAATCAATTACAGAATCAGCCAGTGCAAGGTACAAGGTTCTAAGTAATTTGTATGGTAACTTATACTTAAGAATTGATAATTAACTTTGATAATATAGACCTCAGCTTATTACACACATGATCAATGTGCGGCCGCCAGTGGAAGTTATGATCTAGTATCAGACCAAGATACATATGATTAGTCACTAACTCCAATGTTTGGCAATTACACGGTTGGACTGGTTGGTGAAGACACAGGTGGTCGTGCGCAACGATCGCGGGCACAGTAGGCGTTGTCAGGTAGGGCGAATGTATGTGAAGGAGTTTGGTCTTTTTTATATTTGTTACGAGACCAACATCGTGTGCCCACTTACATAAAAGGTCAAAGTTACACTGCATCACTCTCTGTGCCTCCCGTACGTCTTTATGTGCAGCAACCAAACATGTGTCGTCAGCAAACTGGTACACGGAGCCTTCCGTGAAGATGTTACACATGTCGTTCACGTACAATAAGTATTCCGTCGGCCCGATAATCGAACCTTGTGCTGTGCCTTTATCAGTTAGAACCATGCTACTTAACGAACCTGTGACACTCACCGACGTGAAGCGGTTTTTATGGTAGTCTTTAAACCATTCTAGGAATGGACACCGTATACCATTTTGCTGTAACTTATTATATAGCGTTTTATATTCCAAACAATCAAAAGCTTTGCTGAAATCAATGAGGACAACAAGAACGTGTTCACGATTGTTCAGGCACTTGTTGACCTCATTGCAAAATTTTGACAATAATGTTAAAATGTTAAATGTATGTATGTATATCCGTTTGTTTATTCCCTCGTAACTATTGAAACAGTCAAGTAAGTCATTGAATTTGTCTTGATAGCGCGAGTGTCACTGGATTTACATTAAAATAAAAAAAAGCACCACAACGACAACATGATGCCATATTGTCACAAATAAAATATCTAATATCGACAAAATATGTCAAATGAGGTATATTAGATAGATCTAGAGGTTTCTTTTTAATTTTTTTCTAATTTTGAGCAACCGTTTACGAAATATAACGTTGTAAAACGGAATTAAATAAAGATAAAAATAAAAAAAATATTTAAAAAATCAAAAAAAACTCGACTGCTCAACTGAAATGCAAGAAACAAGCATGTTTACTATTGTATCCTTAGAATAGTATAATAGTAAAAGAGGTTTACTCACAGTGCACTCGCCGCACTCTCTATGGACTGACGGTTTGCCGATATACTTTTTTTTTTTAATCTATGAATTGAACGATAAAAACCCATACACATGGATATGTCAACCCCATCGTACCCTATTAATTTTATACATATTTATTTCTAAAAAGGAACACAAATAAATAACTAATTTGAATGAGAGAGACCCATTAATTAGTTAGCTTTGCTAGTCTAGTTAATCTTATCGCTAACTGCGATTTTGGACTTGTTAAAATTGTTTGGATTAACCCAACATCTAGAAAATTAAGTTTGAAGTCTTTAATTAATGCGTCTCTCTCATCTTTATTCCGTACACAATCCATCAGCAAGTGAAGTATATCTTCAATTTTATCACATACTAAACAATTGCAATAAAATATTGATATTATTTTCATTCTGATGATTTATTAATTTAACCCTACAACTACAACATCCAAATTTAATTAAATGAACCACAACATGGGTCATGGGTGACCCCAAAATAAAAAATGATTACTTACAAAATATTAAACTTTAATAAACTTAAACAATTATTACAAGGTTTTTTGGATATTAATGGAATGCTTAAGGGAAAAAAAATTAGTACAAATCTGAAAATCTAGATACATTGGTGACAAATAGGTAACCTGTGTTGTGCACATATATTTTTGGAGCACTTAACACATTTCTCTCTGCCCTTCCTATCTTTGGCTCTAGTGCATAAATAGCAGCGGGAACTTGAAGTTGATCGAGCTTGGGCTACCTGAGCACTGTTTTCTTCATCTACTCCCAAAACATGAAGCATTATCACTTTCAGAAATTTGTCCCATACCTCACGCAGTGCTGCAAAATTATCATTGACTTTCCTTGCTTCACGTGTCTCATAATCATCAAACCGCAAGTAATTTACCAAAAAATCGAACCTGTTCTTTGACATTGTGGCCCTGAAAATAGGTGGACCATCCACAATCGACCATAACTCGGACAAGTTTGTTTTAGCTGTTTTGTATAAACCACTACGATACATTAATCCAAATAAAGCCATCAACTCCACTTTATCAGTTTTAGAAGTGTAACGTTGGTTTTTTATGGTCTCAGAAATTCTGTCAATTTGTGCATTGGTATGCATCACAATAATATCCAATATTTCGTCTGGAAAAAATAGCTTCCACGCTTCTAACTCGGTTTTTGCGTCGCGTGCGATACCTTTAGGATGTTTCTACTTGCAGTGCGTGTATTAGGAACAGTGAACGGAGTTCTTCGCCAAGTATAACCATTTTTGCCCATACAGAAATCAGACAGAAGAACATCATCATCATCTGATCCAGATTCAACATCAAACAAATCATCTTCATCGGAGTGTTCGGATATATGTTCATTTTCTGCAGTATCAGATCCATCTTCGTCCGAAGAACTGGAGGTTTCACCTTCATATTCCTCCAAAAGTTGCTCAATTTCATTACTTTCAAGGGCTCGTGACGTTTAGGCCATATTGAAAGACTATTCGTGAAATTAAAGTGAAATCACATAACAGTTAATCACAAAAAAATAGTTTCGATAACCACAACACGGGTCGCGGGCGACCCCAAACTGCAATATCTCCGAATCTAATGAGCGTGCGCACCCCGCCATGCGTCACGGGCCACTGATTACCAATTACGGAAGGTACCTAGACGCACAGTGATGTAGGTGCAAATCTCGCTAAATTAAAATAAAAATACGTATGCGTGGGGTCACCCATGACCCCATGTTGTGGTTCTAGGGTTAAGAATGTCGTAGCCTATCGATGAACCTCTGCTATCAGAGGTGCATACAGCTAAGGAGTAGAATTCCCTGCCGGAGTCTGTGTTTCTCGATAGCTATAGCCTGGAGGTGTTTAAGTCAAGAGTGAATAGGTTACTTCTAGGTAAACGTGCTTCATCTTCGACCACATCACCACTTGCCATCAGATGAGTTGGTGGTCAAACGTGAGCTTATTATCAATAAAAAAAATGCAGTTACCAATGAAAGCTAAGATTAATCGAGAAAATGACAAAGCTCTTTGAAAAACTAAACGAAAATACATATTAAAGTATATTTTTTAAAGAAAAAGAACGGAAAGTAATTACTAAAATATATTACCTACTACAGTTCCGTTAATAGAAAATAATTTACGATTAAGTAAATAATTTTTAATAGAGTTACAAATCTAATTATTTTCACGTCAACGGTAATATTTCAATTGAGGAAAAACCACATTCAACTTCATTATGGTTCCTACCGTGTTTATTTTTTTAAACTTAAACTTGATTGATGGCTTATGAGGGTTTTGGTATAAGTCGAAAAATAAGTAACAAAATTAGAAAATTAGGTTCGTGGAGCAGGGGTGGCTCAGAGGTACGAGCTTGCCTTGCGTGTTGCAGGTCACATTTCTTTGTGGAAAATCTTTATCTTCACAACTGCTTTCAAATTTGAGAAGTAAAACATCTTGAGGAACCTACATGTCCCAGGGATAAAAATTGGCCAAGGGCGAGTCAGACTCGCCCATGAAGTGTTTCGTAGTAACTACGCCAAATAACTTTGTTTTTCATAGTATTGGTATGAATTACAAAGTTAAATTTGCGGTTTTAGAAAATATGCTGTATCTCAAAAACTGCTGACCCGATTTCGTTCAAACCAATTTTGGTTGAAAATTTACATTAAGATCTACAGACATATATTTTTTTTTAGATTTTTCACTCCATTATTATAGAAGTTAGAGGGGGGGATAACGCACATTTGACCGTTTTGGAAGCTTATATCATTAAACGATTAACTTTATGAAAAAGTGGTTTTAAAAACCTCAATTCTTTTTCAGTTCCATCAGCAAGTACCTTAAATAATAAAATAAAAATAATAAAATTCATTTATTGCAGGTCCATGACCCATATAAAATTAAATTAAAATAATCATTTTACTATTGCTTACAGTCATAAATTCCAAATGTCAAATAATATAACTATACGAGTAAACAGAGTTAAAAGAAAAATACAAAGGTGATTGAGTGAGAACAACTTATCCTGTTATACAATGTCAAATTATCAAATTAAATGTCAACATAAAAATAAATAAAAATTAATAATATCAGAATATCAAATTAATTGTAATCTATATGTCATACATACGTCAAACAACAGCAACGTGCCTGCCACAACAGTGCCTTATGTAGAGACAGTCAACTCTACCCGCAATCATTACCAGGACAGCGTTGGAGCTGGCTCGCACCCTGCGCACCAAGGACGCGCACCGCTTGCGCATGGTGGCGTGGAAACAGTCGGTGCGCGCTTCCGCAAACATGCCCGAGGCGCTGCAGAAACGAGGCAGCCCCAACACTGCTCTGAACGCATTGTTATACTGGACGCGGAGGGCATTGTAGCTAGCTTGTGTGTAGCGAGCCCACAGGCTGCACGTGTATAAAGAGGTGCAGTACGCCTTAAAAAGGGTGATCTTAACTGAGGTAGAACAACGTGCAAACCTGCGGGCGAGCATGTTTGCTCTTCTCGACAAAGCCCTCCGCTCCCGTTCGATGTCAGCATGGTCCCTGAGATCAGACACAAGCAAATGCCCTAGGTACTTAAATTGTTCTACTCTATTCAGAGGTAAGCCATACAGATAGATTGGAGGCACTGCTTCGGGGCACTTAGCACCACCTGCCGCAAAGACCATGCATTTACTTTTCGATACATTATATTTAAGACCATGCTCACCCGCATAGTCTTCACAGATACTCAGCAATCTCCTCAGACCACAGACCGACGCACTCAGCAGCACCATGTCATCAGCATAGCTCAAATTGTTGACGCATACGCCGTCAATATGACAACCGACATGCTCACTGCAGAGCGCAACGATGAGTGCGTCCACGTATAGGTTGAAAAGGGTGGGTGAGGTCAAGCCGCCCTGCCTCACACCACACTCCAGACGATATGGTTCCGACACCGCCTCCGCCCACCTGACATTGTTAACCTGATGCGTATACCAGTACCTGAAGATCGTCACAAGTTCACGAGGAAGGTTGATATTCTCAAGCTTATCCCACAGGATATCATAAGCAACCAGGTCGAATGCCTTCGATAAGTCGAGGAAACACGCATATATGGGGGTCTTACGTTCCGTATAGTATCTGACGGTGTGCTTAAGACACAGTATGGCGCTCTCTGTGGACAGCTGCGGTCTGAAACCAAATTGGTTATCGTGCAAGTCCACACATTCACGCAACCGCGTATTAAGCAAACCGTCAAATACTTTGGCTATGATGGTGGCCAGCGAGATTGGCCTATAGTTCGCCTTATCAGCAAGGTCACCGGTTTTGTTTTTTACAACAGGCACCACCACAGACCTCATAAGCAAAATCCCTGTGTTACGGGTTACTACGCTTAGCACTGACAGTTATACAACTAATTCAGAAACTATCCATTTACAAAAATATAAAATTTAAGTACAGGTACACAGAAAATAGTATTTACTATTAGAAGGAAAAATAATGTATGTGATTCATGTGTGGGATGTGATACTGAGTGTATTTGTACATACCGAACTAGCACAGAAATTTCACTTTTTCCATACCCGGGAATCTTAACCATTTTGCTTAAGCAGTAGGTCTTCTAAGTTTTAGATTACAAAGTTAATAAGTTACTTCTAGGCAAGCGTGCTTCATCGCTTAACATCAGGTGAGATGGTGGTCAAGCGAATAAGTAATAAAAGAATAAGTTTAAGTATTTCTGCGACATTTGTTTCCGCTGCCGCTGTCTTTGAAATAAATTGATAAAAACAGCAAAAAAAAAATTGAACACAATACAAAACTTCCCACGTACAATTCAACACGAATTCGAATCCAATATTACACAAAGCGGAGCAACTTCATAAAGACGTAAGACATCCATCACGGAACACAAAAAGTATGCTCGTTCCGATGTCGTACATTTCAGCGAGAAGCGTCTCCCCGTATGTTGGCAGAACTTCATCAAACAACGCTTCAACTCAATAGTTGACCTTTATTGTCGGGGGATAGGGTGCAAGATTGTGTGCTATGCGCGAAATGGGACAGATGATGCGGAGTTAGAAATACTGGATGTGTACGTTACTTATTTTTAAGGGACAATTAACAGCTACAATATACAAACGTTTATTGTCTTAACAATATTGCAGCCCACTGCATTATACGCATATAAACAAAGAGTATAAAAGCAGTAATATATATTAATAATATATTTCGACTTTGCTTTGTAAACTATAATAAAAAAAATAATAATAAAAGACTAAATAAATAAATAATAAACTCAATAAATAAATAAAAATAAATAAATAAATAATAAAAAACTTAAAAATATTTTAAGTTTTTTTAGATATATTTTCAAAAAATAGAAATGTATAACTTTGTCATTTATAGAAACCAAAGTTATTTTCCGTAGTTGCTACGAAATCCTTCATGGACGAGTCCGAATCGTACTTATCGGTGCCAAAAAAGAAATGGTTTACTTACAGTTACGATTATAAATAAGTATGTATAGGTAGTTAAGATATTAGTAGTATATAGTATTAGTTAATATATGCAGTCAACAAAGTTACTAATTGCATATCTGGACTCAGAAGTTGACCAGTTTTCACTAGTTGCAGCATTTTCCAGCACAGCGGTCCCGACAATGCGCTTCGTAACATATCATATAATGAGGGATGACAAGCTCCTGCTACGTGTTTAATTTTCAACATGATTAATTTTACTCCAAATATATAATTTTTATGTTGTACAAACATCGTATAAAAACGTCATGTAAAATTGTCAAAAAATTACAGCCTAATGGTAAACGATAGATGAGGTCTGCGATGGAACGAGGGAGCCCAGATGTCTGTTCACTCTTGCTTTAGATGTAGTAAAGTGCTTAAGTTAAACTCGATTGAAAGTTGGTACAACACTTTCGTATCTGCCAGTGTTTGCAGGGGCCATGATGATGTCGCTAATCTGTTAAATCTCAGGCTTGGTGAGGTTGGCGTTGGCTACAACTAAACCGAAATTCCCTACGTCGCCGAGCTTCTGATTCGAAATCATCACTTCAAATAGCGCAAACCAGAGACGGAGTTTGCCACGCCAGAATTGCGGGATTCTTGACTTGATGCTTATCATGTCGATTGCTTCTTGGCTCAGGACGAGTTTTGAGGCTTCTTCTGACAACGAAGACATAATTTGTTATTTGTTTATTTTATTTTAGGTTTCCACGTTTGGGCCGTAAATATAGGGAAAGATTAATTAAATTCTTACAAAACAACTAAAAATAATACCAAAGCAGGAAAGCGTTTTCTGAAGTCTGCTGAACCGTGTGTAAGCTGTAAGCTTCGTGCTCCAAGCGAATTGTAATTTTCTCTACCTATTCCAATTTGATATGTTTTAACTAATTGTAACCGTATTTGATTATATAAATGTCAAAAGTGTCAGGACATAGAAGCTGGCAGAAAGGTCTACAGCTTGGCTGTGCGCATAATAAATTTTGAGGAGAAGCGCCTAGTATGACAAGACGGTATATCAACCAAGTGTGGATGATACCCAGTAGTGCGGCTTGACTTAAATAATTCGCGTGGGAGCCGATTTCTTTATTTTGGTGGGAAATCATCTAATGACTCCGGAGTGGAAGGGAGTGTCAGACTTCTACTGACTAAAAACCCACCCAGTTCCTTCAAATGTTCTTGTGTTCTGGGGCCGCGGTATCTCGTTAGGACATTCCCAAAACCCCGTAAGGCAATGGCGCCCCATCAATGCTGCTGACTGAAAGAAAGAAAGAAAAAATATATATTTATTAATTATACAAAGCACACAATACAAAGTATACAAAAGGAAAGAAACCAAATAAAAAAACATTAAAAAAAACAAATTAAGTACATATTTGCATTTACACGTAAATAACAAATTACGTGTGCCTCGCGGCTGCGCCCAAAAGGCTCGGTTCAGCAAAATGCCAGACAACTAGTGCCTGACGCTGGTTTTCAACCGAACCTAACGTTGAAGTGACTACCGGATGTGAACCAGCTTTGTATAGAAAATAAATAAATAATAATAGGTATATATATTTATATTTATGTTTTGTCCATACGTAAAAATAAACAATTAAAGCGTCTGTTCGGTAAAAAGAAGTGTGCTTTCTAAAAAGGAGACTGCTCTTTGAGTCACGCGTAGAAAACGACGTGTCCCAGGCCTGGTCCTAACCGGACGTATGTGAACTTTCCCTGCTCGCCACCCGCAAGCCCCTGCCTACGGTGGCCGGCAATCCGCTCGCGATCCCTGACAGCATTCGATGTTATCTTCACTGTTTTAACCGCGTGATTCTTGATAACTGGGAGTTTTATAAAAGTAGCCTATGTGTAATTTAAAAACAGCTATCTACAGACCAAATTCCATTCAGATCCATTTGGCCGTTTTGGCGTGACTGAGTAGCAAACATCCGAATAGCCATTAACTCTTTCGCATCTATAATGAGTAATATAATAAGATTAAAATAAAATAAGACTTACCATGTGTACTGTATGTGTACTACCACACTTCTATATATATATATAACTCAAAGGTGACTGACTGACTGACTGACTGACTGACTGACTGACTGACTGACATAGTGATCTATCAACGCACAGCCCAAACCACTGGACGGATCGGGCTGAAATTTGGCATGCAGGTAGATGTTATGACGTAGGCATCCGCTAAGAAAGGATTTTGCGAAATTCCTACGGGATCGGGATTTACACGGGAAAAACTTCCCACGCGGGCGAAGCCGCTGGCACAAGCTAGTTATACATAAAATTGTGAAAGAACAAAAACATTCGGCTCTGTACTTATATGAGAGAAATCGTTTATAAAACTGATGGCAAACAATAATAAAAAATACTACTAACAGTAATATTCTTAAACACATTGAACACCGTATCAATGTTTTTGCATCATTGCACAGTTAAGCTTGAAGTATTTTTAATGCATTGCTCACTTCCATTTATCTTTACAAAGCTTAGAAAAAGATAAACCGTAACTTTTTTTCATATATTTCAGTAAATACAGAACATATTTTGCATTTTTAAATCTCAGTTTAAACTTTCTTCACACTTTTTAGACTCTGACTATTTTTTAAGATAATCACATTAGATTAAGTAGATTTATTCGTATGTGCTTAAGGTTTATTTACTTATTCTATTACCCAATTTACGGTAATTTTAACACCTGAAAAGCTTATTATAAGTTTATTACACTTAAAAGCTAACACAATACGCCTTAAAATTAATGACAGTCATTAACTTGGGGCTAAATAAAACCCCTTTTACATTTTTGCTTACTTTATTTTATAGTATTTCAGCATTAAAGTCTTTTAATTACTGAAATCTTTAAGATCTCGAGAATCTTTTAGATTTAGTAAGTAAAAAAATGGCCAAGTGCGAGTTAGACCCGCCTATGAACGGTTCCGTAGTAACTACGCCAAATAACTTTGTTTTCATAGTGTTTTTATGAATTACAAAGTTATATTTGCGGTTTTAGAAAGTATGCTGTATCTTAAAAACTGCTGACCCGTTACCACTTTGGAAGCGTATATCTTTTAAACAATAACTTTATGAAAAAGTGGTTTTATAAACCTCAATGTCATTTTTAAAGACTTGTCAATAAATACCACACACGCATAGGATTCTGAAAAAAAAAAATCAGTTTCAGTTCCATGTATGGGGAGCTCCCCTTTATTTTATTTTTTTTAATTGTTTTTCTTAAAATCGGAAAGCGGTTCACAGAATACATCTTTTTTCATATGTATAGTCTAGTTTCACATGTATAGTCTTAATAGTTTCGGAATAAAATGGCTGTGACATACGGATGGACGGACAGACAGACATACAGACATAACTAAACTATAAGGGTTCCGTTTTTTGCCACTCGGCTACGGAACCCTAAAAACGGTTAATTGGTAATAACAGTTTACTGATATAACTACTTTAAAGATTTTGAGTCTTTTTCAAGGATAGTTTTTGCGTTTTGATCGATTCTGCGCTACCACAAGCTGGCTCGTTTTTGCCTGGAGAATTAGCATTGTCATTTGGTTGTCAGAAACCTGTAAATCAGGCACTAGTCTTGCCAAGTTGTATCGTGTTCTCCAGCTACTGGGTTAGATAGACATTCGGTCCATGTAAAACTTAGCTACTTACTTAGCATCATCCGGTGAAACTCGAAGCCGAATCTAACATGGGTGAAAAGGGTTTACACTTTCCCACCTATTTTGGGGTCAGCAGGTGATAATAATTAGAACCAGAATATTTATTTGTGAATCATAGGTACATAAAGTTATCAGGTCGATTCAGATTATGATAAAAATATATATAGAATTAGAATATTTATTTGTGAATCATAGGTACATAAAGTTATCAGGCCGATTCAGATTATGATAAATAAGCATTTTTAATTTAGAATTAGAATCAGAATATTTATTTGTGAATCATAGGTACATTGAGTTATCAGGTCGATTCAGATTATAATAAATAAGTATTTTCAATTTAAAATTAGAATCAGAATATTTATTTGTGAATCATAGGTACATTGAGTTATCAGGTCGATTCAGATTATAATAAATAAGCATTTTTAATTTAGAATTAGAATCAGAATATTAATTTGTGAATCATAGGTACATTGAGTTATCAGGTCTATTCAGATTATAATAAATAAGCATTTTCAATTTAGAATTAGAATTATAATATTTATTTGTGAATAATAGGTACATAAAGTTATCAGGTCGATTCAGATTATGATAAATAAGTATTTTCAAATTAGAATTACAATCAGAATATTTATTTATGTACATAAAGTTATTAGGTCGATTCAGATAATAATAAATAAGTATTTTGAATTAGAATCAGAATATTTATTTGTGAATCATAGGTACATAAAGTTATTAGGTCGATTCAGATTATGATAAATAAGTATTTAGAATTAGAATCAGAATATTTATTTGTGAATCATAGGTACAGACGCCAGCACATGAAGCTACCCGAAACTGTCAAATTTTCCCAATCAACCTTGAACTTAATTTCTTTAACAATAAGGTTGAAAAACTATTAAAGAAATTTGACAGATTGTTGTAGCTTGATGTGCTGCCGTCTGTACATAAAGGTGTTAGCTCGAATCAGATTTTTAGTTATTTTCTCTTTAGTTTTATTTACATGTATAGAATAGATGTATATATAATGAAAAAGTCAACGTGTCAATTTAACCACATTTGATTGTATTCCTTTAAAAATAAGAACATAAAATCTTTTGCCTTAACTCAATGTCACTTCCAGTGAATAGAATCCAGTGTAAAATAAAGTGTATTAGAGCTGGGTTGAAGGCGCTCTTACAGCAGGAAATGTGTCTCATCGATTAGCACGTTAGTGCGGGTTCGGTGCCTGCGCGAGTATCCCCCTCTGAACCTGACGTAACAGCCTGTCGTTTTAAGCTTAGCTCACACTTTAGCCAAATCGTGTTTCAATATAAAACAATGAACAGGGAATGTCTTAAGCAATTGATATTGAGAAAAATGCAATTAAAATTTCGTTTTTTTTGTGATAGTCTCACGTTTGACCACCATCTCACCTGATGGTCGAAAATGTGGTCGAAGATGAAGTACGCTTGCCTAGCAGTAACCTATTCACTCTTGACTTAAAGATTCCCAGGTTATAGCTATCAAGAAACACAGACTCGGGCAGGGAATACCACTCCTTAGTTGTGCGCACAATGAAAGTATTCCCAAAACGTTTTATGCGTATGGGTGGGATGTCCACCATGTAACGATGGCGCATCGCTGTTCGTCTTGTAGTCCGATGATGAAACAGGGTTGGAAGAATTAGTTTGAGCAATTCTATCGCACACTAATCAAAGTATAATCGATACAAAACCGATTGTTTAACGATAAAAAAATGTACTTGAAACTAATTAATGCTTATTGTTGCACTATATTTTATTTTAGTTATTAAAATGTAAAAAGATAATGATAAAAGAAAATTTATTCCGAAAAGCTTTTGTTTTTCGCCTATCTTGATATGGACATGTGATGAGAAGGAATGACACGGATGTGACTCTAAACTAAGTGGTAAAAGAAGGCCGAAGAAGAGACAGAAGAGGAGGAGTACCTAAATGTTAGTGTGACGTCTGACAGGGGGGAATGGAAAAAGAAAACGTGTTGCGTCGACCCCAAGTTATTGAGATACGGGTAGAAAGATAACGAATATTTTATTTTTCTCTAACAAAGCGTAACCAAATTCTTTTTTTATTTTTGTTCCATTTTTACCTTTGGGTCACAGAAGTATATTTTTTATGTATTAATTGCAAATGAATTGGTCCAGTAATTTTGGGTTTTGTTTTTAAATATAAAGAGGTGCGGTGTGCGCTGGCAAAATTAATCTAATAATTTATTCTTTTTTGGGTCACATCTTTCCTTTTCGTTGGAGGGAATTAGCTGTGTAACGTACACCGCGAGCTAACAGTTGATTGTTATTAAAATCAAAGTTGCAACTAGGCTTAGAAATAGTAGTTTTTAAAAAACAGAAATGTACATGTGGCGCCTTAAACGCCCGCCCGACACGCTTTCCTAGTGTTATAGCCGATAAAAAGAACTTATTTATTTATATTTAATTAAAACGTTAAAAAAGATAAGAATAGTAATAATTGTGATTGAAAATTGAAATGATATAAGATAAAATTAACATGGAACAGTAGACACTCTTGCATACTTCCTCTCACAGAACACCAGACATGCACGCATAATTTTACTCCATTCGTCAGCAAACACATCACATTCAGGGTTGGCAGTCAGGAGGGCATTGAGCATCCTTAGAGTGCGACATACTGGGGATTCAGCTCTGACGGCAGTTTTGGAAGTCGGTGGAGCAAACAAATTGTGCAAGCGGTTCTGACGGTGTCCGATGTACTTGTCAGGCACGAATAGTCGGCAAAAAAGGCCATGGAGCTCGGGACCATTAATGAAGAAGTGGCGTAACTCCCCAGCAATATGGCCCTGTTATGCTTTAAAAAATTTAATTTAGACTGCTTAGCCTTTTTCCAACTATTTTGGGGTCGGCTATCAGTCTAACCAGATGTAGCCGATTATTAGTATTTTAAACGAAGTGATTACTTATCTGATCTCCGCAACCTCGTTGCTAAGCAACGCGATACCCCTTGGCTAAAGTAGAGCAGATTTACTGCCTTCTCTCTACTCGTAACTACTTTCAAAGATGTTTAAATGACAGCTGGAACCAAAGTTTAACGTGCTTTCCGAGGCTCACACCCTCGAAGGGGCAATAGGCGGCGACCTCTCGCTCCTGGTCCAGGTTCAATCCATGGTCCGGAGCGAGGAGGCATGGGAAGCAGTCACCTTTTTCTGCGAAGCAGTTATGCGAGCGAAGGAGGTGGCGGGACGCGCGTGGGAGAGGCGGGTCTCACAGCCTTCGCGCCCCAGCCGCCGCAGAAGACGTTCCGGGCGTCGGGAGTCACAGGGCGACTCTCAGCCGACGTAAGCGCGGGCCTGCGGGCTGCGAGCAATGGGTAGCTCGCCGCCCGACAGAAACCAGGCCCGTGTAGACAGCGCGTCGTGTTCCACGCGCGCCTCAAAGAGTGTCAGCAAATTGTCGGGGCCCATAAGGGGGCCGTTGCCTGCCTGGGTTGCGGAATTGTTCGAAAGAGTTACCGAGGCCTCGGAACACGAAGGGTATATGATGGAACACGAATGGGTTTTAGTCAGTAGAAGTCTGACACACTCTCCCGCTTCACCCAGATCTCCAGTCAGTCATAGGATGATTCCCCAAACTAAAAAAAAATGTATCACACCGCCAACTTCCAAACTCTGCCAGCTTCTGTTCCCTTTCACATATGACTAGAAAGCCTTTAAAACAAGTGTGAACAGGCATATTCTAGGCTCACTCCGTCTATCGTTGACCTTAAGAAAAGAGTAACTGTTGAGTTTCTTGCCGGTTCTTCTCTACAGAAAACGACAAATTTCAAACCGTGCCCTAACTTCTAACGTTTTGTAAGGCCTATGTGAAATAAAATATTTTGAGTTTGAGCTGAGTTTGAGTTTGACTTATCTGTTCGCTTACCATTAGGCGAGATCGAGGTCGAAGGTGAACTCACCCAAAATAAAAATAAAAAAATGAAATATGAAAGGAACGATAACAAAAACTAAAATGCTTACCTAGAACACTGTGTGTTTGTTTACCCCTAGGCAACAACTTAGTGACTGTCCATAAATTTCATGGGTAAACAAAATAGGTAAATTTTGTCGGCGGTGTTTTGGTTTGCGATGTGGCCCGATTTGCGCCAGCCCTTACCAAACATTTTTCGTACAGATAATTTTAGACATTTTAGGCAAAAAAAGTATGTTGAATAATTTATATGTGGAAAATTTTGTGCTATTTTTTAAGCGATGTTATTCGATTTAACACCCACCTAACTGTTCAATTGACCGTGGAGTTTTAGTTCGATATTTTATCCAGTTTCAGTAATTCAATTGAATTGTAATACTGTTCACTCGCTTTTTGTTTGTTTAAAAACTGAATAGGTTAGGTTAGGAAAAAAAAAAGAATTTATTTGTTTGTTAACTCCAATGAACTTAATTTAAGTCTTGAAGTCCTAGAAATGGCACTAGATAATTAACACTGGGACTACCATTAGAGAGGTATTTGAGTGAGGACTTTAGTGCGGGAACTGTCAGATCAGGTATAGAGTTCTGACAGTTCCCGCAGAGAAAGGTCGGCACCACTCGAGGCCCACGTACTCCTGCAGCCCCCAGAGCAAGTCTTGTCCGATCAAACCTGTCTCTAGCTACCTTTCCCTAAAGACAGTCTCTTCGTGTAAAATATTAGTACTCAGTTGCATCCAATCAGGCTGGAAACTGACCCCGACATGAAAAAGCTAAGCATATCTACCATTCCCAATGCAAAGTCTACCCCAGAATCGAAGCTATGCGAGTATATTAAAAGCCTGCTTTGCATATTAACGACACGTATGTCGCCTGATAATACCTGAGCTGGGATGCCTATAACTTACGTGCAAGGCGGTAAGTGGAACACTTCGTATATGGACATGCATTTAGCAGTTCATCTTGTGGTTAGAGCATTATTATTCTCAAGTGAGATGCTGTTTTACCATCTTATTTTGTTCAAGGTTTTACCCGGTGTTTCTCTTGAGTGAAAGGTTTTTTCAATGCCTATGTCTTTCTTCAAGGCTTTATTTATCTCTGTACCTAATTTCGTCAAAAAGTGGATTATGATATAGCCTAGATTTTTATTTTTGATTGATAATAGGTTCGCGTTTGACTACCATCTCACCTGATGTTAAGTGATGATGTGGTCGAAGATGGTGCACGCTTACCTAAAAGAAACCTATTCACTCTTGTCTTAAAGACCCCTAGGTTATAGCTATCGGGAAACACAGACTCCGGCAGGGAATTCCACTCCTTAGACGTACGCACAATGAAAGTATTCCCAAAACGTTTTGTGCGTATGTGTCGAATGTTCACCATGTAACGATGGCGCATCGTTGTCTTGTAGTCCGATGACGGAACGAGCTCGGCAGAATTAGATTGTGTAATTCCATCGCACACTTTCCGAAATGTAACCGATAGAAAACCGATAGACTAGCAACTCTTCTTCGATGGTCAAGGCTCTAGAGCTTTGACTCGACCAGTGCATCGTTGCAAATGAGTATTTTAGCCCGTTTCTCGATTGACTCAAGTGCGTCCAGTTGGTACTTGGCAGATCCAGATACAGATTGAGCAACTGTTTTGGTGTGAAGTACTGTCTCACTTCGATACATAAAAGTTGTAGAAATGTATGCCTATTTAAATGAATGAACAACTATTTGCAGTAGAAGTCAAGGTTTTGGCTACGAAAGTCACACACTTCTATTAGCGTTACCTCAAATCCTTCAAGTCATCGCCTCACTATATCTAACCACTACCAATGTCCAAAAATTATTTTATACCTACCACTATATTTTTATCGTTAAGAAACCCTTTTACAATAAATAATATTCTATCGTAACACTTTTAACCATAATTTAGATTAACTTTGCTTAAGAAGTTTGAGGTGAAGGGCCAGTGATGCCCAAGTTACATAACAACTTAGGTACAAATCGTAAAAAAAAAATACGTACGACATGGGTTCGAACCCTCGCAGCAAATAACATTGTGTTATGTTCATTTACGCCATTGCTCTGAAAACGGTGATGAAAAACACCTTGAGAGAACTGGCTTGTCCTTTTTAGGGTTCCGTAGCCAAATGGCAAAATATGGAACCCTCATAGTTTCGTCATGTCTGTCTGTCTGTCCGTCCGTCCGTCCGTCCGTCTATCTGTCACAGCCATTTTATTCCAAAACTATTAAGACTATACATGTGAAACTTGGTAGGTAGATGTATTCTGTAAAGCGCTTTCCGATTTTAAGAAAATATTTTTCATGAAACCTATGCGTGAGTGGTATCTATAGATAGATATTTAAAAATAACATTCAGGTTTGTAAATCGTTTAAAAGATATACGCTTTCAGAGTGGTAAAATGTGTGTCTAACTTCTATAATAATCGAGTGAAAAATCTAAAAAAAATATATGCTGTAGATCTTAATGTAAACTTTCAAAGAAAATCGGTTTGAATGAGATCGGGTTAGCAGTATTTGAGCTATAGTATATTTTCTAAAACCGCAAATATAACTTTGTAATTCATACAAACACTATGAAAAACAAAGTTATTTGGCGTAGTTACTACGGAACCCTTCACAGGCGAGTCTGACTCGCACTTGGCCAATTTTTTTCCGATGGGAAAACCATCAAATAATTTCTACCGCTCTGGGTTAAGCGGAAGGGAGTGTCAGACTTCTACTGACTAAAAACCCACCCTGTTCTGTTAAAGTATCAAAAAGAAAACAAATAAATCGATACTAAATTGTCTATGCACAATCACATTTCCTCATTCTAATCTTTTCCCATCCCTAATTCATTCACTTCCTGCCAATCCAAAACCATAGTCCATAAGTCAGTCTTATACTAATCTCTCAACAAGAAAATGGCGCGGTAATTTTATCGGCTCTAAATCAAACATACTTCTACCTACCAAGACTAATACTTTATCAATCTACGTTGGTGATAAGTGGCAATTAATGGGGCGCTCTGGAGCAGTGTAGTGATCATTGGCCACGGTTCAACTCGCCGACGAAGACCCGTGAGTTACCTTAATTTCCTTAACCTGCTCTCATGTGTATGTGCACGGCTAAAATTCCCCTAAGGACGCAGTTCCACTTATCGAAGGTTTAATCAATCATAACAATAACACTGTTCCTTCAACTTACGTTCCGGGGCAGCGGTATCTCGTAAGAACATTCTCGCAACCCCGGCAGGTACCGGCACGTCTCAGGACTGAAATGTTAATGCGTGTAGTGCAGGGAATGGGTTGTAAAGTGGATTACAACCCATTCCCTGTCATTGAGAAGTGGTCTGCAACATAGCAGTAGAAACGTAATAGTCCAAGTATGTATTATGTAATCTGTCTCCTTTAAGTTCTGTCCATCCAAAGGCTGTCTGTAAGACATCGCCCTGTCTGATAAGACCGCCCATTGTACACTTTATTTTTTGTATCCATTGAAATATTGTAAGATGTACAATTAAGTATACAAGGTGTAACAGATTAAGCGCAATTTCTCAGACACCCCAATAAGAATATTAAAATAGAAATCTAAAACAACATCCGTAACTAAATAAATTAAAACTTAACCTAGACATTTTTTATAAAATAGTTATTCTTACTAAACGCAAAACGTATGTGCGTCATACAATATCCTTACGTTAATGTTAGCGGCCGATACGCACACGAGCGCAATTCCTTGAATTTAGGATTGTATTAATTTGTCATGATACTGGGTTTCCATTTTAAGTTAAATGAAAGATTTTTCCGTCAATATTTAACACCTATTTTTTATGACGGGAACCGATTTAGAAGCTGATTCTGAACCAACTACTTTCAGGAAATGCGTTTATTCTGTTACACGTTGTATAATAAACAAATATGTAATTTGTTACTTTCCACTGCTAAAACTGCGTACAGCTAAGGAGTGGAATTCCCTGCCGGAGTCTGTGTTTCCTGATAGCTATAACTTCTAGTTCTTTAAGTTAAGAGTGAAGATGTAACTTCTAGATGAGCGTGCTGTCATCTGTGACCACATCATCGTTTACTGTCGTGAGATGGTAGTCAAACAGGAGCCTGTAAACCACAAAAAATTGACCAAGTGCGAGTCAGACTCGCCCATAAAGGGCTCCATAGTTAACTATGCCAAAAGTATACTTGCGGCTTTAGAAAATATGCAGTATCTCAAAAACTGCTGACCCGATCTCGTTCATGCTAATTTTTGTTAAAAGTTTACATTAAGATCTACATATATATTTTTTTTAGAGTATTCACTCCATTATTATAGAAGTTAGAGGGGGTGCGGATACATTTTACTATTTTGGAAGCGTAGAACTTTTAAACGATTAACTTTATGAAAAAGTGGTTTTAGAAACCTCAATGTCATTTTCACAGACCTTTCTATGTCTACACAAGTATAGGTCTCATGAAAAAAAAAATTCAGTTTCAGTTCCATGTATGGGGAGCCTCCCTTTATTTTAAATATTATTTTTTTTCTTAAAATCGGAAAGCGGTTCACAGAATACATCTACCTACCAAGTTTCACATGTATAGTCCTAATAGTTTCAGAATAAAATGGCTGTGACATACGGACGGACGGACACACACGGTACACGACGGGCACACGGTGAAACTATGAGCGTTCCGTTTTTTGCCATTCGGCTACGGAACCCTAAAGAAAACACCCTAAAACATGACATGTAATGAAAATAAGCCTGAATACATAAAACGCTAATTTACTTAATGTGAAATGTCTATTGAATGCTTCGTTTAATGGTTATTAATTAATTCATTACAGGGGACTTGCATTATCAGGACATTTTCCCTTTACGACCCTCCCTTCCCCCTTCCCGTTTCCTTCTGTCTTTCCTACCTTTCTTTGTGTAATTTCTGTCAGAAACCGCTAAGCCTTCTGTAATTTATAAATTAAACGTTAAATACTTAATTCCTTTCTTATTCGTGGTTATGAAGCCTTTATTTCATCGTTTGATGTAAATGCGCTTAACAAAGATGGTTAATAGATTGTGGCAGAATTTTATAAATTAAGTTGTTGTATTTTGTCTAGGTTGCTTTTTACACTGTTTGTCTAATTGCCAGTTAAGGTTCTTCTGACCAAAATCTTACCCGTTGTAATACGGTGTTGTAGTTTAATAAGAAGCATAATTATACTCACCTTATTCGCAGCAAGTTGAGTCTTTTAACTCGTTATTTGGTAAACAAATTAGAAATCAACTATGTATCAGCCGAATGCCATCTTTTTTTTAATTTATTTTTTATTCAGTATGCGCTCACTCTTGACCTCGATCTCGCCTGATGGTAAGCGATAGATGAAGTCTACGATGTGACGAGCGAGCCCAGAAGATGCCTGTTTACTCTTTCTTTAAAGGTTGAAAGGTCATAAGTGGCAGGGAACACAGAAGCCGGCAGAGAATTTCACAGCTTGGAAGTGCACACAATAAATCTGGAGGAGAAGCACTTGGTAGGAGAAGACGGTATATCAACCAAGTGTGGATGCTATCCAGCCGTGCGTCTGGTAGACAGGTAGTGAAAGGGAGATGGAGGGATCAGGTCATGGAGCTCCTGCGCACACTCCCCGAAGTACAATCTGTAGAAAACCAACAGACAAGCAACGGTTCGCTGATGAGCCAGGCTATGAAGCTTGCCCGATAGCGCCTCGTCACCTATAAGTAGCCCTGCGCTCGATCGAGTCCAGTGCAGCAAGTTAAGATGAACATCTTAACAAGCATCTGGTTAAGATGAAGCCAGAAAAGAAATAGACTCAGCATTACTAATTAGTATTAGCATTTCTAAACCAAATTGATTTGAAATGTAATAAAACAATTAATTCCACTGAAATATTTCTGGTAATTA
Organism: Tholera decimalis; assembly: GCA_943138885.2. Classification (NCBI taxonomy): domain Eukaryota; kingdom Metazoa; phylum Arthropoda; class Insecta; order Lepidoptera; family Noctuidae; genus Tholera; species Tholera decimalis. The sequence goes on from OW964559.2 coordinate 42,690,386, forward strand.
CAGTTGTTAGGGTTCCGTAGTCAACAAGGAACCCTTATAGTTTCGCCATGTCCGTCTGTCTGTCCGTCTGTCCGCGGTTTAGCTCAAAAACTATTGGTACTAGAAAGTTGTACTTTGGCATGAGTATACACGTTAATGACGCCGAAAAAGTGGTCAAATAAAATTTTGGAAAAAACAATTATTTAGGGTACTTCCCATACATGTAAAATGGGATGATAATTTTTTTTTCCGTTCTTCCCATAGTGTGGGATATCGTTGGATAGGTCTTTCAAAAATATTAGGGGTTTAATAAAAACGTTTTTTGATTAAGTAAACCGTTCGTGACTTATCTAGCTTTAAATTACCAATTTTCGTTAGAGTCAAGTCCCTCTCCCCCTCTATCAACTAAACAGTTGTAGTTAGAAATTGAAATGTCACGGCAGTAGTACCTATACACTGCGAGGGTCGCCCTGAGGACACAGTCGAGCACACGGTGCAGGACTGCCCAGCTTGGGCAGAGCACCGACGTGTCCTCACGGCGACAATAGGCGGAGACCTCTCGCGCCCGGCCTTGGTCGAGGCCATGCTGCGGGGCGAGAGGGAGTGGGAAGCGGTCGCCTCCTTCTGCGAAGCAGTCATGCTTCCGAAGGAGGAGGCGGGCCGCGTGAGGGAGAGGATGGCGTCCTCCCTCCAGCCCAGCCGCAGTGGTAGACGCCCACGGCGTCGGACGTCGGCCGACGATCTCCGGCCACCGTAGGCGCGGGCATGCGGACAGCGAGTAAAGGGCAACTCGCTGTCCGACCATGGACCATGCCCGGGTCGACGGCGCGTCGTGTTCCACGCGCGCCTCAAAGAGCGTCAGCAACATGACGAGGCCCCCTCTGCAGAGGGCCGAAGCCCGCCGGGGTCGTGGGACTCATCCCGTTACCGTGGCCCCGGTATGTAAAGGGTTATTGAAGGAACACCGTGGATTTTAGTTAGTAAAAGTCTGACAGTCCCTCCCACCCTGCCCGGAGTGGGAGGACTTATTTGATAATTTTACCACGCTAAAAAAAAAAAAAAAAAAAAAGTAGTACCTATATATAACGAATTTAAAGGAAAACTATCACACATAAGTGGGCTTTACGAGTTTACGAGTAATAGTTGACCCATTGTACTTGACTCGAAAATTTTGAACGACTCCATAGAAATGTCGATAGATGGCGCTAAGCGCCAGTTGTATCGTGCTAGTTTCTTGTGACGATTGAGTAGTGTAGCTCTGTGTCCGTATTTAAATTCAAAACACCGGCTATCACAAGTTTTATACAAATCTCTAAAAAAAATTAAAACTTTCCGTGCAAAATTGTCGGATCAGGTGAGGATTTGTATAGGAAGTCAAATTAGTTAGGTAGTCATGTTTGGCTTTTAGTTAGAGCATGGTACAAACCGATCAGTCAGCGAATACGACACGCACTTAGCTGTTATAAAAACTACGGAACCCTACACTGCGCATGGCCCGACACTCACTGGACCGGTTTTATTTTCTAGTAATTACAGCCGTGTGGGGTCGCGCTTGGGTCATGGGGCCCGAGGGCGCCTTGCCGGCTTATCGATTCCTTGCGAGACCAGAGGCAAGGCAATGTGCCAGTCTTCTGGGCACGTTCCCGGACGACAGCGATGTGGAGGAGTATTTCGACAGTTATGCTATTTTTTTTTTATATTTTTGGTTTAGTTGTGTTTTTTTTTTCATTTAAAAGAATTCACATTACTAGCAATCTTTTCGACCCCCTCTTTTGTTTTCTTTCTTAAGTTAAAAGTGGAATTAATTGTCGAAGCAAAAACTCATTTCTAGAAACAACACATTGGCATTCAGAGAGTACGCTTAACGCAGAACTATTGTCACTCGATTTCCACGCTAGTGACGCTTTGTCCCGCACCGTCAATCCATCTGCCAAGACCAGATAAAGCGACGATGGAATACGAACTATCCCGAAGGCGCACGAAGACGCACGAACCCCAACGACAATGCACGAACGGGAATTAGCATATGACGATACGCTGTCGGAAGTAACAGACGAGTAGAGAAAGTTTAAGTACTTAATGCACTTCTGTAAGGATTTTGACACCCGGCTTTCTGAAAGCATTGATGAAGTCTGTTTTATGTAGCCATACTGCGAGAGTCGTTATAGCCCTAATAATCCCGATGCCGTGGAAATTTAGGGATAAAAAATAGCGTATGTGTTATTCTGATGTTTAAGCTATATTACTATATAGTTTCATCGAAATCCGTTAATTTGTTTTTTGCGTAAAAGCGTAACAAACTTTCACATTTACAATGTTAGTAGGAAGTAGGACTAGTTTTTGTAAAGTTTTATTTTCAGCGAATGTCAGTATCCTTCCCTAAGATCCAATCTATCCATGTACTGAATTTCATGAAATACGGCTAAGTGCTTTAGCCGAAAAAGCGTAACATGCGGACAGACAGACAGATATACTTTTGCTTTTTAATATTATAGTTGGGATGTAGTGTTGGCTCTTAAGTGATGTGAAAAGTGGGTGAAAAAATCTAGCATTGTGATGGTAGCAGGTGTATAATGTTTCTATTTTGCTGAAAACTTAATATTTATTATTGTTGTTTCAGGTATGTGCCTACATTCAAGACTAATCGAGACTAGGATATAAGGAATGTTTAAAATAAGTATCAATCCAGATGGTAAGGTTTTTTTTATTATTTCGGATAGCCCGCTCTTCATCAAAGCTAAAGCAAGCATCAAAAATCAAGCTTCATGGTAAGCGACAGGTGAGGTCTATTATGGGACGAGTGAGTCCAGCAGCTGCCTGTTCACTCTTGCTTTAAAGGCTGACGGATCACAGTTCCACTCTTTGGCTGTGCGTACAATAAATGTAGAGGAGAAGCGATTAGTACGACAAGACGGTATATCAACTAAGTGTGGATGGTACTGTAATTGGGGCGTGTGTGTACTCGGGAAAAAATATGATTATATTTTTTAAGTTATTTTAATGTCGAGCCTGCTCTGCTCACGGCGTTCGAGCTGGCTAAAACATAGTGATCTGAATCGTTTCTAAAACAATTCGCTCGAAAATGGCTCGAAAATCAAATGTTGCGGTCGAAATTCAAATTATACCAGCCAGCTCGATAGGCTGACCGCTCGCATAGCAGAACTCCACAGTACTCTGCAGTGCGTCGGGTAGTTCAGCAGTGAAAGATCGACAATTGTTTTTGGATGATAAACTTGTAATTATAATATTATCCTTAGAAAACTTATGGAGGTTTTGTTTCCATTACCTGCCGGGGTTACGTGAATGTTCAAACGAGATATCTGTCCTTATATCCCTTTTTTGGTGGGAATATTATCAAATGAGTTCTCCCGCTCTGGGTTGAGTGGAAGGGAGTATCAGCCTTCTCCTGACTAAAAACCCACCCTGTATCTCGTTAGAACATTCTGCCCTGTCTGGCCCCTTCAATGCTGCTGAATGCTCTATTAGGCGCGCGTGGAACACCGCGAAACGAAAAGTAAATAGGCACCTACATAATTATTACCATTTTCAAAAAATGTAAACGCGCAGCAACAAAGTAATTTCTATCCTTACCTCTCCAAATTAACATTCCTACGCAATTTTCAAAACACAATACAAACAAATAAACATTTCTATTGAATTGTTTCCCATAAAAAGGTACCCTTACATCCATAAAAGCGGAACGTACGAAGTGTTCAATGCTGTGAAAATTTGCGTCGATTTCAATGTTGATTTGGCAGCACAGAGAAAACAACTAGAACTGTCATTGTTAACAGGTTCAATGATGAGCTGCATAATCTTGTTCAGAATGCCATTTTTTTAAGGATGGGAAATTATCCAATGACTGCCTCCTGATTTGAGCGAAGTGGGAGGGTGTGTCAGACTTTTACTGACTAAAACCTATCCGTGTTCCATCATATGCCCTTCGTGTTCCGACACAATTCCGCAACCCCGGCAGGCAACGGCCCTCTTGTGGGCCCCAACAATCTGCTGACACTCTTTGAGGCACACGTGGAACACGACGCGCCGTCTACACGGGCCTGAAACCAAAAATTTATATGAACTCATTTATTGTGCGTGCAAGCAGAAGCTTTAATAACAGGTGTAAGCAGCACGATTTTGACTCGTTTACATTAATTGTGATTGCGGCTAGGAGACACCTAAGCCTTGATTTTTTCAATTAATATTAATTTCTATTGTTACTGCTAAGTATCTATTTATTCATGCTGAATATTGTACCTACGATATGGTTTATAATAAGATTTTATATTAAGTGTTCACTGTAAGATTTTCTAGCTTCTAAACGTGAATACTTTTAATTGGCTTACTGTCAATTATACTACTTTTTTTCCAATATTTAATAGCTGTTAGTCTTACATACTTCTTAAATAAATAAAAAAAAAACGTAAACTATAATTAATCCTATGTGGTGCGGTTGCGAAGGTAGTTACTAGAAATTTCTCGAAGGACCGTGGCGGGAAAACAATTTTTGGCGGTGAAATATTGACCACACAGTATTGAGCCGACCAGGGGTAGGAAAAAAGGACTTACTTGGATATCTTGAGCTGGTTAGCTTGAGAAGGTGCACGTGGGTTGTATCTCTTTCTTCCTAGTTGTCGGGCACTTCACTTTAGTCTTTATTTTGTCACACTTGTGTGGCCAGCACGGATAGTTTTTTGAATTATAGATATATAAGCAGTTAATTATCTCGGCGCGACGGGGGGACTTGTCTTGGCGTGGTAACTTCACGGCGAGTTTTCGATGAAGACGAATAGACACAATATGGCGTAGGTAATTATACCCTTCCGAATCACAGCATCTGTACGGTGCTTGGCTGGCATTGAATGCGCCAATCAGTGGCGCGTGCGGTGAGCATTTCTTCTCTCATTTGTGGGAATTGGATACTAGGGAAGGAATTATTGGTCAGCTCAAAAACCGCGGTCAAATAGGAATCTGTATTCTAATATATAAGATACGTTCGGATATATGATAGTAGAAAATTATAAATTAAATAAAACTTGCGCAAGCACTATGCGTTGAGGGCACTGTTGCGTCTGCCTCGCTTCTGCAGCGCGTCGGGAATGTTCGCAAAGGTGCGCGTGAATTGTTTCCATACAATAATGCAGAACAGGGCAACCTCGATAGCGGGTAGAGTGCGGGACAGCGGTAATAGGCTCCTTACCGTCATTGCCAACAGGTTGGACGGGTCATTTTTGCGGCATTGACGGGTCCTACGTACGCGTCCGCGTGTACAAGTCATAGAGCAGATAGGGTACGAATTAATATGTTCATTGTGTAGTGTGCGTATTATGTGTAATTTGTGTTTGTTTATATGTCATTTGTATTGTGTTTAATTATGTGTATGTGGATAATTTTTGTCTGAAATAAATGTATATAATAATCCCTATAATACTTCCAAAGATTGTCAGAATGATATTGCTATCAGCAACACATATGCATCTATATCGTGCGTGTGTATGGAATCCTTTTAAAAAGCAGTATGTTCTAGCTCTAGAAAAAGTTCATTAAGTATTATCCACTTCTATATTCCACTAAATTCCTGTTGGGTTGCTTATCCTTCAACTCCTTAGAAGTCAGACGTTCGCGTGATCAGATGACTGTGGTATTTAAGATTCTCAGGGGGATTATTGATGCACCTGATCTGCATAATGAGGTAAACAATCTGTTTGTCCCAAACAATTACTGTGGTCATAGGAAGCACCGCCAATTAGCTGTTCCAACTCGAGTTGCACACTCCAAGTCACCTTTTCCTCGGACGTTAGCGGGTATGCACTCTCCTGGACTCGGATCTGGATTTATATTTGGATGAATGCAAAATAATACTGTCAGAATGTTTGAAATTTCATGAGCAGAATGTATGCCTGTGTTATATATATTATATTAAATAGTTGTGGTGGTGTATTTGGTTTCGGCCGTTTGATTTAAATAAATAAATTAATTTGTCAGATATTTATATAAAAAGTGAGAAGTCAGAAAATGACACATTGGACTTATCAAGAGGTCCAAATCCAATCAAAATGAAATCTTGTACAGACACACACACTTATAAAACTTCGAAACCAGTGTACGGTTCGAAGTTCGAATTCCTATGGAGACTCCAAGACGTAGTAGATATGTTCAATTTATACGAGGAAGCCGTGGTTTTGATACTTACGTCTCCCCTATAAATTGAACAGATCCAATACAAGCAGGTTATGACTGTTTCCTGCTATATCAGTATGTTGAGCATGTCATACGTGGACGCCATACTTGTTATTGTCAAAATGTCGTCTTGGCTTTATTGAGACGGTATAAGTAAATCTGAGGACGTCTCCTAAATCTGTTGCTGTTTATTGAGATTGTAGATTGAGGTATACCTATTGGTTTCTTGATGTTTGTGATAAACTTTGTTGTATATGAAGGGAGTAGGAACTTTTTCAATAAATTTTTAAACCAGAAACCCTCTAGCGTATCCTGGGAACACCCTGTCAAAGTTTCATCACAATCAGATCCTTGGTTTGAGAACGCATATGGGACAAACACACAAACATTTTTTTACGTTGTTTGAGAATGTATTTATCGGCTAAAACATTGTTTTCTTATGGTTTGAGGTAAGTATTATAATTTGTGATAGATAAGCATCGCATGACCCTTCAAAATCAAAAGTATCTCCTAGCCAAATTCTTGCCACACCTCTATCCAGAGAGTATAATTATGGTGGTTTTATATTCTTTATCTCTATAATCCACTACCGGTGAGGCATTCAGAATTAAAAGTATCTCCTAAATGAACCCATGATATGTAACTCGCAAGTCGCGCCCATAACTGAGCCACCTATACGTGTAACATACACGTATGTCAGAGCAAAGTTTTTTAATACCTATGTAAATAAAAAACTTTTCGTCGTTGTTACTATGAAAATAACCAACTGTTTATAACAACGTGTAACAGAATAAATGAAATTCCTGAAAGTAGTTGGTTCAGAATCGGTTTCTGAATTTATTTCCGTCATAAAAAATAGGTGTTAAATTTAGACGGAAAAATCTTTCATTTAACTTAAAATGGAAACACAGTATGATGACAAATTAATGCAATCCTTAATTCAAGGAATGTGCTGGTGTACGGGTCGGCTGCTAATATTGCATCAGTGTATTCGTCTGCGTAAGGATATTATATGACGCACATACGTTTTGCGTTTAGTAAGGATAACTATTTTATAAAAATGTCTAGGTTTGGTTTCAATTTATTTAGTTACGGATGTTGCTTTAGACTTATAATTTATATTATAATTGGGGTGTCTGGGGTATTGCGCTTAATCTGTTACACCTTGTATTAAATCTCGATTTATGCAACGTATTGATTGATGCAACTTCCAACAATAATCCTCCCTCCTTGTCAATTTAATGACTGTCTTGCGAACAGTAAAATAAACAGAGACTTTATGGCGTCAAATAAGATCAGCAATCTAGTCCAAATATCTGACGATACAATTGTACCTATGTATTGTTGACAATGTATGTAATGTATTGTTTTAGACAACTGGTTTTGATGTTTATTACAAGGTAATTAAGATTGAGCTGTTAAATTATGTCAGTAGCAGAGGTTATTGCTTGGTATTGCGGGTGCTCTAAATGCTTTTTATTAGGGTTCCGCAGCCGAATGGCAAAAAACGGAACCCTTATAGTTTCGTCATTGCCGTCTGTCCGTCCGTATGACACAGCCATTTTATTCCGAAACTATTAGAACTATATATGTAAAACTTGGTAGGTAGATGTATTCTGTAAACCGCTTTCCAATTTTAAGAAAAAAATTAAATTAAGGGGGGCTCTTTATACATGGAACTGAAAAAGAAAATATTTTTTTTTACATGAAACTTATGCGTGTGTGGTATCTATAGATAGTGACATTGAGGTTTCTAAAACTACTTTTTCATAAGGTGAACCGTTTAAAAAATATACGCTTCCAAAGTGATAAAATGTGTGTCTTCCCCCTCTAACTTCTACAATAATGGAGAGAAAAATCTAAAAAAAAAATAATGCTGTACATATTAATGTAAACTTTCAAAAAAAGTTACTTTGAACGAAATCGGGTCAGCAGTTTTTGAGATACTCGTATAGCATATTTTCTAAAACTGCAAATATAATTTTGTAATTCATACAAACAAACAAAGTTATTTCGCGGAGTTACTACGGAACCCTTCATGGGCGAGTCTGACTCGCACTTGGCCAATTTTTATAATGTGACTAAAGTTAGTGTAATAAAGCGACTACTTACTTCCCATCACCATCATCTGCATCATCTGCTGTCTTTTGACAACTAGGTCTGGTCGGTTCTAGTCTGGCTTATAGGCGACGAGGTGCTAGTGGACAAGCTTCATGGCCTGGCTCATCGGCGAACCGTTGCTAGCCTGTCGGTTTTCTACAGATTGTACTTCGAGGAGTGTGTGCAGGAGCTCCATTATGTTCCTCCATCTCCCTTTCACTACCGGTCTACCAGACGCACGGCTGGGTACCACCCACACTTGGTTGAGATACCGTCTTGTCATACCAAGCGCTTCTCCACATTTATTGTGCACACAGCCAAGCTGTGGAATTCTCTGCCGGCTTCTGTTTTCCCTGCCACTTATGACCTTTCAGTCTTTCAAGCAAGAGTAAACAGGCATCTTCTGGGCTCGCTCGTTCCATCGTAGACCTCATCTATCGCTTACCATCAGGCGAGATCGAGGTCAAGAGTGAGCTCACCATTATAAAAAAAAAGTCAAACCCGATGCAGCTGAGTATTCTCATTTACATGGAGGGGATACGTATCTGACCTCTGTAACCCAGTAATTAGATAACACGATATCCTTGGGCAAGACCAATATCATATTTTCTGACTTTCTTTTATTGATAATAGGCTCGCGTTTGACCACCATCTCACCTGATGGTAAGTAATGATGTGGTCGAAGATGGAGCACGCTTAACTAAAACTAACCTATTCACTCTTGACTTAAAGACCCCTAGGTTATAGCTATCGGGAAACACAGACTCCGGCAGGGAATTCCACTCCTTAGCCGTACGCATAATGAAGGTATTCCCAAAACGTTTAGTGCGTGGAGGTGGGATGTCCACCATGTAACGATGGCGCGTCGCCGTTTGTCTTGTAGTCCGATGATGGAACGGGCTTGATGGAATTAGATTGTGTAATTCCATCGCACACTCCCCGAAATGTAACCGATAGAAAACCGATAGAACCCGTCATGACAGTCAGAAATGTACAAATGACAGCAGGCACCAACCTCTTGACGTGCTTTCCGATGAACGGAAGAATCTCTATAAGACGGTTACCCATTCATAAATTGACCGTGCCATACATTGCTTAACCTTGAATTTCGACCCACGCGTCTGTTGTTTAGCCACACTATTATCACAAAACAAAAAAAGTTTACAAAAAAGTCTCTTTCTTATCGTGTGGACAGTAAGGTCTAACGACCCCATACACCCTAGTGTCAGAGTTTCTAGACCGCCTCAAGGGCCTCTGACGTGGTCTATTTTGACGACCGCCATTTGGCGACCGGGACCACCGGCTTATACGTGCCTTCCAAAGCACGGAACTGTCTTTTTATCAGACAATTAGGTGATTCAGGCCTGCAACGTCCTAGCTAAACTGGAAATCACTTTTTAAAGTATACTTCCCGCGGGAATCGAATCCACGACCACCGGGTCACAAGGAAAATACCTAAACCACTCGACCACGAAGGCAGTAAAAAAGTCTCTTGAAAGATAGACACGCCTTAAAATGGAAGGTGCGCTCTATCTTTAAAAGCATCTAGGTTATCTTTAAACATAACCATGCTAAGCTTTATTTTCAACAATCTTTGCTTAAAATCTATGCACTAAAATGAAAGATGGACCCCCACCCGCGCCTCTCTCTCACCTAGAGTACTCTGCCTGTCGACTAGGCATGACTGGTCATCCTCCGATAACCATCATCTCTGCCTACCATCCCCCACCATCGGTCGCGTCTCTTGCTTCAGACGATCCTATCGCGCTCACCAGCGATCTCACGACTCTCTTCGGCCTGAGTGACTCCGTCTTACTAGCGGGCGATCTCAACGCCAAACACCCCGCTTGGAACAGCAACACGACAAATGCCAGAGGCAGAATCGTGTATAACCTAGGCGCGACCCTAAACTACGACGTCATCGCTCCGATGACTCCCACCCACTACCCACACGACCCCAACCATAACCCCGATGTCCTCGATGTGGCGCTCCTAAAGAATGTAAACCTCCTTTTACACTCCATAGAAGCGCTTCACGAGCTCAACTCGGATCACCGTCCTGTTATCCTACACCTAGGTTCCCGCTCGGGTAACCATGATCCTACCCAACCTCCTCCGACCCAATTGATCACCGACTGGAGGAAAGTAAGTGAAAAACTGAAATCCACCACGTCGCCTCAATTGGACACCATTCCTGACCACATAGTCTCAGTCTCTGACACGACGGCGGCGATCGACTCGCTTACATATCACGTACAATCCGTCCTGAACGATTGTTCAAGGGAAGTTCCTGTAGTGGAAGACCACCGCTGGAAACTCCCGGACGATGTACGGAATCTGATAACCGAGAAGAACGCAGCCATCCGTGCGTACAGCGCTTTTCCCTGCGCCGCAAACAAAGCTCACATGCGCAACTTACAGCGTGCTGTAAGGAAACGCATTACCGAGCAGCGTAATGCGAGCTGGGACAAGATGCTGAGCGAACTTGAGCCCACCCATCTTGCCTTCTGGCAGCTTCAGAGGAAGTTACGATCCACTGAAGAGGCCACAATGCCTCCTCTCATTCGTCCCGATAAGAGTGTCGCCTTCGATAACTCTGAAAAAGCAGAATGCCTAGCCGACAGCCTAGAGTCCCAGTGTTCTCCCAGCTCTCAACCAGTAGACCAAGCCCACCTCGATATGGTGAACGCCGAAGTCGAACGTAGAACTTCCCTTCCGCCCGTCGAAGATCCCGATAATCCACTGGCCCCCATCACTCCTGATGAGGTCCAGGATATCATTAAAAGTCTCCAACCGCGAAAAGCCCCTGGCTCCGACGGCATCACCAATAGGGTTTTCAAACTTTTCCCCGCCCAGCTTATAGTGCTAATGACTGCCATCTTCAATGGTGCATTGAGCAATAATATGTTCCCCGCAACCTGGAAACAGGCCACCGTCATAGGTATTCCCAAACCAGGCAAGCCCAAGTCTGACCCGTCTAGCTACCGTCCCATTAGCTTACTCAACGTCCTTGGTAAAATCTATGAAAGGCTTATATCAAAGATTTTGCCGAAGCAAAGAGTCTTATACCCAATGAGCAGTTTGGATTTAGAACCGAACACTCATGTATCCAACAAGTCCACCGCATCATAGAACACGTCAGCGCCGGCTTCCAACGGGGCGCAATAACGGGAGCCTTATTCTTCGACATAGCGAAAGCGTTCGACAAAGTCTGGCACAATGGCTTAATCTATAAGCTATACCAACTCGGCGTGCCTGACCGTCTCGTGCTCATCTTACGGGACTTTTTATCGAATCGCACCTTTCGTTACCGAATTGAGGGGGAGCTTTCCTCCCCCCATCCCATTCGCGCAGGAGTTCCTCAAGGCTCCGTACTATCCCCCCTCGTTTTCACGCTATTCACTAGCGACATCCCCAAGCATAAAAATACTCAGCTAGCCCTATTTGCCGACGATACGGCTATCTATTATACCGGTCTTAAACCCGATGCCATCGCTCGCACTCTCCAAACTTCCGCAAACACTCTGGCCAAGTGGTTCCGGAAATGGAGAATCGAAGTCAATCCAGACAAAAGCCAGGCAGTCCTCTTTTCTAAACCGCGGATAAACCCACCCTCCCCCCGTCCGATTACCATGTACGGCAAGCCGATCCCCTGGGAAAAGCAAGCCAAATACTTAGGCGTGGTCCTCGATAAACACCTTTCCTTCGCTGAGCACATAAAGCAGGCACGTTCGCGCGCCGCTTTCGCTCTAGGTAGGCTCCACTTCATTTTTAGCTCCCGCAGCAAGTTATCACTCAAGTGCAAGCTGCGTATTTTCACCGCGGTCATCCGTCCCATCATGACCTACGCCTGCGTTGTTTTCGCACACGCAAAGCCCTACCTCCTCCACAAGATGCAGACCCTTCAAAACCGATTCCTCCGTAGAGTCACGGGAGCCCCCTTTTATGTTCGAAATGAGCTTCTTCACGTAGACCTCAAGATGCCCACCATCCAGCAGTTCATGAAACGTGTCTCCAAGCGTTTCTTTGATACTGCAATCCAACATAGGAATCCCCTTATCGTATCGGCCGCCCAATACGAACCCTCGCGTATCTCTAAGATTCGCCGACCAAGGCATACCCTTGTCACTCCCGATGACGCAATCACCCTGCTCCAAGAGAGCCGTAGGGAAACAAGTACAGTGGCACACAAAAACAAAAACCGACCGTCCTTCCGTCCTCGCCGCCGAGGCCCGCCGCGACGTCCCCGTAATAGTCCGCCCCGACCCTTGCCAGAGCCAGCCCGCGACGCTGAGCCAGTAGCTTTAAATTCCCTTATTAATAATAAAAATGATATGATCCAGCCTGTCCCTAGCTGCCCTCCCACTGCGACGCCCTAAGCCAAGGTCCGTACCCCACAGGGGGTGCCCTTAGCGTGTAGTCGCCTAGTTTGTAAGTTTTCTAATAAGCCCTGGCTGGAGGCTTTAATTAATTTATTAATTAAGGCAACCACAGGCAAGCCCGGTTAAGCAGCCGACAACCTCAGAGGTTGACCTGCGAGATGCCACACACAAAAAAAAAAAAAAAAAAAAATGAAAGATGGACGATAGGCAACGCCTGGTGCATCGCTAAGCACCAAGCACCCTACTTCCTGTATTAACCAGTCTGTCGAATGCGGAAGTCGTCGACATGTTTAATTTATAGGATCATGTAGCTGAGTACTCGTATATTGAGTAAGTGTGCAAAGATTGTAAATTAGAAAATAAATTAATAGTTTAAAAAACACTAGAAAAACACGCTTTTATAAATACACGCAACACAAAAAAAAAAAAGAAAACCGATAACGAATTTTCTTTAGGTTTGTCCTTGAAACCTGATCGTGTTCAAAGTCCATTACGTGGCCTTTCTCACAAGTGCAAACACGACTATAATACGATATTCCATCATGGAATGCCAGTGCCTATCTTCCGGCTTCATCATCAGACCTTGAAACCTAATCGTGGTCAAAGTTCATTACAAGACTTTTTTAAGAAATCCATAACAGCTGTGATACGATTTTCCATCATGAAGTTCCAGTTTATATTTTCCGACTCTATCATCAGATCAGTTCGACAGTACCATATTATTGTATTGTCATCAGAACTATATACATCTGCCAATTTTCAATACGCTACGACCCTTGGAAAATGGTTAAATTAGTTACCTTAGATTCCATTACATAGTTAGTTACATACAGGTTGACCTAGTAAAAGCGTGTTAATAATTCGTTTACAGCAATTTGTGTAATGGCCTCTTAGTTGCTGGCATACATCGATACGGTATGTAGTCAACGTAAAATTGTGTTAAATTGCAAGCAGTATGGTAAGAGTCACGATTTTTCGTTAGATTAGATTATTATTATCTTGCAATGTAGATTATAATCTAGTGGTATTTGCAATTTTTCGGTAACATATATCCATACTAATATTGTAAAAGCAAAAGTCTGTCTGTCTCTCGGTCTGTCACTTACATTTTTCTTCAAAAACCCAAGGTCAAACCTATCTACTTTTTTTTTCAAAAATCAGCCCCCAAAGTGTTGAAATTGGGATGAATATTTGTATTGTTGAGATGTTGATAAAGGCGGGTGAAACAAAAAAAAAATGATTAGGTAAATAAGTTTTAAAGTTGCAGAACAGTTACTTGTACAGCTATTTTCCTTCTTTATTAACGATTCCAATAGATGTCATTTTTTTATAATTACGAGGTGAACCTGTGGACTTAGTATCACTCTATTTTGTTTACTTTACAATCTGTCCCCTGACAATAACAGATACAAATAAGTATTATCCAATTTGGTGCTGTCGTTCGGTAATTATATACGTAAGCATATACGCAAGATATTGTCAGGGCCTAATTGGGGGCCGCTGCCTGCCGGGGTTGCGGAATTGTTCGAAAGATTTACCGCGGCCTCGGAACACGAAGGGCATATGATGGAACACGGATAGGTTTTAGTCAGTAAAAGTCTGACACACCCTCGATGGATGGGAAATCATCCAATGACTGGCACCCGAGTCATTGGATGATTACCTACGAAGTATGAGTACCGATGAAGTGTTATAGGTTAGCCGTTAGGCTAAGGTTCAATTTTGCAAGAAAATTATATCTAACTAGATATTATTTCTTTGTAAATATTCTAACGAGACACCGCAGCCCCGTAACTTAAAAGGAAGTGAAAAGGTTGGATTTTTAGTCAATAGAATTGATGATTTTCCTATCGAAATAAAGGCAGTTTAGTTTTCCAAGGATGTTCTATGTAACAAGATTGTCAGAACCAAATCAGATATTGCACGTGAACATTTTAACTTCTAGATCAGAATAAAAAGCGAACACCAGCCAGCATATTGTCTTAAGTATAAAAAGACCGTAAATTATAGAGTACTGTAATAAAATAGAGACTTAAACGGTTCTTCGCTTCGCGCTTTTATCGTAGAAAAGCGCTTAGGGATGGCGCAGATTTTCCTTTGAATACTTTTTTTCCTAAATTGAAAATCTTATAGGTTCACACGTAGTTTCGTTTCATGCCGAAGATTTCGATCTTCATTTTAGATTTTTGTGATAAAGTAGAACATTGATTGCTATCTATCTTGTACTAAATAAGAAAACTATACCTACTTGTAGACTATGATAAAATATAATGATATATGCTAGATTTTAGCCAGACTTTATATAGGCCGTAAGGAAATTAATACATTACTTAAGCAGAACGCATGACCGTTGATAAAAAATGAAAAACTGGAATTAAACAAGCTGATGTTTCCCTGAATCATACTTCAAACAAGTTCAATTCAAATAGTAAAACATTAATTTGTGATCGTATTGCCATCACCTGCATAGCTTTTTTCAACCGTGTCCAGTCATATCAGCTACGGATTTTTTGATAATTTATGGTCTTCTTAACTTAGTTAGGGCCCTGTATCGACCGACGTCTTGATTTAGTGAAAAAGACTTATTTACGTCTTCTACTAAATGATTGTATTGTGAAAAAGGCACTAAGTAATAATGGACCCAACTTGTAAGTTGCGTCGAGGGTTCAAACCCAGTCAGGGACCTAAATTTGTGTAATTTAGCTATTTAATTTATTTCTGCTAGGGGCACAGCGGATCACTCAGCAATGATGCGGTGGACAAACTGGCCAGGAGGGGTGCCAGACCCCCTCGACGGTTTTCGGACACGAGCCCGTCGTACCGCTCCCTTTGACCCAGCTGCGCACATGGCTAAAATAACACACACATGATCAAGCCCAGAAACGGTGATCCTCGGCACCAGGCTGCAGGCAGTCCGAAGAAGCGATGCCAAATCTCGATAAAAAACTAACCAGGCGCCTCCTACACATGGACAGAGGTAGCCTGCGAATGGTGGCGGGGACCATCACCGCGCACTGCTCACTACCACACAATAGGTATAACGGACAGTCCCCAGTGCAGGGCATGCATGGGGACGGAGGAAATGGTGAGACACGTGCTCCAAGAGTGCATGAAAATCACCGACATACGGAAACAAACCCTCGGGTCATTGAATTCCCTTACAGACATCCTGAATAGACCGAGAGACCTGATCTGCTTCTGGAGGGAGGTTGGCTGGATGGAGTGACGGCCGACACGGCTCATGTACAATGGACTCGTGCAGAGACTACGTGCGGAAACCAGACCAGTGTCAAACTGGCTTCTGACCGCAGCTTTGCTCGCCAGAAAAGAATTTTTTTATTCAGTGACGTCAAAGTTCTTGTTGATGATGTAGCTTTATTTTGGATTACGAATTCAATCAGTCTAGTAGTATTTACTTTTATTTAATTTTTTTTTTAAAGATTACTTGCAGTTTGTGTAGAATTCACATTACTAACATTCCTGTTAATCCCTCCAACTAAGCTAAATACGTTTGTGTCTGGAGTGGTTGTAGTTTATCCATTAAAAACATCGAAAACACCAAAACTTTTCTCTTTATAATATTAGTGTAGAAGCCCAGGTTCAGTCGTGTAAGGAATACTGCTCTCATCTTTGGGATGCATCTGCGAAATACCAACTGGACGCGCTTGAGTCTATCGAGAAGCGGGCCAAGAGACTCATTGGCAACGATGCACTGGTAGAGTCAAAGCTCCAGAGCCTTGAACACCGACGACGAGTTGCAAGTCTATCGGTTTTCTATCGGTTACATTTCGGGGAGTGTGCGATGGAATTACACAATCTAATTCCGCCAAGCCCGTTCCATCATCGGACTACGAGACAAACGGCGAAGCGCCATCGTTACATGGTGGACATCCCACCCATACGCACAAAACGTTTTAGGACTACCTTCATTGTGCGTACGGCTAAGGAGTGGAATTCCCTGCCGGAGTCTGCGTTTCCCGACAGCTACAACCTAGGAATCTTTAAGTCCAGAATGAATAGATTACTTTAGGTAAGCGTGCTCCATCTTCGACCACATCATCACTTACCATCAGGTGAGATAGTGGTCAAACGCGAACCTATTTTCAATAAAAAAAGATGCCCTGTATATCACTGACTTTCAGATTTTGTTTAAGTTATGAAAGCAGTTGAGTCTTGTCCGGTTAATTTAACCCTAGCTCACTAACCTTAATTTCGAGTAACATTATTACTAACCATTCGTAAATTTTACGACAGATTGAAACACCAATATTTATTTAATCAACTTTATTTATGACACAAAAGGAACTTTATAAGCAGTCTTAGTTTTCTCTTAATCAAATAATATCACCTCTTTTAGAAATATTCTACATTGAACAATGGTTACACATAGAAACAATATGCTCACTGCAAATAGCTTTTTTGCAGCCCTTGCAGAAGGTTGTGGTCATACGACGTTTTTTTGCAGGACAGTAGCTGCAAGTTTTGCGAGTTCTAGGAACGTCTTGACTAGTACCTTCCTGAGGGTCATCAATTTTCAAGATGTCCGCGACAATCTGCTTCAAATTTCGTTGCAAAGTTATCGTCTGAAATCTCTCTTGCAGCCAAGGCTTCATTAGTTCGTCCGCCATTTCTAACGCAAAAGGCCTCCTTTTCATGGATTTTTTTTTCCATTTCGGATCGCATTAGATACGTGAATGACATATGCGTTCACTATTGAGTGTACTCGAGGTTTTGTGGACCATTTGTGTCCACAAAACCGTACAAGATATTCTGTCTTGGTTGAATAATTGAATGCTGCTATAGTGGTTCCTCATTCGGTTGGAATCCATCTAATCCAAACAGGATGTCAGTGAAGTATCATCATCGAAATCTATGACTAACCTGCGACTACGGCTGCGACATGGAATGAAGAACTCATCGTCCGAAGTGTCTGCAGCATCCTAGACACTTCCGTCAGTTTCATTATGAATTTCCGTCTCTAAATTATCACCTTCCTCGGATTCCGAAGACTGTGATTGATTACCGGGGATTGATTCCGTTTCCGAATCAGCTAACCATTGTAAAATTTTATCATTTTGACTCCTCAAGTCCATCTGAAAGTATAAAAAAATATCAAATACATTTCAAACAAAACAAAAAACAACGAAATGTCAAAATGTTGTAAAAACCATTGAAAACTTTTAGTCATTTCTAAAGTATAGTAATTATTACGTCTTATTATAACATTAAAATAATATGTTCATTAGTAATTATTGAAAATAATTGACAAATAAATAAAAGCACAAGTTTGAAAAATAGTTACGTAGATACTAACCTTTCGTAAATTTTACGACGATCACTCGATATTTCCCGATCTAATGAGCGTGCATCCTCAATGAGTGTTTGCGGGTCACTGGTGATACGAATTAGGAAGGTATTAGAAACGGATGGGTTGGCGGGGGTTGGGAGCTTACGGAAACACTAAATACGCGAGGTAAGCGTCGTTATTTTGACGAATGGTTAGTAACACAGGGTTAATATGTAATACTAATAACATAGGCACAGAAAATACTATGTAATTACAACAGCGATTAACATAAGCCCTTGCTGAATAACAAACCAGTGATATGTTTATTTATAAACTCAATCATTAATATTCATTAAATATTTAAAATAGCTGACATAGTATTTACCGCCACCCCTATCGGTGACTTGCTCCCGTTTTATTTATGTAACATATGGTTACACACTTATGTACTATGCAGTATGTGCATATACTATTAAATCGACTATATCGCTGTCTTGCTCACC
Source organism: Tholera decimalis (assembly GCA_943138885.2). Taxonomy (NCBI): domain Eukaryota; kingdom Metazoa; phylum Arthropoda; class Insecta; order Lepidoptera; family Noctuidae; genus Tholera; species Tholera decimalis. Next base: position 42,708,817 of record OW964559.2, read on the forward strand.
GTACTAACTACAGATTTTTTGTGACGAGTATATTTTGCTGTTTATTTTTTACTTGGAAACTGAACACTGGCAAGGGAATATTGGAAATAAAAGTGGCTACTAATTTCATGTAAACTTTGATACAAACTATATAACCTATGGATTTAAATATAATTGAAGTACCAAATAGAGATAGTATTTGATTTCAAAATAACTGTGTTTTCACAAGTACTTGTAGTTAAATCACAAACTGTTTTTTTTTATAGTTTTGCCTGTATGTCTGTTGGTCTTTCTGTTTATCCGGGCTAGAGTCTGGAACTGCTGAACCGATTTTAATTTGTAGTTTTACTGAAAGATAGAGACTATAGGGCAACGTAAAAGCTATTTTTAGTATCTCGTTTTAAGTTCTAATGATTGTATAAAGTTCAGTTCTTCATTTTTTTAAGACATATGTATTAGGCTCGGACAAGCATAACATCGTTATAAACTAATATTAGTGAAATCTAAAAAAAACCCATGGAATTGTAGTGTTATCCGCAACGTTAAGGTGATGTTTTAACTTTGTTTTTTTCTTAAAAGCGAAGTATCGAAGTGTAATTAAACTCGTATGTTTCATTTAAGTTTTTACTCATTCTGTGTCGGTTATAACATGACAGCGGGACAACGACGGGTTCCTTTTCTAGCTTTTGTGATACGGATCCCTTAAGAGTTCAACCACAACCCCATGTTCAATAATACCCATTCAACAAGTTATTTTTATGAACATGGGTCGATGATATTAGGTATAAAGAGCCATGTTATGCTATAGCTAAATAGTACCTAAGCAAGCAACTAATATTTCCTAATATTGAATTTTCTTTTAGAATCATTATATAAATTATGTATTATTAACTTCTGCCTGCGGATTCGTTCGCGTGTAAACTTCTGCATCTGCTGTTCTAGTTTCCAAAATCAGTTTTAGCATATATGTTGCCCAAACTTAATTGCTATATAAAAAGTGTCATTTAAATCCGTTCCGGAGAAAAACGTGTACAAACAGACAAACATTTTATTTTAAATTCTTGCTCTGTTGCTGTTTCTGAACCCCAGTCAATTATTTTTTGTACGTTCAATGTACAAACACACGTTTTTAGGGTTCCGTAGCCGAATGGCAAAGAACGGAACCCTTATAGTTTCAATATGTCTATCCATCTGTCTGTCTGTCTGTCTGTCCGTCCGTCCGTATGTCACAGCTATTTTATTCCGAAACTATTAAGACTATACATGTAAAACTTGGTAGGTAGATGTATTCTGTGAACCGCTTTCCGATTTTAATAATAAAATTAAAAAATATTTAAAATAAAGGGGGGCTCCCGATACATAGATCTAAAACTGAAAATTTATTTTTTCATGAAACCTATGCACGTGTGGTATTTATAGACAGGTCTTTCAACCACTTTTTCATGATTCCGCTTCCGACGCTCGCCCGCGACGGTCGTACCGCTCCGCGCTCTCGATCGTTCCGTGCCTGAGTCATCGCTACGCTTCGTCACGCCCGCCGTGACGTCACTCGTAGTCGCCGACTACGACGCCTGGTCCGGATCCGCCTTTTTCGAGGTGGTGAAGGATATCCTGTTTCTATAACAGAGTATCGTCAAAAACAATTTGGTTTGGCCCCTTCAGGGTAAAACCACAGTTTCGTGGTCCTTGGTTGGAAACCTCACGGTGTCAACAATACCAAGGGGGTGCTGACCCGACGCACCCGCTGATCCCCTTCAGGGTGAAGCAGTAAATTGGAGTCGAGTGCTAGGTTTTGGCCTTGGGGGATCTCCTAGTCAAACCTAGTTACTGAGTTTCCTTTGCAGCTACACACCTAGTGCCGGTTGGGTGTGTCTACCCCTTCGCACTAGACCCAATAGGGCCCGGTTCGCACAATAAGACTGGCGACCGGTTACAAGCTTAGGGCTCACCATTAGGTACTCACCTCCCAGTCTCTACCCGACTGGGAGGGTTACACATCCCCGGACCCATCCATCCGGGGAGTTAGGCCAGTTAGGCTTTAAATAGGCCCCCCGCGGGAGAGAAATCTCCAAAATTTCCCCATTCAATTTTTGATCCATTTGCCAATCATGGCGAACTCCAATATTTTGGAGATTCTGTTAGAAATCCTTAGGGAAAACCCTACTATTTCCGCCAAATATGGCGGAAAAATCCAGCGTGAAATCGCTAATTGTCCCCCGGCTACCGAAGCCAACGTCGCTGATTTTAGTGACGCGCTTGACAGCCCATTATCTCCCCCGCTTGCCGATCAAGGCATCCCGGTAGGTCAGTTCACGGAAGTATTTATTAACTCCGATCCCATTGTTCGTCAAACAACGAACGACTTCCAGGTAGATAGCCCTTTATTGCCCCCGCCCGCCGACAAAGTCGTGCCGATCGCCCGATTCCCGAAATCACCCATTGTTTCCGGCCCACCTGCTAATCCCATTGTTCCTAAAACAATGGACGCCGCGCAGGTGTGCGCTGCACCTGTATTCCGTGAAATGGACACCACCGAACCTGTGTCCAATAACAACTCTGACAATGATTTGTCATCATGCCCCTCGTCCTCGGAAGACGACTTTCAAGTCGTCACCGGTGGCAAGAGGAAGAAAGGGAAAACCTCCCAGGCCAGCAAGGCCAAAAAGACCACCGCGTCGCCCCCGTCCCCAACTCAAACGCCCGTTCGACCCGCTAGCCCCGTCCCAACTACCTCTGCTCGAGCGCAGAATAGTCGTCCCGCCAGCCCGATAGCCCAAACTTCCTCAGCCCAAAGGAAGCAACGCCCTCCGCCCCCCTTTTACATCCAGGACAAGGGTAAATGGACTGATGTGTCCAAGATGTGTGTTGATCGAAAGATCAACTACTCAAACGCCCGTGCCTGCCAAAATGGCATTAAAGTCACCGTCCCTACGTCGAACGACTATAGGGAACTATATCGCGCCCTCCGTGAAAGGAATATTTCCTTTCACACTTTCTCCTTCCCCGAGGACACGCCCAATCGTGTTATTATTAAACGTGTCCCTAAAGAAATCCTAGTACAGGATATTAAAGACGACCTTGCCGATCAAGGTATACCAGTGATCGCCGTCCATCGCTTACATAAAGCGAGAGGCGGTGAATTGTACGACATGGTTCTTGTCATTTGTGAACCAACCGAAGGTCATCACCCAATATTTAAGATTAAGTCTATTTGCTCCCTATCCGGTATCTCAATAGAAAAGCCCTACAAAACCGCAACAGTGGGACAATGCCACCGTTGCCAACTGTATGGCCATGCGCAGAGCAACTGCTATGCGACTCCCAGATGCGTCAAGTGTCTGGGCGAGCATAGCACTGCGGACTGCCCACGGCCTAAAGACCGAACCATCTGTTCGGAACCACCCAGCTGCGTTCTCTGCGGCCAGACCGGTCACCCGGCAAACTACCGCGGTTGTCCCAAAGCCCCCAAACTCGCTCCTAAATTAGCGAAGCGCGCCAACGCCCGCCAACAGAGAGAGGCACCTTCTTCTCAAATTCCCCAACGTCTCGCTCCTCAGAGACCGTCCCCGTGGAACAGGCTAAACCACGAAAAAGCCTTTCCCTCCTTGGCCCCTGCCAAACCTTTGCAGGCACTGATGGATATACCCATCGCAGCGCAGATCCTGCCTATAGCCGTGGCTACAGAGCCCACAGCCAGTCACAAACCCGCGCCTCAAACCACTGCTGCTCCTGCAGTCAAACAACCGCCCAATCCCTCACCCGTCGCGCACGGCGAGGCTTGCGCCCAGACTATACTGCGCCATTATAGGTTATTTATGACCCGCCAAGCCAGATCTCTCCGCGATGCCCTTCTGGCTGCCGAACAGCAGAATAACGGCAAAATTACGACGGCAATGTACAGCCAAATATTCAGCACACACAGTGATGTGGTGCTAGGTCTCGACCAGATGGATGCGATGGACTGATCCAATGGATTCCCAACGCACAAACCACACTAGGCCTCGATCCCTCAAATTAGGTTTTTTCAACGCCAATGGCATTTTCAACCAACGCGCCGAAATAACTAAATTCCTCCGCGACCACCAATTAGACGTCCTCCTTATACAGGAGACCCTTTTGAAACCCCACCGCGCTGATCCCAAAATTGCGAATTACCGTCTAGTTCGCAATGACAGAACACGTTGCCACGGCGGCGGTACCCTTATTTACTATAGAAAGGAGTTATACTGCATCCCTCTGACCCCACCCACGCCTCTCTCTCACCTAGAGTACTCTGCCTGTCGACTAGGCATGACTGGTCATCCTCCGATAACCATCATCTCTGCCTACCATCCCCCACCATCGGTCGCGTCTCTTGCTTCAGACGATCCTATCGCGCTCACCAGCGATCTCACGACTCTCTTCGGCCTGAGTGACTCCGTCTTACTAGCGGGCGATCTCAACGCCAAACACCCCGCTTGGAACAGCAACACGACAAATGCCAGAGGCAGAATCGTGTATAACCTAGGCGCGACCCTAAACTACGACGTCATCGCTCCGATGACTCCCACCCACTACCCACACGACCCCAACCATAACCCCGATGTCCTCGATGTGGCGCTCCTAAAGAATGTTAACCTCCGTTTACACTCCATAGAAGCGCTTCACGAGCTCAACTCGGATCACCGTCCCGTTATCCTACACCTAGGTTCCCGCTCGGGTAACCATGATCCTACCCAACCTCCTCCGACCCAATTGATCACCGACTGGAGGAAAGTAAGTGAAAAACTGAAATCCACCACGTCGCCTCAATTGGACACCATTCCTGACCACATAGTCTCAGTCGCTGACACGACGGCGGCGATCGACTCGCTTACAAATCACGTACAATCCGTCCTGAACGATTGTTCAAGGGAAGTTCCTGTAGTGGAAGACCACCGCTGGAAACTCCCGGACGATGTACGGAATCTGATAACCGAGAAGAACGCAGCCATCCGTGCGTACAGCGCTTTTCCCTGCGCCGCAAACAAAGCTCACATGCGCAACTTACAGCGTGCTGTAAGGAAACGCATTACCGAGCAGCGTAATGCGAGCTGGGACAAGATGCTGAGCGAACTTGAGCCCACCCATCTTGCCTTCTGGCAGCTTCAGAGGAAGTTACGATCCACTGAAGAGGCCACAATGCCTCCTCTCATTCGTCCCGATAAGAGTGTCGCCTTCGATAACTCTGAAAAAGCAGAATGCCTAGCCGACAGCCTAGAGTCCCAGTGTTCTCCCAGCTCTCAACCAGTAGACCAAGCCCACCTCGATATGGTGAACGCCGAAGTCGAACGTAGAACTTCCCTTCCGCCCGTCGAAGATCCCGATAATCCACTGGCCCCCATCACTCCTGATGAGGTCCAGGATATCATTAAAAGTCTCCAACCGCGAAAAGCCCCTGGCTCCGACGGCATCACCAATAGGGTTTTCAAACTTTTCCCCGCCCAGCTTATAGTGCTAATGACTGCCATCTTCAATGGCGCATTGAGCAATAATATATTCCCTACAACCTGGAAACAGGCCACCGTCATAGGTATTCCCAAACCAGGCAAGCCCAAGTCTGACCCGTCTAGCTACCGTCCCATTAGCTTACTCAACGTCCTCGGTAAAATCTATGAAAGGCTTATATATAAGCGGCTCAAAGATTTTGCCGAAGCAAAGAGTCTAATACCCAATGAGCAGTTCGGATTTAGAACCGAACACTCATGTATCCAACAAGTCCACCGCATCATAGAACACGTCAGCGCCGGCTTCCAACGGGGCGCAATAACGGGAGCCTTATTCTTCGACATAGCGAAAGCGTTCGACAAAGTCTGGCACAATGGCTTAATCTATAAGCTATACCAACTCGGCGTGCCTGACCGTCTCGTGCTCATCCTACGGGACTTTTTATCGAATCGCACCTTTCGTTACCGAATTGAGGGGGAGCTTTCCTCCCCCCATCCCATTCGCGCAGGAGTTCCTCAAGGCTCCGTACTATCCCCCCTCGTTTTCACGCTATTCACTAGCGATATCCCCAAGCATAAAAATACTCAGCTAGCCCTATTTGCCGACGATACGGCTATCTATTATACCGGTCTTAAACCCGATGCCATCGCTCGCACTCTCCAAACTTCCGCAAACACTCTGGCCAAGTGGTTCCGGAAATGGAGAATCGAAGTCAATCCAGACAAAAGCCAGGCAGTCCTCTTTTCTAAGCCGCGGATAAACCCACCCTCCCCCCGTCCGATTACCATGTACGGCAAGCCGATCCCCTGGGAAAAGCAAGCCAAATACTTAGGCGTGGTCCTCGATAAACACCTTTCCTTCGCTGAGCACATAAAGCAGGCACGTTCGCGCGCCGCTTTCGCTCTAGGTAGGCTCCACTTCATTCTTAGCTCCCGCAGCAAGTTATCACTCAGGTGCAAGCTGCGTATTTTCACCGCGGTCATCCGTCCCATCATGACCTACGCCTGCATTGTTTTCGCACACGCAAAGCCCTACCTCCTCCACAAGATGCAGACCCTTCAAAACCGATTCCTCCGTAGAGTCACGGGAGCCCCCTTTTATGTTCGAAATGAGCTTCTTCACGTAGACCTCAAGATGCCCACCATCCAGCAGTTCATGAAACGTGTCTCCAAGCGTTTCTTTGATACTGCAATCCAACATAGGAATCCCCTTATCGTATCGGCCGCCCAATACGAACCCTCGCGTATCTCTAAGATTCGCCGACCAAGGCATACCCTTGTCACTCCCGATGACGCAATCACCCTGCTCCAAGAGAGCCGTAGGGAAACAAGTACAGTGGCACACAAAAACAAAAACCGACCGTCCTTCCGTCCTCGCCGCCGAGGCCTGCCGCGACGTCCCCGTAATAGTCCGCCCCGACCCTTGCCAGAGCCAGCCCGCGACGCTGAGCCAGTAGCTTTAAATTCCCTTATTAATAATAAAAATGATATGATCCAGCCTGTCCCTAGCTGCCCTCCCACTGCGACGCCCTAAGCCGAGGTCCGTACCCCACAGGGGGTGCCCTTAGCGTGTAGTCGCCTAGTTTGTAAGTTTTCTAATAAGCCCTGGCTGGAGGCTTTAATTAATTTATTAATTAAGGCAACCACAGGCAAGCCCGGTTAAGCAGCCGACAACCTCAGAGGTTGACCTGCGAGATGCCACAAAAAAAAAAAAAAAAAAAAAAAAAAAAAAAAAAAAAAAAAAAAAAAACCACTTTTTCATAAAGTTAATCGTTTAAAAGATATAAGCTTCCAAAGTGGTAAATAGTGCCCCCCCCCCCCCCCCTCTAACTTCTATAATAATGGTGTGAAAAATCTAATAAAATATATGTCTATAGATCTTAATATAAACGTTCAATCAAAATTAGTTTGTACGAGATCGGGTTAGCAGTTTTTGAGATACAGCATATTTTATAAAACCGCAAATATAACTTTGTAACTCATACAAACACTATGAAAAACAAAGTTATTTAGCGTAGTTGTAAAAAATGAAAATAAGCTAGTTTTAAGAAATTTGTAAGGTTTTTTGTCAAATATATACTATATTATATTATATTATTATAGTTACTACGGAACCCTTCATGGGCGAGTCTGGCTCTTGGCCAATTTTTTACTGTTTTATTATGTGTATAGTACGTAATGTTACAGAACGAAGACGTGATTTCAAAATTAACAAGGGAAAAGTAAAAGAAAATGTTTATAAATAATTAATTCCAAGATACATTTAATTAATCATTTCAATTGTATTCCAACGTAAAGACGCTATAGACAGACAGACCTTCGCATTTATAATATTAATTCCGCACTCGCCTACAAGGGGAGATGCTATAAATTTTCCGATTACCTCCGAAGAAACACGACGCGCAATATAACTTAGGCTCAAGAGGACCTCTCTGAATTTCAGGCAAGACTCAACAGTAACACAAAATACGATTTTCACAGTCCGAACGTATACAAATTTGTAAAGAGGTCTCGAAAACGAGAGGGGCCTATTTATCATTGTTAGCTTATTAAATAAAGTTATTGATAACACTTTTAAGACAGGGCTTTGGTGGAAAGGTTCTGTTTTATATTTCATTTTGAGAAATGTGACTGTGATTTCTGAGTTCTGGCTGCCATTTTGATAGGCCTTTCGACATTTTAGGTCTTGAATTCATGATAACTATAAATTATTTCAGTACTTCTGTCAAGTCCATTTAATGGTGAATAATTTGAAGTAACTTTGTGACTGTAAAATAAAACAGAATGATGAGATATTTCAAATACCTATTCATTACTTAGAGTTATTCTGTTGTTATACAATTTATACGAAGAGCAGCGGTTGCAGGCACGACTTGTAAGCCTTGTACCGGGTTATTCATAAGGCAGTGTAGGCAATTGTCTAGGGGCCCAGCATTGACCAGGGGCCCCGCGTCGCAAGTAAAGTGACTTTCCTCAACGCTTGCCGTCTTGCCAATGGACACTGCAGTTTAAAAATGATCTAGCTAGGTAGGAAGGCACTGGTTAAAATATAATATAGTATCTGATCCTCTAGGACCTCAAGGAAAACTTATACATATGTCGTCAATTTTAATCCAAACTTTTTCATAACTGGTTAAATCTGAAATAAATACGTTGGTAGAAAAATATGTCTTTGTATGTTAAAAAAGGGTAAAGGTGTCCTGAGATTGCATAGAGGTCCCGACATGGTTAATCCGGCCCTGCTTGTGAGGGTTGGATGTCGTGAGTTTGAGTCCCGACAGGCTTCTTTGGGTTTTTAATATCATTACCATTATTTTCTGAATAAATTAAATTAAATTAAAATTCATTTATTTCAGGTCCAAGACCCATATAAAATAAAATAAAAATACACAAATTCAAACAATTGCTCGGCTTCCTAATTTAAAATACAAATGGAGAAATTTACATACAAAAAGATAAAAAGATACATTAAAAGTCAATTAAATTAATAAAAATATAAAATTATGTCAAATTATCAAATTAAATACAAATTAAAAGTCACATTAAATTACCAAACTACAGCTATTACATAGAAAATGTCAGGTTATTTTTCTTTTATTCGCCTTAACAATATGGCCGGTCATAACAGTGCCTCACATAATTATGGACATTCAAGCCTCCCCGCAATCATTGCCAGGACAGAGTTGGACCTGTCTCGCACCCTGCGCACCGCAGACGCGCACCGCTTGGGCATGAATTATCGTGAGGAAATCGGCTGAAGGTCTGAAAAAAGACAAGTGAAATCTATCAACCAACACTGGGCCCACGTGATATACCACGGCCCAAACACTGACATACATTCCTCTGTATGTCAGTGTTTGGGCCGTGGTATCCCAGCTTGCAGCTGTGGGAACATTATCAGCTGACCATGTTATAATCACAATCAATGTCTTAGTCACTATGAAACGAAACCAATTCATACAACGGACAATGTAGGTTATTCTTTCTTCATTGTTTTTACTTTCACTATAATTAATTTAATGATGTCAAGCAGTTTGAGTACTTGTGTGGCCTACCAAAATGTCCTTACTTTGGTACTGTTCGTCAAATTGTTGAGCTCCTTGAGTTTTAAGTTGAGATACACGATAACTGACAAATGCTTACACTGCCTGGGCAGGTCTGCTCAAATTTGCGTGGTTATTTCCTCAAAAGAATACCACAGACATGAACCTACATGCTTCTCATATACAAATACAAATTATCTGGACTTTAAAAGAGACCTCTGAGTCTGTTTCGGTGTTTCTTCTCAGAGTAGTCAGTTAGGAAATACCGGCCTTATCTAGCTAAACTAAACACGCAAAAAAACATGACGTGTAAAAGTGTTATTTATAACCAATTTAAAAAATAAATATTTCATTTCATTTCATAAATCAAGCGATTTTCTGAATAAAAAAATATTATAGCTCCCAAATGTACCCGTTTTACACAACAAAAAATGTGAAACTCAAACAAAAACGTAAAATTATATTTTACGTTTCGAAATAAAAATCATTGACCTATTTCTGCGACATTAAACGGTAAACACAGAAACATAACAGAATAACACTTTTAGAATAAATAGGGACATTTGAGAGGATATTAAAACCCAAATACGTAATTTATGTGGATGATATTCAATAGAAAATGTTTGGTAACTTTTTTACGAGAAACACCTATATTTTACAAAAGGCAGGCGACAATATTTCTCCCGTATTATTTCTAGACTGGCATTTCAAGTGGAATGATAATATTCTCAGTAGGTCAGGTGTATTCATTGGGGAATTGGGAAAACTTGAAAGTGGAGAGGAATTTAAGTTTCTTGAGGTAGAAATACTTATCGTTTTCAACCAGTCGACTCTGGAGTTGGCACATGGGTCTGTCCAACTCTAACTGACTGAACTCGCTCCGTGTTCTCTCGCACACTCGTCCTCGGACTTCGGGAGCAGTGTTAAGTAATTAATTGCATCTTACAAATCAACGCATAAAATAGCTTTCCTTAACATAAATGCTAGTGCTATGATAAAGGTTATGTCCGTGACGTAATAATATACATTAAATCAAAATATGGTGGACCCCCAAAGAAAACGGAACTATTATTTCTGTGCATCCCTATGACAATAATGGTATGAAGTGATAGGGTTAGCTGAGAAAAAGAACTCTCATAAGAACAAAAAACTTGAATGTTTTATTTTTATTTGGTATTACCAAGAAAAGAAGACGAGCATTACATAATAGGGTAGTTTTTTTACAATTTCCCGTAGCATAGAATTAGTGAAATGGTGATCTCACTAATTCTATGGTCATAAAGTTAATTTACACCACGGATTTGAGCTCGTTGTAATGTTTTGATGATATTTTTTTAAGTTTGTCTTTATTTACAGAATAATTACTAATAAAAAGAACCAATACTATTCTCAATAAATTTAGCACCTCGGAATTGCTCTAGTCAAGTACCCTTAAAACATCTTACTATTGTTAAACCCTTTTTTTCATTAGTGCATTCATTATCATTACTTGCTCCTGGTTAATCTCGGGTCCCTTACTCTGTGTCGGCATAATGAAAATTTTATGTTCCATCGCTAATCTCCAGTCATTATGATAAAATCTACCTATCTGTAAAAACAGGGGGTTCTAACCTCACTTTTTTGAACTGCATAACTTTTATGTTCCCTATAAAATATTTAATTATAAGTCTCGTTAGCTGACTCAGATGTTTTAGTGCTGGTCTTGGTTTTTCTTAGTTGTTTCGTGGTCTGATTAAACGGATTGGTTGGTTGGCTTAGACTAGTTTTTCAAAGCAATTAAGACTTTTCCAGTTTATTCTGTTTTAACTTTTAAAATAACCTTAAAATATGATTTTTAAACTACTGATAGTCACACTGGTAAGGACAGTGAAACGTTGGGTATATTAAAAAGAAAATGCGGTATTTGGAGATGCGTGGAAGGTTTTCCTGCGCAAATCCTTATCTTATTCAGGAGAATTATTGTTAGAAACATAAAAAGCTATAAAAAGTGGTGATATTATATTGTTTTATATTGCCCCAACCTATTTTCAAGAGAAAATCCCATTAAAATCAGACAAACCGAAAGCCAAACAACATTTTTTTAAATGTTTGTTAGTGTGTAAGTATCGTGTAAATATAAGTATAAGCACTAGAGCAAAACACAGTTATTTTTAAATCACAGACAGACAATTTAATAAAAATAAAAATAAATAAATTGATTTGCTCGCATTTCATGATGATGTGGCTTAAGATGGAGCACGCTTGCCTAGAAGTAACCCACAGAACAGATAAAAGAGGTTAGAAAGGAAATAAATAGTTCCTGATTTGTATGAGAACGCGTGTCGCCGCTTGTCTCCTACTCTTTAGCTCCACTAAGAGTAAGAGGCCCGTTACGGATGCGAATTACGCACACAAATAAATTACACACACTTAAATCGAGAGCTTGCTACTGATTGTAACTCACTGTCGATAAACGTGCGCCGTGCATCACGGCCAATCAGGGCAAAGGACGAAACGTCAATAGTTGAAGTGTGAAGGACGCGACGCATGCAGTACATTGTAAGCGGACTTGGTCATTGCGTTGATTAAGCGAGTACACATCGGGCAATCTATATTTTTTGTAACTTGTTGCAATAATGTTGTTAATGTTCGGAATTTCATAGTGATCCGAATAATTTTATGTTTTTTACAAATAAAATTCTAATTAAATGCTATTTTCGACTTACCGATGGAAAGATATACCACCTCGCTCTATACTTGCGGTCTGAGTTTTTGTTTTACAGGTTATAATTGCACAACACGGCATTTTAAAGCAGAGCTCTGTGTTCCGAAGTAATCCGACGCGCACTAAACGCGGCGAATGAATAAATCGGTCGATCTATGATTTTCGAATCATAAATGTGGCGCGCTCGCCACATCCACATTATCATTCCAACCTTATTTATCTATTCCGTGAAGAAACCTATTCACTTTTGACTTAAAAACCCCCAGGTTATGCAATTTCACTTACCTATATGAATGTACTACAGAGTCTTCTTTCCAATTATGTATAAAACTAAACCAACAAACAAACGTCATTTCATTTATTCATTTATAACATACAAATCTATCACCTACCAATTCTTGAGCAACCTTTAAAGTGTTCTAAGGTCAAGTCGAAAAGTTTCTTCAAACAATATGTTTACAGTTTAAAATATTAATCAAACATCCGTGAAGCGTATTGTCTGAATATAAAGGGCTATCGAGATCTGCGACAGTGAAGGCTCATGAATTATTAAACGATAGACGAACGACTTTAATTATTAACGGCACAGTATGGCGTGTTTAATATTAAAAATTGACTTCGGATTACGCGCGTGTGTGTTTTGTTTTTATATAAATACTAGCAGTTGTACGGGATTCGTTCCCATGGACTAAGGACTAGTACTTTTAGTAGTAAGCGTGTTTAAACTAACACACAATCTTTTCATTTTTATAATATAAGTATCGATTTACAAAATAATTCTAAACAAAACTGTGCTTATTACTAACCCAGAGAGATGATTTTAGATGTGAATTGTATTGAATTTTCAATACAATTCAATGCAATTCACATTACTAGCAATCTCGTTAACTCGTCTAAGTCTAATATGGTTGTGTCTGGAATCGGTTCACGGCAATAGTGTAAACCCACCCAGGTTTCAAACCCACAACCTCTCGATCACATATCTGACACCTAAGCCATTTAGGCCATTAAAATTATGCCCTGGAAATGAATTACTTGTTTCATCAATCTCTACTGTGTTGTTGCTGTAGAGTTAACAAAATCAAAATATTAAGTAACATAATTTGTTCCACTTTTTACATTCAGCGCAGTTTGTATCTTGCCTGGTTCCCGCCGGGTGGCGCTACGTATCACACTTCTCACAACATTACCCACACCTTACGATTCATTATTCAGCGGGTGGTTTCTTTGTGTAGCTACGATCACAGTTTAAAAGCGATACAGATGTAAATATGTTTCTGAAACATTGTTTTTATGGAATGTTTTGATACGTTATATGGTTAGTTGGGTATACATTTTCTGTTTTATTGAAGATTTGCAGACGCGCCGAGCTGCGGTTTCGTGGAATGTACCACGATATAAACATAACCCTTTTTTTGCAGTAGGGTAAAAAGCCTTTCAAGCCTTGTTAAAGCTTCAAGCTACTTCTATACCAAGTTTCTTCCAAATCTACTAAGTACTTTCAAAGATTATCGCGTTTAAAAAAATAAACAAACGTTTCCAATTTTTAAAAATAACATTCTTTCGACCAACATCATCGGTGCGATTATGTGGTTGAAGATGACGTTTACCAAGAAGTAACCTCTTTACTCTTGACTTAATGACCCCCAGGTTATAGCTATCAGGAAACACAGACTCTGGCAGGGAATTCCGCTCCTTAGCTGTACACACAATAACAGTATTCCCAAAACGGTTTTGTGCGTATGGGTGGGATGTCCATCATATAACGATGGCGCATCGCCGTATGTCTTTTAGTCCAATGATGAAACAGGCTTGTTGTGAAATCACTCGATGTAATGTCATTTATAAAACGCTAAAAGACTGCATACTTCGTATTCCTTACATGACGGGTTATGCCATCCGATGAATCTTTTATTTATATTTCCTGAGTGGGAAAATCATCAAATGAGTCCTCCCACTGTGGTGGAGTAGAAGGGAGTGTCAGACTTCTACTGACCAAAAACCCACCCTGCTTTTTCAATTGCCCTTGCGTTCCTAATTTTATTTGATTAAAACTTCAAAAAGGACATTTTCAATGCTGATCCGAGCAAGTTTCTATTCTAATAATATTGTAAGGACTGTTGAGTTTCTTGCATGTTCTTCTCCACATTAAACTATAAGTTTAATGACATGGCTGGCACAGAGATTAAGTGATTGGTTAGAGTGTTGCGTGTAAGTTCGACTCTCACAGCGGAACAAATGGGATTGAGTGTTTGTACAAATGCACTCACGATACAGGATAATTCCCAGCGTGTGACAAAGTTTAAAAAAAATCGAACTGTACACTAACTTCTAACGTATTAGTCCGTGTGGGCCTATTTATACTAATAATTTAAAGAGAAAAGATTTGTGTTTTATGTGTTTGTAATGGATTAACTTAAAAACTGCTGGTCCGATTAAAAAAAAACTCTGTCACGAATATAAAGCTATATTATAAATGAGTAACGGCAGCTACTTTATTTTTGCTGCAAAAATCTATTAATAAAAACAAAGCCGCGCGCAAAAGCTTGAGTAAAAAAAGGGGTTTTCAATTTATGAATATTCGTTACGATACCTTTCTCTATTTCTCTATACACCACAATAGCCACCACCTTGAATAGCCCAGATTGATTTATGATCTTTCTATCATTGACAAAGTCACCCAGCCTCTCACCGGTATCCAAACTTAAGACGCGGCTGAATTAAATTACCCAAAAGTTACAGATGGTCGCAGTAATAAATCCAATCAAAACTTCGAAAGCAAAACAGTCAATCACAGTTCTCAAAAACGAAAGACGGCCATTCGTGCATCAAATATAAGAAGAGGTATACCAACAGGTGCAAACAAAGTTGTAGTATAAATCTTGTGCTCCGTGATTTACGGTGGAACTTCGCAACTACGGGTCCAACGTTCAATGCTTCGCCAGAATGTATGGCAGTTCCAACTTCTGTCCTTTTTATCGTTTCGTGGGTAATTGGAAAGAGAATCGCTAAAAAAGAGCTGTTTGGGATTATAGTTATTTATATGGATTTAGAGGCTTCTGGTGGTATCGATTGGACAGAGTGGGTTGGGACAATGACTTCGGGTGAACGATCTCTGTAGGATTCTATAGGTGGTTACGCTTCATTGGTTCAGTGAACACATTACTTCCCCCAATAAATTGATGTCGTGAGTAGCGTTAGATATACGTACAACAATATGGCACTCTTTGTGTGTAGAAATACATAATATATAACATCACTTTTATATTCCCGGGCAGATGCTGAGCTGGAAAACCCAGTCACACTTTGTACTACCTGACAATTGAACACAAAATCTTTTCGATGCAGGGCAGGATTACACTAATTTACAGGCTTGTATCTAGAATTTTAATTTTTATTCATTGTAATTTACGTATCGACCGCTTGATATTTCTATCTATTTTAAATCATGTTCTTAATTCGTTTGGATGGAACAGTGTCGATTATCGGCAAACTTACAAGTTGTAGGTCGTGTACCGGCACGACTTACAAGTTCGAGAGGTCGAGAGTTCAAACCTAGGCAAGCGCATCACTTTGTGTAGTATTCATCGTTACTATTGCTCTCAAAACAGTGAAAGATACCATCGTGAGGAAACCAGTTTATCCTAGGACAGAAAATCCGGATAAATTCGACATCCACCAATATGACGACATGCACTGGACCCGCTTGGTGGAATTCGGCCCATTCCATCTCATAGAAAGGAGCCCCGTGTCCCAGCGATGGAAATGTTATAGGCTGGTTATTTTCTAAATTCAAAGTAACCAGAGATATTCACATTTATATTTATTCACATTTTGGCCGGGAGGTGTAATTTTCCGGCGTTTTCGAGGCCGCTTACCAGACATTACGCGACACACGACACTGATAACTCGTGTAACATAGAATAAATTTTGGTTTAGTGATGTATGTATTAGTTAATTTTAAATATTTATTGTAATAGATTATATTTTATTTGTATGGGCCAAGTTGCCTGAAATATAAAAAAATCTATTCTATTTTATAACATCAATGAAACAGTTCAACAGGACCCTAGACTTTCTCCTTGACATTCCACGTTTTGTAATATATATTTGCCGTAATATAATAAGAAAAATTCTGAAGTGATAAAAAATGGCCAACGCTGAAAATTCCTAAATCATTTAGCGCCCAAAAAAAAAAATCCCGAGTTGTCCGCAATAATTCTCTTCAAAATTCCAGAAAAATAATTTATTAACTGTACCTGTTATAACGCTGCTAAATAATTGATCAAATCAGCTTGGGGCACGTCACCTCAACTCAGACTGTGGTCATTAACTCCGCTTCACCTAATGAATTTAGAGAACTATTAAATCCTCACTGATTGAAGATTACAAGTGAAATGATTTATTTCGACTTCTTCAGTTCAATGTGAAAAGTTTCATGACTTCATCGTCGAGAGGTAACTAATTGCGCTAGGATTTTTTTTTTTCTAAATTTATGTTTGGTGATTCTGTTTTCCTTTTATGCGCAGTATTTATATTCTTTCTATTCTTGCTCAAATCAGATTTACTTTTAATCTCAAAAGTTCTAGATTTGAAAAGTATTTGTGGTAACATAATAATTGTCACAACAAATGATACTTCTGCTAAATTGTAAAGTAGTTTGTTGGCAGATGTAAGTCCCATATTATACAATACCAATATTACACAATATTATATTTTTATGTAAAAATTCAATCAATAACATTAAGATGCATTTTACGGACACAAAGACAGTGTACCTATTATCTGTGAGTGTTTTCATGTTGATAATTTACACTGCTATTCATAAAAAGTTAATCAGATTCTAAATTGAAATTATTATTTGATAAGAGTTAAATAAGCTTGTTTTACTTTTTAATTTATAAACATTTAGCCCCATTCTAGCAACCACAATTTTGCCTGCCACAAGTCAGGTCCACAAGATTCAGGCGATTCATTCGAAAATTTAAAAAAAATATAACTTTCTAATTTTTCCAGTGTCGGTACGCTTACAAACATTTAAATTCACTTACACCAATACCCAGATCAAATATTTTTAAACCATACATACATTTGTTCCGGACCGAACGCTTTAATTAACTTTGAACTTTTAATCATTGAATAAATTCTCTAAGTGTCTTTAACAACTTGACATAGTCCATCAGTATTAGGTACAAAATAAACCAAAGTCTTGAGATGGAGCCTATCACATACATCCGCCTCAAGAAACACACAAGTGGTACTTGGAACATTGAGTTCACACAAAAAGTACATTAAAACTAAGAAAATGGCGCACAAAGAGCTTTAAAACAAAAAGATCGCGGACAAACAGTAAACCGGGAGGTTAGTAGAGCGGTACCTGGAGAACTTATACGGTAATGGCAGTAGGCGATGTGGGCGACAAATGTTTCAATGTTTTCGGGATTAGATACATTTGGTACTTCAACTTGACGACGAGTTGCAAGTCTAGAGGTTTTCTATCGGTTACATTTCGGGGAGTGTGCGATGGAATTACACAATCTATGCTAAGCCCGTTCCACCATCGGACTACGAGACAAACGGCGAAGCGCCAACGTTACACGGTAGACATCCCACCCATACGCACAAAACGTTTTGGGAATACTTTCATTGTGCTTACGGCTAAGGAGTGGAATTCACTGCCGGAGTCTGTATTTCCTGATCGCTATAAACTGGGAGTCTTTAAGTAGAGTGAATAGGTTACTTCTAGGCAAGCATGCTCCATCTTCAACCACATCATCACTTACCATCAGGTGAGATACTGGTCAAACGCGAGCCTATTATGAATTAAAAAAAACTGTTTCAAAGTAATTCGATTGGTTTTGGTGACGATACTATCGGCACCACAGAGCTCTGGTGGCCCAGAGACTTGCAGGATTGTGATTTGCAGGTCGTTGGTGGTTCAAACCCAGTGATGCACAACACTTTGTGTAATTTATGTCATCTCCACTGCTAAAACCGGTAAAGGAAAAACCACCCTGTTTTTTCAGTTGCCTTAGCGTTCCGGGGCTGCAGTATTTCTTTTTTACATTCTCCAGCAGACAATAGCCCTTTAGTCCGTCTTCATTCCTGTTGACTGCTGTTTAAACCAAGCGTGATGACACGTCATAGGCTCCAGGAAAGACGTTGACTTATGAGTTTGTTTCGTTATTTCTTTAAAAAAAGAATAATCAGCTAGGAAACACCGGCCTTATCTATTTCAAAGTAACCAAAAGATTGAAAAGTTTTTAACCGACTTCAAAAAAGGAGGAGGTTCTCAGTTCGTCTTGAACTTTTTTAATGTATGTTACCTCATAACTCGAAGACGGCTGAACCGATTTGGAAAATTCTTTTTTTGTTTGAATAGTTTTCTAGTTGGTTCCATTGTTATGAAACCAGGATCTGATGATGGGATCCTGGAGTAATCGAGGGAACTCTTCAAATATTGTGGGCACACCTATAACGTTTTGAGTATTTCCTTGTGCATTTGCTCTCGAAAAGCACCATTTGGGGAAGTGGAACTGATGATGAAGACTACAGATGGTCACCGAAACTACTCAATAATAAGTATTTCGTGGATTGCGATTCGATTACTTAAATATGGATGCTAAGCACTTTATGCTCGTCACAATGCATATAGTGATGTAAAGCTGATGGCGAAGAACCAGGAGAACTCCTCAAAAATTAACGGCTCTGCATCGGGAAAAGCAATATTTTGTAAAAGTTGATAAGTAGTTGACATTTTGGCTTTTGAAACTAGATAAATTACAAACCGACCCGCTAAAAAGCGTGAAAAAAAAACTCGGAAGGCGGTGTCAAAAAAAAAAAGAAAATACAAAACCAATAACACTGACTAACGAAATTAAAGTTATTTTTGGCTGTGTAGTGTTATGATATGGAAGTCGGTTAAAAACTTTTTACCAGAAAATAATTTTGGTAAAAAGTTTTTTACTTATTAAAAAAAAATATTTTTATCATTTACCATCAACAATAATAAAAATACTTAAGATAAAATCGTTGTACATATAAAACTTGGTAGCAGCACCTGTTTTGTTTTATGTACAGTACGCAAAGGGTAATAACAGAATGTTATGCTCTGTATGTGAGGCGGGACCAATTAGAGGACTTAAAGCAACGACCTCCGGGCAACTACAGGTCAAATGTACTCGGGAGAGAGGTGACTTTGTTCAAATAACTTGATTCTGTTACCTTCTTAGATAGTGAGTTATCATGTTAAGGTAACTTCGTGAAATAGGCCTTAATGGTCTGTTACACAAAGACAAGTAAGCTACTAAGGTTATATAAGATAATGGGACAGAATTAGTACGAATCTGCCACATAAAATAGACCGGAATTAATTCGAAGACTAGCTGTTAAATTACTTTGATAATATTGGCTTTTAATGGAATATTTCACAAAGCTTCTCTCTTTTTAAAAGCTCATTTCAGACATTAAACATACACGTTTCTCATAATATGATTTGACCAGTACGGATTGTGTGGACCTTAAAAGAGACTGACCTTCGAGTTTGTAGTGGTATTTCTTCTGAGGGTATTCAGCTAGGAAACACCAGCCTCATCTAGGTTTCTAAAAGAGAAACAATAATCGTATCGTCTAACATTCCACCACCACTTTTGTTATAAAGACGGTCGGCCAGAATGCCCCAGAACTCATGTGTGCTCGTTAGTTGTAGTAAATAACTATTATTTTAACCTTATACTCTCAATGGTATTTAATTTATTAAATTATGTAGTCGATGTTTTTGGTGCACGGTAAAACTCTAATGAGTTTATGTTGGCACCAACTTAAATGTAAATAATGTATGTGAAGTATGGAACAAATAAATAAAATAAATAAATAATAAAAATCTATTTGTAGTTTATATAAACACCTGTTCCAATGCGGAAATCGAATACGCCATAAGCAGCACAACAACTGCTAATAGTACAACCACTGTGCCAGTCCTGTCGTAAAATATAAGTTTAAGTGACGAAATAAATTTGACGTTTAAAAGTGTTATTTTTAAATCCTTAGTATTTATCATATTATTTTGAGAGTATGAAAAATAATTATACCAAGGATTTATAAAATGGGCTAAATTATTACAAATTTGCCACTCAAGTTTGACTAAAATTTACAGGAAGACTATCAAAAATATTTTAGATTCCTAAAAAAATACTCCCGAGGACCAATAACAAGTCAAAGATTACTATTTACCATCTAGTAATAAAGGAATTGCCGTCAAATAACGTCCAAGAATAATCGGTGCAAAATTTATGACGACAGGTCGAATTTAGATTGGATATTGGTAGTGCGGAGACGGCAGTAATACCTACACTGCTTGGTCAAACAGTATTTTCTTAAATTTCTTGACGGTACGCTCTTACCAGAGAAGTGATCGTCATGTAATTTTCCAGTATTCCGAGTCGTAAGTCGTAAAATTATTTTACGCCACATTTGCCTGTTAGCGGTAATTCTTGAATTTAGTTACAGAGTAAACACAATAACATTGTACCGTGAAATCTGGTGTTGAAGATATCGCTATCAGCAATAAGATCACCATTGTAACCATTCGTTGAGCAATATTGTGAGTCAGGTGGGTAAATTATTGGTGTGAAATAAAAAGTATTATTCTATGTATCTATCTCTTTCAAAATATAATGGTCATTCTATGTGAATAGAGTGTCCATTCCTTTAGTACGCAAAATTTTCAAGGTTAATCCCGTGTAAGCCCATAAATATTCACCAAAAGCCCAACAAACAGTTAACAGCTTGCGAAATATCAGCATTGCAAATACCAAAACGTAAAAACTTCAATACAGTCCAGCCATAAATCTAGTTTTAAACCATTTTCGGTTAGTGTCAATACCCAGTTATCGTATATTGAGGATTTTATAGGTGTTAAAGTAACTAACGATAGCTTTACAATGGACGTAGATTTTATTTAGAGGCAATTTGAGTGGCGTTTCAAGTTTATGGATAGCCGTGATAAAATGAAGTTTTAAAGTCGTTCGATGGATGCTTTATCGTCGTTTGGCACTTCGCTGATGTAATGCTGGTTTATGACTGCGGTAATTATAGGTGGTTCGGAGATTTCTTCCGTGGTATTAAATATCACAAGTTGATTTTATAATTTAATTTTGTCATTGTAGCTACTGTTCTTTCAATGTTGCGCGTTTTCATTTTTTGTTATATTTACCGCAGTGGTAAATAAAACAAAAGAGAAAAGGGGAGAGTCGATGGTTAGTGTTCAGACACACTACCCAAATAGACTAGTGCACTATTGAGTGAACAACTCAATGGTTCATTAGTTGATTATTATTATAAATTTAATTTAATACTTACATTAGGCTAAGTCTTATTATTACTAACATAATATGGATTTTATCTAAAATAAAATATTTGAATTTAAAAGAGCTCCACATACGCATAAAATGTTTTGGGAACACTTTCATTGTGCGTACGCATAGCTAAGGAGTGGACTTCTCTGCTAGAGTCGGTGTTTTAGGTATCTTTAAGTCAAGAGTGAATAGGTTAGTTCTAGGTTAGCATGCTTCGTCTTCAACCACTGCTACGTGAGATAGTGGTGAAACATTAACCTATGTTGTCCGACTACTGGGCAAAGGCCTCATCAATTTTTTTCCAAGACAATTTTGTCTGCAGTCTTCTCCGGCCAATCCGATAGGAATGAAGCCATCGCTTTTTAGGCCTGCCTCGGCTAAGACATCAGTCTTGAGGCAAACACGAGCTTATCATTAAAAAAAAATATGCGATCATCAAAATGCACTAGCTTTCAACCAGGGGTAACAAACATACGGGTCATACTCAGAAAAATTGGCCAAGTGCGAGTCGGACTCGCCCATGAAGGGTTCCGTAGTAACTATAATAAATATAATATATTTAATTGAAAAAAAAAAAAACAAAAAAAACCTTACAAATTTCTTAAAACTAGCTTACTTACAATTTTTACAACAACGCCAAATAACTTTGTTTTTCATAGTATTTGTATGAATTACAAAGTTAAAATATACTGCATCTCAAAAACTGCTGACTCGATCTCGTTCAAACTAATTTTGGTTGAAAGTTTACATTAAGATCTACAACATATCGTTTTCTTAGAATTTTCACTTCATTATTATAGAAGTTAGAGGGGGGACACACATTTTACCACTTTGGAAGCGTATATCTTTTAAACGATTAATTTTATGAAAATGTCATTTTAGAAACCTTAATGTAATTTTAAAGACCTGTCTATAGATACCACACACGTATAGGTTTCATGAAAAAAAATATTTTCAGTTTCAGTTCCATGTATCGGGAGCCTCCTTTATTTTAAATATTTTTTAATTTTTCTCTTAAAATCGGAAAACGGTTCACAGAATACATGTACCTACCAAGTTTTACATGTATAGTCCTAATAGTTTCGGAATAAAATGGCTGTGACATACGGACGGACGGACAGACAGACAGCCGGACAGACATGTCGAAACTATAAGGGTTCCGTTTTTTGCCATTCGGCTACGGAACCCTAAAAAGTGTACATTTTGGATTTGTAACTAAACTGATAGGTGACGATACTGAGAATCTCCGTTACGAAACTGATGTCATAAGGCATCGTACACACGGATTGGGTGAAAAAGCATTATTTTTGGAGTATCACTTTTATTTAGATCACTTTAAAAAAATACACTAAAATCTTACTTATAAACAAAATAAATTTATACCAAGTATAACAAAGGAATAACCTTGTCTTTTCTGAAATGGGAATGGAAAATTTAGTTAGTTTACACACAACAACTTTTTATTCTTCTGAACTAAGCTTAATAATTTCTCAGTTTCGTAACATAACGCAATATAACGAAAATGAGAATAAAATCTGAGAAATTATAATCTCTAAAGTTATTTTTACGTTAACCACGTGTTTATCACACAAGCCCTGAGCTTATTCTTTAAGATAATACAAAAAGCAAGAAAAGGACATAGTAAGTAAACCAGAATATAATAAACTTTACATCAGTCGTTTATAACCCTGAGGTATTTTTTTGTAAATATTCACTTGATACACGTCTTAACTTCACGACTACGACGAAAACAAAAATTTTACCACCATAGTGATTTTGACGTAAGTAATAATGATGCTATAATAGGAAAAATAGTTATACCACTTTAAATCATTGTGTTTCTAATTTTATTGCCTGTTACTAACCCTGAGTAACGAAACTTCATAATTTTGGGACAAAGATTGTTTAATTAAAATAAATTCTTCTATATGCAATTTAGGAAAAAAAATTGTCCCAATTAGTTACTTGATTCATCAAGAATAATATAGCCACAGTCAATATTACATAAAGCGATGAGTATTCGTAACAATAAAGTTCTGAAAAAGTATAGCGGTCCTTGGGACACTAAAAAATGTATGAAGATATTTTTAGCAATGTTTTGGCACCCAAAAAATATACTCTTTTAATGAAAATTTAAGTTAAAATACGAGGCTAATCTTCATATCAATAGACAGATATAACAACAAAGTGGGGAAAAAGTAAATATATTATAACATTAGATATTTATTTAAATATGAAGTAGCAGGACAAGAAATAAAACCAAATGTACACTTTTTCTGAGTATGACCCATACATGTTATAATGACTCCTCCAAATATTTTATTCATTAACATGAAAATTAAACAAAAGTAACTAATTACGCATTGGTGACAGCTGGCTTCATCGTAAACATCCATCACGGCGTACAGACGGCAAGATATTTAATGAAAGAGCGAAAAAATAGTGATGGATTGCAAATTGTGCTCTTGTGCAAATGAATCCGTATTATTGTCCGAAGGATTCAAATTGATTCTTTGTGCATTCCCTTCTACTAAAACAATCCTCGTATATCCTTATGACTCCTATATCTAAATATATATAACTCAAAGGTGACTGACTGACTGACTGACTGACTGACATAGTGATAAACCAAGGGACGGACCGGGCTGAAATTTGGCATGAAGGTAGATGTTATGACGTAGGCATCCGCTAACAAAGGATTTTTTTTAATTCTTACGGGATCGGGATTTACACGGGAAAAACTTCACACGCGGGCGAAGCCGCTGGAACAAGCTAGTCATTAATATTTATTTCAGAGTACAGAATTATAACCCTGAAACTGTGACTTAATCATTGTCACGATTAATTATTATCAACATTGCAAACACTCAAGTTAACATCAATTAAAATCTGAAAGCATTGAAAACAGAAAAAGGAAAATCTTTAATAATCAACTTCAGAGTGAAAGTACAAAAAATCTGACAACGTCGAAATCCAATGAAAAGACAAAGGAAGTCTGAATAATAAAGTGAGATCATGTGGAAAGAACAAGTGGGAGGCAATTACTTAAGACTAATTAACAATTTACTGTTGAAATGTAAGTGATGGCTCTTGGGAATTGGAAATACCATAATAATACGATATTTCCTCTTTGATGTCTGTGCTGCCCTTTTCAAAGGATCGAAGTGTACCTAATTCAAATTTGACAAGCTGTAGGTCTATATAATTATGAATTTATCAGAATCATTGTTTTGAAAGAATAGTCATGCCTTTCCTTTTGCTCATGCTATACCATTCCCAAATATGTTAGGGTTGGATTCTTCGGGCATGCCGCAATTGCGGCAGTAAGACCCCTTTTTGAGGAGTGGCTAGATCGGCGACACGGCGTCCTGACCTACCGCATGACGCAGGTCCTCACCGGACACGAAAGTTTCGGGAAGTACCTGTGTCTGATGGGAAAGGAGGAAACGCCTGGGTGTCACCACTGCGAGGGTCGCCCTGAGGACACCGTAGAGCATACGGTGCAAGACTGCCCCGCCTGGGCAGAGCACCGACGTGTCCTCACGGCGGCGATAGGTGGAGACCTCTCGCGCCCGGCATTGGTCGAGGCCATGCAGCGGGGCGAGAGGGAGTGGGAAGCGGTCGCCTCCTTCTGCGAAGCAGTCATGCTTCTGAAGGAGGAGGCGGGCCGCGTGAGGGAGAGGATGGCGTCCTCCCTCCAGCCCAGCCGCAGTGGTAGACGCCCACGGCGTCGGACGTCGGCCGACGATCTCCGGCCACCGTAGGCGCGGGCATGCGGACAGCGAGTAAAGGGCAACTCGCTGTCCGACCATGGACCATGCCCGGGTCGACGGCGCGTTGTGTTCCACGCGCGCCTCAAAGAGTGTCAGCAACATGACGAGGCCCCCTCTGCAGAGGGCCGAAGCCTGCCGGGGTCGTGGGACTTATCCCATTACCGTGACCCCGGTACGTAAAGGGTTATTGAAGGAACACCGTGGATTTTAGTCAGTAAAAGTCTGACAGTCCCTCCCACCCTGCCCGGGGTGGGAGGACTTATTTGATAATTTTAGCACGCTAAAAAAAAAAAAAAGGGTTGGATTCTTGTCTAACTGGATACTAACATACAGCGACAACTTATCTGACCTCCACAACCCAGTAACTGGGTAACACGATACACCTTGGTAAGACTGATGTTTTATCTATTGACTTCTGACTACCCGTATCGACTGTCAAAAATGTACTAATGATAACCGGGTCCAATGGGTTAACGTACTTTGTAAGACATGGAGCAGTCTTGATATATCTAGATGGTCTTTAGTCTATAGACTGACCTACATTCACATTACCTAACCTTGAAGACCGGGCACTACTCACTCAACAATCACTACCACACAATAGGACAGTCCCCGTGCAGGGCACGCATGGGGACGGAGGTAACGGTAGGACACGTGCTCCTAGAGTGCACGGAAATCACTGATATACGGAAACAAACCCTCGGGTCATTGAATTCCCTTTCAGACATCCTGAATAGACCGACAAACCTGATCTGCTTCTGGAGGGAGGCTGGCTGGATGGAGTGACGGCCGACACGGCTCACGCACAATGGTCTCGTGCAGAGACTAAGTGCGGAAACCAGACCAAAGAATAAGAACCTTGAAGACCAAAATTATTTAGCCACAAGTCCCTCCGTATACTGTATCCTCCTAATGTTTTAAAAATATATGCTGTAATAATTTGCTCACAAAAACGACCTAAGAACAAGGCAGATGATTTTGAACCAAACAAAATTGTTAATTTTACAACTAGTATGATTTTAGATCCTCCACAAGCTTATAGACGAGGATACAACAAGAAAACCGCAAAATCTCCAACAATCCAATCTACTCCAACTGTTATTAATGGATTTAACAACAATGCCAACATAAATTTGCAACAAACTGTGAACTAAGGACTCTAGGAACTTGGTTAATCAGTGTTAGACACTACGGCTACCACGGACACAAAGTTTCAGACACAAAAACATGGTCTCAACACTCAAGTTGTAGCGACTTTAGTCCACAACTAGCAGGGGATAGGTTTAAATCAATGGATCTTGTGTATTGGAATGTAAACTTTGTTATCCACTTCTCTCCCTTTAGTAAGGCAGAAATAGATTTTTTGCTTTAACCTTGCACTGAACATGTTCTGGTTCTACTTTCACGAACATTTCGCACGCCTATATCGAAACTAAATCATCTAAAAATTTTCACTTCTTCAATCTTACCCTTGTCGAGCTTGTCAATCTTCATTTGTATTTATCATGAAAGAACTTTGTTCTGCGTTCTCTATGACGTCATCACAATTTCGCGTAAGATTTTTTTCCTGTATCATCGCGGTCGCAGCATTTTTCCCAGCATCTATTAAAGTTATTGCGTCACTAAATATTTTTTCACATCACTCATCTTGAATGTTGAGTTATCGGCCCCAACATAATTTTTTATTTGGGCCCACGCCGATTCAATAAGATTGAATTAAATTAAATTATTTTATGTATACCTACATAAAATAAATTAATTAACGCATAAAAGACAGAACAGTTTCGCCAAAAGATCTGCAGTCAACTGGTCAATGTGCGACCTAATTGGTCGAGAGGCGCGGACAACAATGACGTCACTATTTTCTTAACGTTAACCAACTAAAGTACATATTCTGCTGCATCTACATAGACGTATTTTTTCAGGACTGGGGGCTGCTAACTTCACATATTGCTAAAAAGTAAACATATCATGTAAAATGTAAACAGAGTGCAGAGTCTTTATAATTATTATGAAAAAAGAATAAATACTTACCTATCCAATATTAGGGAGAGGCAACTCTCTTCTTCACGCCCCAGCCACCGCGGGTGATGCCCCGGGCGTCGAAAATCGCAGACCGATCTCCGACTCGGACTTGCGAACGGTGTCAGTTAACACGTTGAACGCCAAGAATAAAAAGGCATCTTCCCGTTCAGGCCACGTCGGTCAGTGATGCCCGACGTTTAATATCTCCATAATTAATTAATTAATGACTAAAGTTGACTTTTGTTAATGAAAACATACATTTGGATATTAGATAGAAGTATATTTTTTTTAGTTTGAGGTTGGCTTCCCGTCAATTCGACAATTAAAAAAACATTTGGTCTCAATTTGGATTGAACTATGATTTTTGCTTGGCCTAAAGGGAAAGCTCACTGTCGGTCAGCACTGACCGCGTTGGCGTTCAAAGTGTTAAGGATCAGGATCGCGTCTCAGAGAGCAGTCGGTAGCATTGACGGGTCCCTAAAGGGTTATTGCCCTCCAGGGTTACGGGTATATTCTTGTGGGTTACTCCAACCTAGGAACACAAGGACAAGTGAAGAAACACGGTGGGTTTTTATTCGGTAAAGGTCTGACACTCCCTTCTACCCCACCCAGAGTGTGAAAAATCATTTGATGATTTTCCTATTGAAAAGAAAAATCGTTTTCATATCAAGCATTTAGCAAAGTGATAGAACAGTTAGTAACAACAGCATCTGCTTGTAACAAGTCGGGAATGATTGCAAGCCGCGACATGTTGGAATTACTACCTACCTTCGTGTTACGTGGCGCGAATATGTTAACACATACATACATAAACGCATTTCGATTTAAATTTTGGGGTTTTAGGAAACGTGACGTCGTTTACTTCGCTAATCTGTTTATTTCTTTTTTTTTGTTTATTTTTAGACCATATTTTTTCCCCGTCTTT
The DNA here is from genome assembly GCA_943138885.2 of Tholera decimalis. Lineage (NCBI taxonomy): Eukaryota > Metazoa > Arthropoda > Insecta > Lepidoptera > Noctuidae > Tholera > Tholera decimalis. Next base: position 42,737,087 of record OW964559.2, read on the forward strand.
GACCTAGTAGCTTTTCCCCTGCTCCCACGCAGTTTGTGGAGCAAATAATAACTAATTATAATAATTTGCGTTTTTTTTTTTTAAGTAGGTCTGAGAATAGTACGCAGGCTATTTTGTTTCGCTAGAAATAATTTATATATCAAATCATCAATTATACATACATATAATTGTGAAATTAATTCTAAATCCTGTAATGGATTTTGATGAAATTTCTTACTAAGATAGATTAGGCCTTCGAAAAGGTCATAAGCTCATTTTGTTTGCTGTATATGTGTATTGAGTATGTAGGTTATTACTTATGTCTTGTCTATAAGTGAATAGTACACCATGGACTACCCGCGTATTTATTTTCTCCTGCTGTGTCAAATCCATCCAAAGGTTGTCTGTAAAAGATCGCTTTTAGTGATAAGACCGCCCATTGTAACACCCTTTGTTGTTTTCAAGTCCTCATTTAATTCTGTTATGGTGTACAATAAAGACTATATCTATCTATCTATCTACTTTTCACGCTAACAAAACCACGGGTAGAAGCGAGTTAGCAATAAATGTAACCTTATTATTATAACTTGTGTCATGGTTTCATGGATGTTACCCTGTTGAGTGCCCTGGACACATTTAATGTAATTTTTATTTAACTGCACGAACGCAAAACTCTTACAAACAAAATAGATTGTAGTCAGTCATTAGAGATTTTTTTATTTATTACGGATGAGCCTGCTCTTGACCTCGAATACGCCTAATAGTAAGCAATTGATGAGATTCGAACTACGATGGAACGAGCGAGCCCTTTTTAACCCACTTCAAAACGGGAGGAGGTTCTCAGTTCGTCTTGAACTTTTTTTTATGTATGTATTTTACTTTTTCTCATGACTCGAAGACGGCTAGACCGACTTAGAAAATTCTTTTTTCATATGAAAGGGTATATTTGCAGGGCTTTCCAGTTGGTCCCATTGTTATGAAATCATGATCTGATGATGGGATCCTGGAGAAATCGAGGGAACTCTTTAAATATTATGAAGTACCAGGAGAACTCCTCAAAAATTAACGGCTCTGCATCGGGAAAAGCAATATTTTGTAAAAGGTGATAAGTAGTTGACATTTGGCTTTTGTAACTTTACTGTAAAAAATTACAAACCGACCCACTAAAAAGCGTGAAAAAAAAAAACTTTTTTGCAATAAATAAAACCGACTTCCATGTCAAAACAGAAAGCCAAAAATAACTTTAATTTTGGAAAGCGGTGTGAAAAAAAAGGAAATACAAAACCAATAACACCGACTACCGAAATTAAAGTTATTTTTGGCTTATAATAAAAGTTTTTTATGAAGACAAAAAAGTCGAACAAAATACAAAAGTGAGCTGCTTTTGAAACTAATATTTTCTTTATCCTTGTGACTCACCTACTACCTACATGAGCGCAGTTTAATTAAGAACTTCATGTCCCAAATACGTCTCCTAACCGTTGCGAACGGTGCGAGAAACACTGCCGTACGTGAAATACTTGCATCGCAGCCCCGTTGACGCTTCAAATGAGTTTCAGGAACACTGAAATTGAAAAAGTAGACGATTTGTATGTTTATTGTAGGAATTTAACTGTGTGCTAAAGTGCTCAAAAGGAGTTTCAGGAAAACTCTATCAGCCTAATCAGTAGTGCAATTAATTAATGTCCTTACTTTGGTATTGTTCGTCAAATCGTTGAGCTCCGTAAGTTATAAGTTGAGCTAAACGATAACCGACAAATGCTTACATTGTCTGGACAGGTCCGCTCAAATTTGTGTGGTTATTTCCTCAAAAGAGACCACAGACATGAACCTAAATGATTTTCATATTACCTATTGGACAATGAGAATTGTATGGATTTTAAAAGAGACGTTGCCCTCTGAGTTTGTTTCGGTGGCTCTCTCTCTCTCTTTCTTCAGTTAGGAAACACCGGCCTCGTCTAGCTAAACATAACACGAAATAAAACATGACGTGTAAAATTGTTATTTTTAACTAATTTTTTTTTATGGTTGCTATGCTTGCTTTTAACCCTAATCTCACCTGATGTTAAGCGATGATGTGGTCGAAGATGAAGCACGCTTACCTAGAAGTAACCTATTCACTCTTGACTTAAAGACTCCCAGGTTATAGCTATCAAGAAACACAAACTCCGGCAGGGAATTCCACTCCTTAGCCGTACGCACAATGAAAGTATTCCCAAGACGTTTAGTGCGTATGGGTGGGATGTCCACCATGTAACGATGACGCATCGCCGTTTGTCTTGTAGTCCGATGATGGAACGGGCTTAGCGGAATTAGATTGTGCAATTCCATCGCACACTCCCCGAAATGTAACCGATAGAAAACCGATAGACTTGCAACTCGTATTTTACTGTATCATATGAACATCTATTTGTAAGTCATACAAACATGTTTTACGGTACGTGAATTAAACCCGCGACTTGCAGCGTAGCATCCGATCGCTCAACCACTGCACCAATCCTGTCGACATTTCTTTATTTCAAATTTAAACTTTTTATTTCTCGCGTTTACTTTTAGTTTTTCTTTCTCCTATTTATGTGCTAATAAGGTATAAACAAAATCTTTACTAATATTACAAAGTGTAAAAGTTGGTTTGTTTGAACGCTTTTAATCTTCGAAAGTATTGGGTGAATTTGAATGAAATTAGGTTTGGGAGTACCTTGAAGCTTGAGAAAGGTTATGTGCTACATTTTACCTGAATGCAAAAAAGCAGGGTTTTGTTTTTGTCATGATAAATTCCACGGGAGCAAAGTCTCGCACGACTGCTAGTTATATACTAAGATAAATAAATGGAACTCTAACAATAGACCTTAATATCCCTAACATAATAATCTACTTGCCCTCATAAAATTGTCGACTCATCTGACACACAATTTGTTTCATTTAAATGCAATAAGAAAGGAAATTAATTTAGCCGATGTTTGTAGTCTTCAGGATCGTCAACTGTTTCTTTTGAATAAACAATCGATATAGTCCAAGAGACAGAGTGCTTTGAATTTAATCGAACTTTTGTTCAATACTTATTTGGTAATATTTATAGGTACCTAATGAAAATAATGAGAATGGAAAAAAAAAATTAAGTAATAATTTTATCATTATTACTTAAAAAAAATTTACTTATATATTTAGTTTCAGATTCTCAAAACAGCATAATATTTTTCATACATAAATTTTATAATGTATTTTGGCATTTCAATATGTTAGACAAGCCCTGTGGCCTAAATGGCTAAATAAATAGGTATCCTATCGGTCTTAACAGCGAATTAATAACGAATTAAATTTCAGAAAAAAAAAATCAATTTAAAAATGTCATGTGAGTTCGAGATTTCAATTTTATAAATATTTATATGCCAATAAAACGTAAAAAACCTGACAGCCTTAATTTTATTTATGGTACCTATGTATTTTTTCAACCAAATTTTCTCAGTTATTGTCTCACTTCTGCCTATCCGTTCGAAGAATACACGATTAACGTTGTGTTTTGTGGTAAAAGCATCAGTTTTACTTTACCGGTTTCGAAGAGCGGAAAAAGAATTTCCTCTAAAGTTAACATGTTAAACCCGCTCCCGAGCTCCGAGATTAAAATCATTTATTTATCGTATACAATGGTCGCACTGACATTAATAATGTATTAAAGGCGTGACGGCTATTCACTTAAACCGTTGATACACATACTACAAGCAAGAGAGTTCAAGGATCTAGACACGCGGGAGCGTGTCAAGCCAAGAACTGGCGCGCAGCTCACCGTGTGTAATATTACACGAACCATTTGGAGCCACTTTTGAGCACCTCATAACTTAAATACTCATATACGAATTATATTATAGCCTTTGCAAGTTCTAAATCTGTTACTTGTCGGTTCTTATTTTATTATTCCGAAAATTTGGCTTGCTGGTAGAAACTAACCATCGAACATAATAATTCGTATATAAGAACTAGCCAGGTCAACCTTAGGCTACAATATATTCTCCAAAGTTATAAGAATAAATTATATTTTATGTTGTTATAAATAAATTTCAGGACTGACCATTGAACTTGGCACCCATTTAGATTTCACTTCTTTTGTCGTTGAAGTCAACAACCAAGGCATTTATGATAATATTGAACTTGACTCTCATTTCACATTTATGTTTTTCATGGGATATTATTTACGTCAACTATTAGTTGAGCCCCGCTGGCACACAAATTTGTTGCCAGCGGGGCTCAACTAATACTGGTTTACTGGTACGTTTTTGTGCCGCTGGGGCTCTAGAGGTTAAAGTAAACAAACTAAGGCTAATCAAATTATAGTTGGATGAATGGTATCGATATCAATAATTAACTGTATCATAGAGTTGACAAAAGAAAGCATTGTTCTTAAATTTTGTCAGTGTATGTAATATATACTAGATAGGAGTCGAGCGGGGCTTCACCCCCGTGGTCTGTATTGCGTTAAAAACATAACCTTTCTTCTTTGCAGTCGGGTAAACATTTGGCCCTTTCTCAAGCTTTAAACTACTTCCATATGAAATTTCATCGAAAATAAAACGTTTTGAGAATTCTTTCATTATATATACGGCTAAGGAGTGGAATTCCTTGCCGGAGTCTGTTTCCTGATAGCTATAACCTGGGGGTCTTTAAGTCAAGAGTGAATAGGTTACTTTTAGGTAAGCGTGCTCTATCTTCGACCACATCATCACTTACCATCAGGTGAGATGGTGGTCAAACACGAACCAATTTATAATAAAAAAAAAACTCTGACCTATGCCACAGGAATTGTACATTTTATCGTATAAAACGTGTTTTTTAGACTATAATCCATAACTGAGGCAAATTTCGTTTAGATCGAATCACCTATTTTGGCGTGATTGAGTTAAATTTCATTAATCCATCCATACATGAAACTTTCCAGAAAATAATATTAGTATAGATTGGATAATATAAGTATTCATTTAGAGGTCCGTATCCGAATGGCAAAAAACGGAACCAAAATTAACAAAAATAGACAAAATGTCACAATAGAATTTTGTTTTAAATCGATAAAATATCAATTTCGATATTTTATTTGAGGTCTTCTTGATACATACATAAACAAACTGAACTTTTCATATTTACTCTCAACCATAACTGTTAGATTATTAAATAGCCTTTTAATGGTTTAATTGTCCAATAAATGAATTAACTTTGACTTTGATAGTTATTACCGCAATAAACTTTTTCACAAAAAATAGGCCATGCTATTGTATAAACTTACTTACGCCTCTAATACAAAAAGTAAAGAAACCGAATAATTAAAACCTTCTTTTCGTTTCGGAAACAGATAATGAGGTAGTTTTCAGAGTTAAGCTGACTATTAAACGCCACATAACAGTAAATGCTCAAGAATTTCAGCCACCGTAAAAGAAAACAGTACAAGATTAGTAGCTATCTTTCTTATATTTTTTTACAATTACGTACTTATCAGAAAGATCGGGTAACAGTGTGCTAATTCCTTTTAATTGCGGGAGTAACTACTGTTAATGTGTCGTATTTAGTTCTAGATAATGTTCGGTTCGGTCTGTGGGCCGATTATAAATATACAACGTGTAATTTAAAGGGTATATACATACCAATTGCGTGGTTTCTTTGGATGATAATAATCGATATGGCAAGGGTTTTATAATCCTATGTCTACATGTGTGAAGTATAATAGAAATTTCAATACATTGATACCAGAGGCAGAATTTTCAAATTAAGAAGAACGAAGAGAATCACCGTGTTATTGGCAAGTGACGTGGAAAGTTATCGACCCTCGTAGTGCTGTGACACGTTTGTTATGATAAAGAAACATATGAAACGGATAATTTGGTATCAATTCTTTGAGTCACTTATTTTGAGCTGAAACTGTGCATAGAGACTCCATACCAGTATGTCGATTCTGTAAAATTCGAACAACAACTCGCATCTCACATAGCTATTCACTGTCACTTCGCTTTTGGTTCAAAGTGACCTTGATTTTGCATTCTGTAAACAGCACCGAAGTAACGGAGGAGTTACCTTACCGAATGCCACTTCTCACGTCATCTCATACTTTATCTGTCAAAATCTTTAGTTCAACTCGCTGACACGCTCGCAAGGGTAGCGCCAGTGTAAATTCGAATTAACAACCGAGTTTTTAGAATGCCAATCAATAAAATCACAGCGGATTCAGATTCTAAGTTAAGAATGAGGTCTTACAGAATAACACAGCAGATGTTGTCTTCAGCCCCTTTGGATAGATATGGGGTTTCCGTTACACGTTGTATAGAAATCGTACAGCGTTCTTCGCATTCAATATGAGTTTAGGATGTTGATGATGTTGCACCGCATGTTCGCTGAAGCTTGAGTCGACTGTTTTAATACAATCTATATTATTATTTTATAGCTTTCTTCAGCGTCAAAACCTTAAAAACCTTAAACCTTAGCCATTGGCTAAGGTTTCGGCCTTGTGATCGAGAGGTCGCCGGTTCGGCCCTCACCCATTACAATATTGCCGTGAACCCTCAAGCATGTTTAGGTTAGTTGAAGTACTTAACAGCTTGCAGCAGCGATTCACATATATACAACGTGTAACGGAAACCCCATATCTATCCAAAAGGGCTGAAGACAACATCTGGTATGGAGTCTCTACACAGTTTCAGCACAAAATAACTGACTCAAAGAATTGATACCAAATTATTGGTTTCATATATTTCTTGAATACCAGTCATAACAAACGTGTCACAGCACTACGAGGGTCAATAACTTTCCACGTCGCTTGCCAATAACACGATAATTCTTTTCGTTCTTCTTAATTTGAAAAATTCGGTCTCTGGTATCAGTGTATTGGAATTTGTAATAAGTTCTACACACGTAGACTTAAGATTACAAAACCCTTGCCATATCGTTTGTTATCATCCAAAGAAGCCATGCACTTGGTATGTATATACCCTTTAAATTACACGTTGTATATAGACAGTCAAGTCTACTTTGGGAATACTTACATTCTGCGTATCTCTCTGTCGGAATCTGTGTTTCCTGCAAGCTATAACCTGGGGGTCTTTAAGTCATGAGTGAATAGGTTGCTTCTAGGTCAGCGTGCCTTATCTTGACTACATCATTGGTTACCAACAGGTGAGATGGTGATGAAACAATACGTGAGAAAAACAAACGAATTTGCAGGTAAAGCTTTCTTATATAACTAGGAGTCGCGCCGAGAATTTTATCACGATAAAAACATGTTGTCTTGTCTCGGGGTAGCCTGAATCCCTAGAGACCGCGTCCCCAGGTGGCGGATAGGGGAGAGCTCGGCAGATATGCCGGGTAGGAGGGAAATAAAATACCTCCCGCGGACCACAAGGCCGGAGAAGGAAACTCCGATATAAACCCCTCCTCATAGGATTCTCCGCCGTACGTGGAGTAGAGGCTGTGAGGAGTGCTGGATACCTAGGTTGGGGTACCCAGAAGGAAAGGCGGCGGAAGAACCCTAAAGTTGGGTCAACGGCGGCTCCCGAGCCCTTCAAGAGGACTACAACCATGGTGTGTGAGGTGGTAATGCCGAGACATAGGCGGCGGTTAAGTAACCTATATGAGGCTACCACGAGCCTAGAGAAGTTAAATGCCCTCTAAAAGTGTGGCGATGGCACCTTGGAAAAGTGTTATAGGTATCTTCCAACCCCAACTAATATGAAAATGTCGTATAATAATGAGAGAGATTTGTCATGCGCTCCGGCTAACCCCCGGCGCTCGTGGGTATCCGGGCCTGCGAGTGTGAAATTAGTTACCGAAGACTCCACAGGGGTAGGCGACCAGGCCCCTGTGTCAGTAAATGCACCTGGAAGCAGCAACAAAAAACTTATTCAGCAAGTCCTTCACCCGAACTTGTTTAAACCAAGACCTGGATCATCATCAGTAGGAAATAATCCGGTGCAGACACCTACAGAAAAGGAACTTGAAAAAACAGAAGACCAGTCTAGCTACCCTGAACATATTAAATGGCAGGAAGTAAACCACCGCAAAAGAATGAGAAGTAGCCCTGAAAACACTAGCAGAAATCAGAAGGGCAAACCAAATTATTGGTTAGCAACTCCTATATCTACTTTTAATAGCTTTTCTGAACTCGAGAATACTGACCAACTGAGACCGGCAGAGTCGGAAACTGTAATTGTAACTAGGCCCCCTCCATTCTTCATTGATAAAGTTAGCAACATTCAACCCCTCACGGAAATGCTAGAGAAAGTGGCACATGGAAACTACGAGATAAAAATCCTTCAATTCGAGCGAGTAAAAATACAAGCCAAAGACCACGAAGCATATTCTACTATATACAAGGAATTAAAATGCAGAGATACTGAGTTTTATACCTACAAAACAAAGCAGGAGAGGAGCTTTAGAGTGGTAATAAAACGCATCCACCCCTCAACTAACACTGATTTGCTAAAGGAGGCTCTAGAAGACCTTGGTCACAAGCCCACTAACATCTGGAATATCAAAAATAATAAAACAAAACAACCATTACCAATGTTCTTTATAGACCTACAGCCTAACCATAATAATAAGGATGTCTACAATATAAAAACACTACTCAACTGTCGAATAGAAATTGAATCACCACGACCCAAACGCTCTATCCCTCAGTGTACTAACTCTCAACAGTATGGACATACGCAAAACTTTTGTCACAGACAGCCCAAATGTGTTAAATGTGCAGGTTCTCACCATACATCTTATTGTCCCAGGAAAGAACATTCAGATAAAGTGAAATGCATACTATGTGAAGGTAACCATCCAGCCAATTATAAGGGCTGTATTGTCTATAAAGAGTTACAAAAGTTAAAGTTCCCAGCTCCTCGTCCCAAAAGACAGCAGTTGGCTAAACATGAAATCCTGCAACGGAAAACTACTGAAAATAGTGATAACAAATCAAAATATACTAAAAATTCGTACAAATCCTATGCAGCAGCAGCATCTGGACCAAAACCACAACCATATAATGACATTTTAATAAGTAATGAACAGAATGTATTTGAAGTCCTTCAAAATTTTAACGCATCAATGCAGTCCCTCATGAACCAAATGTTAAAAATGACCCAAACCTTAGTAGATCTCATGTCAAGAATGCCAATAAATTCGCAGCACTAAAGCTTTGCGCATGGAATGCTAATGGGCTAACCAAACACTCGGAGGAGTTAAAACTTTTTCTTAAACTAAATAAAATTGACATAATGCTAATATCGGAAACTCACTTCACATCTAAGAGTTATTTCAAAATTCCCGAATATAACTTATATCATACAATGCATCCTGATGGAAAAGCACATGGAGGGTCAGCCATCCTTATCAAAGCTAACATCAAACATCACCAATGTCAGTCGTATTGCAAAGACTACATCCAAGCAACCAACGTAGTAGTGAACGATTGGATAAGCAACATTACGGTGTCAGCTCTGTACTGTCCTCCAAGACATACGATTAAAGAAAATCATTTTTGCGACTACTTTAATACTCTAGGCCATCGTTTTATAGCCGCAGGCGATTACAACGCTAAACACACTTTTTGGGGGTCTAGACTCATCGTGCCTAGGGGTCGGGAACTTTTGAAATGTATTCAATCAAATAGTATGGATGTATCTACAGTTCAGCCAACATACTGGCCTTCAGATAGAAGTAAAACACCAGACCTTATTGATTTCTGCGTCACCAAAGGAATTGCGAAAAATACTATATCGTGCAATAGCTCCTGGGATCTATCATCAGATCACTCACCCATCATTATCAACATCAAATCTAAGGTGCAAGTGACCCTGAAAAAATGTGTATTACATAGTAAGAAAACAAACTGGAATCTTTTTCGGTACTTCATAGATGAAGCATTTAAAGTACCAATTCCACTCAAAACAGAAAAAGACATTATAAAGGCTGTTGAATTCTTCAACATAAACGTACAAAATGCTGCATGGAACTCAACTCCATTAGATAAATACAAGTCTGATGTCCCATCTGTCGCCACAAACATATTGGACTTAATTAAGGAAAAAAGAGAAACCAGAAAATTATGGCAACAAAACAGATGTCCTGACACGAAAAAAAGACTTAACCAGAAAGTAAGAAAACTAAAACAAGCCTTGGAACAAGATCGAAATGCTTCCTTTCAAGCATACCTAGAGGGTCTTGATGCAACAGCACCTACCGACTACTCTCTTTGGAAAGCCACTAAGAAAATCAAAAGACCCGTAATATTAAGTCCACCACTTGACCTCAGCTGGGCACGTAGCGACCAAGAGAAAGCAGCGACATTTGCGGAGCATCTAGAAAAGGTTTTTCAACCCCACCCGTACGAGGGGTCACCAGAACATGAAAAAAAAGTTATCGAATTTACTGATGCCCTTGACCAGGATGATATCGAACCTGAAAACTTCACCAAGAGTGAAGTAGAAAACGTTATTAAGAAAGCAAACTCCAAGAAAGCGCCTGGATGTGACCTAATTACCACCAAAGTCTTACAGGAACTACCAGACTCTGGAATAACTCTACTCACAGCAATCTATAACGCCATCACTAAACTAAAATTCATCCCGCCACAATGGAAAGTGGCACAAATAATAATGTTGCTAAAACCAAACAAGCCACCAGAGGACCCGAAATCTTACAGACCGATTAGCTTACTACCCATACCCGCGAAAATATACGAATCTCTAATATTGCACCGACTGACTCCATTGATAGAAGAGCGCAAATTGATTCCCAAACACCAATTTGGATTTCGTCGTAAGCACGGCACGGTCGAACAGGTTCACAGACTAATAAGCAAAATAGACAAGTCCTTTGAAACTGGAAAGTACTGTTCTAGTGCTTTCCTAGACATATCACAAGCCTTTGATAGGGTCTGGCACGAAGGTCTGTTATATAAAATAAAATCTCTGCTCCCCACCTATATGTACAAAATTTTGAAATCATTTTTGGAAAACAGGTACTTTCTAGTCCAAAACGGTGAAGCGCTCTCATCTCTCTGTCCTGTTAAAGCAGGAGTACCACAAGGCAGCGTGCTGGGCCCAACTTTGTACCTTATTTACACATCTGATCTACCAACTTCAGAGTGTATCACCACTGGTACTTTTGCTGACGACACCGCAATCTTGGCAACCCACCCAGACCCAGTTGAGGCGGCGAAACTCTTACAGCGTGGGCTTAATGATATATCCACCTGGTTAAAAAAATGGAGAATCAAGGCTAATGAGACAAAATCTGTAAATGTTACCTTTACTCTAAGAAGAGGCACTTGTCCACCCGTCAAACTAAATAACTTACAGATCCCAGAATCAGACCATGTCAAGTATTTAGGACTACACCTTGATAAGCGACTCACCTGGCAAAAACATATTTTCACAAAAAGGAAACAATTAGGAATACAACTACGTAACCTGTATTGGCTAATTGGTCGCCGCTCACAACTGTCGCTAAGCAACAAGCTACTACTTTACAAAACGATCCTTAAACCAATTTGGACTTACGGAATACAACTCTGGAGAACAGCCTCCCATTCCAACATTGAAATCATACAAAGATTCCAAAATAAAATGTTGAGGACGATAACCGGTGCCCCCTGGTTCGTCACAAATGATCAACTTCATCACGACTTGCACATGACCACAGTCAAACAGGAAATACTCCTTCATACAAGTACCTACAAGGAAAGAATTAAAAACCATCCGAACAGCTTGGCCAATGTATTGATGGAAGAGACCACTACAATTCGCAGATTGAAACGGAGAATGCCCCAAGACACACTTAAATTACATTAGTGAAGTAAAGTAGGATGCGATACGAGTCGCATACCGAGCATGCCAATACTAAAATTAACAAACCCACTGATAAATGTCCCTGGCGACAGATTGCAGTGTGATGGGAGACAAAAAAAAAAAAAAAAAGATGTTGTCTTCAGCCCCTTTGGATAGATATGGGGTTTCCGTTACACGTTGTATAGAAATCGTACAGCGTTCTTCGCATTCAATATGAGTTTAGGATGTTGATGATGTTGCACCGCATGTTCGCTGAAGCTTGAGTCGACTGTTTTAATACAATCTATATTATTATTTTATAGCTTTCTTCAGCGTCAAAACCTTAAAAACCTTAAACCTTCGGCCTTGTGATCGAGAGGTCGCCGGTTCGGCCCTCACCCATTACAATATTGCCGTGAACCCTCAAGCATGTTTAGGTTAGTTGAAGTACTTAACAGCTTGCAGCAGCGATTCACATATTGCTTCCCGGCAAGAAAAGTGTCACAACACATATTAGGTACAAAATGACATAATTACAGCATTAAATAGCGCGTATTTCATTTGCCCGTCTCAAAAAAATGGCGTTATTTTGTTGCGCATGGTTACTGCTAGATGGCACTAAGTTCTCTTTTTCACGGAGTCGTTTCGCTCCGAATACCGGCGTGAACAATGTCACATTTGTGTTAATACAGAGTAGACGTGTACTGTGTCGCCAGAAAAGTTTTTTAACGTGTGATGTGACTTTTTATCGGTAAGTTTTACGTTTAAATATTAGAATTGTTACTAAAAAGGCGGCACAATCTGTGTTATGACTGTATTGTTGACGAAAAAGCATTATAGATATTGCCAGATCATACAAAAAACAGACATAACATGTAAAGTGTCTCTGTTTTTACTGTTTCTGATCTATAATCGCGATTTAAGGGAATTTATAAAAACGCAACACATGTAATGTCGTTTTTGTTGTAAACTTTTATAATAATCACGAGTTATATGTTGTGTTCGGTCTTTTTTCTGTATAAAATTGAACTCAATCTTAATGCCACGTTGCGTATTTTATTTATTTAATAGTACTAATTTTACTAACTGTTTAGTTTTTTAGGATAAATATGAATAATAATAGTCTGGCAGCATTGATAATACAACTGGCTAGCGAGAAATTTAACTAACAAAATATTGTAATCAAAATGATTTGAAAGATGATGATGTTATAATGCAAGGTTAGTGTTTAATATTATAGTCAAATATAAATAAATGTAATGTAACGCCCCGATGTTCTAGCGGTTTATGTACCGGACCATGATCTTGGGGACTTCGATTCCCGGATCAAGCAAAAAATATCTCGAAATTTTGAACTTTGCTCTGGTTTATAATCACCAACTGGCATTTGCTAAGCGTAGTAATTTTCCCAGATCCTATCATTGTAATGGTGACATGAATTCAATTATGGAGGGCTTTGCCTTGCAGTGGGACAGGCTAATTACTTTACTTTTATGTATATTTATCAGCTGTTTGATTACCAAGATTAATACAGTACGGAATCAGACGGCCGCATGTCAGTGGTCCAGGGATACTTATTTATTTTGTTTTTTTTTAGATCTCGACACATCTACTTCGAAAAATTGTGAAAATAAGCAGTACGAAACTGAAGATCAAAACATAATGCATACGCTATGTACAAGTACAAATATTATTGAGGATATAAGAGAACCTTTTTGTACAGGCTTGTTAATATTGAACTGATATTTAAATTGTACTCTAAATCAAATTACTCTCATTGTTTTAGATGGAAATACAACATCAGATAAAGAAAATGTTTATTTCGAAGACAGTGATGCTGATGACAGTGTCAATGACTCAAATTTTAAAATTGACTGTGGGTATAAGAGTTCTACCTCAGGCAGTAGAGTTGGTCGACCAACTATAAGAAAACGTGTTAAACGGAATTCACCCATATTGTCGGAAGAAGAGCAAATAGAAAAACAAATACAAAGAAGACTCAGGTCAGGTCCAATTTATGTACCCAGCCAATACGTTGAAGCTATTAAATGTGCTAAGAAGAAAGGCAATCCCTACACCGTGACAGAAATGTCATCTAGTGATTTTTATTCATTGAAGCGTCTGTCTGAGGATATTGGGTTAAGTACAGAAAAAAATTGTGAGGTGAAGATTTTCAAACTGTTGCAGGACGATCCTACGAAGCTGTTGTTTAAAACCTCTTTTAAAGATCATCCGTTCTCCGAAAAAGTTATAACGCGAAAAAAAAAATATCTTAATTCAATATCCCTCAAACTCCAGTATTGATCTAAACCGAAACTCAAAGAAAATAAACCCTTCAGTTTATTTTCTTTGAGTTTCGGTTTAGATCGATACGGGAGTTTGAGATCTATTGGATTTATTACAAAATAATCATATTCCCCCCCTTTTATGAGTCTTTTTATGAGTCTCTAAAGTGAATAATTTAGCTTTTTTTTTTAGTTGAATGTAAGTTCACGTAAAAAAAACATATTTTTACCTATAAAGAAGTTTGTTTTGAATTTTTTTCTTATTTTAAAAACATGTTAAAGAGAAGGTTTTAATTAGTTATTTTTTCTTATTGTAGGTGCCTAAATTTTATAAGTAAAGACAGTTAACCAATAAAAGTAATGGAGATGATTGCATTTAGACGTATGTTTAAGAAAAATTATTTCATGTTAGATCTAAGATTAATTTTTTATATTGTTATCGGCCAACGAGTGAATTAAGACTGATTGTTAATTAGGCCAAAACTATTAATTTATAATTAAGAAGTATTTTTTGATGTTTTTATTTTATTTTAATGAGAAGTTTATAATTTGGTTACTTTTTCTTTATTTTTAATTAATATTAAAAACTTTTAATAATAAAAGTAATGGTGATTACATACAGTATAATGTGTATTATTTTTTAAACTATAGAAATTTTAATCGAATAAAGAGTCATAATATTCATCAAATTAAAAGTTTCTTAAAAGTTAGTTAAATAAAAATACAATTTTGCTATTAAATTTAATGCCCTATAATAAATATATAAATAAGCTATTTACACACCATATTTCAGCGATGTGACTATTATAGTTTTTAAATTATTGACCTCTAGATGAACAAAAAACTATTAAAGTTACATTTTCTCGAAACAACTATTTTTGTATTCTGACACTTTTTTTGCCGGGAAGCGATATATACAACGTGTAACGGAAACCCCATATCTATCCAAAAGGGCTGAAGACAACATCTGGTATGGAGTCTCTACACAGTTTCAGCACAAAATAACTGACTCAAAGAATTGATACCAAATTATTGGTTTCATATATTTCTTGAATACCAGTCATAACAAACGTGTCACAGCACTACGAGGGTCAATAACTTTCCACGTCGCTTGCCAATAACACGATAATTCTTTTCGTTCTTCTTAATTTGAAAAATTCGGTCTCTGGTATCAGTGTATTGGAATTTGTAATAAGTTCTACACACGTAGACTTAAGATTACAAAACCCTTGCCATATCGTTTGTTATCATCCAAAGAAGCCATGCACTTGGTATGTATATACCCTTTAAATTA
Organism: Tholera decimalis; assembly: GCA_943138885.2. NCBI lineage: Eukaryota > Metazoa > Arthropoda > Insecta > Lepidoptera > Noctuidae > Tholera > Tholera decimalis. The sequence continues at coordinate 42,752,437 of OW964559.2, forward strand.
CACGTTGTATATAGACAGTCAAGTCTACTTTGGGAATACTTACATTCTGCGTATCTCTCTGTCGGAATCTGTGTTTCCTGCAAGCTATAACCTGGGGGTCTTTAAGTCATGAGTGAATAGGTTGCTTCTAGGTCAGCGTGCCTTATCTTGACTACATCATTGGTTACCAACAGGTGAGATGGTGATGAAACAATACGTGAGAAAAACAAACTAATTTGCAGGTAAAGCTTTCTTATATAACTAGGAGTCGCGCTGAGAATTTTATCACGATAAAAATAATCTCTTTTTGCAGTCGAGTAAGCTTCAAGTTAATTCCGTAACAAATTTCATCCAAATCCACCCAGTTCTTTCGGAGGTTGGCGTGTTTAAATACACAAACAAACATTTTCGCTTTTTAAGGATTAGTATAATAAGAATAATAAACTCATTTATTTCAGAACTTGTGACATTCCATAATATTGTTAGTAACATTATACCTTAAAACTATGTTAGTAAATGCAACTGACTTAGAAAATACATTACAGGACAATCCTGTTTGCAAGTGATTACGTTTAGGAGACTGTTCAGATTCAGATTCATTTACTTGCATAAACATGTGTATACATACAAGAATAAAAAACCGTGCATGCAAGGTAACATAATAAAAATAAGATTCAATCATGTTTGCCAACTATGGCGTGCAAATATATTATTATGAACTTAAGTTGCGCATTAATTATAATAAGTATTATGATGTGACAATAGTATAAAAACCAAAATAAATTAATTTAAAAAATAGTTAAGTTACATAAGTTGTCAACTCTAAGTTAAATATAAAAAATATATATATATATTAATGTCAAAATCGATGTCAGATATATGTATATGTTTTGCCTAGAAGCATACAAATATGATTTAATTGACATTGTCGACGTAAGGTATCTGCAAACTTTTACGGTATTAGTTCTATAAATTTTAAGTTAAGTCAATTCAAATAGATTATTTTACATGTCATAATTATAATGTCTAAAATACAAAATCGTCTAAGGTGATGTACAATTTTAATAGTCAACAAGTTAATATTTTTATTGGTGCTGGCACGCACTCTGTGCATCATGGACGCGGCGCGCTTGCGTCTGATGGCAGCGAAACCATCAGTGTGTGCGTTAGCGAACATACCCGACGCGCTACAGAATCGTAGCAGCCCCAATAGCACCCTAAACGCATTGATAGATTATGGTAACCCATCCACGGATGACCGCTAACATTACTTATCTTTAAAAATAAACCCGTGGAGCCATGTCTACAGTATGTTAACTAACACAGGGCGTTCCCGTTAACCCGCAATAGTATAGCATCCATACATGCTAAAAAAATATTACCATTCGAAAACAAAATGTTTATTTATGAATATTAAAATATTCACTAAAAATTTTAAATTGATATGTAAAAGAAACACTCTGTACACGCGTACTTGAAGGACGGCAACGTCGCAATTTATTTATGAATGCGTACGCGTGTACAGTTTATTTTTAATGGCAATATTTTTTTTAGCATGTATGGATGCTATACTATTGCGGGTTAACGGGAACGCCCTCTGTTAGTTAACATACTGTATACCTCTAGTCATATCATTACCACCTTTCGTAAAATTTTTCATTGAATAAAATAAAACTAATTTGACTTTCTGGCTGAGTGGTTCCACTTCTGATGCAATAGTTGTACGGGAATGCTACCACGTGTTGAAGCTATGCTCAGTGGCATTTCATTTCCTGTATGTATGAGTGGATGCTGAATGATGCAGTTTATGTTTGAAGTGGTAAACCTAGAGTAGATACTAAAAATGTTGTAAGATCTGGTTTTTTATTACTTTTTTCTTTATTCTTGTTGGATGTTTCGTTTAACATATATTTTTATATATACTTTCTGATTACTCGACGATAATTCTAACCTATAAATATGAATGAGTCTTTTGCGTTAACAATATACAACCCGCTAACAAACATGCACATGTAAAAGGTGCAGCAATGCAACACGCAACCCAAATCGATACCAGACATGTGTCTCGCCAGTCGTCTCTCTACCGAAATGGTAAATCATGAAATTTAATTTAATTTTACAAATCTGTTATAGGTATTTTGCCATTTTAAGTTAAATGAGATGAAGCCGTTGTTGATTCTCAATGTGTAATAAACTATAAATCTATCTAAATCCTTACAATTCGTACCGGTTCAACGTAAAGTTAAGGAATTTTCATTAATAATAGGTGAGCAATTTCGTCAGCTTACCTTTTGCGAAATTAATTATAAATTTTCGTTAAAATAGGTATTTATACCATCATAGATTTCCGAAATTTAACACCAGATTCTATTCTGTAGTTGCGCCCTCTAAGAGATCTAAATCTTTATCAAGAGGCGATGTTACGAATTGCACAGACTTGCGTACTTGTTTTATCTTTGAAATAAACAATCAGTAAGTACTTCTGAAAAATCGAAGGAACGAAACATAACGTAGATAAAACTAGCTCAACACTAGTAAATCAGAAAATTCTGCTATGGAAAGATCGAAGCTCTTAAGTTTAATAAAGATATTGATGCTATTGAAATATATTAGATAGTTCTTTGACATTAATTTTCTATTATGCCAGTTCAATATCGTTTGCTTAGCCTTCCAACTATGTTAGATTTGGGTTCCAGTTTTACTTTTCAGACTTCCACAACCCAGTCAGATTTTATGGCTTCCTACTACCCGTAAAAGGATGTACAAATTACAGCCCTGACCAGTGGCTAGCGTGGTTTCTCACCCATCTGGGAACTGATCTCGGCAATCGTTTGCTTAACCCTTTAAAGTTATTGATTTTTTATATTTGAAAATATGGCGTCTGGTTGTCGTTGTGGTAAATTTTGATAACTGTCATGTCTTTAGTGACACTCGCAAGGTCGCGAATCGACTGACGGAAGAATTATCGAAATCAACTTACGCGTTTGGCATCTACAACGCCATATAGGTACAAACATACATAGACTGTGAAACACATTACCCTCCGCAGTCGGGCAAACAGAAATGTTTTCGCCGAATAAATTCATTTTTTCATCGCGTCACGCATAAATAAAAATTAATATTACCAAGTCATAAACGCAAGAGGCTTTTCCATAAAAATATGCCGTAACAGTCGGCTGTATTTTTAGACCTTCACCTTGAAGCAGACGATGACCTTGGAGACGAACTCTGATTGATTTAGGTCTGTTGGGCGGGAGACAGATAGCGATTTATATTTGGATCCGTGCTGATGTAAGAGAAACCGGATTTTGGAGCAAATCTTTTAAGTGAGGGCAAATATTCTTGTCACGTTTGTCGTATTTTTGCTCCAAAACTTTCAATTTGGGGAAGCAGTTAGTATTATTAGGATCTAAAACGGGATATTTACCATCTAATGATACTGTTAGTAAACATTACAGTTTTTTTTAAATAGGTTCGCGTTTGACCACCATCTCCCCTGATGGTAAGTGATGATGTGGTCGAAGATACAGCACGCTTACCTAAAAGTAACCTATTCACTCTTGACTTAAAGACTCCTAGGTTATAGCTATCGGGAAACAAAGACTCCGGCAGGGAATTTCACTCCTTAGCCGTACGCACAATGAAGGTATTCAAAACGTTTTGTGCGTATGGGTGGGATGTCCACCATGTAAGGATAGCGCTTCGCCATTTGTCTCGTAGTCCGATGATGGAACGGGCTTGGCGGAATAAGACCGTGTAATTCCATCGCACACTCCCCGAAATGTAACCGATAGAAAACCGATAGACTTGCAACTCGTCGTCGATGTTCAAGGCTCTGGAGCTTTGACTCGACCAGTGCATCATTGCCAATGAGTTAGTATATTAATCATTGGTTCTTATTGGAGTACAATGCTCTAAACCTTTACTCCGACTTTTGTATCCAGTATTTCCTAGCCACCTACTAATAGCTGCACGGTTCAACCTTCAAGATGAAGCAACTTTACGAGATCGGTTCTTGACTGGGTGGGTCCGTCTTAACATAATATTGAGATTCTTCCGTGCTTCGGAAATCACGTTAAGAGGAAGCTCCCTAAATTGTATGTAAATTTGCATTAATATTCTGAAACAATCACGCATACAATCAAAATGGAACTTCAGTATATGATTTATTGGATCTTTTCTCTACATGTCTAAGACCAGTTACGTAATTGGAATATATTCGCTCGATTAATTTTTTAATCGAAAATCATGTCTTTTTTAAAGATTACTCGGTTTTTATGTCTAAAATAAGTATTGACAGTAATAAAATATATTTCTTTATCCAAATATAAAATATTTTTTTCTCTAGATAAATTAATAATAATGATTACTTTAGCTATAAACGAAATAAGAATTGAGACTTACGACATTTAGTTTCGAACCCGAACATGGTGAAAGAGCGCACGTGAACAACTTTATTAGTGCTAACCGGGGGTGCACGGGGGCGGAGCTTGCGTGAAAATTATTTTAGAGTGCCTGGTCTTAAGCTGTTGGTCGCGGCTATAGTTCGTACATCTGTGACAGTCGTTAACGGTAGTTAAAAGCTTGAAAATCTGACACTACTCTTGCGAAGGGGTACCTATCTTGTTACGTAGCTACGAGATTGTGGCGGTCAGATAGTAGCTCCATGTAAAACACTAGTACCCAGCGTCATCCAGTTAGACCGAAAGCCAATTCCAACATGGGAAAAAGCCAAGTTGATAATGATGATGATTCTAATGATATGAGCCAGATTCAGTCTTTAGGACTCCGTTGCACGATATATGTTTGTTCTTACTGCTTACAATATGCATTGCATGAGGCAGCTGCGTAAGTACTAGTGGTAGACACTGAGCGTCTCTGTCTATCTGACTTATCTACTTACCAAGTTTTCTGGCGTGTCACTACCTATAACGACTGTAAAAGATGTACAAATATTCTAATAATCCGTTCATTACAGTCCCCACAATATTTTCAGTGATGTACTGCTTTGCAATTAACTATGTATACAGGGTTAATTGTAAAACACCGAAAACCTCTCAGGACTATGTTATCATAATCAACAACTTTTGTTCTATGACTTTTAAAAATTCGTCATATTTTATTTCACCAGATTTTCATACAAAAATAAAAAATATTTAAATTGAACGCCCTAAATGTTACGAAGTCTATGCGAATCAAAAGAAAGCGATTTCGCTCTCTTTAGAAATATGGTGAACTAAAATATGACGAATTTTTAAAAATCATGGAACATAAGTTGTTGATTATGATGTTAGTAACCTAGTCCTGAGAGGTTTTCGGTGTTTTACAATTAACCATGTATACAGTGGAATATAATAACCTTATTGGTAGATATATTTTCGAGCCGTTTGGGGTTGAAACCTTGGGGTCGTGGGGTCCGAGTTCTCACAAATTATTTAAAGATCTATACAGACGCCTAGTTGACACTTCGCGTGACCCAAGGGCTGGCTTTTACCTTGGACAGAGGTTAAGCATTGCCATACAACGTGGCAATGCCGCCAGTCTTTTAGGCACATTACCAGTGCACGAATTTCTGGATGCCATATTTTAGTTTATTTTTAGATGTATATATGTGCTTTAGAGTTTTCATTTAAGTTTTTAAAGTGTTAATAGTGAACAATAAACTATGCATATTATGTTACTGTCAAATATTGTGGTGAAAATAAACGTTATATATTTTACTTGTTAGAAAACCTCGACGACATTTTTTTTTCATAATGTATGATTAAATTATAGTTTTCCCTACACTTTCAGTCAACAGTCCAATTTCAATAAATTCATCCATCCCACATCATCCTTTTCCTCTTAAACGCTTCCTCTTAGAAACAATAAAACAAAACTAGAACACAATATCTTTCATAATCCTGTCTACTTCGCACATTATGAAAGAAATCCTACACAAACAACAAAAAATATCTCTAACGCAATAACCAACAATCTCTCACAAACGAAGCACGTAGTTGACAGACAGACACAATTATTATAATATTATTAATGGCGGCAGAACGTGACGTCACATGGCAGTGAGTTAGGGGCCAGGTTAGAACTAGCTGGCTGAGATTTTTGTTCTCAAATTAAATAATGGTTGAACTAGGCGCTTTAATTTTTAAGTTTTGTACTCGTTTTTATTAGGATTCCGTAGCCGAATGGCAAAAAACGGAACCCTTATAGTTTCGTCATGTCTGTCTATCTGTCTGTCCGTCCGTATGTCACAGCCATTTTATTCCGAAACTATATTTATTCTATGATCCGATTTTAAGAAAAAATATTTAACCTCCTGAGTACTGAAGTTCTAAATTTAGGACTACCAAAAAAATAAAATATTTTACCGAAGTGCACCAGTTTAGCATCAAGTTTTTTTCGTGAAACGAAACGTTGTAGTTTTTAGTTCAATGAAAAAATAGTATCTCGCCACTCAGTCCTTTCTGTCAAACCGAACATGTCGTCGCAACAGCGAGGGACGCGTGCGCCAAGACAACGGGGTAAGTTAATCCATTTGAATCGTATATTTTTTTGCAAAATGCTAGTTTTCCGGAGTTTGTACATGTTAACTAATGTTTCTACAGTAATTAATCACAATTATTTCACCGATTTACTCAAATAACAGTACTCCATGACTGGAATTCGATCAATGTCCTTAATTTAGTACATGTGGTTTCTATACAGTGATGTTGTCATTTTGGGTGTACTTATTTTAGAACGTTCGTTTTTAAATATGGTTCTTTTTTTTTCTTTCAGTTTTACATGAAGATCAAATTCTCGACGAGTTAGACCGAAGTGAGGGTGATTTTAGTGCTTCTGATGATGATGACCTGTACGAGCCACCTGAAGTTCGACCAAATTCTGATTCTGATAGGTGTAATAGCTCTGATTCAGAAGAAGATCTAGAGTTATCGACACCACTTCTTTCATCGCCAGCGCTTTCATCATCTTCATTGATTCAGGGATCCAGAGTAAGACAATTTTCACGCAGAGGTGGAAGGCGTTTCATGCGAGCACGGGGAAGAGGTAGGATTGTACAAGATAACAATCAAACCAATAATACTTGGACAGGAGTGTTTAGCCCAACTAAACACAACTTACATTCACCTAATTATGTTCAAAGAGCTTTTAATGATTTCGAAATATTTAAATATTTTGAAGACTATATAGACGATACAATTTTAGAGAAAATGGTAACAGCAACCAACCAAACAGAAATGCTGAAGAATCAAAAGACTCTTGGACTTACATTGAGAGAATTGAAGACATTCTCAGTCAGTTACGGATTTATTAGATAATGTTATTTTAACTATTTCGTTTTTAGCTTTAATGTGTCATTGTAACTTTCATTTCTTTTGTTAACCTGTGGACAATGGTGTGGGTTGCATAATTGTTTAATTAGTTATACGAATTTTAGTTAATATGTTTTTATTATGTAACTGTTATTTGTCCCTAAATAAATAAATAAATAAAATAAATAAATAAATTCTTTGGTATATCTATGGTTATGGCCACTATTGGCTATTTTGAAAATCAAAATGTACTGGGAAAAAGCTTGGCGACTTACAATAGTGGCAGATAATATGACTCGTGACAGATTTTTCTTGTTAAGAACCCGGTTAAAGGTAGTTTTTGATAATGATATCCCAGACAGTCAGCGCGCAATCGACAAAATCTGGAAAGTAACACCTCTATTTGACCGTATCTGCGAAGGATGTCATGTTCAACAAAAGTCCGAGCATCTCTCAATAGACGAGATGATTATACCATTCTCAGGTCAATGTGGTATAAGGCAGTACTGCCCTAATAAGCCCAATCCCGTCGGATTAAAAGTATTTGTTTTGGCCAACCCTAACGGATGTATTTGTGACATGAAGGTGTACGAGGGAGCAACGAATTTTCCAGGTTATGATGGTTTCAGTTTGGGAGAGTCCGCTGTTTTGTACTTGACAACGTCATTAGTTCTGGGACACTATTTGTACTTTGATCGCTACTTCACATCTATGAAGTTGATGCAAGAATTAACCCATCGTGGTTTTAATGCTTCTGGGACTGTCATGAAGAATCGTGTACCTCGCGACTGCGTTATGATACCTGACAATGAGTTCTCAAAACAAAGCCGTGGAACTACTGAGGTTCGTGCTTCGCAAGATGGAAAAATAGCTGTAACAAAATGGTTAGACAACAAGCCCGTTTTACTAATGTCAACTTGTTTAACTGACGAAAATGTTGATACATGTAAGCGTTGGAAAAAAATAACTAAAAGATATATCCAAGTTCCACGCCCAGAAGTCATCAAAATGTACAATGCGAATATGGGTGGCGTCGATTTGGCAGACAGAATGACAGCAGTTTGCCCGATACGGGCGCGAACTCGTAAGTGGACTATCAGGTTCATTACCATATGATTGACATTGCTGTGTCGAACTCTTGGATTATTTATCGTGAGCAACGTAAGCTTCAGAATGACCCCCTGCACAAAATAGTTAAAAGTTAAAATTGGGCTATAAATTGATGGAGAAAAACTCGGTATCCTTAGCTAAAGAGGAATCATGTGATGAACATTTAGATCTATCAAGCCAGCAAAAAAATAGGCGTACTGCAATAAATCCCTTGCCAACTGTTCAAAAAAGAACATCGAATGCACGACATATGCCACAATTTACAAGGAAGCAGCAGAGATGTCGCAAGGAAGGCTGCAATAAGAAAACTACAGCTGTGTACAAGTGCCGTTTTTGTCGTGTCTACTTATGTTTATGTAGTTCTAGGAATTGTTTTGCTCAATTCCATGGGTGTACCGCTGATTCTGATTCAGATTAATTATTAATTTAAGATTTCCATTATGTAAAATTGTGAGACTGATTAAAGTTAAGTAAAACAATATAATAAGTTCATGAAGAAAGTTATTATTTAGTTTTTGATTATTTTTTGTTTTTCATTCAAAGATTTTGGTAAAGATTAGACTTTTTGTGATTAGCAACCAAAACAATAGTGGTTTACGTTTAAAATATATTTCAATTACACAGCAGAGAGTGATTATTTCAAATAAATATATGTTTAAGTATGAAGTGTTTCATTCCATATCAGAAACGACTATCCTAAATTAAGCACATCAAAAATTCTTGATCATAGTTGTATAAAACTGGTGTTCTTAATATAGAACATCGCGAAAAACTGGTTTTCCACATGCTATAATTTTTATTTTATTTTTTCTTGTATCTATATAATGGTAAGATATCATGTTGTAAAAATCAAATCAATAAACCAAAATAGCATACCCTCGGACTCAGGAGGTTAAAATTAAGGGGGGCTCCTCATACATGGAACTGAAACCGAAAATATTTTTTTCAAGAAACCTATGCGTGTGTGTAGCCACATAGAAAATATTATAATATAGATATATATATATAGATATTATAATATAGAAAATCTTTAAATGAAATTGACGTTTCTAAAACCACTTTTTATAAAGTCAATCGTTTAAAAGATATGTCTATGCTTCCAAAGTGGTAAAATGTGTCCCCCCGTCTAACTTCTACAATAATGGAGGGAATAATTTAAAAAAAAAAACTATATGCTGTAGATCTTAACGTAAACATTCATTCGTGTGGGGTATCTATAGACAGGTCTTTAAAAATGACATTGAGGTATCTATAACCACTTTTTCATGAAGTTAATCGTTTAAAAGATATATGCTTCCAAAGTGGTAAAATGTGTACCCCACCCTCAAAATTCTAAAACAATGGAGGGAAAAATCTAAAAAAAAAATATGCTGTATATCTTAATATAAACTTTCAAGAAAAATTGGTTTGAACGAGATCGGGTGAGCAGTTTTTGAGATATAGTATATTTTCTAAAACCGCAAACATAACTTTGTAATTCATACAAATATTATGAAAAACAAAGTTATTTGGCGTAGTTACTACGGAACCCTTCATGGGCGAGTCTGACTCGCACTTGGCCAATTTTTTTGTACTAACCATGTACTTTGCTGATTAGTCTATATTGTCTTTCGTACCTATAAAAACTGTATTATGGAAGCATAGTGAAAAAAGTTCTTGCCGATTCTTCTTCATAGGAAAAGACCAAATCGAACCGTGCACAAGCTTCTGACATTTAAGCGTCCATGTAGGTCTATGTAAAATCAGGGGTAGCTCACCGTCAGGTAAGGACTAGGCCCGGATTGACGGCGTGTCGTGCTCCACGCGCGCCTAAAGGGCAATCAGCCGCATTGACGGGGCGCGAAAGCAGCATTGCGTCAAATGTTTGAATGAGACACCGCGAGCGCGACCCCCGAACGTAATGGGCCTACCACACGCACAAGCTTCACCACAGTTTTGCCTGCGCAAGCCGGTTTGTACACGGAATATTGCGCGTGATACATTGCGCGTGATACAGTTTTACAAACTAGCTTGCGCAGGCAAAACTGTGGTGAAGCTTGTGCGTGTGGTAGGCCCATAAGGGCAGTTGAAGTAACAAGCTGGGTTTTTAGTCAGTAGAAGTCTGACACTCCCTTACGCCTGAGTGGAAAGAGTGATTGGATGATTTTGTCACCGAAAAAAAACGTGAAACAAGGTATTTTGTTTTTTTACGGTTAATTACAATAATTACTTTGGGTATGATTTTCAGTGCAACTCTTGTTTCTTGATGACCTTTCTTAAACCTTGCTTTTTATGATTAGTTTGTTTAATTATCACTTTTATTAATCCTTATTCTGCAGTTTATTGATTGGTCACACAAATTTACACAAACACAAAATTACATAACACGTAGGTAAATATTGAACACTACAATAACAACCAATTTAACGATCAATATTGGCACTAAAGTACTGTATATGACAAAGTTAGAATTGTATTTGAACCAACAGATGTTACATAAAATGTCTTATTTAACCGATGATAAAATATAGCTATATTTGAGTTCAATCTCTAGAACATATTGACAAAAAGCTTTTAACGAGAGCTTTTAAGAGTTTTCTAAATGGGTTTCAAGCTGACATTTTTGCACACATGTAATTTACAATATTGTTAGTGTTGAAATCAAAACCTTGGAAACATAGAATATAGTCACTCTTGCATGTTTTAAAAGGACTTAATTTCATTACTTATAAAAATGTGGATAACATAATCAAATGGATTACACACTTATACATAATATATATGTGTGTAAAAGTAGGTATAACAATAATATTGTTGCATGATACTTTTACAGCACTTTTACAGCAACTACACAAGTTACTATAAAAAATACTGAAATCACTATAGCTGTGCCTATTATATTTGAAGAGTTCCGTCGATTTCTCCAGGATCCCATCAACACTACCTGACTTGGTGACAATGGAACCAACTTGAAAGCACCCTTTCGAACAAAAAAAAGAATTTACCAAATCGGTTCAGCCATCTCCGAGTAATCGGTGATCATACATTAAAAAAAATATATACGCGTCGACTTGAAAACCTGATCCGTTTTTTTTTTCGTCGGTTAATAACAATGATATGTCAGTTTAAAAGCAAACAATCTTCCAAAATCACGAATCTGGAACACGACCTCAAATATTTCCACTATGTGGCGTTAGCGTTCACATACTTGCTTTGACTGATCTAAATAAATACACGCGCTAAATACACGCCACTTGAAAATATATGAAGATACAAACAGACGTCAGGGCATCAAGTAAAGGGCTGCCTTTTCAAAGTGTGTGACAAATTGTGACAAGACTTGGGACTATCTGTTTCATTACCAACGGTTCTCGACGAATAAAGAATGAGTTATGTGACATATCCCTGAGGAGGGCTTGTGAAATATTTATTTTTCCATGATTTAGTGCTTTAGTAGTGGCATGAATATTTGTGAGGTTTTTAAGAAGCCCTTCTGGTGCTCTGAGTGAATATTTTACGCTGAGATTTGACGCCTTTTTGTGAGTATCACTTTATTTATATCGTTCTATATATGATGGAACAAGTTCTGGCACCATAAAGAAATACTAAAATCGCAACTTCCGCTACCGACCAAGAAAATAGTCATGGATACAGGACTTCTACCGTGCCTCACCTATGGAAGCCAAACTTGGACCTTCGATCTCAAAACCAGGAACAAAATTCAGACTACCCAGAGAAGAATGGAAATAAGTTGCCTAGGTATAAAACTGAAGGATAAGGTAAAGAACGTTGACATTCGAAAGAAGTCAAAATTATGCGATGCCTTAACTTTCGTAATGAAGGCTAAATAGAAGTGGGCGGGTGACGTGGCCCGTTACAAGGACGACAGATGGACTTTACGGTCAGTAAAGTGGTCTGGGTCAAAAGGCACCAGATCAAGAGGTAGACCAAGGGCCAGATGGGCAGACGAAATTGTAGCGTGCGCGGGCGAAAGTTGGCTGGACAGAGCTAATGATAGAGAAGGATGGCACTCCTTGGGGGAGGCTTTTACCCGAACGGAGTCCATGCATTAATTAATTAGGTATTTGAAATTAAAGCAAATAATAATGTAACTAATAACAAAATAGAATTTATAATTAGAAATCAAATTTATTTAACAATAAGTGGAATAAATGTAATTGAATTTTGTAGATTAATAAGTTACCAAATGTTATAGTTTGATATGTACTACGCATGGAATTAATTTAAATAAAGCTTTATTATTATTATTATTTATTATATATGATGGAAAAGCTGTCACAAGAAATATGGGTAAGCTTATGACAAATCAATTAGAAAATGTTAGAAAGAGATTAAGGAGCATGCTTATCTACAAACGCGAGATAGCATCGAAGATGGATTCAAATGGATTATTAAAGCTATTTTTGGAGAACCGGGGCACATTTAACACTCAAAATATATATTTACATTATGCATTATTCCCATATCCCATGGCCCGACCAACATACATTATAAGGCCGAAACGTGGGGCGGCTGCGGACATAGCTCACTTGGCAATCTTATTTTATTCGTCCGCAGGCGCTTCTTGATCTCTACAAGTTAGCCCTGTGTCCCCTTGTACTTTCTCCCATTTGGGCAACTAACTTGCGACAACACAGCCTTCGTTGTCGTCCCCGTCGTCGTCGTCGCCACCAATCTTCTTCTTCCAGAGCTTCAGCCTACAATGCTCCTCGTCGCTCCGCTAGCTCTATGGTGCTCCGGATGGCGTGCCACCTGTGCGCGAAATTCAGTAGCTGGCCAAAGTTCACTGGTGTGCTCACGAGGTCGGGGTAGAAGAACAGTCAATTGCCCAGTGTTTAGCTCAGTGTTTTAATTGTCAAGTATGTCTGTTGATTTGTTCCCGAGGCCTGAAAAGAGTAATGCCTAATGGAGTTGCGGGAATATTCTAACGAGATATCGTGACTCCGAAACGAAAGGACAATTAACAGAATGATTTATAGTCACTAGAAGTTTAACACTACCTTCCGCCCCAACCAGAGCAGAAGAAGTTATTAGTTGAATTTCTCCCCTAAATAAATACAGGCACATTACTTTGTGCAATTTCAACATCACCGTGACTTTTCTTTAAACGGAGAAGGAAAACAACGCGTAGAAACCGACGTATTCTAGAACCTTATGTTCCGAAAACATGCGACATCCGAGAACCCGCCTTGGGCGTGAATCACGGCCCATATATCTCATAGAAATGAGGCCTGTGTGCAAGAAATGGGCCATAGTCTGATTATATGCTGTTGATTAGACAAGGGTCCAATATCACAGTGATAATTGGCTGAGCTGATGATAACGACGATAAACACAGGTGCAACCCTTTTGCTGTCGCGCTAATGTTAAAATATTTACAGCATTTATAATACCGTGGGGTGTTTGGCGATAATTAAGGAGCAGCCTTTATTTTGACACATGTGCTCAACTTAATATTTTATAGAGATGTGACCCTTCACATCTCTATAAAATATTAAGTTCGGCAAAACTCCCTAGTTTAGGATAAGGCGTGATTAAAGATACTTCAAGATTATAATAATACGATTATATTTTTTCTGCAGTAAAGAACAATGAAGCTTCCCAAAATAATGACATCCGCGATATTCTCAAGATACCCGGTTTTAACAAACACGAAAGCTTAAAACCGTAATAATAATTTTTGTTGTGTTAAAAATACATTTTTCAAAGCTTCCTTAACCAAGTGGTGATGATAAAAATAACACATAGTAATGTGCCTGACTGGGTTCGAACTCATGACTCGCAATTAGCTACCACGGCTCTACGAGTATCGAGCTTAAACAAACCAAAAAAAAGAAACTCCATGTAAAACTTTTCTATTTAACCTGTTTATAAAATGAATATAGATACTTACCTTATTATTCTTGATTCAGCATTCATCTGTCTTTGTTCATTAAGTTACAATATAAGTTAATATTAAAATAACAAAATACACTCATTGGTGACACGCTATAATAGCTGAAGTTATATTGCACCATCAATTCACATCACCTTTTGAATCACTGAAAACTCCAAAATTACGTCCCAACAATCATTTGTTTCTACGTCTACGACCACCCAAAACTTTAAAACCTAATTTTCAACTTTTAAAGCCTCCTTTTAAAGCCATTTATAACGTCCAAACTAATTACCTAACTAGCTGTACGCGTTCGTGTGTCAGTGTATAAATTGGCTAAGATAAATGAGTTCAGCTCGGCTCCCCTGGCTTAATGGCGTGATCTGTCATCTATCACGGGTGTCGGAAAACCTTGTTCTTCCGTGGAGTGGAGTGTTTCATCTGCATGCCAATGCATTGCGGTCAGCCTGCCAGGGTAGGAGACAATTTAAGTTGTTTTCCGGTTTGGGGAAAATCGGTGTAATTAAGGACGTGAGCTGTGTGCTAAGTCTTTCGAAGCCAGGAAGTTTGATGTGTTAGTGTTCCAATGTTCATAGTTCAGTGTACCTTATGTCGTACACGTGGCGCGTTTCTGTTCAGTCTGTATAGTACATCGACTCGGTGTAACTGTATGACCTTCGGGTGCTATGCTATAGTGAAACTAATTTTGTTATAGGGCTGTGAACGTTAATTTTATCATTAGGATTAATTTTATCATACCTACTTACTACTAAAGTGTTAAGTTAGCTTGGCATTTTCAAGTCTTGACTCAAGTCTTTATTCAATCAAGTTGGAAATACGAAACATTCCATGACATTAGAAAAATGAGAAAAGTCGGAACTTTAAAGAAATATCACAAAAGATAGAAAGGATGACTTATATTAATCACTATCCGATCCCCGCGACTTTGCTCGTATGGAAATTTTAATCATTTTCCCGGGGTACACCTGTGTGCTATTTCAGACTATTTATTTATTTATTTGGGAAACAAACAACTTTACATTTTATCTTAGCCTAATTATACTAACATATAAACTTAACACACTTAGTCTGCAGTGCTTTTTTTTTACGTGGTAAAATCATCAAATAAGTCCTCCCACCCCAGGCAGTGCCGGAGGGACTGTTAGACTTGTACTGACTAAAATCCACGGTGTTCCTTCAATAGCCCTTTACGTTCCGGGGTCACGGTAATGGGATGAGTCCCACGACCCCGGCAGGCTTCGGCCCTCTACCGGGGCTCTACGGCCCTCGTCATATTGCTGACGCTCTTTGAGGCGCGCGTGGAACACAACGCGCCGTTGACCCGGGCATGGTCCATGGTCGGACAGCGAGTTGCCCTTTACTCGCTGTCCGCATGCCCGCGCCTACGGTGGCCGGAGATCGTCGGCCGACGTCTGACGCCGTGGGCGTCTACCACTGCGGCTGGGCTGGAGGGAGGACGCCATCCTCTCCCTCACGCGGCCCGCCTCCTCCTTCGATAGCATGACTGCTTCGCAGAAGGAGGCGACCGCTTCCCACTTCGTCTCGCCCTGCAGCATGGCCTCGACCAGTGCCGGGCGCTAGGTGCTAGGGAGGCTTATTCGACTTCACGTAACGAGATGACGCAATGTTTTTATTTTTATCTATATCATTGTTATTTTATTTTTGATATTATTGGATTTTTTATTGGAATTTATTTTATTTTATTTGTATGTGAATTTTAGAGCATGAAATGAACGACCTTTGTTACTAACATTATATGGACAATTTTTTAAGTCTGAAATAAAAGTATTCTATTCTATTCTATTAATCTACACTAAATGATGTTAGCTGGTTACTAAATATAATATATATAATGTGTATAATTATACATTTAACGGTACTTTTTTTCGTAATGGCTTATACTAAATCTATACAATATATCTACAAATATTACAAACCTACAATCTATCTTTGTGCCAAATGTCATCTAGATCTGTTCAGCGATTTGGCATTATTGAGTATACGATGACAATATAACAATAAAAAATATTCATGACACGGTTGGCGCAGTGGGTAACCGATAAGCTGTTGCGCTGCACGCCACGGGTTCAGTTCCCGCCACAGATGAAATAATTGTCTGGCATACCGATGTTTGTTTCAGGTATTCATGATTGTGCAAATGAATTTAAATGATCGTTAACACAAACATGATATTAGAGAAATTCCTAGTATGGGGCAACTATATCTTTATACAGTAGGTATTAGTATAAGTATAGAAGCGTCAATAGCGTAATGGATAAGATGTTGGTCTTGTGATCGACGTTAAGGCTACGCTGTTTAAAGCGTACTGTCAGTCGTTTTATACATGCAGTCTGTGGGTCAACTACACGCGGCGGGCATACAGCGCTCTGCGCGTTCAATATAATAATGCTTTCAGGGTGTTAATGGGGTTGCCGCGCTACTGCAGTGCTTCTGGCATGTTTGCAGAGGCAGGTATAGATGGCTTCCATGCCATCATGCGCAAGCGATGCGCTTCAATCATGCGCAGGGTACGCGTCAGCCCCAATAGCATCCTGAACACTATAGCGGACAGGTGGGACAGCCCCATACTGGGACATTGGATACGCCTACATGCCACTGTGGCGTTAAATAATTAGTTGTTTTTGTGTTTCTGGTAGTTTTAAGTACTAACATTAGTTTTATAAGTTGTTTGTGTACTAACCAAATGGATTCTGTCTGAAATAAAAGAATTTATTATTATTATTATTATTACACTATTGCCGTGGACCCACTCCAGACACAAGCATATTTAGCTTAGTTGGAGGGGCTACCAAGATTGTTAGTAATGTAGATTATACTACACACACTATGCAAATTCTCCTTAATAACTAGGTAAATTAAAAATAGACCAACTAAAAAGAGTGAAATAAAAACTTTTAACCAAAAAATTAAACCGACTCCCAAAAACACTGCAAAGTGAAAAATAACTTTAATTTCGGTAGTCGGTGTCTTTAGTTTTGTATTTTCGTTTTTGGCACCGACTTCCGAAATTAAAGTTATTTTTCACTTTGCAGTGTTTTTGGGAGTCGGTTTAATTTTTTGGTTAAAAGTTTTTATTTCACTCTTTTTAGTTGGTCTATTTTTAATTTACCTAGTTATTAAGGAGAATTTGCATAGTGTGTGTAGTATAATCTACATTACTAACAATCCAGTAAAGGTTTGTGCATTCCTCCCTTAAATATCGGGTTGCATTCTACTGTCCAACACCCTTGCAACTCGTGTACCTATCTCCAAGCGCTTGTCAATCGTTTCGTTCCGCCCCGCAAATACAGTTCACTAAAATAAACCAATTAGTGTTTACATGGATCGGCTGCCCTTCTGACCTACATAACCCAGTAATTGTGTAACACGATACAACTAGGCTAGACCAGAGTCAGATTTTTTGGCTTCTGACCACCTGTAACGACTATCAAACATGTCCAAATGACAGCCAGGAAAAATCGCTTTACATGCTTTCCGAGGCATAGGTATCAACACCGGCAACTTCTTAACTCCGGGTAACTGAGTAATTTTTAATTAAAAAAAATGAGTGTGGCACTCGGAGACTACCGCGGTAAAGCTGTTGCATAGCATTTTTTGTCAACTTATGCAATTATAATTATTATTTTTTTTTGCAATATTTTTTTCATCACGTTCTTCATTAATAAATGCTCTTTGCTTATTCATATTTAAAACACTTTATACACTAATTTTACGCGTACAGCTATTCACTGTTGTACATAGATGATAGATACCTATACACCTATATACTTTCTCACAAACAGCTGCTTACGTATTCGTCCGATTTCGGAGCAGCTCGTCTCGATACGTGCGAGCTTCGTACAGTCGTACCATATACATACACGTTAAGGGTCAACTAGTCGCGGGCTGGAACTCACTCGTGGACTCAGTTATGAGCAGTTAGCAGCTAGTCTACACGCATAACTCTAGTCGCACGCACATAACACCGTGCCAAAGTCTGCCGAACTGAAACGACATTAGACGATGCACGGCTTTCAACGCCGCACCGCTGTGCCGGTCGGAGTGGGGGGTGTTAGGTTTATTTTCGTTACGGAATTTCTTGATTCGGTCACCGCGCTCAAGGTCCGCGATAAAAGCTATGCAATAGCTGATAAAAACTTTTCACCAAAAAATTAAACCGACTCCCAAAAAACACTGCAAAGTGAAAAATAACTTTAATTTCGGAAGTCGGTGTCTTTAGTTTTGTATTTTCGTTTTTGGCACCGACTTCCGAAATTAAAGTTATTTTTCACTTTGCAGTGTTTTTGGGAGTCGGTTTAATTTTTTGGTAAAAAGTTTTTATTTCACTCTTTTTAGTTGGTCCATTTTTAATTTACCTAGTTACAAGAGCCTAAATGTCAACTACTTATAACCTTTTACAAAATATTGCTTTTCCCAATGCTGGGCCGTTAATTGTTGAGGAGTTCTCCTGGTACTTCACCATCAGCTCTACATCACCATATGCATTATGACAGGCATAAAGTGCTTAACATCCATATTGAAGTAATCGAATCGCAATCCAATCAATACTTATTATTGAGAAGTTTCGGCGGCCATCTGTGGTATTCATCATCAGTTCCACTTCCTCAAATGGTACTTTTTGAGAGCAACTGCACAAGTTACTATAATAAATACCCAAAACTTCATAGGTGTGCCTATAATATTTGAAGAGTTCCCTCGATTTCTCCAGGATCCCATCATCAGATCCTGACGTTTATGAAAATGGGACCAATTTCGAAGAATTTTCCAATTCGGTTCAGCCGTCTTTGAGTAATCGATGATCATACATAAAAATAATATATATATATACGCGTCGAATTGATAACCTCCGCTTTTTGTCGTCGGTTGAAAAATATACTTTGAATACTTATATCTTACTCAAAAACAGAGTTAAATAAGAAAAAAAGTTCTCGTTAACCTTTTAGCTCGAAGCTTTTCATAACTGACAATTTATTCACGCTATGTCATTAATTCCTATTACTACCAAATTGACCACGAAATAATCAATAATGCTGAAAATTGAGTTCCCCAGTTTCATGATGAAGAGCATTATGGTAATTTCCTATCCCGGGATTTGACGGATCCCGGCCTCTCCCGGACAATTTATTGCTTATTGTTGTGAACACACAAAGCACCGGGAAATTCTAGCGGATCAACCTGTATAATTGATGAGTTAATGTTTTTTGGGAGTCATCAAACATCAGGTGGATAAAATGAAATGTGTGGAGTTGTTTTTGTTGGGAAAGGGAAATACTAAACACAACATAAATTTATGTTATCTCGTAAAAATAGCTTGTTATAGCTTTTCACAATCACACGTTGCAAGATTTAAACATTACAAAATACAAAAGGAAAATTCGGACTCTCTTTAGTTTGTAAGTACTTATAATCGTACTACAACGCAGAACTAAGATAAAACTATTCTAAGCTAAAACAAGTACAGTGCGCAAAACAACGAACAAACTGCCAAAAACAAGACGTGCTCCTCCTTAGTTCATTAAAAGACGAACACAGATAACAAAACACATTTTTCTGCTGACGACACCACAATTTAGATTTTCATCGCAGGAATATTCTAGAAGCGCGTTATCACGTGAAATGCTAATAAGAAAGCTGTCATTGTGTCAGTCATACCGTTCACATGTGAGTGAACTTAATTAGGCCTTAATGGTGTCTAAAATGGGTGAGCAGGATTGGTAGTGCCAGTCATTATGGTGAGAACTTGGCATGTGATGCCGTTTCACAGTTAATTTTCACGGTGATAGGAAGCATTGTATGTAAACCTTGAAGAGGTGCTATTTTTAACCAAAAATTAAAATGTACTGTAGAAATATTTTGTAGAAACTTCTAGTTTCCACACTAGTACATGTCCTTTATCCTTAGGTATTGGTATTTCTCCCTACCAATTCACAAAAGGAAACCCAGCTCAGTATAATTCAAGGGAATGAATATTATCTGCTTTCAAATCGGTGTAGGAAATCACCGTGATAATAATAATAATAATAATAATCTGTGGCCCGGCTGTCAACAGGCTGTCAGAAATTTTCATCCCGATTTTTTAAATAATATTTTATTGTGCAAACCATCACAAAAGATGTACTTACTGCAAATTAAAAACCGTAAAAAAAGGAACAAGAAAGCAACAAATATGAAATAGCACCATCTTGGACAGAACACAATAATATTATAACAGATTGATTTAAAATGTTGACAAGAAGCCGGGCACAATTACAACTATCCACACGCCCAACACCTGCGGAATCATCGCTCAGCTCCGCCTCGCAGCTGCCGGGACCTGCTCCAGCCGTCAGTGAAGAAACTCCGGCCGCTGCAGTAGCGTCGAGCTCGAGCGACGAATACTTCTCGCCGCCGACGACACCACCACCTGCGCGTCGGCGAGGAAGAGGCCGCCCTCCGGTCGGCTTAGGACTTCGAGGCCCTCCGGCCTCCAATGGGGTCCCCGCTGCCGGTGGAAGTGTGCAGCGCATGCGATGGACACATTCCATCAATGAAAATGTCATGCGCTCATACTTTGGGGCTACAGAGGGGGGAACTAACCTGACTGCGTACCGTGGTCGGATGCTCTCTCTGTTTCAGGTACTTGAACCAGCTGTCAACGTTTCGGCCCAAAGACTATCGGATCAGGTGCGGGTCATCCAGCGTAACCGTATGTTGGATGACACCGTACTTGATAGACTACGCCTCGAATCACGGTGCAGCCGTGTCTCATCTGCTTCACCACTGGCCGCGGTGCAACTACAACCCAGTATCTCACCGCGACCCGACCACGTCAGTGATCATGATGATGACGAGGCTATAACCGTGAGTACCCAGTGCAATTGTGAACAATTGAGGAGTGCTTTGGAAGACGCATTACGGGAGTATCGCTCCACACCGCCTGAGCTTAGACCTCGTCTACCCCGTTTACCCATGCATAAGAAAAATAGGGCGCTAGTGTGTGCTCTAGATTCACTACTGTTAAATTATTTTGATAATAGTGAAGACCTCACCGATACCCATTCGGTCCTGTACTGTGCAGCTGTAGCAGCATGTCGGGTAGCTCATGTCAAATTCCCAAAGACTGACAGAACTATTCGACCGGCGGTACCAGCTTGGCAGTGCAGGATCGAACGTCGTATCGCTGGGGCTAGAGCACTCATTGGTAAACTTATCTGCTTCAGGCAGGGCAACACTCGTCCCAGAGTGATGCGCTTTGTGAGGCGGGCGTTCGCGGGGACTGATATCAGTCCTCGGGATTATCTGACCCGCGCCACAGAGCGTATCGACTTCCTGAAGCAGAAAGTCTATGCATGGGCAAATCGAATTCGTCGATATAAGCGGCGGGTGGAGCGATACACTCAGAATCGCACATTCCAAAGCAATGAAAGGTGGGTTTATAGGGCCTGGGAGCGACCTGACCAAGGTGTGACGGATACGTGCCTACCGGATGATGACGCCATGTGTTCGTTCTGGCGCAGCATCTGGTCTGTACCTGTCAGCCACACCGAGGGTGACTGGATGAGTGAGATCAGGCGCACGTGCGATCTTATACCAGAAATGGGGGCAATTACGATCAGCCCCCAAGATGTAACCCGTGCAGTCCGTCCGTTATCCAACTGGAAATCTCCAGGACCGGACGGGCTGCACAATTTCTGGATAAAATGTTTCCAAAGCTCGCACGCTCGCTTGGCCGCTCAGTTCCAGTCTGCCTTAGAGTTAGGATCGCTGCCTCAATTCCTTACTACAGGAATAACCCACCTGCTCCATAAATCAGGCAGTACTGCGGAACCTAAAAATTATAGACCGATCACGTGCTTACCGACGGTCTATAAAGTTCTTACATCCATTTTGAGAGCCAAAATTAATAACCACATCGATACCAATTCAATCATGTCTGCTTCTCAGAATGGATGTAGGAACGGGTCCCGCGGTACTAAGGAGCTTCTCCTCATCGATATTGCCATTAACCAACAGGTTCGTCGTTCCCGAAGGAATCTGTCGACATGCTGGATAGATTATAAGAAGGCCTATGACTCGGTTCCACATACATGGCTCATGAAGGTGTTGGAGTTGTATAAAATAAACCCAATACTACGCACTTTCCTTGAGTCATGTATGGGGCAATGGAATACGGTCCTCTGCTACCCAGGATGTCGACAGAGCCAGGAGAACAGCGAACCGATTAGGATTGAGCGAGGTATTTTTCAGGGCGACAGTCTGAGCCCACTGTGGTTTTGTCTGGCTCTGAACCCCCTCAGTACACTGCTGGAGGGTTCGGGGCAAGGCTACCAGTTGAGAAGAGGTGGTCAGGTCATATCACACTTGCTTTACATGGATGATTTGAAAATTTTTGCCTCCACCAACTTGCAACTGATGGAGCTACTGAAGGTAACGGAAACCTTCAGTAGCGCCATCAGGATGGAATTCGGGGTGGACAAATGTGCGGTCATGCATGTAAAGCGAGGGGAGATTATGGAATCCGTGGGAACTCAACTTTCGGACTCCATACACCTAAGATCCCTCGGCTCAACTGAAACCTACAAGTATTTGGGTATGTCAGAGGCACTAGGCATCAATGTTGCTTATGTTAAACAATCACTGAAGGAACGCTTCTTTGGCCGCCTGAATAAAGTACTGAATAGTCTTCTATCAGGCGGAAACAAGGTGCGTGCCTTCAATGGTTGGGTCATGCCAGTATTGATGTACTCTTTTGGCATACTCAAATGGACTCAGACTGAACTTGACGCCTTGGACAGGCGGGTCCGCACAACGCTGACTGCAAATCGGATGCATCACCCACGTTCATCGGTGATGAGGCTGTATATCCCGCGGAAGTGCGGGGGTCGTGGCTTTTTAAATGCAAAGACCCTGCATAACCGCGAGGTATGCAGCCTTAGGGAATATTTCCTAAAAGCCGACGTGGGTATGCATCGAGATGTGGTAGCGGTGGACAAAGGCCTCACTCCGCTCTCCTTAGGTAGCGAGAATTGGCGCAAACCTGTAGTATTAGATACTAATGACCGCAGAGAAGTATGGCAGAGCAAGGAGCTTCACGGACGCTATTACCGGGCCCTTCATGGGTCTGACGTAGATACATTAGCGTCCGTAGCCTGGCTACGTTTTGGTGACCTCTTCGGGGAAACCGAAGGTTTTGTTTGTGCGATTATGGATGAAGTTATGATGACGAATAACTATCGGAAATATATTGTGAAGGATGGTACGGTAGACACATGTCGGGCATGTCACAAACCGGGAGAATCCATTCGTCACATTATCTCCGGTTGTTCTCGTCTGGCTAACGGAGACTATTTGCATAGACACAACCTTGTAGCCAGGATTGTTCACCAGCAACTTGCTCTTAAATACAATCTTGTGGAATCAGAAGTACCGTACTATAGGTATGTGCCCGACCCAGTTCTCGAAAATGGCAATATTACATTGTACTGGGATCGGTCTATCATCACTGACAGGACTATTGTTGCCAATAAGCCTGACATAGTGGTGATAGACCGATTAGAGCGTCGCTCAATGATTGTTGATATAGCGGTCCCTCATGACGAAAACCTCGTGAAAGCCGAGAAAGATAAGCAATTTAAGTATCTTGATCTGGCTCGCGAGGTTGTCGACATGTGGGATGTGGATACAGCAATCATTGTGCCGATAGTCGTCTCGGCCAATGGCATAATAGCCAAGAGCCTCGACAAACATCTTAGGAGGCTCTCGTTGGGCAGCTGGATCAAGGGCTTGATCCAGAAAGCAGTACTTCTGGACACGGCGCGAATTGTTAGGAGGTTCCTCTCTCAAGAGCCCTGACCACCGGTAGCTTGGACCCTGTACCCGATACCGGTGGGCTACTGTTTTTTATATTTTTAAATGTTTTTTGTTTTTATAGGAATATTTAAAAATGTAAATAATATGTTTGTAAAATGTAATAAATGGAATAATAATAATAAAAAATAACGCCAGTTTTCGAGGAAGTGTATTGAAAAAATATTGTTATTATAAGTGTGTTTTAAATTGAAAGTAAAAACTAAACACAGTTCAGGTTTTTTATGTGTGTGCCTATGTGTATGTGAGGTGGAGATGTATATAATAATAATAATAATAATAAGTCGAAGCTGGCTTTGCACAGCTGGATAAAGGGCCTGATACAGAAGGCAGTTCTCCTCGATACAGCTCGTATTGTGAGGAGGTTCCTTTCTCTGGAGACCTAACCACCGGTAGCTTGGACCCCATTCCCGATACCAGTGAACTGCCATTTTTTATATTTTTAAATGTTTTTTTATTGTCACTTTTTTATAGAAATATATTACAAAATGTAATTTTTGAGAGGTATATAAAATAAAGGAGATAATAATAATATTCCACAACTTTCACACAATGCCATCTAGTCTAGTACTAGACAACTGATAAACATACATATATATTTCTAAATACATACATATTATAGATAAATTACACCCAGACAAAGAACAAATGATCGTGCTCATCACACAAACATTTGTCCTAGGTGGGAATCGAACCCACGACCTTGTGCATAGCAGTCAGGGCCACTGACCACTATACCAACGGGCCTGTCGAATGAATGTCGGGCCTGAATGTTTAATACATTCATATATGAATGAATGTATTAAACATAATTACAATTTAATCTCATAAAATTTTGTATGAACCTATAGTGAAGAGCACGAGACTATGAATATTAATCCGGAGTCATTTGGTAAATGTGCAAATTGAGTCGCTTTAGATACATTAAGCGTTCGCTTCAATGATATTGAATTAAGGATATAAGAAAAAGGATATATTGTTTTTAAAGATTACTAGCAATGCGGGTAAAATTCACATTACTAGCAATCTTGTTAACCCCTCCAACCAAGCTAAATATGCTTGTGTCTGGAGCTGGTTCACGGCAGTAGTCTAATGGATGGGTTCGAACCTGTGATCTCTCAATAACAAGTCCGACACCTCAGCAATTAGGCTTTTGAGGCTTCTAAATAATGCGAACTTATTATAAATACCACTTTTACACGTAGTTTAGGTAGTTTTTTTGACCTCCTGCTAATTCTCATCTCTTTTGAAGTATCGTCCGTAATGAACAAATCTTATGCCTGTGGTGCTCTTTTGAGGAATAAAACACACAGATTTGTGCAGACCTATCCAAACAGTCCAATAATTTATCCGATATATCGATTAAATCAACTTAAGATTTGCAGGAGCTCAAACGATTTCACGAACAATAACAAAATAAGGACATTTAGGCAGGCCGTATAAAGTACTCAAACTGCCAGATGGTTCGGTAATATACTCTTAATATTCGTTATTTTCCTACATTGCTCTCAAATTCACAATTTAGCTTTTGAGAACCGTGAAAATTGTGTCTGGGATGTTCGAATCATTACAATACTTGTCAGTAAAGTAACTTTTCTATCTAATTTCTCCAATTACAAAACACTTAGGAGCCAGCAATTAAAACAGCGCTTAAGAAACTTAAGGATAATTTATCATCCCGATGAGTACTCTTGATTTTTCTCGAATCAATCATTTTAAATTGACTTTGAGAATTATAAAAAAGATTGTAGATGAGTGTCTCAATTGATGCCCTTGAGCAATGATGGATGAGTTCCATCCTATGATCTGCGACTAAATGGGATTTGTTCATTTAAATTATCAACGTTGATGTTGATTTTGTTTTTGACAATGTCGTAAACTCGAGAAGGTTCGTGGCTATACAACGTGTAATTTAAAGGGTATATACATACCGAGTACACGGCTTCTTTGGATGATAACAAACGATATGGCAAGGGTTTTCTAATCCTATGTGTACATGTGTGGAGCATATTAGAAACTTCAGTACATTGATACCAGAGGCCGAATTTTTCAAATTTGAAGAACGAAGAGAATTATCGTTTTATTGGCAAGTGACGTGGAAAGTGATGACCCTCATAGTGCTGTGACACATTTGTTATTACTGGTATTCAAGAAACATATGAAACCAATAATTCGGAGTCAATTCTGTGAGTCACTTATTTTGAGCTGAAACTTTGCATAGAGGCTCCATACCAGATGTTGTCTTCAGTCCTTTTGGATAGATATGGGGTTTCCGTTACACGTTGTATAATAATAGTTGTACGAGTCGTTTTATAAGGTTAAGCGACGATTGCCAAGGTCTGTCTGTTGATCTCAACTGTCATCTGAATATCTGACAGTTATCACGGGTAGATAGATAGATAGATATACTCTTTATTGTACAGCATAACAGAATTAAATGAGGACTTAAAAACTAGAAAGGGTGTTACAATGGGCGGTCTTATCGATAAAAGCGATCTTTTACAGACAACCTTTGGATGGATTTTAGTCAGTAGCCAGAAAATCTGGTACTGGTTATGCCAAGGGGTATTGTGTTACCCAGCTACTGGTTGTGAAGGTCAGATAGACAGTAGCTCCATGGAAAACACAATTACTCAGATATTTGCGGTTAGACTGTAAGCCGACCCGAATACAGTTGGCAAAAAACTTTTTAGCAAAAAATAGAACCGACTTCCATATAAAAACACTACAAAGGCAAAAATAACTTTAATTTCGGTAGTCGGTGTCATTTGTTTTTTATTTTCCTTTTTTTTTGACACCGCCTTCCGAAATTAAAGTTATTTTTGCCTTTGTAGTGTTTTTATATGGAAGTCGGTTCTATTTTTTGCTAGAAAGTTTTTTGTCACGCTTTTTAGTGGGTCGGTTTGTAATTTATCTAGTTACAAAAGCCAAAATGTCAACTACTTATCACCTTTTACAAAATATTGCTTTTCCCGGTGCAGAGCCGTTAATTTTTGAGGAGTTCTCCTGGTACATCACCATCAACTCTACTTCACCGTGTGCATTGTGACGAGCATAAAGTGCTTAACATCTATATTCAAGTAATCTAATCGCAATCCTCACTTGTTATTGAGTAGTTTCGGTGGCCATCTGGTCTTCATCATCAGTTCCACTTCCTCAAATGGTGCTTTTCGAGAGCAACTGCTAAAGGTACTATAAGAAATACCCTATAGGTGTGCCTATAATATTTGAAGAGTTTCCTCGATTTCTCCAGGATCTCATCAACACATCCTGACTTGGTGACAATGGGACCAACTTCTTTCAAATAAAAAGAATTTTCCAAATTGGTTCAGCCGTCTTTGGGTAATCGGTGATTATACATCATGGAATCAGGGAGAAATTCCCTGATTCCATCATCAGATCAAAACGTGACGACAATGGGACCAAATAGAAAGTATACCCTTTCAAACAAAAAAGGAATTTTCCATATCGGTTCAGCCATCTGCGAGTTATGAGGTTACCTCATAACCATACTCATACATAAAAAAAAAGTTCAAGACGAATTGAGAAACTCCTCCTTTTTTTGAAGTCAGTTCAAAAGCTAAGTTATGTCTTTTATTCATTATTATCCTTGCATTGGAACGCCTTTCAGAAACTTAATCAATGGACGGTACAATCTATTGCTTTCCAACATCCTATACGCGGTGTGAAGTGCTGGACATCGAGTGGATTGACGATGAGTCACATACGCTTACGCAGCATCAGGCCACTGCTTCTCCAGAACTTCATACTTGAAACTATGCCGCACACATTGTAAAAATAATTTTAAGACTGACAATTTTG
Source organism: Tholera decimalis (assembly GCA_943138885.2). Lineage (NCBI taxonomy): Eukaryota > Metazoa > Arthropoda > Insecta > Lepidoptera > Noctuidae > Tholera > Tholera decimalis. The sequence goes on from OW964559.2 coordinate 42,780,424, forward strand.
AGAATTTTCACTGATGATTTTATAGAGAGCAATGTGGGTAGACATTTTTAGAAACATGGTCAATTTTGAACTTTTACTTATTTTAAGCTTCTCTTGAATTTACTCATAAAAGTTTTTATTTACTCTTGTTTCATTAAAGCACAAAATCGATCTTATATCGACAATATTGCCATTTTTATAAGGCAAAAAACTACTGTTTGATCAACATGCAATATCCTTTCGAAGCGAGAGTGCCCCAGAGCTGTTTATTTTAGATTATTACAAAATCTGTTTAGTTAGTATAGTTTATCTACAAAATAATCATATTTTACAAGAGAAAATAGTTAAACACGAGCTGGGGTGAGATAATAAATTGTCTCACTCATTAGTGTATAAAAATCTGAAACCTTTGCAGCTTTAAATAATAGCTTGATTTAGTACGGCATTAACCCGCGGTTGGTCGCTACTGGGTAAATAATACCTCATGGATAGTAAAACTAGATACATCTTTTTTATCGTTACCGACTTTTCGCTTTAGGTACCTTTCTGCATAGAAACAAGCGCGTGTTTGACCACAGCTGACATTAAATATGGAAAATTGTTGAAAAAATCATTGTTCAATGTTAAGATTTCAAGAGAGATAATTTCAAGAGACTTAACTTTTTTCTCGTAGTATGTTTGCCATAAATATTAATAAATAAATAATGTTTTATCATTAATGGTACTTTTTTTTTTATCACGGCGCATGTGGGGTCACGATTTCATCAAGTTTGCTTCGCAATCATGGTTTGAAAGTACTCAGGGCAAAAAGGTATGGTAGGAAAAATGGAAGCCTTTAATAAAAAAAAATATAATAAAATAAAATTCCTTTATTGCAGAAGCAGGTTAATTTTTATTTGTAGATCATAGTATCAGTAAACAGAATAAAGTATAATTAATCTAAATTAACATCTTTGTATAAGGGGCCATGAATAGTTGGTATTTTCTATCCGGTAGTGACCGTGTGTGTTCGTAATTGCCTAGCGATGAACCACGGGTTAATAATGATTTTTCTTTTGTTGCAGATGAGACGCATGTACTAGCACAAATGGCCAGAACGAGGACGCGGGAGAATGACGCTGCCAGCTCATCGCTTGATCCCAAGCACTGAAGCGAGTATGAGCACCACCGCAGTGCCATACCACAACAACTCACACTACACAACGTACCTCTACCCTTCAAAAAGACCACCTGACGTTAGGAATGCTACAGTCAAAGTCGAAGTTAGAGACACCAACACTAGCAGCGACTTTATGAGGCTAGTTGAAGACTTTAGTGATTATTTCTATGGTAACATCTCCCACGACTTCAGCACCAACTCGAGCTTGGACTTAGCTGATATCTACGGGTACACAAACTGTAGTTTTAATGGTACCTTTAATATATCATGTTTCAATAGACGAGTGGACGATACTGATCAGAATCTATGGGCGTTGTTGCTGCTAATCTTTCCGTTCTTCACGTTGTTTGGCAATGTGTTAGTGATAATGAGTGTAGTGAGGGAGAGAACGCTGCAGACAGTGACTAATTATTTTATAGTGAGTTTGGCCGTTGCTGATCTGCTTGTGGCGGTCGTCGTGATGCCGTTTGGAGTATATTATTTGGTAAGTTCTAGATTATAGTGTAATAATCTGTCACAGACAAATATCCTTGATCTTTTTTTGCTATTTTGTATTAAATTATCCAGGATTTTTTGTGAAATGTGTACTGCGTATGTGTAATGTGTATGAATTGAATACTGCAGAACTGTATTACTGTAGTACTCTTTGGTATCATTAATAATAAATCATTTATTCGCAGGTTGACAAGGACCAAATATCTTAACCTAAAGTATACATAATATAACAATAATTGTGTTAGTAAATAAAACTTAAAACTACGCTAGTATCACTAAGTTGCATTAGGTCTTTCTGCGTCCCTCTGGCGGCCTCCCTAATGGGTACAGGGACAGTGGACTTGGGGATGTCCGCCGTCCCCTTTAACACGAGAAACGAGGAGACTTCTCAAATGTCACAGTGGGAGCTAAACACCTCACTCCCCTCGCTGAAAGAGACGGGGGCCGCATTTATAAACATGCTATATCCCCTTTTAAGTTCTAATGATACCTACTTTTAGTGACCATATCAGTTTAAAATCTGTTTCTCGAACTTTTTAACGAATAAACATCTACGTTTTCCTTCTGAGAGTATATTTTTAACAACTTCCGATCTTTGAGCTCTGATTCTCCAGACGAGTGACACGCGATGTAGAGAGAGTGCTCTTCCATTGCACTGCACTAGGTAACAACTATTACTATATTGTTACGTATACCAGCATTAGTATTTATTTATTTATTTTATTATTTATGTACACACAGTAAAATACATTAGGATAAGCATAATTATAATATTTGAGTACAAAGGTACTGCTCATTTCTTAAGAAATTTCTTTCAGAAGTCCTGCGAAAGGAGAAGTGAAAAAGAAATGTAGATAATAGTGAGTGAGAACAAAAAGAGAAATAAATATGAATATGTGAAGTCTAAAACTAAAATATTAAATATACCTACACATACTTATAATGCAATAAAAATATATTAGTATAGTAAGGAGGATGCTAGTTTTACAAAACACCACGGCAAGCCAGTATTGTTAAATAAAATGTGTTCAAGTTTAATACCAAAGGAAAATATAGTAATTTATCTACCCAATTATTATACGTTTTGCATAATGATATTTTAAATAAATCATTATAACACGAGATATTTCTCTGAAAAGATATATTAGGTCTTAACGCTATTGCATATAATATAGATATTGGTGTGATTTTCATACATACTTTATACATAACTATTACCTTAAATAGAAGTAAAATGTCCGTCTGTGATTTCAAATCACAGTATCGTATCATCGGTTGCTTGGGAGTTGATATTATATACAGTTTTTCCCGCGTAAATTCGTTTTAAATTCCGATACCGTCGTGGATTAAAAACCCTATAACTTCCTCTCTCTTCCAGTGAAATCCAATTAAAATCAGTTAAGCCATTCCAGACATCAAATCTGAAAAACAGAAAGACAAACAAAAAATTTTTTTTTTGTTTTGTTTAGTATCATGTCAATAAATACAAGCACTTGAGAAAACACAGTTATTTTAAAATCACAAAAAGATAATTCCATTTTATTTATAAAATGCTTGGTTTGAAATAAATAATTCTACATCTTACTGCTAATTATTATTAGCGAGATAAATATTTTCATACTCACTGAGAGTTTTCATAAAAACAAAATTGCTGGAGCTTCAACAAAGTCTGTTACATCCTAACAACGTCTCGAACGAGGCACACATAGTAACTGTGTAACATCACGCATTCAAGTAATGCAACATATGCAACCCTCTTGCATAAAACGTGAACCGTTTTCAACACAAAGTAACAAGTTGGAATCCAGTGGAATACCAACGCAGAGGCAGTTGTTAGTTGGCAGACAGACACAGCTAACTACTAAACAAAATGATTAAATGAAATTGCAACTGCTTGTAGGTCGCACTAACATTTGTTGTACTTGAGTTTAAATGTATGGAATTAAAGGAGTGTGTTAACAAATTGTATGAGATAACTTCCTTGTTCCGTTGTTTTATAAAGTAGTTGTTTTTGAGACTAGTCAGATCAGACAGCATTAGGTGGTATATCTTGTGTTGCCAATTTGCCATCTGGTATAAGTATGTTTAGCTGAGTTCCTTTTTGTTAATAATAGCTTTGTTTATGTTTATATTATTTTGATTAGTTTTAAAGTGTATTAATGTCAATATATTCATTTTTCTTTATTTATTTCTAGTCACATGAAGTTAAGTTTTAACAGGGATGAAAAGCACTTATAACTTTAGAAAAATATACGTAATTTATTTATTTATTTCAAGCAACTAAGGTCCACAGAAAACAATAAATAACTATAATACTGATACATATTTTATAATAACAGTAAAACTACTACTTAGCATACATGAAGTGTCGGGGTCGCGTTATCTGCCACGAAATCGTTGAAACTCGATATTCTTTGGCCAACACTCTTCCTTGAGGAAAGTCTTCAGTTGGTGGGTTGAAATTCGTACTAAAACGACTGGAAATTCATATTGTAGCACTCCAACTTCAAGATCCTCGAAGTCCAGTTGGTCTGCAGGTGAATGTATTCCACGATCTCCTCAGCCTTCAAGTAGTGAGGTTATTGGATATATACAACTGCCAATATTATAATATTTATAATAATCAACTTTTATTGCCGATTTTGAGTACATATCTGTTAGTTACATGTGAACTTAATACCTCGATCCTATTTAGCAGTATTTCTACATGACTGAGTGTAGTCGTATCCACCACCCTAAGATTAGAGAGCCCCATCTATCTTTCAGCGTTCTAAAATGGTGTTGGACCATAAATGCACCATGCGTTTATGGCGTAGTAAAGATACGCTTCTCTTGCACATGATAGCCGCAAAACCATCCGTATTCGCATCGGCAAACATGCTTGACACACCACAAAACTGTGGCAGCCTCATCATGACCAGGAACGTGTTACCATAATAGATGCACAGGCTCTACATGCCATTTGCATGAAGTTAACCCACAGGCTGTACGTGCAAAAATATTTAGCAATACTACATAAAGAGAATATTCAATAAAATAAAATAATAAAAAATGACATACAGTTTTCTAATTCATCGGTCCAAAGCATCAATAACCGAACGTTTATTGAAAATCTCAAATAAAATATAAACGTTTCTTAACACCCCAAAACGTAACTGGAGCGTGAAGATAAACTAAAGAACAGCCGAAAACATCCTAAATTCCGCACTAAATCTCTTACTATAACTCTATCTAAGTCACATTGTCGATCCGAAATAAGACGTATACCTACAATAAAAAGATAGTCCACAATTTTACAGCTACCCTCTCGCATGATCTGTTTTATGGGAAACAGCCCCGATACAGACGTTGAGACGTAAAATTTTTAGGGTGCCACCGTGAATTTCACTTTGCCATAAAATATATAATAAAATCATATTCCTTGATATACACGATTGAGTTTTTTTTAGATTGCCATGTTTCCTGAGCTGGGATGTTTTATTGAGGCTTAAGTAATAGATATTCGATGATTCTATTGAGTTGCACATGATTCACAATGAAAATATTCTTGTAACTATAGTTATTTGTATCACATTGAGTGATCATACTTTTTCTGTTTCTGTCATATCAACACAAATCTATAGATAGAGAAACTCGGGTCTAATATTAGATGGTATAATAATCGATACTGTAATACTAATTTAACAAAAAGGTAATGTGAGTGAGTTTTTTTATTCCTGTTGCACAGTGAACCATATTTTTTTCTGAGACTTGTCTTGAATGATTAAACAAATTTTTCAGTTCCATACCTTTTACAGTAATTACCTACTTTATAATAATACATGTGCGCTGCAAGAAATATTGGCATTAAATACGATATACAATGTTCTCACATTAATTTACGACACAATATGTTGCGATGTAAGTACTTATTATAGTTGTGTTATAATTAACGTTTTTTGTTCTAGTTTGTCAGATTAAACGCACCATGAATACAGCGTATCGAAAACTGCTTTTAAAAGTTTCTGACTAATGAGATTGTTTTAATACTCCGACCAAAGACTACAAATAATTATTTTTATAACAAACCCACAGCGACATGGATTTTTTTAAAATTTATAATATATTGTATATCTTACAATATTTCTATGGATACAAAAATTAAAACTTATATACAATGGGCGTTTTATAGCACAGGGCAATTTCCAACAGACAATCCTTGGACGCGCAAAACTTAAAGGAGACCAATTTGTCGTCAAATTTTGATCACAATAAAAAGATCCAGTTGTACGACATTGTGAATTTACAGCTTTATTGTGAATGTGAGAGCAATGTGGGATAACAACAAATATTAATAGATTACCGCACTGTTAGATTACCGCATTGTCTGGCAGTTTGAGTGCTTTATACGGCCCACCCAAATGTCCTAACTTTGGTATTGTTCGTCAAATCGTTGAAGCTCCTTAAGATATAAGTTGAGCTACGCGATATTTGACAAATGCTTGCACTCTTTGGACGGACCTGCTCAAATCTGTATGATTCTGTCCTTTAAAGGGCGCCACAGGCATAAACCTACATGGCTCTCATATGATTTGATTACTACACATTGTATGGACTTTAAAAGAGACGTTGACCTCTGAGTTTGTTTCAGTGTTTCTTCTCAGAGTAGTCAGTTAGGAAACACTGGCCTCATCTAGTTTACATTTACGGAAAAAAAATGACGTGTAAAAGTGTTACTTATAACCCATTTGCAAAATAAACATCATTATTTCATTATTTCATTGGACAGTTGGATTTTCTTCATATCGGTCAGTTTACTACGATGCTGAACATAGATCGATGTGATGCGATTGCACTTGTTATGTCTTTTGTCGACCTAGATTTTAGATTACATGTCGATTGCAGCATCAAAATTCTCCTGAATTATTTTGGACTTTCTTGATGGCGCAATGAAAAGAGTTTTTTCTAGTTTCTAAATCCCGATGACGGGGACACAAGGAGCCAATAATTTTGAAAAGTATATTTAAAGATATTATGTTATTTCATATGGAATTCTAGACAGTGATCTTTACAGAATGGCTGAGGTAGGTAATGTCCACGTCACTTATGACCTTTCAGCCTTTAAAGCAAGAGTAAATAGGCATGTTCTGAGCTCGCTCGTCACATCGTAGACCTCATCTATCGCTTACCATCAGGCGAGATCGTGGTCAAAAGTGGGCTTATCCGTAATAAAAAATAAAAAAAAGTTCTAATTCGTAAATAATTTGTCGCTCCTTGTAAAATACTAGTACTCGGCAGTATCAGGTTAGACTGAAAACCGACTGATGACTACAATCAAATATACTCGTATAATTATAGCAAAAATATAATTGACAAATGTTGGTGCAATGGATGGTTGGTGACAACTGTTGGTTGCGTATTGCAGGCTCAAGTTTGAGTGTTTGTAAAATGCACTAACGATACAAGAGAAATTCCATGTGTGGGACAACGTTTTATCAAAAGTATAAGTCCACCGTGGACGACGCCCCGGGCGTTGGGGATCGCTAGCCGATCTCCGGCCACCGTAGGCGCGGGCTTGCGGACGGCGAGCAGGGGTAGCTCACCGTCCGGTAAGGACCAGGCCCGGGTCGGTGGCGCGTCGTGTTCCATGCGCGCCTCAAAGAGCTGTCAGCACCAGTGACGGAGCCCCAGAAGGACATTGCCTGCCGGGGTTGCGGTAATGTTCTAACGAGATACCGCAGCCCCGGAACTTAAGGGCAGCTGAAGGAACAGGGTAGGTTTTTAGTCAGTAGAAGTCTGACACTCCCTTCCGCTTTACCCAGAGCGGTAGAACTCATTCGATGAATTTCCCACCCAGGAAAAAATAAATAAAACAAATCAAAGTTATAAGTAGATGTAGGTATACATAGGAATAAAATTGTGTTGTTTGTCACACTCTAATTTGATTTAAAAAAATATTTAGCAAAAAATAGAACCGACTTCCATATCAAAATACTACAAAGCCTATATGGAATTCGGTTCTATATTTTGCTAAAAATTTTTTTTCACGCTTTTTAGTGGGTCGGTTTGTAATTTATCTAGTTACAAAAGCAATAATGTCAACAACTTATCACCTTTTACAAAATATTGCTTTTCCCGATGCATAGCCGTTAATTTTTGAGGAGTTCTCCTGGTACTTGACCATCAGCTCTACATCACCATATGTATTGTGACGAGCATAAAGTGTTTAACGTAATCGAATCGCAATCCACGAAATATTTATTATTGAGGAGTTTCAGTGGCTATCTGTGGTCTTCATCATCAGTTCTACTTCCCCAAATGGTACTTTTCGGAAGCAACTGCTGAAGGTACTATAAGAAATACCCAAAACGCTATAGGTGTGCCTGTAATATTTGAAGAGTTCCCTCGATTTCTCCAGGATCCCATGATCGGATCCTGATTTCGTAACAATGGGACCAACTAGAAAGTATACCTATTCAAACGCAAAAAGAATTTTTCAAATCGGTCCAGCCGTCTCCGAGTTATGAGGTAACATACATAAAAAAAAAGTTCAAGACGAATTGTAAACCTCCTTTTTTTGAAGTCGGTTAAAAATAACTGTGTTTTCTCTAGTGCTTAAAATAATTATTTACACGATAGGTACTAAAACACAAACAAACGATTTTTGTCTGTCTGTCTTTCTATTTTTCCGGGCTTATCTCTGGAACGGTTGAAGCTGAACCGATTTTATAGAACTTTCACTAGAATATATATGTGGTGATAGGGCAACATTATAGTATAGGGATGAATGCAGCCAAAAGAAGAGTCGTGGCCACAGCCAGTGGTTAACATAGAGTTCTCAGCTAACAATAAATCCAACCACTTTACATCAGAATCGTATTCATAGGGCAATATCTTGTTCCCCCTTTCGAATCTTTGAATCCAGTGTATTTACTCTTTGCTCAATAGAAATTCTCGCGACACATAAATATTATTATTCGTTCGACTGCCATATTCAATACATTTCATTTTTACTCGCTTGCTTAATACAAGGATATTTTTGATTCAATCAGTGTAAATCTGTCACTTATGTTCTTAGGGGATCAATTTTGTCATGTGTGACCTACTTCGTGTAATGGTTTTTATTTTTGTTGAGTGAAATTTTACTCTCGGAGAGATCATTGCTAGCTAATATATATTTTTTTTTTCAATTAATAATAGGTTCGAGTTTGATCACCATCTCACCAGACGGTAAGTGATGATGTGGTCGAAGATGGAGCACGCTTACCTAGAAGTAACCTATTCACTTTTGACTTGAATACCCCTAGGTAATAGCTATCGGGAAACATAGACTCCGGCAAGGAATTCCACTCCATAGCCGCATGGGATGATGTTCATGGTTTAGCAGTGGTTGCAAAGGCTAGTCCGTTGATCAAAAACCTAAATAAAGGTTTCTTTGTTCATCGAAAAGCAGGTTAAGTCTTTGGTTCCTGGCTGTCATTTGAACATTTGATACCTAGAATTACTGGTATTCGGTTGCATGCGTTTAATCGACAAGTCAATTCGAACAAGGTTGAATACATACTTAGTTTTATTGAGTGATATTTTTAATGGGCTTTTGTACGTACTAAGACAATAATGCGACTTTTTATTAATATTTTTCAAATATGTTTTTCTTTGCTTTACATGAACTAAAATAATATTTATTTTGTAAATAGGGTAAAAATCTTTAACGCGGTAATCTGTTCGGTCACTACAAATAGATTAAACCTTACACCGAAACAAACTCTGAGGTCAAGTCTCTTTTAAAGTCCAATTCGCAGTTGTATAATCATATGAGAACCGTGTAATTTTATGTATGTAGTAAAGTAAAAGTATGTATGTAGTAAAGTAAAAGTAAAGCTTTGCGTAAAGCACCACATAGATATTAATGGACCTACCCAGACAGTGCAAGTATTTGTTAGGTATCGTGTAGTTTAACTCAACTTTATTTTGGGTCGGCTTTCAAACTAACTTGATGGAGTTGAATATCGAACGCAGAGCTAAAAGGCTCATAGGTGACGAGGTTCTGGCAGGCAAGATTCACAGCCTGGCTCACCGGCGAAACGTTGCTTGCTTGTCTATCTTTTACAGATTGTACTTCGGAGAGTGTGCGCAGGTCTTCATCCCCCTTTTACTACCGGTCTACCAGACGTACCGCAGAATACCATCCACACTTGGTCGATATACCGTCTTTTCGTACTAAGCGCTTTTCTTCAACATTCATTGTGCGCACAGCCAAGGTGTGGAACTCTCTGACGGCTTCTGTATTCTCTGCCACATATGACCCGTCAGCCTTTAAAGCAAGAGTGAATAGGCATTTTCTGGCCTCGCTCGTTCGATCGTAGACCTCATCTTACACTTACCATCAGGTGTCATCGAGGTCAAGAGCGGGCTCATTCGTAATAAAAAAATATATAATAATAACCCTAAGTCAACAAATATTTCTTGGCGGTGTCTTTGGACATCACCAACGCCTTTAACACCCTGCCCTGGAGTTGCATCAGGGAGGCACTCCGGTATCACCGGGTGCCGACCTACCTCCGTCGCATAGTCGAGGACTACCTGACGGACAGAGCCGTCATCTACCCCGGTCACCGGGGAGAGTGGAACCGGCGAGAGATGTCGTGCGGTGTCCCACAGGGATCGGTCTTGGGGCCGCCCCTGTGGAACATCGGATACGACTGGGTGCTGCGCGGTGACCTCCCTGACGGCGTCAGCGTAGTATGTTACGCTGACGACACGCTCGTCCTGGCGCAGGCATAGTCGCACCAGGCGGCGGCCGACCTGGCGACGCAAGCGGTCGCGACAGTCGTTCATAGGATCCGGCAGTTGGGACTCGACGTGGCGCTGCACAAGACCGAGGCCATGTGCTTCCATGGCGGTCGGAACGCGCCACGGTCCGAGTCCCACATAACGGTGGAGGGGGTTCGCATCGGCGTCGGGAGGACGATGAAGTACCTGGGACTCGTCCTCGACAGCCGGTGGAACTTCAGGGAGCACTTCCTGAGTTTGGCCCCAAAGCTGAACCGGGCAGCAGCCGCCTTCAGGCGACTCCTGCCTAATCTCAGCGGGCCAAACGCCTCCTGCCGAAGGCTGTACGCCGGCGTCGTGCGGTCCATGGCCCTCTACGGGTCCCCAGTGTGGGCCCTGTGCATCCGGACGCGACCACTAAAGTTGGTCGCATGCCAGAGGGTCATGGCTATCCGAATGATCCGGGGATACCGCACGATCGCCGGCGAATCGGCCAACCTCCTTGCCGGATTGCTGCCCTGGGATCTGGAGGCGACTGCCCTCCAGCGCGGCTATGAATGGCGCGTGGAGGCGCAGCGCCGGGGCGTATCCCCGCTGCCTCGAGAAGTCGAGGCGCGGCGGGAAGAGCTCCGGCGCGATCTCAGGGCAGTATGGAGGGAACGACTGTCGCAACCGACGGCCGGGCACGCCGCAATTGCGGCGGTAAGACCCCTCTTTGAGGAGTGGCTAGATCGGCGTCACGGCGTCCTGACCTACCGCATGACGCAGGTCCTCACCGGACACGGAAGTTTCGGGAGGTACCTGTGTCTGATGGGAAAGGAGGAAACGCCTGGGTGTCACCACTGCGAGGGTCGCCCTGAGGACACCGTAGAGCACACGGTGCAAGACTGCCCCGCCTGGGCAGAGCACCGACGTGTCCTCACGGCGGCGATAGGCGGAGACCTCTCGCGCCCGGCCTTGGTCGAGGCCATGCTGCGGGGCGAGAGGGAGTGGGAAGCGGTCGCCTCCTTCTGCGAAGCAGTCATGCTTTCGAAGGAGAAGGCGGGCCGCGTGAGGGAGAGGATGGCGTCCTCCCTCCAGCCCAGCCGCAGTGGTAGACGCCCACGGCGTCGGACGTCAGCCGACGATCTCCGGCCACCGTAGGCGCGGGCATGCGGACAGCGAGTAAAGGGCAACTCGCTGTCCGACCACGGACCATGCCCGGGTCGACGGCGCGTCGTGTTCCACGCGCGCCTCAAAGAGCGTCAGCAACATGACGAGGCCCCCTCTGCAGAGGGCCGAAGCCCGCCGGGGTCGTGGGACTCATCCCGTTACCGTGGCCCCGGTATGTAAAGGGTTATTGAAGGAACACCGTGGATTTTAGTCAGTAAAAGTCTGACAGTCCCTCCCACCCTGCCCGGAGTGGGAGGACTTATTTGATAATTATACCAGGTTAAAAAAAAAAAAAAAAAAATGTCAACAAATATTGTAAATACGAAAGTAACTTTGTCTGTGTGCCTGTTATACTTTTACGTCGAAACCACTAAACTGATTTTGATGAAAATTTGTACAGAGATATAATAGATCCTGAGGAATGTCATACGTTACCATTTTTGCTGAAGTTTCGGGAATTTTCTTACGAGGTAACAAGTCCCCAAAACGCAAGGAAAACTGAAGTGTGTTTTTATTCAGTAAAATTTTATTCAGTCTAGCACGCTCTTCCGCTCCATCCAGAGCTGGAAAAGTCATTTGACAATTTCCGCCATGGGTGGAAAATTGGTATGAAAAAACTTGCGAACTACGCACGTAAAATCTAGTTTAACTTAAAAATACTGACAGTATAACCTTGTTGAAGAAACAAATTGTGGGTCAAAATTGGTTATTATGGAAATACATTTTAGCCATTAACGAGTAGCAACTGATAATTATTTCAATTTTTGATCGCGTAATATTCGAAGCAACATAATTTCATTTTGATGAGGGTTATTTGAGGAGCGGCTGACCTCCACCAAACTTTCCACTTTCCCTCCGTTTCCCCAAAGTGTTTAAAATTATGTTTAAATGAAAACTTTCAAGATCCAAATGGTTTTTTAAATATTTAAGCAGAATCATTCGTAAAGATAATTTGAAGATTTTGTACCGAATTTCGCTCGCCTAGTGACCCTTAAAGTTTAGTTTGATATCTGTTAAAGTTTTAGGGAAAGTTGTTAATTTTGAAAAACTGGATTTAAATAAAAAATGTTACAAAATTATTTGTTTTTTGTCTTTCTGGTAAGTACTAACATCAGTTTTATTAGTTGTTTGTATACTTACCAAATGCATTCTGTCTGAAATGAAAGAATTTTATTTACTTACTTCAAAAGTTTAACATAAAAACCAAAATTGAAAAAGATGCTGATGAGTTTTACACTAATTATGCATTACAATCCGACTATATTTATTTTTACGTGATCTCCACAGCTCGAATTGTGGTAGGTTAGACTTTCGTCTGTCGACTATCGTCTGAATAAGATGATGATCAAAAATTATGAAGAAATTATAGACTACAGAAACACGAACATTTAAAAACAATATTTCGGATGAGTCCATCTCGATTTCGCCTGATGGTAAGCGATAGATGACGAAACAACCAAGCGCATAAGATGCGGATGTGACTTGGGCGGAGCACTGCCGTGTCCTCGTGAAGGCGATCGTCGGCGGCGACCTCTCGCGCCCGGCCCTTGTTCAGACCATGGTGTGGAGTGAGAGGGAATGGAATGCAGCCGCCTCCTTCTGTGAAGCAGTCATGCTAGCGAAGGAAGAAGCCGAAAGCGCGAGGGAGAGACATCTTTCTTCCTCACGTCCCAGACGCTCCGGGCGTCGGGGATCGCGAGCTGATCTCCGGCCACCGTAGGCACGAGCTTGCGGATCGCGAGCAGGTGCAGCTCACCGTCCGGGTAGGATCAGGCCCGGGTCCACACACACCTTAAAGAGCTGTCAGCACCAGTGACGGGATCCCATAGGGCCATTGCCTGCTGGGGTTGTGGGAATTTTCTAACGAGGTACCGCGCCCCCGGAACTTAAGAGCAGCTGAAGGAACAGGGTGGGTTTTTAGTCAGTAGAAGTCTGACACTCCCTTCCGCTTAACCCAGAGCGGGAGAAGTCATTAGATGATTTTCATAGGGAACACAGAAGCTGGCAGACAGATTGGCTATTAGCACTATAAAAGTACACATATATATAACGTATATTGAACAATCCGACAAGAGAGCAGTAGGGAAACTAGCACTCTAAAGAAACACACAAACAAAACGCGTTCCGTATTCCGGCCTCGCTGACGAGGCCCATCGCGACGTCCGCGTACTTGTAACGTCAACCCTCCCCGTCCTTTGCCAAACGAGCCAGCCCGCGATGCTGAGCCAGTAGCAATAAATAACCCCATTAATAATAATATGACCCAGCCTGACCCTTTGCTGCCCTCCACCAACGACCCCGCTATGCCAAGGCCCGTACTCCACAGGGAGAGTACCCTTAGTGTGTGGTTGTTTAAATGTTAATATAGTATGTAAGCCCTGGCTGGGGGCCTTTAAATTTAGAGGTCACCACAGGATCGTCCAGTTAAGTAGTAACCAGCCTTAGTATGGTGAACTACGAGTGGCCCTATCAAAAAAAAAAAGAAAACGTACCTATATTGCTTGCCAACTATTCCATGGACAACAGTTTTTTTTCTCAGACCACCTCGGCCAATTCCAACCATACAAAGAATATTTTCAAATAAGAAAGTATAAAGCAACATCTGTGAAATTCCCTTTGTACTCGTATATTCATAATGAAATGAATCGTAGGAAAACTTTTTCTTTATAAGTGAACAAGTAATATGCGTTAACATTTTTAAATCTATAGATACATACAAATAAAGTTGATGTGTCTGTCTGGACATGTGTTTGTGTGGTGCAGAGAGAGGACGGGACATGTTGCACGCATGGCAGTCAAGACGGCTACTGGAATGGAGACCACATGTTTACAGAAGATCGAAACTGGATGAAGGGCACAAGATCGCCTGGCATGGAGGGAATTGGAAGAGGTCTATGTCCAAGACTGGACCCAAAATGTCTGCCGATGTTCATGTCTGTCTGGAATTTTAAACTTAACTGTTTTCTCAAGTACTTATAGTTTTTTTTTTGTATCAATAATTCATTTATTGGGATTTAAAACATAAAATTTTAAAAACACTGCTAGACCTAACTTTGTGCATTAAAATAAATGCTTAGGCGTCAAAGTACTCCTCCACATCACTGTCGTTCGGAAACGTGCCCAGAAGACTGGCAGCATTGCCACGTTGTATGGCAATGCTTATTCTTTGGGCAAAGAACGAGCCAGCCCTCTGGTCACGCAAGGAATCGATCAGCCGGCGAGACAATTCCTTATAAAGGAGACACGCACTCGGGCCCCATGACCCAAGCGTTTCGACCCCAAATGGCACAAAACTGTTATTACTAGAAGGGGTGCAGTATTTGCGCCGTTTGAGGGCCTCTGCAGTCGTTACTTATTGTTATTTACTTGATACTAAACTAAAATCTAACTGTTTAAAATTTTTGTTTCGACTGTTTGTGCTTCGGTTTTTTTTGGGCTAATCTCTTTAACGCCTGAACTAATTTAAATGGTACTTTGACTAAAAGATAGAGGAGTTTATAGGGTAATATATAAGCTAAGTTTTATTATGGAATTGCCGCGGGATAGGATTTATGCGAACGAAGCCACGGTCTCAGCTAGTAATAAATATTGAGCTTGACGCCTAATCTGGATGGTTTTGTTGTTCTGAAGGGAAGGGGTCTCAGTATGTTGCGTATGTTTCTACCTTTTCTACGTTCTATTGTCTCGGTTTTAGCAAACGTGATATCTTTTGCTACAATCTTTTTGTTTAGGATTTAATTAATCTGCTGTTGACGTTTTTGAATCTCATTTGTAATGATACCTTTTCTTATTTAATTAATGTTGGTATTTGTTTCTTGACTTTTTCTGAAACTACCGCTAAATTTGTTATGCACTATACGATAGAGACTGATATTTTTTTTATTTTTGAGGCTTATGTTTGACCACCATCTCACCTGATGTTAAGCGGTGATGTGGTCGAAGATGAAGCACGCTTGCCTAGAAGCAACCTATTCACATTTGATTTAAAGACTCCCAGGTTATAGCTATCAGGAATCACAGACTCCAGCAGAAAATTCCACTCCTTAGCTGTAAGTACAAGGAAACTATTCCCAAAACGTTTTGTGCGTATGGGTGGGATGTCCACCATGTAACGATGGCGTAACGCTGTTTGTCTTGTAGTCCGATGATGGAACGGGCTTGGCGTACTTAGATTGTATAATTCCATCGCACACTCCCCGAAATGCAACCGATAGAAAACCGATAGACTTGCAACTTGTCGTCCATGTTCAAGGCTCTGGAGTTTTGATTCGACCAGTGTTTATAATAATCTTTCTGACTAAGAGAACTCACAATAATTATATTTATTGCGAAAACCAAACTAAGAATGACAGTCTTTTATGTAGTGGTTTCTCATTTTACGAATGAATTTAGACTCGGCCCTTTTTCAGTTAAGACAGAATTTAATGATCGTAATATTGAGGTGATTTTCACAGAAAAATTTTCATTGCACACCATTTCAAATTTTAATCTCTCGGCGCGCTACCGATCTTTTGACGGACAAGTTCACGGCGAATTATGACTTAAACTTCTTACTGCCAGTTAAAGTGCTTCACAGACTGCTCTGGGAAAATCTGCTGGATTTACACCTCACTTTCCGGATACCGACACTAAGGGAAAAGTTTCCGTAATTTAATATTATTTTAATCAGAAATGAGACGGAAAATTAAAGTGCAAAAAGTGATTAAGAATTCTTCTTCTTGGTGCACGTTAAGAACTTGCAGTTTCATATACTTAGGACTTATAAAGACTTAGGCCTATATATTGACGACAGGTTAAGTTGGAATAAGCAGATTGCACGGGTTAGCCAGAGGTAACATTCACACTGCGATCTCTCTATAGATTCAAGCATTTCCTTCTTTGTAGCACTAAAACCACATTGGTCCAATCACTTGTGCTTCCTATAATTGATTATTCAGATTTTTGCTACTCTGATCATTTCCAAAAACTTCTTAATAAACTGAATCGCCTTCTCAATAACTGTATTCGTTTCATTTTTGGCCTTCGAAAATATGATCACATTTCTTCCTTCAGTTCTCAGCTTAAATGATTGTCTATCCATCAAAGGAGGTCCCTCAGATCCTTTTGCATGCTCTTCACTATTATGAACGATCCTTGTGCTCCTGTTAACTTAAAACAAAATATTAAATTGTTGGTATGTTCTCATAGTCTTAAACTTCGTCCATCCAAAAACTTATTTCTTCACATTTCTTCTCACCGCACCGGATTTCTATCTAATTCTTACACTATACTATTAAACTCTTGAATTTGCTACCTCTGACATCAAGAAGGCTGAGTCCATATTTTCTTTTAAGCGAGAAATTAAAAACCACTACTTAAGGAGCTGTTATTTTTAGTTTGGTCTTCGTCATAATTATTAGTTTATTATTTTAGCATATATATGTATTTTATTAGTATTATATTTATTAGTAGGTATTAAATATATTATTTCATTCCATTTTCTCGTATACTTACCACAATGTGTTTTTTAACCGAAGGTTGACTAGTAGAGAATGCCTTGCTGCATTAAGCCCGACCATGTACATAAAGTTTAAATAAATAAATACTTTATGATTATGAAAATTCACTATACAATATCTGGACAATACAATAACTGGATATCACGATAATTAGGTACCCTCTGCCAGACTGATTACCAGATTTTCTGGCTTCTACCTGTAGACTGTCATAGATGTTCAAACGACAGCAAGGTTCAATGACATACCATGCTTTCCGAGAAATCTCGATTCGTAAAGACGGACACCCATCTACATAATAATCTAGGCAAGCGTTGCTTAACCTTCAAGATCAAACCATGCGGCTGTTATTAATTAGCCTTCTAAGTATACAAATTATTTAATATAGGTCTGAAGAAATTAATGGCCGAAGATCAACATTCTTAATTACCACTCAATGCATAATCCTGCCATAAAACCCATGAAACAAATGTAACGCCAGCTATGAACCCTGTCCATTACAAATAAACAACATCGCATTATCAAAGTCTGATGGATCACATCTGCTTGCCATCGGTCCATTTAACATCAGGTAAGCAAAAAGTGATACCATTAATCATTGGTGCAAATGACGCGGTAAAATAAAAGATACAGAGTGCCAAACATATTTGTATTGGAGGTAAAACTGGCTGGGGTTTCAATTTAGGAAAACATTTAGTTTTATCGTTTTAAAACTAACACTACAATTTTAAAAGGTAAGGGTTAGTGTTTTGAATAATTAAAACTAGGTATCATGTAATTAAACTACAGTCGTATTTATATACAACGTGTAATTTAAAGGGTATATACATACCAAGTGCATGGCTTCTTTGGATGATAACAAACGATATGGCAAGGGTTTTGTAATTCTAAGTCTATGAGTGTAGGACTTATTACAAATACCAATACACTAATACCAGAGACCGAGAAGAACGAAAAAAATTATCGTGTTTAATTGGCAAGTGACGTGGAAAGTTATTGACCCGCGTAGTGCTGTGACACGTTTGTTATGATTGGTATTCAAGAAATATGTGAAACCAATAATTTGGTATCAATTCTTTGAGTCAGTTATTTGGTCCTGCAACTGTGCATAGAGACTCCATACCAGATGTTGTCTTCAGCCCTTTTGGATAGATATGGGGTTTCCGTTACACGTTGTATAAGCGGCAATACATAAGATAGATAGCTAAGGTGTCGGCCTTGTGATTGAAATGTCGCAGGTTCGAACCCCACCCATTACACTATTGCCGTGAAACCACTCCAGACACAAGCATATTGAACTTAGTTGGAGGGGTTAACAAGATTGCCAGTAATGTGAATTCTAGCCACATTGCCAGTTCTCTTAAAAAAAACATTTGTCTTTTCTTTTCTCACACGGTGCAGCTGGTGTCAGAGTGGATTTCTAGTTAGTTCTACTTACAAAAAGTCCAGTTTCTTCTTCAGTTGCCCTTATGTTCTGGGGCCACGGTGTCTCTTTAGAATATTCCCAGAAACCACTCCTTTGAAACCCTTTTTTTCCGGGTGGGAAAATCATCGATTGACTTCTCCCGCTCTGGGTGGAGCGGAAGGGAGTGTCAGACTTCTACTGACTAAAAACCCACCCTGTTCTTTCGGCTACCCTTGTAGTCCGGGGCCACGGTATCTCGTTAGAACATTCCCGGAAAGAAAACAATGGTAATTCCACTCCTGCCTGGCCTGGTCCTTACCGGACGGTAAGCTACCCTGCTCGCTGTCCGCAAGCCCGGGCTTTTGAAAACTTTAGTGAACTAATTATTTACGGTATAAATTGTTTGTATTTTTATTGTAATTATTATAGACATTTTTACTGTGATATATGTTATCTTTAGCTAAGAAATTAATTTAATTTTTTGTAACTGAGCCATATATTGTAATTCCATTCTCATTTAGTATTCGTTAATTATTCATAAAATTTTGTATCATTAGTCGTTTATTTATTTTATTTTCTACATTAGAGCTGTTTCAAATGTAAATTTTAATGTTATTTCAATGTTTTAAATATTGTTAAATTTATAATAGCCTTTAAATAATCATGTATTATACTCACACATGTTTTAATGTTTTCTGTTAATTGTGAAGCTGTAGTGTGATAATTATTGGTTAACCTAATTAAATAAATCAATTTAAGAAGATATTTTTGTGAGAACTCTGAATCAATATTAATTCAACAAATATTATGATTATGATTATTCCCAGAAACCATTACCCACCTAAGCATAGAAATAAGCCATAGATCAACAATGCCACCACATATCTAATCGTTACACGGGATACTGAATTGTGCGCTCTTGACGTTTGCGGTGACGTAACACGCGGCGGACAGCGAAGCGACCGCGGAATGCGCTTTGTTGACGTAGAGACACGTCGAATGGACGTAGGGAATGTTCGAGAACAGTGGTTGTTAACGTAACTATAAAATGTTTATAAGTATAAATATGTATCAGTAGTAGTAATTCTATTCAATTCAATTAATTTAATTCAGACATGCGTCCATAGTGTTAGTAAACATTATAGCTTAATAACTAGTAACAGAGGCATGACACAAGCAATAAAAACGGAGATTATCCTTGACCGGTATGGATCCTCCTCCAATGACACAGCAGAGGAGAATCTCATTGGTAAATGAACACTCTCAGAAGGCTGTTGGTGGTTTTGCGCAGGCGGCTGACCAGAGATGCCGTTCTCTCTCTTATTATTGCGAAGAAATCGCCAGTGTGCGCCCCTGCAAACATATTGGACGCACTAAAATACCACGATAATCCCAATAGCATCCTGAACACATTATTATATCGGTCGGTCGGTCGGTAAAAATAAAACAAAAGTCCTAGAATAAGTGGTCCAGAAATGCATAGTTTCGAAGATATCATCAAACATACTGACACTAAACGTTCGATGCGTGTATCTTAGTTTCATTGATAAATACGAGTAATTAATTTTCCATCAATTCAATCAGTCGTATTACGAAAATGCGACGTTGTCATAATTATTTCACGTATGAGTGTTTTACATTGATAATCGTGATTTTGTCAAATTATTTTGTATGCAAATATAGTTCCCTTCATACCTTAGAGTTATTAGGATACAAAAAAAACCACCTAGTATATTGTTTTGGTCTTTCTGGTTTTTGTTGTCAAATACTTATTTATTTTTCTTTTTTCCCGTGACCCAAGGGCTGGCTATTTCTTTGGTCAGCGGCTAAGCATTGCCATACAACGAGGCAATGCCGCCAGTAACTTGGGTACGTTGCCAGCTGACAGCTTTGTGGATCAATTTTTTGATGCTTCATTCTAGTTTATATTTTAGTACATAATTATGTAAATTAAATTCAAGCTTTTTCTTGTCAGGTACATATGTGTTATTAGACTGCTACTAAAGACGTATTTTTCGGTTGGAAATTTGTGGTAAAATGATAAGAAAATCACATCTACACACTAATAAGCGCGCGGGTCCTCGCTCTTGTGGTCTTTATCACAGTAAAACTAAATTCTCCTCTTTTCAGTGGGGGAAAAAGAAGACAAAATCTTCCTTTAAAGCGCGTTTAAGTAAACAAACGTTTCCGCTTCATAATGTTAGTATAGAAATGCGTAAACACATTCACACACAAAGAAACACTCGTATACGCTGAAATAATTTCTATACGTTGTCATTTTTAAATGACTTCAAAAAAAGGAGGTTTACAATTCGTCTTGAACTTTTTTTTTTATGTATGTTACCTCATAACTCGGAGATGGCTGGACCGATTTGGAAAATTCTTTGTTTGTTTGAAAGGGTATACTTTCTAGTTGGTCCCATTGTCGTCACGTTTGGATCTGATGATGGAATCATGGAGAAATCGAGGGAACTCTTCAAATATTATAGGAACACCTATAATATTTGAAGAATTTATTTTTTTGAAATTTTGGGTATTTCTTATAGTACTTTGAGCTGTTTCTTTCAAAAAGTACCATTTGGGGAAGTTGAACTGATGATGAAGATCACAGATGGCCACTGAAACTACTCAATAATAAGTATTTCGTTGATTGCGATTAGATTACTTGAATATAGATGTGATGTTGATGTGATGACGAGCATAAAGTGCTTAACTTTATGCTCGTCACAATGCATATGGTGAAGTAGAGCTGATGGTGATGTACCAGGAGAACTCCTCCTCCTCAAAAATTAACGGCTCTGCACCGGGAAAAGCAATATTTTGTAAAAGATGATAAGTAGTTGGCATTTTGGCTTTTGTAACTAGATAAATTACAAACTGACCCACTAAAAAGCGTGAAAAAAAAACTTTTTAGCAAAAAATAGAACCGACTTCCATATAAAAACACTACAAAGGCAAAAATAACGTTAATTTCGGAAGGCGGTGTCTTTAGTTTTGTATATATTTTCGTTTTTGACACCGCCTTACGAAATTAACGTTATTTTTGCCTTTGCAGTGTTTTTATACGGAAGTCGGTTCTATTTTTTGCTAAAAAGTTTTTTATCACTTAAATTAAAGTAGGAAAAGCGACTGCTTCGTGTTACAGAAGCTACTTGCCTAGCTCAAATAAAAACCTTTTTTAACCGACTTCAAAAAAAGGAGGTTTACAATTCGTCTAACTATAAAATGTTTATAAGTATAAATATGTATCAGTAGTAGTAATTCTATTCAATTCAATTAATTTAATTCAGACATGCGTCCATAGTGTTACTAAACATTATAGCTTAATAACTAGTAACAGAGGCATGACACAAGCAATAAAAACGGAGATTATCCTTGACCGGTATGGATCCTCCTCCAATGACACAGCAGAGGAGAATCTCATTGGTAAATGAACACTCTCAGAAGGCTGTTGGTGGTTTTGCGCAGGCGGCTGACCAGAGATGCCGTTCTCTCTCTTATTATTGCGAAGAAATCGCCAGTGTGCGCCCCTGCAAACATATTGGACGCACTAAAATACCACGATAATCCCAATAGCATCCTGAACACATTATTATATCGGTCGGTCGGTCGGTAAAAATAAAACAAAAGTCCTAGAATAAGTGGTCCAGAAATGCATAGTTTCGAAGATATCATCAAACATACTGACACTAAACGTTCGATGCGTGTATCTTAGTTTCATTGATAAATACGAGTAATTAATTTTCCATCAATTCAATCAGTCGTATTACGAAAATGCGACGTTGTCATAATTATTTCACGTATGAGTGTTTTACATTGATAATCGTGATTTTGTCAAATTATTTTGTATGCAAATATAGTTCCCTTCATACCTTAGAGTTATTAGGATACAAAAAAAACCACCTAGTATATTGTTTTGGTCTTTCTGGTTTTTGTTGTCAAATACTTATTTATTTTTCTTTTTTCCCGTGACCCAAGGGCTGGCTATTTCTTTGGTCAGCGGCTAAGCATTGCCATACAACGAGGCAATGCCGCCAGTAACTTGGGTACGTTGCCAGCTGACAGCTTTGTGGATCAATTTTTTGATGCTTCATTCTAGTTTATATTTTAGTACATAATTATGTAAATTAAATTCAAGCTTTTTCTTGTCAGGTACATATGTGTTATTAGACTGCTACTAAAGACGTATTTTTCGGTTGGAAATTTGTGGTAAAATGATAAGAAAATCACATCTACACACTAATAAGCGCGCGGGTCCTCGCTCTTGTGGTCTTTATCACAGTAAAACTAAATTCTCCTCTTTTCAGTGGGGGAAAAAGAAGACAAAATCTTCCTTTAAAGCGCGTTTAAGTAAACAAACGTTTCCGCTTCATAATGTTAGTATAGAAATGCGTAAACACATTCACACACAAAGAAACACTCGTATACGCTGAAATAATTTCTATACGTTGTCATTTTTAAATGACTTCAAAAAAAGGAGGTTTACAATTCGTCTTGAACTTTTTTTTTTATGTATGTTACCTCATAACTCGGAGATGGCTGGACCGATTTGGAAAATTCTTTGTTTGTTTGACAGGGTATACTTTCTAGTTGGTCCCATTGTCGTCACGTTTGGATCTGATGATGGAATCATGGAGAAATCGAGGGAACTCTTCAAATATTATAGGAACACCTATAATATTTGAAGAATTTATTTTTTTGAAATTTTGGGTATTTCTTATAGTACTTTGAGCTGTTTCTTTCAAAAAGTACCATTTGGGGAAGTTGAACTGATGATGAAGATCACAGATGGCCACTGAAACTACTCAATAATAAGTATTTCGTTGATTGCGATTAGATTACTTGAATATAGATGTGATGTTGATGTGATGACGAGCATAAAGTGCTTAACTTTATGCTCGTCACAATGCATATGGTGAAGTAGAGCTGATGGTGATGTACCAGGAGAACTCCTCCTCCTCAAAAATTAACGGCTCTGCACCGGGAAAAGCAATATTTTGTAAAAGATGATAAGTAGTTGGCATTTTGGCTTTTGTAACTAGATAAATTACAAACTGACCCACTAAAAAGCGTGAAAAAAAAACTTTTTAGCAAAAAATAGAACCGACTTCCATATAAAAACACTACAAAGGCAAAAATAACGTTAATTTCGGAAGGCGGTGTCTTTAGTTTTGTATATATTTTCGTTTTTGACACCGCCTTACGAAATTAACGTTATTTTTGCCTTTGCAGTGTTTTTATACGGAAGTCGGTTCTATTTTTTGCTAAAAAGTTTTTTATCACTTAAATTAAAGTAGGAAAAGCGACTGCTTCGTGTTACAGAAGCTACTTGCCTAGCTCAAATAAAAACCTTTTTTAACCGACTTCAAAAAAAGGAGGTTTACAATTCGTCTAACTATAAAATGTTTATAAGTATAAATATGTATCAGTAGTAGTAATTCTATTCAATTCAATTAATTTAATTCAGACATGCGTCCATAGTGTTACTAAACATTATAGCTTAATAACTAGTAACAGAGGCATGACACAAGCAATAAAAACGGAGATTATCCTTGACCGGTATGGATCCTCCTCCAATGACACAGCAGAGGAGAATCTCATTGGTAAATGAACACTCTCAGAAGGCTGTTGGTGGTTTTGCGCAGGCGGCTGACCAGAGATGCCGTTCTCTCTCTTATTATTGCGAAGAAATCGCCAGTGTGCGCCCCTGCAAACATATTGGACGCACTAAAATACCACGATAATCCCAATAGCATCCTGAACACATTATTATATCGGTCGGTCGGTCGGTAAAAATAAAACAAAAGTCCTAGAATAAGTGGTCCAGAAATGCATAGTTTCGAAGATATCATCAAACATACTGACACTAAACGTTCGATGCGTGTATCTTAGTTTCATTGATAAATACGAGTAATTAATTTTCCATCAATTCAATCAGTCGTATTACGAAAATGCGACGTTGTCATAATTATTTCACGTATGAGTGTTTTACATTGATAATCGTGATTTTGTCAAATTATTTTGTATGCAAATATAGTTCCCTTCATACCTTAGAGTTATTAGGATACAAAAAAAACCACCTAGTATATTGTTTTGGTCTTTCTGGTTTTTGTTGTCAAATACTTATTTATTTTTCTTTTTTCCCGTGACCCAAGGGCTGGCTATTTCTTTGGTCAGCGGCTAAGCATTGCCATACAACGAGGCAATGCCGCCAGTAACTTGGGTACGTTGCCAGCTGACAGCTTTGTGGATCAATTTTTTGATGCTTCATTCTAGTTTATATTTTAGTACATAATTATGTAAATTAAATTCAAGCTTTTTCTTGTCAGGTACATATGTGTTATTAGACTGCTACTAAAGACGTATTTTTCGGTTGGAAATTTGTGGTAAAATGATAAGAAAATCACATCTACACACTAATAAGCGCGCGGGTCCTCGCTCTTGTGGTCTTTATCACAGTAAAACTAAATTCTCCTCTTTTCAGTGGGGGAAAAAGAAGACAAAATCTTCCTTTAAAGCGCGTTTAAGTAAACAAACGTTTCCGCTTCATAATGTTAGTATAGAAATGCGTAAACACATTCACACACAAAGAAACACTCGTATACGCTGAAATAATTTCTATACGTTGTCATTTTTAAATGACTTCAAAAAAAGGAGGTTTACAATTCGTCTTGAACTTTTTTTTTTATGTATGTTACCTCATAACTCGGAGATGGCTGGACCGATTTGGAAAATTCTTTGTTTGTTTGACAGGGTATACTTTCTAGTTGGTCCCATTGTCGTCACGTTTGGATCTGATGATGGAATCATGGAGAAATCGAGGGAACTCTTCAAATATTATAGGAACACCTATAATATTTGAAGAATTTATTTTTTTGAAATTTTGGGTATTTCTTATAGTACTTTGAGCTGTTTCTTTCAAAAAGTACCATTTGGGGAAGTTGAACTGATGATGAAGATCACAGATGGCCACTGAAACTACTCAATAATAAGTATTTCGTTGATTGCGATTAGATTACTTGAATATAGATGTGATGTTGATGTGATGACGAGCATAAAGTGCTTAACTTTATGCTCGTCACAATGCATATGGTGAAGTAGAGCTGATGGTGATGTACCAGGAGAACTCCTCCTCCTCAAAAATTAACGGCTCTGCACCGGGAAAAGCAATATTTTGTAAAAGATGATAAGTAGTTGGCATTTTGGCTTTTGTAACTAGATAAATTACAAACTGACCCACTAAAAAGCGTGAAAAAAAAACTTTTTAGCAAAAAATAGAACCGACTTCCATATAAAAACACTACAAAGGCAAAAATAACGTTAATTTCGGAAGGCGGTGTCTTTAGTTTTGTATATATTTTCGTTTTTGACACCGCCTTACGAAATTAACGTTATTTTTGCCTTTGCAGTGTTTTTATACGGAAGTCGGTTCTATTTTTTGCTAAAAAGTTTTTTATCACTTAAATTAAAGTAGGAAAAGCGACTGCTTCGTGTTACAGAAGCTACTTGCCTAGCTCAAATAAAAACCTTTTTTAACCGACTTCAAAAAAAGGAGGTTTACAATTCGTCTTGAACTTTCTTTTTTTTATGTATGTTACCTCATAACTCGGAGACGGCTGGACCGATTTGAAAAATTCTTTTTGCGTTTGAAAGGGTATACGTTCTAGTTAGTCCCATTGTTACGAAATCATGATTTGATGATGGGATCCTGGAGAAATCGAGGGAACTCTTCAAATATTATAGGCACACCTATAGCGTTTTGAGTATTTCTTATAGTACCTTGAGCAGTTGCTTTTGAAAAGTACCATTTGAGGAAGTTGAACTGATGATCAAGACCACAGATAGCCACCGAAACTACTCAATAATAAGTATTTCGTCGATTGCGATTAGATTAATTGAATGTAGATGTTAAGCCTTTATGCTTGTCACAATGCATATGGTGAAGTAGAGCTGATGGTGATGTACCAGGAGAACTCCTCAAAAATTAACGGCTCTTCACTGGCAAAAGCAATATTTTGTAAAAGGTGACAATTAGTTGACATTATGGCTTTTGTAACTAGATAAATTGCAAACCGACCCACTAAAAAGCGTGAAAGAAAAACTTTTTAGCAAAAATATAAAACCGACTTCCATATAAAAACACTACAAAGGCAAAAATAACTTAACCCTTGGGGTGCCTGGTGGATGAAAATCACGCGGCGTGCCTGGTGGGTCTGTGGAACCCGTAAACAGTTGTTGTTTTTATTTTTATTGAATGTGTGAAAATGACAAATAACACGTTTTTATGTATTCTAATAATGATTTTAAATTAAAACCAATGTAGTTTTACAAATTTTTATTTCAAATTATTAACAAAATTAAAAACCTCTAATTTTAGGTAACAAAAATGAACACACTTATGTTAAAATCAACATATCAAACTTTTTTTGTTGAGATCAAAAATCAGACTTCACATTTATTTAAGGCACATATTAATCAACTTACAGACTAATTATCTTTGTAATATAAAAAGAATATTGCTTATAACTGCTCAGTATTTATGAGACAATTTTCGCATATGAAATTCGCGTGTTCCAGACAAATGTGACTCCTGCAAGAGACACAAGTGTACTTTGACTTGCGATCCTTTTTGCTAGGACATAAATAACAATGTTTCTTTATGGCAGCATCAGGTCTTTTATGTGATGGCTCTGAGAGTTCACCTATATGAGAGGTAATTCTCTTACGTAGGGTAGTCGAAAGATGCAAATTATTATATCGTTCAGCCTGATGTGGAGCCGTCAATGACATGCCCAATTTTTTAATAAATTTTCTCCTAGTTGCACTTCTATCAGAATTGTTCAACATATGAACAATTTTTGCATTTATGCCAGTGGTGTTGAGAATACAAAAAAAAATTGTCAGCGGCCATCGTTTTGAAAAACTGACTGATCTGAAAAATATACTGACCTTTGATAAAAATTACTCAATGGCTGAGACATCTCAACATCACTGTCACTATTATTTGATTCATTAGGGACTTCTCCTTCTTCCTCGGCGCCATCTGAATCATGTTGGATCCTCACGTGGTCAGACTCAGCTCCACTTTCATCAAAAACTATGTCATCATCGTCATTTTCTAATTCTATTTCTAAAGCTTGGCTTATTTCGCTATTAGTTAATCGGCTTGCCATTTTTAACTGTAACGATATTACTTACATTAATAATTTATCACACAAAACATTATAAATAATAAAAAACGAAAATAATTACTTACCGAATAAAAGTTACGCCGCGAGCCTGGTCGGGTCTGTCAGGCCCGAGCGCGCAAAGAACGCGTGTTACTCGGACGAGTGCGGGATCCAGACTGCTGGAGGGGCGACAAAATGACCGCTAGTCTATATCGCGAAGCTACTCAAGAGCGCAGCAGGCGTTGTTATGAATTTGAAAAAATATTGTCGATTCCTTGATGCGACGGGTCCGTCAGACCCACCAGGCACCCCAAGGGTTAAATTTCGGAAGGCGGTGTCGAAAAAAAAAAGAAAATACGAAACAAATGACACCGACCACCGAAATATAAGTTATTTTTGCCTTTGTAGTGTTTTTATATGGAAGTCGGTTTTATTTTTTTGCTATAAAGTTTTTTTTCTATTATTACAAAAAATTAAACCGAAAACTTCAAAACTTACAAAAAAGACTTGCACTACAAAGAGAGAAATAACCTTAAATATTGTTTTATTGGATGTCTAATTCCGTTAAAAATAAGGGCTAGGTATCTACTCACATGGCTGAAGTCGGTGCCAAGCCAATGAATAGTTTTGATAGGCAAAGTACGCCGCATTCTCAGGCACATCCGACGTGATGAAACCTATTCATTTAATAATCGCGGGAGTTTTGCCGTTTCAAATTGAAGAGTTAGAATAGAATAGAATAGAATAGAATAGAATTTTATTTTGCAAATATGGGTACATAATAGTTCTTAAGATTACATTTAGCTCAGCCACATTTTACCAATCGGCATGCAAACATTTGAAATTATTTATATCATTATTATTTAGATCAATTTATAAATTACTATTATAAAATTTTAAATCATCAACTTAATTAAAAATATATGTTTGTATTAAAAGGAAACTATAAATTAGTGTCATTAGATTATATACCATGTCATTATCATTACTATTACAAATATCATTATTATTACAATTCCAAAAAATAAAAACTTAATCAAAAAATGAGAAATCAAAATGTCAAAGATCAAAATGTCAAAAATCAATAATCAATAATGTCATACAACTAAATTTCAAAAATCAAGATGTCACTAATTAACAAATCTTTTTATCCGATAGGAACTCAGTTACACTGTAGTACGTTTTATCTACCAAAAAATTCCGTAATCTACTCTTAAATTGTGCTGTATTTAAAGCTTTCCAACTACTCGGTAATTTATTGTAAATAATTGGGGCCATGCAAGAAACGCTCTTACGCATTAAAGTGGTTCGACATGATACTTGACATAATTTGCTGTTGTCACGCCTATTCCTTGGGAATACAACAGCCAGGCGCTCAAAACGAGATGGATTTTGCTTGACAAACATAGCTACTTCGAAAATGTATATACAGGGAAGTGTCAAGATTTTATGTAGCTTAAAATAAGGCGCGCAACTGTCTGTCGATTTAAGTTTTAATATTGATCGGAGACATCTTTTCTGGGCCTTAAAAGCTATATCTCGATCAGTTGAGTTCCCCCAGAAAATGACACCGTAGCGCAAGTGTGATTCAACTATTCCGTAGTAAGCCGTAAGAACTGTTTTGACATCTACTATGGAGGATAATCTATATAACACATATGCGGATGAACTCAATTTTTTACACAAAGTGTCTATATGTGCTTTCCAGTTTAAGTGGCAATCTATTTGCAACCCTAAAAATTTGGTATCCTCTGCTTCCTCAATTTTGTCATTTTTGTAATGGATGTTGAGATTAGTTCCGCCGGGTGTACGTTGTCTAAAGTGAATTATCTTTGTCTTACCTAAATTAATATTTAAATTATTTTCGTCTAGCCATTTAATTAGTGCGTCAAGAGAATTATTTATGTCATTTTCGTATGTATTTGTACTTTTACATGAGATTGTTATAGTGCTATCGTCTGCAAACATAGTTATAGGATATTCAAGGGACTTGGGCATATCATTAACATAACTTATAAATAAAAATGGGCCTACTACGGTTCCTTGTGGTACACCGTATGAGATTTTACGTTCTTGAGACCTTATAATGTCCTCATGTTTGGTAACTATGTTAATGTTGCTAACTTCGGTTATTTGTGTTCTGTTTTCCAGATAAGATTTTATAAGTTCGAGCACGTTACCTCTAATGCCATAGGCTTCTAATTTATTAAGTAGTATATTATGATGGACATAATCGAACGCCTGGGTCATATCGCAAAATATAGCGCATATGGGGGATCGTTTATCCATACTTCTCATAATAGGACTCAAAAAGTCATAAATTGCCATATTGATAGTTCTGTGCTTTCTGAATCCTTTTTGTTCTTCGCAAAGTATATTATATTTTTCCATATAATTATATAATTCCCTACAAATGTATTTTTCAAAGATCTTCGAAATAACTGGTATGAGCGAAATAGGTCTATAATATTCCATCGACTCCTTATCTTCTTTCTTAAATAAGGGTTTTATTATAGATGTTTTTAAAGCATCTGGATATTTACCTGTACAAATAATAAGGTTTAATATGTGGCTTAAATGTTCGCATATCGTGGTTGAGACAGACTTCAGTATCTTTGTGGCGATTCCATCAATACCAACACTGTTAGTATTTTTTAGCGACATTATTATTTTATTCAAATCGTGTGGTGTGCTGGGTGCCATAAACATTGAGTTATGTTTCATAGACGAGATGCATGTTTTCGGCTTACAGTCAACATCTATTTTCGGACGTATTTTGTCAACGAAAAAGTCATTAAAAGCACTAGCGATATCATAAGGTTTGTATAAAATTTGATTACCAACTTTAAGTTTCTCTATTCGTTGTTTAGGGATATTGTATTTTGTCTGATTAATTACCTGCCATGTAGTCTTTGATTTATTCTTAGATCGCTGTATTTTGTGGTTATTTTGAGCTTTTTGTGTCAAGTTAATTATTTTATTATATAATCTAGAATAGGTAGTGAATTTCTTTTTGTTTTCATGGGTGGGTTTCAACCTGGATCGCCACAAAAGTTCTCTTTTTTTCCTACTGCATAATTTAACGCCTCGTGAAAGCCATTTTGGTTTATTGATTAGGTTTATTTTTATTTCTTTATACGGAAAACATAACTCGTAAAATAACTTGAATGTGTCAATAAATTGATTGTAAGCTAAGTTGGAATCCTCAGTAAGATATATCTCCGAAAATTTGAGACTACTTATGCTATTTTTAAATTTCTCTATATTATCGTTACTATAATCTCTTCTAGTTATATACCAGGATTTGATATTATATACATTAGGAACTGGACATTGTAGTAGCTGTGCTGTATGGTCTGATAAAGCAAACTCAAGTACATCTGTCTTACAACTCTTCTTAAAATTATGCGCAAAATTATCTATACATGTCCCACTAGCCATTCGAGTTGGCTGTTTAAGAGCAAGTTTCAAATTGTGACCTAGTAGTAGATACTCAAGTGCAACTGAATTGTTACTTGGTTTTAATACATCAATATTAAAATCGCCTGCAATTACAACATTCTTTGAACGCCTGTTAGATATTTCTTTAAGCAAAGTTTCAAGTTTATCAAAACAGTAATTTAAATTCCTAGCGTTTGGTACTCTGTAAATACATACAACTATTAATTTATAATTAATAAGCTCGACAGCACAACATTCAAAAACCCCTGGTGATGACAGCTTCGATATTTGAGGAATTTCCTTCCATTGGTGGCAAGTATTAACCATTATACATGTTCCTCCTCTCTTCTTTTCCTGTCTACTATAACATGCCGCTAAACTGAAATTTGGTATGAACAGATGCTTTTCGTGACCTTTCATGATGAAATGTTCGGTAATACATATAATATCTACATTAAAGTTTGTATCAGATAGTTCATTCAAGCATACCGTAAGAGCAGTTCCATCACTTATCT
Source organism: Tholera decimalis (assembly GCA_943138885.2). Classification (NCBI taxonomy): domain Eukaryota; kingdom Metazoa; phylum Arthropoda; class Insecta; order Lepidoptera; family Noctuidae; genus Tholera; species Tholera decimalis. The sequence goes on from OW964559.2 coordinate 42,811,986, forward strand.
CCAAAGGTCTTCATTAAAACCTGATGTGTTATACTCATATACTAAAACCTTCCATGTAAAATATGCTTTCAAACAACAAAAACGCGGTCGAAATCGGATCAGTAGTTTCTGAGAAAATCGTGGATATACAAACTGATCTAATACAAAACCTCCTTTTTGAAGTTGGTTAGAAACGGCTTTAATTTGTAAATTTAACATTATTTGCCAATCAGTATTTATTTATTACTAGAAGTCGCGTTCACTTCCATGGACCGGAAAATAACCCTCCTTTTTTGTAGTCGGGTAAAAAGTAGCCTATAACCTTTCTTAAACTTCAAGCTACTTTTGTATCAAATTTAATCCAAATCCACTCAGTATTTTCAAAGATTAGCGCATTTAAACAAACTTTTGCGCTTTATATTAATAAAGATTATTATTTTCCAAGAATGTATTCTGATTTGTTAAACATGATCTACTGCTGGGTGCTATTTCGAAAATTAACAAACAAAAACCTTTCAGTCAAATGATAACCTTACATTCTCCGTATAAACAACAGCTATAAATTATAATATCACACATCAAAACTTTGTAATGTTAAACTTTAACAGTTAACATCTGCTGTAATTTATGGCAAGTACCTAACATTTGACTAATATACGTATCTCAGTCGCTTTATGATAGTAATTATAAACTCTCACATTTAACAAAATAAACATTAAAATCGAATTGAAGTTACGTATGGACTCAAAGTTATCCAACATCCAAACAGTAATATTATCATGTTTTATGGCATAGAAAATTCAAAATTATCTTAGAAAGCTTACCACTTCAATTTATAACCTATTCACTAAATTCTAAAGTCTAATTTTAATTGGAAATTGTGGAAATATCTTCCGACTTGCTGCTGAAATACCAACCTTATTCTGTTCATTGTGAAGTACCATTTTCAGCGGCAGGGAAGTGTCATTCCATAAATTGGCTTCTGATTAGGACAGACCGGATTTTCGGACGTGTGGTTTTCATGCTGCAGACCAATCTGAAATTGTTTATTGTCATGGTTAGCCTGTGGTCGGTATTAGGCGCTCTGTAAGCATAGGATATGGAGAGACCAAGTTTTATTGTTCTGGTTTTTAGTATAGCGGTGAAAGTAGAATATGTAGGTATGAACGATCCGAGGCCAATTCAGATGTTTCTGGGGATCGATTACTTATTTATTTTATGAATTGACTGCACATCTGACCTCCACAGACCAGGAGATGAGGAACACGATATCCCTTGGAAAGTGGCCACGCCACAATAGCGGCGGTAAGTCCCCTCTTTGAGGAGTGGATAACGAGGCGTCATGGCGTCTTCACCTTCCGCCTGACGCAGGTGATCACCGGACACGGTTGTTTCGGGAGCTATTTGTGTCAGATTTGGCTGGAGGAAACGCCCGAGTGTCACCACTGCGAATATCGCCCTGAGGACACGGTGGAACACACAGTGGAGATTTGTTCCGCTTGGGCAGAGCTCCGCCGTGTCCTCGTAGGGGTGATAGATGGCAACCTCTCGCTCCCGGCCCTGGTTCAATCCATGGTCCGGAGCGAGGAGGCATGGGAAGCAGTCACCTCTTTCTGTGAAGCAGTTAGGTGACGCGCAAAGGAGAGGCGGGCCTCAAGGCCCTCACAGCCCTTGCGCCCCAGTCGCCGAAGGAGACTCTCCGGGCGTCGGGAGTCGCAGGGTGACTCCCAGCCACCGTAGGCGGGGCCTGCAGGCTGCGAGCAATGGGTAGCTCGCCGTCCGACAAAAACCAGGCCCGTGTAGACGGCGCGTCGTGTTCCACGCGCGCCTCAAAGAGTATCAGCAAAATTGTCGGGGCCCACAAGGGGGCCGCTGCCTGGGTTGCGGAATTGTTCGAAAGAGTTACCGCTGCCTCGGAACACGAAGGGCATATGATGGAACACGGATGGATTTTAGTCAGTAAAAGTCTGACACACCCTCCCGCTTCGCCCAGATCAGGAGGCAGTAATTGGATGATTTCCCATCCTTAAAAAAACCTCTTGGCAAGACTGGTACCAGATTTTCTGGTTTCTCCTCGTAACTACTGTCAAATATATACAAATAACAGCAGGGACCTATGGTATTTTCTAAGGCACGGAGAAATCTGAATATGATAAGATGGTCGCCCTTCCAAGAACCAACCTCGGTAAGTGTTGCTTAACGTTGATGATCGTCCCGTGCACCTGCTTTTATTAAACCAAAAGCTCCTCCGATTAAAAACCTGAACGATATCAGAATACTGCAACTCCTCCCAGAGCTTTTGCAAAAATGCCGATTTTCCTAACTTCAGTATCGCTATTCAGTAGACTTTATCTAGCTAAATCCTATCACCAACTCAAAGTTGAAGGAAATTGTATTGAACAATCAGTAAAGGATTCGGTCGACAAAGTTTCTTGAACGCTCACATTTTTCTTTCTGCAAGACAAACTGTTTGTTCAAGAGCTATTGACGTGAATTGAAAATCAAATACCGTTCAACTGTTTCTGAAAACGAAACTATAAACATACTCAATACATTTATTTCATTCCACAATGTAATCTTAGCAGCTGGTAGGAGAATTCCGTGGTTGCGGGATCGTTCTAAGAAGATACCACAGCCCCGGAACACTACCCTTGTGTTCCGGGGCTGTGGTATCTTCTTCTCAAACTTTCTTCTTCAACTCAAAGAACAGGGTGATTTTCCTACAAATAACCAAGGTAGGTTTACAAACATAATCATTATGGACACTCGAGCATAACAATATAGTATAATGAAATATACAACGTGTAATTAAAAGGGTATATACATACCGAGTGCACGGCTTCTTTGGATGATAACAAACGATATGGCAAGGGTTTTGTAAACCTATGTCTACATGTGTGGAGCTTATTAGAAATTTCAATGCATTGATACCAGAGACCGAATTTTTCAAATTAAGAAGAACGAAGAGAATTATCGTTTTATTGGCAAGTGACGTGGAAAGTGATGACCCTCATAGTGCTGTGACACGTTTGTTATTACTGGTATTCAAGAAACATATATGAAACCGATAATTTGGGGTCAGTTCTGTGAGTCACTTATTTTGAGCTGAAACTTTGCATAGAGACTCCATACCAGATGTTGTCTTCAGTCCTTTTTGATAGATATGGGGTTTCCGTTACACGTTTATATTAAACTAGCGACCCGCTCCGGCTTCGCACGGGTGCAATGTTTATACTAAATATAGGCAGCGTTCGCGAGAATCGTTAACGTACGGCAGTTTTTTCGACGCCTTACTCCACAATTTTCACTACCACGAAAAATCCTATCTATTTTCCGGGATAAAATATAGCCTATACGGATTCGGAAGATACCCTCTAAGTAATGGTAAAAGAAATTTTGAAATCGGTCCAGTAGTTTTTGAGCCTATTCAATACAAACATACAAAAATACAAAAATACAAAGGTTTCCTCTTTATAATATTAGTATAGATAATCCTTTTCTGAAATAATTTCTGGTTGCTTGCATACTTAGGAGGCTAATTAATAACAGCTGCAGGGTCGATGATACATACATAATTCTATGACTATTCTACAACGTGTACGTTGTAGAATAGTCATAGAATTAATATTAACAAATTATTTTAGACAATATTAACCCATTACCCATTGTAACACCCTTTGTAGTTTTTAAGTCCTTATTTAATTCTGTTATGGTGTACAATAAAGAGTATATCTATCTATCTATCTATCATATTATATATCAGGTGAGATAAGTTTCCGTAATCACATCATAATATAATTCAAGAAGCCGATTTAACACGGCTAGCACGGTGGTGAAGCGATTGGCTGCAAAGTTGCGTGTGACGTGTATTTGTTGTTATAACAGCAATAGAAGTACATCATTTGTGAAAATTTCAACCGTCCAGCTATCACGGTTCAGATACAGCCTGGTGAAAAACAGACAAAAAGACAGCGAAGCCTTCGTAATAGGGTCCCGTTTTTACCCTTTGGGTACGGAACCCTAAAAATATCATACACGTGTCACTAAGTATCCATTATTTATTATTAATGTACCTATCTAATAGGAAAAACAATAGTCAGTAACATAACTACGAAAAGTTACAACGATTTTAAATCTAAAACAACAGTTTCCGCAGGCAATTACTCACACGTGATAGTGTCATCAACACCAACACCAGTAAACAAGTAAAGTCAAAAGTAGAAATTACAGCCAATTACACAGACCTTGGAAACATACGTGACAACCTTGCATGTAAGTACTGAGGAGCGATGGAAGTTGGGACACTTTATCATTTGCTCGCTAGCTTTAATTTCATTAAGATGTTAATGGAGCTCGTTCGACCCATTTCAATAGCAATGAACAATTTAAATCGTTTTTGCTTTACTTAATTTATGTGTATTTTCGGCGATGTGTTACTGATAAAATGAATGCCTTGAATTCCTGGGAGACAATGGTATTTAATTGTTGATTGGTTCGCGTTTAATCACAATCTCACCTGATAAGCGATGATGTGGTCAGATGAAGTACACTTACCTAAAGGTAATCTATTGAACTGAATTACTTACTGAAGTGAAGTAATTCAAAATAATTATGACATTATAGATAAATGAATGAGGTCATAGCTAAAGTTTGCATACTGTCAATAATAACTGTGTTGCTTTTAGCGATAAGACCGCCCACTGTATCACCCTTTTTAGGGTTCCGTAGCCGAATGGCAATAAACAGAACCCTTATAGTTTCGTCATGTCTGTCTGTCTGTCCGTCCGTCCGGCTGTCACAGCCATTTTATTCCGAAACTATTAGGACTATTCACATGAAACTTGGTAGGTAGATGTATTCTGTAAACCGCTTTCCGATTTTAAGAAAAAAAAAAAATGTTTAAAATTAAGGGGGGCTCCTCATACATGCAACTGAAACTAATTTTTTTTTTTTTTTCATGAGACCTATGCGAATGTAGTATCTATAGAAAGGTCTTTAAAATGACATTGAGGTTTCTAAAAACACTTTTTCATAAAGTCAATCATTTAAAAGTTCGCTTCCAAACTGGTGAAATGTGTGCCCCCCCCCCCCCCCCCCCTCTAACTTCTATAATAATGGAAGGAAAAATCTAAAATAATATATACTGTAGATCTTAATGTAAACTTTTAACGAAAATTTAAACGAGATTAGTTCAGCGGTTTTTGAAATATAGCATGTTTTCTAAAACCGCAAATATTACTTTCTAATTCATACAAATACTATGTAAAACAAGGTTATTTGGCGTAGTTACTAAGGAACCCTTCATGGGCGAGTCTTACTCGCATTTGGCCAATTTTTAGTTGAAAAGTCCATATTGTTTTACTGTTATGGTGTACAATAAAGAAAATATCTATCTATGTATCTACTAAGATATATAGATAGCCCTAAAGCATGTGTTATTTAGGTCTCCCATCCATGGGGATGAATAACATATTAATATTCCTCTATGCCTCGAAAAATGTTAAACTGCTATCATTTGTAAATCCTTAATAGCCATTAAAAAAAAAAACCATTCTTGCCAAGGGGTCTCATGTTAACCAGCTAGTAGGCTGTAGAGGACACGTAAGCAGTTGCTACATTTAAAGAATATTACTCAGTTGTGAACAGGTAGATTAGAAGCTGACCCAACATAGGAAAAGATTAAACAGATTTTGAGTTACGGGTAAAAGCTTGGCTTGTTGCTTTTTAACACGCTTTTATTACGTCAACCTTTTTTTTTTTATTTATAATAGGTTCGCGTTTGACCACCATCTCACCTGATGGTAAGTGATGATGTGGTCGAAGATGGAGCACGCCTACCTAAAAGTAACCTATTCACTCTTGACTTAAAGACCTCTAGGTTATAGCTATCGGGTAAACACAGACTCCGGCAGGGAATTCCACTCCTTAGCCGTACGCACAATGAAGGTATTCCCAAAGCGTTTAGTGCGTATAGGTGGGATGTCCACTATGTAACGATGGCTCATCGCCGTTTGTCCTGTAGTCCGATGATGGAACGGGCTTGACGGAATTAGATTGTGTAATTCCATCGCACACTCCCCAAAATGTAATGTAACTATGTAATGGAATCTAAGGTATATATATCTATCTATCTATCTTCCAAGGGTCGTAGCGTAATGAAAATTGGCAGCTGTATGTAGTTCTGTTCTATCCAGTTCATCCCACCATCTTAGTGGCTTGCCACGGTCCCACTTCCTCGTCTCAGCGTACCTGTTTTGTGTAATTTTAGCCTACAGTTGGTCCTGCATGCAGCAGACAAGATGACCTGCTAATTATCACTCAAAAAATCTTCACATTATTTAAACGTATTAATTAAATGCATTGAACAATAAATTAACGTGAAATTAACAATCCAAGCGAAGTCTTATGCATAAGTGCCCGAAGCCACGCTCCTTGCTCACGGGGAGGAATTATCGCAAATAATTACATTAAAGGAGAATCAGAGTGCTCTTACATGCTTTGTGTCTGTAAAGACTTCTTCGTTGCTTTTAATCTAAACATATAAATAAAATTGAAGTGTCTGTCTGTGATTAGAAAAGACCTCAAGATTTTCTCAATTGATTTTAGTTATTAACAAAATGCTGTTTTTTTATTGATAATAGGCTCGCGTTTGACCACCATCTCACCTGATGGTAAGTGATGATGTGGTCGAAGATGGAGCACGCTAGCCTAGAAGTAACCTATTCACTCTTGACTTAAAGATTCCCAGGTTATAGCTATCAGGAAACACAGACTCCGGCAGGGAATTCCACTCCTTAGCCGTACGCACAGTCGCACAAATGTACGCACAGTGCGTATGAGTGGGATGTCCAGCATGTAACGATGGCGAATCGCCGTTTGTCTTGTAGTCCAATAATGGAACTGACTTGGTGGAATTAGATTGTGTAATTCCATCGCACACTCCCCGAAATGTAATCGATAGAGAACTGATAGACTTGCAACTCGTCGTCGATTTTCAAGGCTCTAGAAGGATTTAGGGCAACATAATATAGGCTAGGTACGTACCAGAAATTTTCCAGGGATTTACGCGGGAGTACATTTCTACGCGAAATAAATGACGAGAAAAGCTAGTTGTTTTAAACAAAACTTATAATCAATAGAGGAACCACATTAAATTATTTTTTAAATTATTAATTGAAGAAATAGCAATCTAAAAATATCATCCATGTTTAAAATTTCAAACATAATTATATCTATACATTTATAGTAAAAAAAATGTTTGTCAAAAGAATGGTAACCCTGCCGAGATTGCGAGAATGTTCCAACGAAACGGCGGAGCCCCGGAACCCAAAGGCAGCTGAAGGAACTGTGTGGGTTTTTAGTCAGTAGAAATCTGACTTTCCCACCCGTTTCACTGAGGTATTCCTCGAAGTGCTACCATTTTGAAGCGCACCTAATGAAGCGCTCCTTTTAGTAGCGCTCCCGATACCATGTTATCGAAAAGGAGCGCTCCGAGGAATAAAAAAGGAGCGCTTCATTAGGTGCGCTTCAAAATGGTAGCACTTCGAGGAATACCTCGTTCCACTCAGAGCGAAAGTAGACATTCAATGTCTTACCCGAAGAAAAAAAAAGTTTATGTTCCCTATAGATATTTCTCGAGCCTTTCTAATTTTATGTTCTTTTGGGAAACAAGTCATAAATTAGTAAAAAAAAATAGAGATTGGTTGTAACGAGTACACAAGGTCACCGTCCGTCAGCAAAATGCTAAAATCAAGTTATAGGGAGGTCCCTCTATAAATAATTTATTGCTAGCATTGGAACAAGACTATCGTAAGTGAATTGGTCTCTGAAATTGACTTTCAAGTGGGAATTCTTGTCTATTCTTGTATAGGTACCTACATATTACCTATATCAATTGCCTCAGTACAGTTTCTCGGTCTGTCTGTGTCTTTCTGTTTTTTCCGGGCTAATTTCTAGAACGGCTGAACTTTTTTTAATCGGACGTTCACTCGAGGCAGTCAGTTAATCTTCTCTGGATAAAAAAACTTTTTAACAAAAAATTAAACCGACTCCCAAAAAACACTGCAAAGTGAAAAATAACTTTAATTTCGGTAGTCGGTGTCTTTAGTTTTGTTTTTTCGTTTTTGGCACCGACTTCCGAAATAAAAGTTATTTTTCACTTTGCAGTGTTTTTTGGGAGTCGGTTTAATTTTTTGTTAAAAAGTTTTTTTTTCACTCTTTTTAGTTGGATGATTTTTAATTTACCTAGTTACAAGAGCCTAAATGTCAACTACTTATAACCTTTTACAAAATATTGCTTTTCCCAATGCTGGGCCGTTAATTGTTGAGGAGTTCTGGTACTTCACCATCAGCTCTACATCACCATATGCATTGTGACGAGCATAAAGTGCGTAACATCCATATTCAAGTAATCGAATCGCAATCCACTCAATACTTATTATTGAGTAGTTTCGGCGGCCATCTGTGGTCTTCATCATCAGTTCCACTTCCTCAAATGGTACGTTTTGAGAGCAACTGCACAAGTTACTATAATAAATACCCAAAACGACATAGGTGTGCCTATAATATTTGAAGAGTTCCCTCGATTTCTCCAGGATCCCATCATCAGATCCTGACGTTTATGAAAATGGGACCAGTATCAATGTATACCCTTTCAATCAAAAAAAGAATTTTCCAAATCGGTTCAGCCGTCTTCGAGTAATCGATGATCATACATTAAAAAAAAAAAAAAAAATATATACGCGTCGAATTGATAACCTCCTCTTTTTGTCGTCGGTTGATAAAAATAATGTATAAATAAGTATTTATCATTTCCATGGGAATTCCCTCAGAATCGGGATGTACTCGAGAAAATTCAGTTGATTAGTTTTCAGTTCATTTCAGTCAAGAAACTTTACCATACATGTTTTTGTAGTTTTATATCATACTTACATTACAAAAACTAGTTATATTTTCTATATTTTAGGTGGGGACACAATTTGGAAGTGTCGTATTTTTCAAACGATCGACTTTAAGAAGAAATGGGTCTACGAACCTCAATGTCATTTTAAAGACCTATAGACATCCGCACGTATAGTTTTGAAGACTTTTTTGACGTATGGGGAACACCCTCAGTTTTTTATTTTTAGAAAGGTTGGTTGGTGAACTGCTTTACGGTTGACAGAATACATATACCTACCAAGTTTCAACTGCGTAGTCTTTATAATTTCAGAATAAAATGGCTGTGACATACGGACGCGGATGGACAGACATGACGAAACTATAAGGGTTCCGTTTTTTCTGTTGCCTTTGCATTTCGCAAACTAAGGCTCAAACTAAGGTTTACAGACCGTGATGACCAGAATATATTATATTTCACATAAAATTTATTTATAATAATATTCACGGACCGCAAGTGTATCATGCCATATACATATATGGCGTGACCCCACAATTAAATTAAATTAATTTAATTGCAAGTAAGGAAACTCTGGTTGAGGACAAAATTCCTTAATCCTAGGTAGTACCTACTGTACCTAAATTTCAAGGTTGTTGTTAGAGCTAGGTCCTCAGACAATGGCCTGTCTTCTATCTTGTTCCGCATTCCCTATCACTTCTACAGTTGATGATCTTATGTGCAAAAATCTAAAAAAATATGTGATTTTTTTTCAGATTTTTGGCCACATTTATAAGTATTTTTGCCATTGACTCGTTATGAAGAATAATATAAGTTCCTAAATATCATGGTAGTATTATATTTTAACTCTTTAAAGTAGTTTACTAATCTATCGTTCCAATGATTTCCAAACTAATTGAGTGTAGTTTTTGGCACTTTTTAATAAACGTTCATAAAATCTTCACACTATTTGCAAGAGCGAAACAGCACCATCGCAGTTTAAGACCAAGTTTGTTCCATAAACAAGAAGTTGATACTTTATTAATTAGGACTTTGAGATGCAGTCAGCAACTGAATACAGAATGTTGTTAAAGTTTTAAATTTTTATGCAACAGCTGTGTAATCCCAACATTTATTTTATGCTTTTTTATCTGTAGTACTTGAGCGAAGTTATTATTTTTATCATTCGTCTACAAGAAATAAATAAATATTCGGGCAGACATGTCGTTGTCCACTGTCTCGTTGGTTGAGTGGTCACAAACGCGACTCCTGAGCTTGAGGTCTAGTGTTCGAATCCCGGGTCATAGCTTTTATCGCGGACTTTGAACGCGGCGACCGAATCAAGAAATTCCGTAACGAAAATAAACCTAACACCCCCCACTCTGACCGGCACAGCGGTGCGGCGTTGAAAGCCGTGCATCGTCTAACGTTGTTTCAGTTCGGCAGACTTCGGCACGGTGTTTGTGTGCGTGCGACTAGACGTATGCGTGTAGACTAGCTGCTAACTGCTCATAACTGAGTCCACGAGTGAGTTCGAGCCCGCGACTAGTTGAACCTTAACGTGTACGTATATGGTACGACTGTACGAAGCTCGCACGTATCGAGACGAGCTGCTCCGAAATCGGACGAATACGTAAGCAGCTGTTTGTGAGAAAGTATATAGGTGTATAGGTATCTATCATCTATGTACAACAGTGAATAGCTGTACGCGTAAAATTAGTGTATAAAGTGTTTTAAATATGAATAAGCAAAGAGCATTTATTAATGAAGAAAGTGATGAAAAAATATTGCAAGAATAAATAATTAATTTTATTATACTTGCATAAGTTGATAAAAAATGCTATGCAACAGTTTTACCGCGGTAGTCTCCGAGTGCCACACTCATTTTTTAGGGTTCCGTAGCCAAATGGCAAAAACGGAACCCTTATAGTTTCGACATGTCTGTCCGTCTGTCTGTCTGTCCGTCCGTCCGTATGTCACAGCCATTTTATTCCGAAACTATTAGGACTATACATGTAAAACTTGGTAGATAGATGTATTCTGTGAACCGCTTTCCGATTTGAAGAGAAAATTTAAAAAACATTTAAAATAAAGGGGGCTCCCCATACATGGAACTAAAACTGAAAATATTTTTTTTCATGAAACCTATACGTGTGTGATATCTATAGACAGGTCTTTAAAAATGACGTAAAGGTTTCTAATATGACTTTTTCATAAAGTTAATCGTTTAAAAGATATACGCTTCCAAAGTGGTTAAATGTGTGTGTCCCCCCCCTCTAACTTCTATAATAATGAAGTGAAAAATCTAAAAAAAAACATATGTTGTAGATCTTAATGTAAACTTTCAACCAAATTGGTTTGAACGAGATCGAGTCAGCAGTTTTTGAGATACAGTATATTTTCTAAAACCGCTAATATAACTTTGTAATTCATACAAATACTATGAAAAACAAAGTTATTTAGCGTATTTGTAAAAATTGTAAATAAGCTAGTTTTAAGAAATTTTTAAGGTTTTTTTTTCAATTAAATATATTAAGTATATTATATTTATTATAGTTACCACGGAACCCTTCATGGGCGAGTCCGACTCGCACTTGGCCAATTTTTTAATTAAAAATTACGCAGTTGCCCGGAGTTTGAAAGTTGCCGGTGTGATACCTGTGCCTCGGAAAGCACATAAAGCCGTTTTTCCTGACTATCATTTGGACATGTTTGACAGTCGTTACAGGCGGTCAGAAGCCAATAAATCTGATACTGGTCTAGCCTAAGTGTATCGTGTTACCCAGTTACTGGGTTATGGAGGTCAGAAGGGCAGCCGCTCCATGTAAAACACTAATTGATTTATTTTAGTGAACTGTATTTGAGGTGCGGAACGAAACGATTGACAAGCGCTTGGAGATAGGTACACGAGTTGCAAGGGTTTGGGCAGTAGAATGCAACCCGATATTTAAGGGAGAAATGCACAAACCTTTACTGGTGCCACGTGTCTTTACTGTTACCGGTGCAGAGGTAGTCGAGCTTCAATTTTGCTGTCCTCACAAAAATCACACACTAAACACAAACACAAATTGTTGTTACTTAGTCTGTGAAAATACGATGAATCCAAGATTGTCAATTGTTCTTGATAAGCGCAGGCTTGGCACTATGTGCGCACGCGGCGGTTCAAATCGGAAGTGTCTTGCGACCAACAAAATCATCCATCATGGACATCCCACCCATACGCACAAAACGTTTTGGGAATACCTTCATTGTGCGTACGGCTAAGGAGTGGAATTCCCTGCCGGAGTCTGTGTTTCCCGATAGCTATAACCTAGGAGTCTTTAAGTCAAGAGTGAATAGGTTACTTTTAGGTAAGCGTGCTCCATCTTCGACCACATCATCACTTACCATCAGGTGAGATGGTGGTCAAACGCGAACCTATTTTTAATAAAAAAAAAATGGCGCAGCCAATCTCCTTCCTTCGACGAGGTTTGTGCCGGGGAGAGGGAGGGGTTTGGGAAACGGATGTCAATCGAATTCTGAATGTTGGCGCAACCACTAATACTCAGCTGCCGAATAGTTAGACTGGAAGCCGAACCAAACATAGTTGAAAAAGGCTAATCAGATGATGAGAAAATTTTATTAATTTATCGTTTGATTGAATTTTTTTAAATTATTTAATGTACTTACGTGATTTTAAGATTGAATAGCATTTATTTTTTTATATTACTTGTAATCTATGGTAATGAGTTTAATGTTACCTGAATAAATGAATTTTAATATTAACGTGCGCGCTTGAGGAATATTATTCTGGTGATATTTTTCTTTCATTATTCTGAATTAAACTATACCGAAGCGAGCCAAGCCTGAACTATTCAGCCGGTCCTAAAACAACTTTGCAAAAGTACTCGAAAGTATTTTTGATATTACCAAGAGACAAGTTCTTGAAAGTATGTCTGATGATCTATCAATCATTCAAAGTTCACCAATAAAGTAGTAAATAAGTGCTCTTTGAGAGAATGTAAAGGAACGTAGCGAAAGAAGGGTACTAGAAAACTATTGAAGTGGAAATAAGAGGCTTTGGAGTATTTGATCTCTTAAAATAAGTTTACTTATGGGTCAACGCATCGACATTTCTGACTTGTTACCACGGAGTTTAGTAATGTATTCTTCATTTTACACCAATTTTCTCGTAGTAACACGAATGTTTTAGAAGAATATTAATTCGCATGGAGCTGATGGTCCGGTAAATACAGGCACGGAGTAAAAGTTGGGGGTCGTGAGTTCGAACGCACAAACGAAAGACACATTATTTTCTTTATAAAGATTACTAATAATTTTGGTAGAATTCACATTACTAGCAATCTTGTTAACCCCTCCAACTAAGCTAAATATGCTTGTGTCTGGAGTGGGTTCACGTCAATAGTGTAATGGGTGGGATTCGAACTCGAGACCTGTCGATCACAAGTCCGACCCCTTATCTATTAGGCTATTGACGCTTCAAAACACATTACTCTTTGTCATTTACATCATCAACTTATGATTATTCCTTTGACAAAACCACACGATGTTAAATAACACATTATATATTTATATATTTTATGTACTTATGTATTGCATTTCCATCTCCCTTTCACTATCGGTCTACCAGACGTACGGCTGGGTACCACCCACACTTGGTTGATATACCGTCTTGTCGTACCAAGCGCTTCTCCTCCACATTTATTGTGCGCACTTCCAAGCTGTGGAATTCCCTGCCGGCTTATGTGTTTCCTGCCACTTATGACCTTTCAACCTTTAAAGCAAGAGTAAACAGGCATCTTCTGGCTGGATACCATCCACACTTGGTTGATATACCATCTTGTCGTACCAAGCGCTTCTCCTCCACATTTATTGTGCGCACTTCCAAGCTGTGGAATTCCCTGCCGGCTTATGTGTTTCCTGCCACTTATGACCTTTCAACCTTTAAAGCAAGAGTAAACAGGCATCTTCTGGCTGGATACCATCCACACTTGGTTGATATACCATCTTGTCGTACCAAGCGCTTCTCCTCCACATTTATTGTGCGCACTTCCAAGCTGTGGAATTCCCTGCTGGCTTCTGTGTTCCCTGCCACTTATGACCTTTCAACCTTTAAATCAAGAGTAAACAGGCATCTTCTGGGCTCGCTCGTTACATCGTAGACCTCATCTATCGCTTACCATCAGGTGAGAACGAGGTCAAGAGTGAGCTCTTTCTGAATAAAAAAAGTATATATTTTGTATTTATATGTATATATACTTTTTATTTATACTTTGTTAGTTTTTCTGTTTTGATGAGTATATATTTGTAAAGTAATACACTAATTTAGCCCTCCCCATTTTAATTAAAGCTCGTAAAGTCCTTCCAAAGGTTGTCTGGAAGAAATCGCTCTCAGCGATAAGACCGCCAATGTAACCAAAATTTTTTTACAATATTGTTATTTAAGTGTGATTCAATAGTTGGTGTACAATAAAGTATATTCTATCTATCTATTATCACCAGTGCTCTCTAAACAGTGAAACAAAATATCGCGAGGAAATTGGCACGTCCTAAGATCGAACATCTGAAGACATGCGATACCCACCAATCCACACTGGGCACTCGTGGTTGATTACGGTGGAGAGAGCAGAGGAGGCATGTATCCAATAGGGGGAAGGCTTTTTGTTTATAAAAATGTATGTGTTAATCGGGATTTTTGTACTACATTAATACCCCGGACTTACATGATAGGTGGGATTAGAGATAGCTGTGTATGTCGAATTCGCGTAGGTCCGGGTTCAACCTTGTCTTATAAATACGTATAAGGTATGTGTAGTTTACACTCCATAGACATTGTTTTTCGTGTCAGTTCAAATGAATCGATGCATCAGGGCATGTTCAGGCTTCAAATGACGGACAGTTGTGAACCATTTTTCAAAAAACATAAAATTCTGATACTACCGGCCTTGTATATTTTAACTGCTTTATTGAAACTGCCTTATTTGTTAAGTCAAATTTACACTGGTTACCTCAAATATCTGATATTGTCAAACGTAACAGGCGTAACTCTAATGAGGAAAAGCATATTCTGCATAGCTCCTCAAGTTTACAACAAGATTCCAAAATCAATTAAAGAATCAAATTTATTATGTTTTAAAAACAAGCTTAAGGAATCCATGTGCAATAAATGTTATTATAGTTTAAATGATTATCTGAATGATACCTTGCCATCCTAATTACATTGTATTCTTTTAAATTTTTTGACATAATTTTCTCTGACTTTGTATAAAATCTGGACATCAATTCAATTGTGATGTTATTATTATCCACTGAAATATATTTTATTGGTAATTTTATAGTCGTCAGGTAGTTAGCATTGATTGCTAAGCATGAACTTATCCATTTCAATTATATAAATGAATTTTCTAAATACCAATATTTGCACGCCACGTATGGCAGAATGTGAAGAAGCTATTAAATAATAATTTTAAGATTACAATGTACCATGTTCAGACAAATAAATGATTATGATTATGAAAATCTTTTTTGGTCTTCTGAATGATATAATTAAAGATAAATCAATAATGTGCACTGCGTACGTAAAATAATGCCACACGCCGATGAGCGCGGTGATCAAAAAGAAAAACCGCGTATCTCCGAATTCGCGTAAAACAGGGTAGCGTAAGTCGGGGTATTACTGTATTTATTAATGCGTAACTCCCGATAATACACACTTAAACGAACCATTAGTATTATTGTGATTTATGTGATAATAACCGTGTATTCTTTGTTAGAAATCCAATTTAATAAATAAAGATGAGGTTACAAATGATCTTGATATGATTGATACAGATATCGTAAGCAATATAGACTATAATATATCAAGAGCAGAAAAGGTGTCGATATCAAAAGTAATTTGAAACAAGATGAAAGAAGAAAACGTTAATGTACAAACATTGATTATTCATACATTATATATTAAATACAACGCATCATCTTAATGCTTTTTGTTTTCCCAACTATACATATCAGAGTCGGATTCCAGTTTTTTTTTTATTCAGAGAAGGCTCGCGTTTGACCACCATCTCACCTGTTGGTAAGTGATGATGTGGTCGAAGATGGAGCACGCTTGCCAGAACTAACCTATTCACTCTTGACTTAAAGACTCCCAGGTTATAGCGATCAGGAAACATAGTCTTCGGTAGGGAATTCCACTCCTTAGCCGTACGCACAATGAAAGTATTCCCAAAACATTTTGTGCGTATGGGTGGGATGTCCACTATGTAACGATGGCGCATCGCCGTTTGTCTTGTAGTCCGATGATGGAATGGGCTTGGCGGAATTAGATTGTGTAATTTCAGTTTAACTAATTAAAGCTGAGTACTAGTGTTTTATATGGAGCATCTGCCTGTCTGACTTCCACAATCCAGTAACTGGCTGACATGGTACCTGTTGGCACCAGTCTTGGTGTCAGATTTCCTGGCCTCTGACTGTAACGAATGTCAAAGACGTACAAATGACAGCGAGGACTAATAGCTTAAGAGGAGGATCCCTAAATTGTATATAACTTTGCAAATTCTGAAACAATCACGCATACAATCAAAATGGAACTTTAGTATATGATTTATTGGATCTTTTTCTTTACATGTCTAAGACGTTACGTAATTGGAACATTTTCGCTCGATTCATTTTTTATTTGAATATCATGTCTTTTTTATTAAGATTACTCGGCTTATATGTCTAAAATTAGTATTGACAGTAAGAAAATATAGTTTATTATCCAAATACAGGATATTTTTTTTCTAGATCAATTATTACTTTAGTTATAAACGAAATAAGAAATGAGACTTACGACATTTAGTTTCGAACCCGAACATGGTGAAAGATCGCACGCGATATTCAACTTTATTACTGCTGCGTTAGAGTTTAGCACGCAATGTCAGTTTCGAACCCGAGCATGGTGAAAGAGTGCACGCGAAATTCAACTTTATTACTGTTGCGTTAGCGTTTAGCACACAACGTCAGTTTCGAACCCGAGCATGGTGAAAGAGCGCACTCGAAATTCAACTTTATTACTGCTGCGTTAGCGTTTCGTACACAATGGCCTAACCTTTAAAGGAAAATTATTTTAGAGTATCTTAACGTGTTTTCCGAGGCACAGAGGAATCTTAATATGTTATGATGGTATACCATAGAGTTCCATGGAGTTTCTTGCCGGTTTTTCTTCATAGGAAACGACCAATTTCAAACCGTGCACCAGCTTCTGACGTTTTTTAAGTGCCCATGTAAGCCTATGTGCAATAAAATATTGTTACGCCAGTCGTTTAGCGAAGTACGTCGAGAAACTTCGACAGAAGTTTAGAATGTTCGAGACACTAACGCCATCTAGCGGCGAATAGCAGTACTGTGTATATCGGGTCGAGTCACTAACGCCATCTAGCGGCGAATAGCAGTACTGTGTATCTCAAGTGGCTCTGGAATATTCTAAGCAGTATAAACAGTGAGTCGATTTTACAGGAATGTTCTGGAACTCATAGACCGGGGAATAAATAGATCGCAAAGGGGCGCAGAGAGTCAGTCTTATTACGAGGCGAATACGCGATAGAAGCGAAGCTTTCCAAGTGAATTTCAGTGCGATTTAAGTGTTAAATGACAAGTGTTGAGGTGCGAATAATTGTGTTAAATTTTTATTTTGTTTTTATTTCACCTTGAATATCGACACGTGCGCTTATTATTATTTAGCCTCAAGCACCTCAACTTAATTATAACTATAAACAACTTCATTTTAACCTTAAAGTTTGAACGTATTAAACTAACATAGTTACTAGTGTAGTGCCGGTCCAAGTAAAACTGCTGTAAAATATATCATTCCAGTTCGTTATACTGTAACTGGATGTCCCTGAGCGGTCCCTTTGAAACACGAGTCTTGAAGTTAGTTATATTGGACATGATTATTGGATGTCATATAAACATGACATGGTGTAGTTATTTGAATATCAGGTCAGGATGGAAGTAAATCAAAATCATGATTTTAAAACCAAAATCAAAAGTCACCATTCAAACTTAAAGCAAGTTATTTACCAGGTGTATTTATTGTTTTTGAGTTGATCCGTGATCACGGCGCTTACAACAGAAACAAAAAAAAAGGAAAAAAATATTTGACCCAGTTTAGGGCACATAAAAAATTCAAATAATAAAATAAATAAACAAAAAGCTTTTTTTTTAATAGCTTTGTGTGTGCCTCACAGCCGTGCTCAATTAGGCTCAGTTCAGCAAAAATGTCAGATACCTGCAAATGCGCTTGGTAAATATCACGTTTTAAATTCTAATGACGCTGTTAGTGACAATGACAGCTTAAAACTTAAAATCAAAAGTTTTCGTACACTTACATCTTGTGATGCTTGGCGGGCCAGTGGAAGGTCTCCAGTGACTCGAAACCGGAAGTACATAGTTCGCGGTGAGTTGGAACTGTCTGCGGTGCTGCCTCCTTTGAGTCGGGGTGATATCTCAATGAGTCGGGATGATACTCCAGTGGGTCGGAGTAGTCGGGGTGATACTGCATGATCTCCAGTGGGTCGGAGTGCTGCAGTGCTGCGTCGACCAGGAGAGAAGTGCGTCTCTGCTTGCTGACCGGCTGAAGTGCTGGGTGCTGTGCCAAGGTTGCTGAAGAGGCTGAGGGTGATGACCAGGTATGCGCGTCCGCTGCATGCTGGTGGACAGGATACCCGTCGAAACCGAGGGTACTGGTTGGCTGTATGACTCGCGGCTCGAAAGCTTGAAGGAAGTGATGATGACGTCACGCTGAACTAGCTCTGCACGAAGGCAGCGCTGATGTGAAACATCAGCATCAACGGAAGCAACATGAACATCAGTTTGGGGATATGCGGAACAGGGTGCCAAGTCCTGCATTCCCATTGAAAAGGGAGGATCCTCCGACCAGACAGGTGTTTTGTCTGGTGGGCAACTGGCCGATGTTTGTAATCGGGTGATTTATATGTAGGCTAGTTGAGCGGTAAACTTTACTTGCGCGATACAGGATTTCTATAGTTTTTAGTTTGTATGTTGCGAGATAGATGTCGCTACACACTCTTTTCTATAAGAGAAAACCTCCGCACGATGTTTTTCTTTACCGTTTTGAAAGCAGTGGTGCTGATGAATATTACTCAAAATAATGTGCCTGCCTAGGTCGAACCCACGACTCTCATAAGTTAAGCCTTTAATCATTGGGCCACCTGCTCTGAGTATATATTGTGAATGAATAATTCAGCAAATTGTAATAAATAAGCGAATAAATGTAGTTAAACGTATCGTAAAATAAAAATTATGTACAAAAATCTGTTGAATAATCATTTCCATAATACATTATCGTACGTACACGTGTGTGTAATTGGTATTATCATTTTACAGCTCAGATTATAAAGCAAACAACATTTATAATATAATAATAATATAATATATTCCACAACTTTTTCACACAACGCCATCTAGTCCCAAACTAAGCAGAGCTTGTGGTATGGGTACTAGACAACTGATAAACATACATATATATTTCTAAATACATACATATTATAGATTATTATTATTTATTATTATTTATTTATTATTTCGTTAGGTAATATTTTTCTACGTAAATATAAATCCAACACTTTCAAAAGGTCAGATCTTATGAACAAAACGTGGCACGTCATCTACATAAGCAAAATGTCGGAAAAATCCTAAAAAATGTCGGTAATCTAGATACGTTCACGGCTCATTTGGTCCTTTGTTTAGGTCTTTAGACTAGAATGCTATCTAAGCTAGGCTGAGTTGTGAATATTGATGTATGCTAACCTAAATCTCTGAAGGCAGTGTTGATGCAAATATTATATTTGTGTAGATTTAAAATATTAATATGTGGGTGTGTGTTAAGTATTGTATCGCGACTACATACATATTTAGCTGAAAAGACCTTAGGAACACCATATTTCGATCACTTCCCAACGGAATAAGGTAAAATATTTTTTACTTTTACTATTTTACTGTACAATGGAGTAAAAAATTCGCTAGCAGCATCCATTATGATGTCTGACAACAATAATAATTTTAGTGACGCCGTAAAAACTCCATTTGGCCACAATGTTAGGTGGAGCATTCAGCCAGAAAATTTTGTGGGACACAGCGCGAGGGTGATGTGTAGCGTGTAACATGTTGCAAGTTACGTAGCTATAGAGGACGCCATTTTGCAAATAATTAAAGAGAAAAATTTATGTTTTATTTCTGTGTTCTGTTACGCTATGTATTAGATTTACGTGTATTTTACTTGATTGCTTTCTAGCTTCTCCCTCGCAGAATTTAGTGAAAAGTGTTTTTAATGTAAATAAATAGTCTGTGTCCTTTTCAAAGGTCTAATCTATCTGTGTACAAAATTTCATTAAAATCTATTTGTAGTATAGATAGGGTTGCCAACTTTTATTAGAAGAAATAGAGTATCTGATTTCAAAGGAGGTAAATAAAGAGTACGGATTTATAACAAAGAGAACCATTTACTAAAAAAGGCATTTTGGTACTTTTTGCAGCACATAACAAATTTTCATTTATTTTAAAAGTACGACTTGTACGATTTTAAATCTAAGTTTACATAGATCAGGAGCTAATTTTTAATAAATTTCGTTTTAATTTAAATATAATATGCATGACTGGCACTAGTATAGTAAACATTGTGTAAACGAGTATTTTAGCGTCCTCTATTAGTGTTATAGATTATAGAGTACACCCACATGATATAGAGTACAATACTCTATTTTAGAGTACGGTTGGCAACCCTAGATATAGACGTGAAAGTGTAATAAGCAGAAAGTCACTGTAATTTGATAGCGATAACCTAGGGTTCTTTAAAACGAAAGTGAATAAGTTACTCCTAGGTAAGCGTGCTTCATCTTCGACCACATCATCGCTTACTATCAGGTGAGATGGTGACCAAATGCGAGAGTATCATCAATAAAAAAATAAAACTTATCGGGTCTAATTCGGCCCCGATTCATATTATATTAGGTGTCCTCACTATATCTTTTTGTTGCAATAAATTTTATTTTTGTATATATTTTTGTATTTTATTAAGCTGCGTCTACGCTAGGCGAGCCCATCACGAGCCGAGCACGAGCCAAACACAATTCGTCTAGTGTGGACCGACTTACAAGCCTCGAACGAGCGCGCTGCGAGCATTTCGTTCGTACTCGGCTGTGCTCCGCCAATTGTCGGTATTTTGACGAACACAATGGGATTTGCTTCGCGCTTGCGTTGTACGTCCGCACTTGATGCCGCGAACGACGAAGCTGAGAACGGCTCCGCTCGTGCTCGGCTCTTGCTCGGCTCGCCTAGCGTAGACGCAGCTTTAGCCTTTTCTATTAAATCACTTTTAACCATTATGCGTAGTTTAAAAATTGATTAGCAGACCGTTCATGAAATTTTTGTATCTAAGAGAATTTTAATTTAGATCAAAACAAACGAAGCGTCTACTTACGTAGCCTGTTTTTTTTTTTTTAAATAAAAGGCCTGCCTTTGTATTACTAAGTCTGGATACTGAGTTATTTGGGTTTTAATATTTCAGTAGCAAGTTGAGATCTGGGACTGTGCCGGCTTATTGCTGTGGGTTATCTATTTCTCCCTAACTGTATTTATATATGGATATTGTTTCACTTGAAATAGAACTAGAATTTTTTGGTACTGGTGTGACTACTTCTGTGTATACATAAGCAAAATTTAAGTGTCTGTCTGCGATTTAAAAATAACTATGTTTTTATAAGTGCTTATAATATAATACAACACAAACAATTTTTTTTTTAATTTTTTGTCTGTTTCTGTCTTTGTCTGAGCTCTTGAAAGGCTGAACCTATATTAATGGGACTTTGACTAGAAGATAGAGGAGTTTATATGCCAACATATAGACATTGCACAGTGGTCCCGCGCTCTAAGTAAAGCGGCCAAAAGTGCCGATGTCGTATAAATTTGAACTGTTGATTATTATATCTAACCAAATCGACTAAAAAAGGTGTTAACATGTAATCAAAGGCCATATTTTACATTAAAAATATGTATTATTGCAAAAATACCGTAAAAATAAATTAATTTAAATACACACAATCCTATGATCATACAAAAACGATTCTCAAAATTAAAACGTTACAGTATCATAATATCTTACTAATTACAGTTTACAATAACTTAAATTATAGCTTTATGTACCTTAACTAAACCCAATTATATATCATTAATTAGTTATTATGAACTTAGGGTAGGCTAAGTATTACATGATAATACTTGAGCTAATGATGACCTTTGTACTCAAATATTATAATTATGTTGTCCTATTATATTTTACTGTGTGTACATAAATAATAAAATAAATAAATAAATACAAATGAAACAACTAATACATTAATAATCTACAAATTAGATAACTAAACTAATAAGCAATTACAAGCTCAGAAAGCACAGTATTTTTTTTCCTAGGTAATTTTCTGAGGCCCGTTATAAATGGATCCGAATGTAAAAGCAAACGATTTAACAAATCTGTGTTTGTCACAACTCGTGAATGTTTCCGGGTATTATTTAGTCTGAATGCCTTTAAATTTTTATTGCTAGACTCTGCTGCTTCTTCAGATAGCTCTCCCACAGACAACATCATCTGCTCCATCACTTCAGAGCCATCAATCAGGATTTTGTGCACTGAAGGTGGCATATTAAACCATGGATATTGTTGAATCAGCAGTCGAGCTGTGTCTAAAGCATACACTTTGAAAGACTCCTAATAAAATCTAAAATATTTATTAGAAAATAAAGAACAAAAAATTAAAGCAAAACTTTTACATCGCCTCATGACGCCCGCTCCTGCGTAGCCCCAGGGCGTTGCAACGCACAGTATGGGAAGCCCTGTTATAATTCTTCTTATATCAAAATCAGCCTTACATTCCCACAGCTGCGACACAGGCCTCTTCTCTGAATAGGCCAGGTTCAGTGCGATTTGGTGCATGGATTAAGATTCTTCTACAGATTTTAATTGTTGTTTGTATGTAGTAGTTTTTTTTATAGAGACCCGTAGCCGAATGGCAAAAAACGGAACCCTTATAGTTTCGTTATGTCTGTCTGTCTGTCTGCTCGTCCGTGCGTAGGTATGTCACAGCCATTTTATTCCGAACTATTAGGACTATACATGTGTAACTTAGCAGGTAGATGCATTCTGTGAACCGCTTTACGAATTTAAAAATAAATCTTATAGCAAATACAACTTTGTAATTCATACAAACACTATGAACTACGCCAAATAACTTTGTTTTTCATAGTATTTGTAAGAATTACAAAGTTATATTTGCGGTTTTAGAAAATATGCTATATCTCAAAAACTGCTGACCCGATCAAACCAATTTTCGTTGAAAGTTTACATTAAGATCTACAGCATATTTTTTTCTTTTTTCCCTCCATTATTATAGAAATTGGAGGAAGGCGGGACACATTTTACCACTTTGGAAGCGTTTATCTTTTAAAAGATTGACTTTATGAAAAAGTGGTAATAGAAAACTCAAAATCTTTTTTGAAGACCTTTTTAGTGTTACCACACACGCATAGGAATCATGAAAAAAAAATATTTTCAGTTTCAGTTCCATGTAAGAGGGGCTCTCTTCGGGATTGGAAAGCGGTTTACAGAATACATCTACCTACCAAAATTCATGTGTATAGTCTTAATAGTTTCGAAATAAAAATACGGACATACGGACGGACGGACAGACAGACAGACAGACGACGAAACTATAAGGGTTGCGTTTTTTTTTTTCATTCGGCTACGGAACCCTAAAAATCAATATCCTATGATTAATTTACCTACCTAATTTCTAAGTAATATAATAAACGTGTAAGTTAAGATGACTAATCGAATCACGACGAATTTTGACACAGAAATAGAACAATCTGGAATCTAATAGGCTAATTTTTTATCGCGGGAATATGTACGAATCAAAATGTCCATGCGAGCGAATCCACGGGCATTAGCTAGTTTTAAAAATAATTAAGAAATTTATGCGTTGGTTTCTCACAAATTAGGAAAGAATCTATTAAGTACAAACTGGCTGTTTGGAATGTTTTATGTTCAAATTATGTCCAAAATAAGTAGGTATTTTATCATTTTTATTAGGAGATTTGTTTAATGAACGTAAACAAGGTTCATGAAGGCTTAATAAAAAGTAATGGCTTAGTATATTTTTTCGCATATTACTTCCAGCTATGGTCATCAATGTCGTAAAACTTTATGTATTGAGACATTTTCACGTATATACAACGTGTAATTTAAAGGGTATATACATACCGAGTGCAAGGCTTCTTTGGATGATAACAAACGATATAGCAAGGGTTTTGTAATCCTATGTCTACATGTGTGGAACTTATTAGAAATTTCAATACATTGATACCTGAGACCGAATTTTTCAAATTAAGAAGAACGAAGAGAATTATCGTTTTATTGGCAAGTGACGTGGAAAGTGATGACCCTCATAGTGCTGTGACACGTTTGTTATTATTGGTATTCAAGAAACATAATTATGAAACCGATAATTTGGTATCAATTCTTTGAGTCAGTTATTTTGAGCTGAAACTGTGCATAGAGACTCCATACCAGATGTTGTCTTCAGCCTTTTTGGATAGATTTTATTTATTTATTTATTTTTATTTATTTATTATCCACTTTACATCTATCATTACAGGGTAACCTAATTCGATAGTGTACCTATTCTAATATATCAACTATTTTTTTTTTTTTATAACAAATTACAAATAAAGCACTCCTAGTGAATTCACCCAGTGAACAACAGAATAAGTCTAACTCGGTCGCAATGATGTTGAGAGTGCGGAGTGCACGCGTCAGTGGCGCCTCCCCCAACAGATTGGTACGCCCGCGCGGCTCCACCAGCAGCCGTGGCTGCCGACGTCGCCACACGTACTTGTCCGGAACACACAAACTAATCTGCCCTAATACGTCCGCATTATGCACCTTCCCTCTAAATATTTTGAATATGTACGAGATGAGTGCGAGTTCCCTCCTGACGCTCAGCTCGTTATATCCTACCATACCCAAAATAAATAAAGTTGGGTACATTAATGGGTAAAAGGGATATACTCCATACAAGCGTAAATATAAATGCCTTACAAATTTATTTTGTACTCGCTCCAGCATGAGCCTATATTTAGATTCATGCGGAGCCCAAATGACTGCGTTACTTTCTAATTGACTTCTCACCAATGCATTGTATAGAGCTATAACCGCTTTAATATTTGTAAAATCACGCACCATACGCAACGAAAGATATGGGGTTTCCGTTACACTTTGTATATTCTCAAACTCAAACCGCATGAATCTATCTTCCAGGTTAAGCAACTCTTATCGAGGTCGATCTGTGGATGGCTGACTATCTTATCATATCGAATAATTAAATTTAGTAATTTGACCTTTTATGGAACTAGATTTACCTTCATAATTTACCCATTATACCTTGTATTATATTTTAGTATATATACTAAACCTAACTATGTACATAAAAAAATAAAATAAAGAAATAAAAGAAACAAGCTTAGGCGTCAAAGTACTCCTCCTCATCGCTGTCGTCCGGAAACGTACCCAGAAGACTGGCGACTGATAATTCCTTATAAAGGAGACGCGCACTCGGGCCCCATGACCCAAGCGTTTCGACCCCAAACGGCACGAAACTGTAATTACTAGAAAGGTTACAGTATTTGCGCCGTTTGAGGGCCTCAGCAGTCGCGGCTGCTGCACCAGCACAGCTCGCCGTACTTGGAATATGAGATGGTGCAAGAGTGTCGACACAAGTTGCGTCCCACACTAGAGGCCTACCCATCTTCCAAGGCACCAACGTCATACCATCTGGTCTCTTCCCATCGTCACGTACTAAGCCGCTTGGTTCTAATATCGCAGGTGTACTGGCGGTGGCAAGAGCTCGACGAATAATGTCATTAATGCTGGCGTGCCGAGCTATGCGCCCTGCACTCTTGTAACAGGACAGACCATGGTGCCCGAGGCTGTCAACAGCTGTACCGCAGTGACACCGATGTGGAGCAACACAAGGTACGCCTAAACGTAAACAAGTAGCGACCCTGAACGAAGCGTCATCCATCATTGTGCCAATGGTGGATGACGGGAGTGCTTGGAGCCATAGACCCGACTCCCATTCTCCCACAGCCAACAGACGAGCTCGCTCAGCAGTATTCGAAGACGTATTAATTAAGTTATTCCGTAAAATACTGCAGAGCGGCGCGTCCCATAGTCTTTGGGAAGACAGGTTGTCGGGCAAATCCGTGTTGGGACAAGTCATCTTCCAAGCGTTCAAAGCATCGGACAAACACGGTACATCAAAATTAACCAGTGAGTGAGATAAAATTTTCCTGGTCAAAGAATCCGTACCGTGGACCGAGGAGAGAAAGGCTGGTAAACTGATACTTGAAATTTTGCGGACGCCGAGACCACCCATGCGAATGGGAAGTGTGGCTTGCTGCCACGCTCGGTCATCCAAGGCCACATTTAAAATGGAAGATAGTGTGTTTCTTATAATTTGGTCAACTTTTTCCAAAAGTTGAAGGTATTTCCAAAGATGAGATGAGCGAAGGCTATATGTTAATTTGGGTCCGAAGCAACAGTATCGAATAAGTGTAAAAGCCGAATGCATGCTAATTTTGAAAAGTCTTTCCGAAACATCACTAAAATTTTGGATCTTTTGCTCAATGAAAGTTGGAAAGGATTCATCAAAAATTGGAGAGCCTAAGAGGTGAAGAGAACTTTTGTCAATTATTGTAATATTCGGTGCTATTGTTTTAAATTTTGCTAAGGTCGTCTGTCTGTCAGTGGTGTGGGGGAGGTAAATTTCACATTTAGAAAAGTTAAGTTCCAAACCTATGGAACTAAATTTATCCTTCAAAAAAGTAAAATCATTTAATACGGTGTCTACATCACCTCCTAGGGTACCATCATCTAAATACCAAACATTAAATTTGGAATTTAGTTGCCGAATGATAGGGTTTATAGCCAAACTGAAGATGACAGGCCCAAGAGGGTCACCTTGTTGGCAACCAACCGCTGATTCCAAAAGATTTTCCTTATAAAGTAATTTAGACGGGTGCCTGTAGCATTGATAGAGAAAACTGTAAATTTTGGGTATTTCTTTTTTAACTTCTGCCAACAAGGTGTCCCTGTTCACGGAATTGAAGGCATTCTTGATGTCAACCTTAAGAATGACCTCTCCTTCATTAGAATTTAGGAATCCAGATAAAGCATGTACCGCAGCCTCACAGCCCCCTTTGGAACCGAAACCCAGTTGAAGGGGCTGGAATTTGCTAGCCAGATCATCGCGATAAATGGCGCAGCAGATTTTGGCTGCGATACGGCGATAAGTAGACCCTACGGCAATGGGACGAATACCGCCATCCTTTTTGCGCAAGGCACATAGGTTTGCCCCGTACAAAATATCAGTGACGGCTTCGTTCACATTGCCGGAGAGCATGAGGTTAATGAGGGCCGTCAACTCCTTCAAAAGGGACTCACCAGCTTCCCCGGCACCTGCGCACAATAGATCTTTCATATGTTGAGGTGTCAGGCCGTCGAGGCCGCCAGCGGAGCCACTCCGGAAAGAGCCGACGGCCGCACAAATTTGTTGGGCTGTAATTTCAAGTGAATTGATTTCAGGAACAGGGGAGTCGGAAAAGGAGAGATCATTCCCCGGCTTGGGGTGTTTACTCTCCAGAGCTATTAGGGTCTCTGGAGAATAAGGCGCTACCACATCGCTGCTAAAAATAATCCTAGCAGCACCTCTGATATCACCTTCGCCTAATTTTGATTCCACATGGTGCAATAAACCTTTTTGCGGTAGGTGTGAAAATAATTTTGGTTCTAAACTTTGTGCCGAAATATTACAATTATCTTTAATTTGAGAGGTTAGGGATTTTTTACTTGCCAAATTTTTTTGCACATGTAGAAC
This sequence comes from Tholera decimalis, assembly GCA_943138885.2. Lineage (NCBI taxonomy): Eukaryota > Metazoa > Arthropoda > Insecta > Lepidoptera > Noctuidae > Tholera > Tholera decimalis. The sequence continues at coordinate 42,839,826 of OW964559.2, forward strand.
TCTGAAAGGGAAGGTTAGTAACTGTTCCCAAGCATTGGTTGAGTTCTCTCGGACGACAAGACGGACACAACGCGCCAAACTCGAGGCCACAGATGGTCTCGCGCCACGAGGAACTCTTTTCAGTACGGGGGTTGTGTTTTTTAATTTAGCTAAGGTTTTCCAAAAAGGTTGAGTGGGAGATTCGGCTGTTTGTACGGTAGAAAGAATTAAGCATGATAAAGGTACATTTTGGGCTTTATGCTTTCTGCCAAAATGATATCTATCTTTATCTATCTTAACTCGTATTCAACAAAGCAATTAATTCCGTTGTGATTATATATAGACACGAAACCAAATAAAATCCCCGTCACGAGAAGCAGTAAATTTTGTTATCTCACATATCGTTACATGGTGGACATCGCACCCATACGCACAAAACGTTTTGGGAATACTTTCATTGTGCGTACAGCTAAGGAGTGGAATTCCCTGCTGGAGTCCGTGTTTCCTGATAGCTATAACCTGGGAGTCTTTAAGTCGAGAGTGAATAGGTTGTTTCTAGGCAAGCGTGCTTCATCTTCGACCACATCCTCGCTTAACATCAGGTGAGATGGTGGTCAAACGAAAGCCTATCTGTTTAGGCCAATAAAAGATGGTATACTAATTACTGTATTGTAATTAGTTAAAATAGTGCACCCCGACAATAATGGCGAGCGAACACGCGAACGCGGAGCGTGGTCTCTCGCTCATGGTTTTAATCATTCTGTCATGGTGGCGCGCCAGGGTTGCCAACCGTAAACAAAAATCCTTCGTAAATATGCAGTGAAAAATCTCGTATTTTGACATTCAAACCTCGTACATTTAGGTATTATGCATCGAAAACGTGCTTTACCACCAAAATTAAGGCATTTTGAACTACTGGATTTAGGACTTTTTACTGAATGCAATAAACTATTGCAAGTTTCCTATTAAATAAAACATCACTTTGTGTTTGTATTTAAAAAAATCTTTGTTATTACCCAAGTAAAATCACAAAAAAACTAAATGTGTATAATTATATTATTATAAAAATTTGCAAGGTAACTTAGTTTACATCTCCTCTCCAAATATTATGTCATGAACATCCTCACTGTCATCGTTTTTTCTGCCGTGTATTTTATCTGTTGTCATGCGGCTATACATTCCTTTAGTAGGTTCAAAATTGACGCAGTTTCCAGCACGAGTTGAAGTTGAGTTTTACTTTTGCGCTCTCTGCAGCAAGAAGTGTGCCGTTCACTGTTTGCAGCCGGTTTCTTATCTGTCTTTATTAAATTGATTTTACTATTATAAAATGGTAATGCAAAATTCGTATGGCCATATTATCAAAATCTCGTACATAATTGTACGAGGTTGATAGTGTCCTCGTACCTCGTACGGAAGACAATAAATCTCGTATTTGTACGAGGAACCTCGTACAGTTGGCAACCATGTGGCGCGGGGCCGGTGGCGTCGCCGCGAGCTGCGGGCTGCTCCCGTTGGTAGGCTCTGCTTGCAATAGTGTTGTGACGGCGCGGCGCAACGCTTACTGTGAAGTTGTGTGTCATAGACCCTATGAATCATAAAAAAAAACATTTAGGGCAAAATTTCCATTATCTGCTTAGCCATTTCCCGGTTTTGTTGGGATGGTTTCCAGTCTAACCTAACGCAACTGAGTATTAGTATTTTACATGGAGCGCCTATAATGCATGACCTCCACAACCCAGTGGCTTAGTATCATCCTACCCCTTGGCAAAAACCAGTGTCAGATTTTCTGGCTTCTGAGTAACGACGGTCAAAGATGTCCACCTGACAGTAGGGACCAATGCCAAGAAAGAAAACATTTAATAATTTTGTAAGTAGCTAAATAAAAAATAATAGTTTAAAAAACACTAGAAAAACACGCTTTTATAAATGCACGTAAAAACAAATAAAAAAATGTTAAGAAAACCGATAACGGATTTTCTTTAGGTTTGTTATAACCTTGAAACCTGATCGTGTTTAATCCATTACGTGGCCTTTCTCACAAGTGCAAACTCGACTATGATACGATGTTCCATCATGGAATGCCAGTACCTATCTTCCGGCTATCTTCCATCATACTTCCAGTTTATATCTTCCGGCTCCATCATCAGATCAGTTCGACAGTATCATATTATGGTATTGTCATCAGAACTACATACAGCTGCCAATTTTCATTACGCTAAGACCCTTGGAAGATGGTTAAATTAGTTACCTTAGATTCCATTACATAGTTAGTTACATACAGGTTGACCCACGGAGCAACTTTGTATTTGCTCCGTGGGTTGACCTAATAAAAGCGTGTTAAAAATACCACTTTTATAATAGTCAATACGCCTGGCACTTTAAAATAGCAATATGTTACACACTTAACACTGAATTCGTTCACAATGAATGTGCAGGCGTTAACAAGCAACAACTACCGACTTTCAAACACTAGAGCGTCTGGAGCTGCTAATTAAAAACTGTTAATGGAAAAACTCAGGACTTCACGCACAGAAATTACATCACTAGATCCACGAAGTAGACTTATAAAACACTTTTTTTCGGGTGGAAAATAATAAAATGACTCCTCCCACTCTGGAGTGGTCGGGAGTGTCAAACTTCTTCAGTTGGTCTTGCGGTATGTTAGAGCATTCTCTCAAGATCGGCTATGAGGTCACTTATGCTGACTACACTGTGAGACGTGCGTGGGACACGACGCGCCGCCGACCCGGGTCTGGTCCAAACCGGGCGGTGAGCTACCTCTCGCCGTCAGCAAACCTGCGAGCTACACCCAACCTGAATACATAACTCACACCCTCTAATCTCCACCATTTTAACCCCAACACATTAAACAAAGTTATCATAAAACATTTTTATCAACCGCTGAAACATCTGAACTCACTCGCTTTCAATAAAAATTGATTTATATGTGTGCTTTGTTGCGCTATCTCCTCGTGGAGTCGGTTTGTGACGGAAGTATACAGGGCCATTAATCTGACTGTTGTTTGGTTACATATATTCGGATATTATGAAGGTTTATAACCAATGAATTCACAGCAAAAATCCATTGAAGAGATTTATAACGGGTAATAAGTCCAACAATTGTTTTATTCGCCTAAAATTGAGCGGGTCTGTGACAGCCATCGGTTTAGGTACCGCCCTAAATCATAGGAAGCTGTGTATTAATTACAAGTGTTTAATACTAAAAGGAGGTCATTTAATACTGTGGTTTTTTAAATGGTATGATCGTGTTTCCTTACTCCTTTGCTGTACTTTCTAATTAATTCCGTTGCGGGATCCAAGGCAGGTGAATTGTTTCTACGAGAGTCTTTGAGTTTCATTATCTCACGAGTTTTGATGATGGATTTCAGTTTCAAAACAATATATACTAATATTATAAATATAAATGCTTTTTTTTAATTCTGAATGAGCTCACTCTTGACCTCGATCTTGCCTGATGGTAAGCGATAGATGAGGTCTAAGATGGAACGAGCAAGCTCAGAAGATGCCGGTTTACTCTTGCTTTAAAGGTTGAAAGGTCATAAGTGGCAGGGAATACAGAAGCCAGCAGAGAATTCTATAGCTTGGAAGTGCACACAATAAATGTGGAGGAGAAGCGCTTGGTCGACGGTACATCAACCAAGTGTGGGTGGTACCCAGCCGTGCGTCTGGTAGACCGGTAGTGAAAGGGAGATGGAGGAATCAGGTCATGGAGCTACTGCGCACACTCCCCGACGTACAATCTGTAGAAAACCGACAGGCAAGCAACGGTTCATCGATGAGCCAGGCTATGAAGCTTGCCCGATAGCGCCTCGTGGCCTATAAGCCTTTTAGCCCTGCGCTCGATCGAGTCCAGTGCAGCAAGTTGCTGCATGCTGAAGTTTGGATGGGCGTTTGTATGTTTGTTAGATAGCGAATTAAGCTGTTGAGTCTAGTGACTAAGTTGTTGGACTTACGATCGAGAGGTTGCTGGTTCAAACCCCACCTATTACGCTATGAAATAAAATGAAATCTAATGCCGTGAACCCACTCCACACACAAGCTTATTTAGCTTAATTGGAGGGGTCAACAAAATTGCTGGTAATGTGAATTCTACCCACATTGTTAGTTCTATTTTGCTGAACGAATCTGGATGATATTTGGCACGGAGGCTGATAAGTTAGGGATATCATATAGGATATTTTCTATTCCGCGAAAATGAGCGAAATTTTGGAGTGAGTTAATCCGATGGCAATAGCTCGTATACCACAATTACAGCACACAACACACAAACATGTACAGCGTCGTTGCACGACCGTATTCACTTAGTACACTCAAAACTAAAAGTGATACATTTTACTTCTAACAATCCATTTTATCTCATCATCTAAAACTAGACAGCTGAAATTATCAGTGACTAAGACGGCATTACGTAACCTTATATATTTCCAAACTAGCTGCTACCCGCAACTTCGTTCGCGTGGGAGGATTTCCCGCGTAAATTTCAATCCCGAGGGAATTCTGGGATAAAAAGCCGAATTTCATTAAAATCTATCCAGTTGGTCCGGAGATTAGCGTGTACAAACAGACAAATTTTTATTTTTATTTTTTGCCGTGTTACCGATTCGTAATCTCGTCAATTATTGTTTTTGTATAACATTTAAATGTACAGACACATTTTTTACTGTTTTATTATATGTGTATAATAAATAATATTAACAGATAATATTAAGAATTACTGCAAGTTAAAGATCTGTGCTCCCTCGATCACAAGTCATACATCTTAACCATTAAGCTAGAGAGAGACGCTTAAAACAATTGAAAATGAAACTTTTTTTTGGTGGGCATGTCATTGAATGACTTCTCTCGCTCTGGGTTAAGCGGAAGGGAGTGTCAGACTTCTACTGACTAAAAACCCACATTGCTCCTTCAACCGCCCTTAAGTTCCGGGGCCGTGATATTTCGACAACCCCGGCTGGAAACTTATATCTTAGGAACGGTTAATGTTGAAGAATTTATCTTATTTGAAAATAATTCAGAGTGTCAAAGCTATTATCTTATACAAGTATATCCCTGCTATGGTAACATCAAAGAGCGCTTTACATTCTGTGCTCTCGTTGTTTAAACTCAGAGTCACTTGCAAGCGAGCTGGCCCAGCCGCTAGCTAGCGTGGGACGATTTGCAATGCAAAACTGTTTGCGTCTTGTCTTGTGCAGCTATGCAGTTAATCTAGTGCAAAGCTTTAGGTACGAATTTTTCAAAATGAACTATTCACAGAATTAATCTCGGTCGGTCTGATCCACAGATTCAATCAATCAATCAATCATTTATTTTTGTGAACATAAGTAAAATAGATGGTAAAATATGTGTCATTAGTAACTATCAATGTTCTGCGGTAAAAGCATACAAAAATATTAAGTTTACATTAATTTAAATTAAATTACATCATAACAAATTAAACCGAATCACATCATATTGTATTAAATTGAATTACATCATATGAAATTAAATTAGATTACATCAAGATCACAAAAAAAAATATTATAATCAAATGTCAGCTATGTCAATATTAAAATTATGTATTTATTATTATTTATATTTTTGTGGTCTGATCGCTGTCTCCCAACATACAAGCTCCAGCCTAGTTTGGGAAACAGTTTCTCAGCACCTTTTGGGTAATACACCTTAAAATGTAAACTAAAATTTGTCTGAAGAGCAGAAGGTTGAAATCGTATATGTGTTTTTTCTGTGTCAAATAAACATTTTAATAATTTAATTGTTTAAACATTGAAAATCATTACAAAACAAAATATTTTATTTCACATAGGTCTACATTGACACTTATAAAACGTCAGAAGAATGGTTTCGAGTTGGTCGTGTCTTATGGAGAAGAACCGGCTTTCTAGGCATGAGAGGACAGTATAGAACAATTAACATAATACAATCTAATAACTAATCGAGACAAATCTAATTGATCTTTATAACATTGCAAATAAAGTAAAGCAAAGCACAAAAAAAAATAAAAAGAAATTAAAAGTAATTATAAAAATAACTACAACAAGCACACACACAAACAACATTGCTGGGCAAAGGCATCCTTTCGTGACTTCCAAATTGAACTTTCTAGGACAAAAGTGGACCATGGACCACTGGCCATTAGTTTGGTTCAGCTTGGCCTGCCATCTTTTACGAGGTCAGCCGCGACGCCTTCTGGCTGTGTCAGGGCTCCAGAATAAGACTCCAGGATTATAATTATTGTATAAATTATTAACAAATAATAAAAATATCAAGACGAACATTTCCTGAAGTTTCTAAGAACCTGTACAAACATACAATGTAAAGAAATAAGCTACTACTATAGCTAGATTCTTATTAGATTTTTCTTTGAATTTTCTACAACTTCTGGAAATTTTGTATAAAAAATTTGGGCTCGTCCGGGATTTGAACCCGGGACCTCTCGCACCCTAAGCGAAAATCATACCCCTAGACCAACGAGCCGGCTGACAATGATTGTAAAACATACGACAATACGTGTATAAAAAAGATTATGACGCCTTTCACATTGCAATGTTGCAATATTATGTTTAATCTGGGGGCACGGCAGTGCCCCCGCCAAGTCGAGCAGAAAGCGGCACGGCCATACCATACTTTTCTCGAAGCAGTTCAGGCCATTTCGACCCCGTATAACTTCGTTTTAGATAAAACTAGAAGCCTGAATTTTCATTAACTAAGCAGGCATTATATAAACACGGTATATTTCAAATTTCATTCAATTTGAACCAGTAATTTAAGAATTAAAACGAGTCAAAGTTTCTTAATTTTGTCACTCACTGACCGACTGACCGATCATCAAGAGTCTAAGGCACTTCTAGCAGACATAGAAGCTTCAAATTTAGAATACCATTAGTGTTTAATGTACGAATCAAGGAAAAACTAAAATATTTTTCAATTTCAGTACAGTTTTCTAGATACATCAACTGCATAAATAACTTTGTAATCCCATATATTTATAAGGGGTTACAAAGTTACATTTACATTTAATTAATCAGTGTACCTGTATATAATAATGTATAATATAATGGAATAATAGGTGTAGATAGGTATCTAGATATAATTATGTTCAAAGGTAACTTATAAAATGGTCATCATGACTTTAAGAAAATTCGTTGTTGGTATACAAGAAGTAGAAGGTACCGGAAAGAAAAAAAGTACGACTATCTACAAAAAGAAATGAGATCCCATAAAAACAATACTTGTCAAAAAAACCAAGTCTCGCAACTCAGTTCTTCTATCGTAAAAAGTTGTGAGATCCATGTAATACCAAGTCGGTTATTCGATTATTCAGTCCTTAAGGGACCTTCTGTAATTATCTAACTTAACAACATCTTATAGTGACCATATCAATATTAAAAATCTTTAACGTTTTAAATACATAGATTGACTTGGCAATCGCAAAAACAATCTAATTTATATATGTATGTATGTATTACTTGTGACATAATTATATTGTGTTTTCATGCGACGGCTCCAAAGGCTCTATGCTCTACTTCTCACTCTTCGGCAGAGTCACTATACTACTAGACCTTATACTTATACTTATTAAACTTTAAATTCGCCGAAAAAAAACTAATCATTTCACCAACAACTAATCATTCAGGGCCGCGTGTAAAACTTAGTCCCTAGTAAGGCTTTTATGGTTTATCACTCACAGATAAACAACATTATAACCTAGTTTTATTTTCTGTGCAAATATATTTAAACATAGAAAATGTTTATTTGTGTCACGAGCGTTACTAAGAAGTTAAATACATAAGCACCAATGCTTGCGCCAAGATTTTGACAGCCGTTATCATGCGCATACGTGTGATCCTTAACAGTATGCTAAGTATGATGGTAGACAGGTGGGACTTCCCTGTACTGGGACATAAGGTACGTCTACTTGCAATATATTGTGGCGTAGTCATTGAATATTTTTTTTTTCTGGTAGATGCCAAGTGCATGGCTTCTTTGGATGATAACAAACGATATGGCAAGGGTTTTGTAATCCTAAGTCTACGTGTGTAGAACTTATTACAAATTCCAATACACTGATACCAGAGACCGAATTTTTCAAATTAAGAAGAACGAAAAGAATTATCGTGTTATTGGCAAGTGACGTGGAAAGTTATTGACCCTCGTAGTGCTGTGACATGTTTGTTATGATTGGTATTCAAGAAATATATGAAACCAATCATTTGGTATTAATTCTTTGAATCAGTTATTTTGTGCTGAAACTGTGCATAGAGACTCCATACCAGATGTTGTCTTCAGCCCTTTTGGATAGATATGGGGTTTCCGTTACACGTTGTATAGGCACAGTGGTTTAACGATTGACTGCTGTGCTGCGTATCTCGTGTTTGATACCTGCACCGGAACAATCTAGATCAAACGCTTTCTAGATAGTAGTACGATCCGAAAAGTATCTCTTTAGAACTTTTGAGCAGTTAAACATCAATAGCCTTATGGTTAAGATGTCGCGGTTTCGAATCCCATCTATTACACGATTGCCGTGAACCCACTCCAGGTACAAACATATAGCTTAGTTGGAGGTTGACAAGATGGCTAGTAATGCGAATTCTACCCAAATTGCCAGTGCTCTTAAAAAAAAGTTCTTAAAATTGACAATCTTGCAGATTTCTCTGGCTCTGCAAAATACCAACTTGATGCACTGGACTCGATCGAGCGCAGGACTAAAAGACTTATAGGCGACGAGGCGCTATTGGGCAAGCTACATAGCATGGCTCATCGGCGAACCGTTGCTTGCCTGTCGGTTTTCTACAGATTGTACTTCGAGCAGTGTGCGCAGGAGCTCCATGACCTGATCCCTCCATCTCCCTTTCACTACCGGTCTACCAGACGTACGGCTGGATACCATCCACACTTGGTTGATATACCGTCTAGTCGTACCAAGCGCTTATCTCCTCCACATTTATTGTGCGCACTTCCAAGCTCTGGAATTCTCTGCCGGCTTCTGTGTTCCCTGCCACTTATGACCTTTCAACCTTTAAAGCAAGAGTAAACAGGCATCTTCTGGGCTCGCTGGTCCCATCGTAGACCTCATCTATCGCTTACCATCAGGCGAGATCGAGGTCAAGAGTGAGACCATCCTGAAAAAAAAATTGCTTTCATGAATGAAGGTAGAATGCATTGCTACGTCCTTACTCCACACACATTATAATATTTTGGTATTTTAAATGTGGGTAGGTAGTTTAAATATAGACTACACTGTTTTACAACCAACCCAGGTTTTACATGTCACGTAGGTACGTCTAACATCAGGTGTTCACTCCGGGTTCCGTTCTCACAAAAAGACAGGTAAACGTAGAACTTACATGATAGTGTTTTTAGTTCTATGTTAGTTTTAGATGGGTGACTGCGGACGGCGAGTAGGGTTAGCTCATTGTCCAGTAAGGACCAGGCCCGGGTCGGCGCGGCAGTGCGTTGTGTTTCTCGCGCGCCTCAGAGTTGTAAGCACTAGTAACGCGGCCCCATAGGATTATTATCTGCCTGGGTTGCGGGAATGTTGTAACGAGATAAAGCGGCCCTGGAACGTAGGAGCAGCTTCACTGATTAATTTAAATACTTATTTTAATCAATACATAATCAATCAGTTTTACACTTGTAATTTATTTTTGTGAATTGAAATTGATAAGAGTTTCATTTCCAAACACGCATTAGCCTGCATAGTGACGTCACACTGTTGTAATAATAACAGAGTAGCGTGATTAGAAGTAAAGCCTGCAATACATGTTGGCCGAGCGTTGTCGAGTGAAGGCCAATACCAACATGTTGACGGTATATTTGCCTTGTCTTGTTATCGCTCGGTGTCACTTGCCTAGTTGGCCGAGTGGAGGCCAGCGCCAACCTGTATAGAGCTCATTTGGTGCAACTTGTCTTCGCTCGCCGTTGCTCGTGATCACTTGCCTCACTTCGGCTCGGTGTCGGTTTTTGGTCACAAATCAATGGCGCTCGCCTGCGCTCGGCCAACGTGTGGGCAGCTCTACAGACCCTCTTCTGCATTGGTCGTCTGCATTGGCGTTCGACCAACTTGTCGAACGTGTGGACATTATTTCTTGCCTTGTAATAGGTACAAGGCAAGGCATAATGTCAACGCGAGCGTTGGCTTACGCTCGGCCAACATGTATTGCAGGCTTTATATTATGTATCATTATTGCTTCATAATGTAGTGAAAGGCATCGCAATCTTTGTTTTGAACGTGTGTTTTGTTAGAATAGACAGGCGGCTCGTTGGTCTAGGGGTATGATTTTCGCTTAGGGTGCGAGAGGTCCCGGGTTCAAATCCCGGACGAGCCCAAGTTTTTTTAATAATTTAAAAAAGATACTATAATCTCCCACGAATCTTTTAAGTTTTAGAAATAGATTCTTATTAGATTTGTAGTTGATTGAGTCAGTTTAACACAGTGAAGATTACGTTAATTTATGTTAGTTGTAACTTGATTGAAATGAAATGAAATATTTATTTTGTAAATGGGTTATAAATAACACTTATACACGTCATGTTTTTTTGCGTGTTAAGTTTAGTTTAGCTAGATGAGGCAGGTACTTCCTAATTGACTACTCTGAGCAGAAAAACCGAAACAAACTCAGAGGTCATAGTCTCTTTTAAAGTCCATTTATTTTGTATTTGTATATGAGAAACATGTAGGTTCATGTCTGTGGTGTTCTTTTGAGGAAAGGTTTGGTGTCAAATATTTAAGTTTTATTCTTTACTAGTTTCTGTTCGCGGTTTCGTTCGCCTGGGAGTGTTTCCCCGCGTATATTAAGCTAAGCCCGCGTACTGGATTATGCGCCATTCCTTCTTATAGAGAGGATACTGATAGATGTGTCTCAGCTGGGGCAACGTTATAAGCTGAATTATTATTAGAATTTATTAATATTGTTTTTTATTGATAATAGGCTCGCGTTTGACCACCATCTCACCTGATGGTAAGTGATGATGTGGTCGAAGATGGAGCACGATTACCTAAAAGTAACATATTCACTTTTGAATTAAAGACTCGCAGGTTATAGCGATCAGGAAACACAGACTCCGGCAGGGAATACCACTCCTTAACCGTATCCACGATGAAAGTATTCCCAAAACGTTTTGTGCGTATGGGTGGGATGTCCACCATGTAACGATGGCGCATCGCCGTTTGTCTTAAAGAATGATGGTAAGATTCTAATTGTCGAATATATACCTAAGTCTATGATATAATGCACCTTTATTTATGACAGGAGCTCCACGACCTAATCCCTTCATCCCCCTTTTACTACCGGTCTACCAAACGTATCTCAGGATACCATCCACACTTGGTCGATATACCGTCTTGTCGTAGTAAGCGCTTTTCTTCAACATTTATTGTGCGCACAGCCAAGGTGTGGAACTCTCTGTCGGCTTCTGTGTTCCCTGCCACATATGACCCATCAGCCTTTAAAGCAAGAGTGAATAGGCATTTTCTGGGCTCGCTCGTTCGATCGTAGACCTCATCTTACACTTACCATCAGGTGTGATCGGGGTCAAGAGCGGGCTCATTCGTAATAAATTCAAGTTCTTTATTTTAAATAATTAAAAATCCATAGATGTGTTAGTATAATGCTTAGGATAGGGTTAGTACATAATATCAACAAAAAAAAGTTATACATATCTTTATGCGAAGGACCATCAGTTTATGGGAAACGCGCCCCGGTTGATAGTTATTCCCACAAAGTGTATCATAAAAGGCGAGTTTGATCGCTCCGCCACAGTCGACAGAATGCTGTTGTTACTCGCCCGCACTCTGCTGACCAGCAAACAGTTTTTTGCGCATGATGGCGTGAAACCCATCTGTATGTGTCTTTGCAAACATCTTTGACGCACTACAGAAGCCGGGAAGTCTCAACAGCGTTCTGAATATATTATTGTATTGGATGCGCAAGACATCCAGCGCCTTCTTGGTATGCTTGACCCAAAGACTGCTAGTGTAAAAAGTCTGGCAGTACGCCTTAAACAATGTAATTTTTACCTCATCACTACACCGAACAAATCTCCGGGCCAGCATGTTCCCTCAAACCGCCAGCACCCTGCGTTCCCTTTCAATGTCAACAATGTCTTTAAGGTCGTCGGTAAAAAAAAAAACATGTTATACAGGGTGGCAGGGACATCGACGCACAAACGCTTACCATGGATTCAGTACATGATTCTGGACCCTCCAGCGTTGAAATTTTTCGTCGGCTTTTTCTAAATTTTTCAGGTTTTTTTTTTTTTTTTTTTTTTTTTTCTGCATTTTTTTTTTTATTGAAAACTGTTTAAAATCATTTTTTTTTCTATCTAACCCAGTGAGATTTGTTTCTAACCCAATAAGATTTTTTTGCCACCCTGTATAGAGGTCTATGGATGAGTGACCTAACATAATTATCGAGATTCCTCAATGCCTTGGAAAGACTGTTAAGCCGGTGGTCCCGGCTGTCGTTTGTACATTGTCTTACTTCGAAAGTGCTGGGTGGATTTGGATGAAAGATATAGAAGTAGCTTGAAGTTTCAGGAAGTTTATAATAATAATATATCTTAATTATTATTATATTTTTTACTTATCTTTATTCAGTTCTAAAAGAATACAATAACAATATTCGGTGGTTTGAGCTTCCTTTTAAACAGATAATGCCTGTAGTACGAGACTCCGCTCTTCCATAACTTTAAAAATTTATAATTTTATAACTAGTTGTATCTTAAATTATAATACCATGCATTTGTATATTATAAATTTAAACGAGTAATATGTGTCTGTATGTGTAAAGCCTGCAATACATGTTGGCCGAGCGTAGACCAACACGAACGTTGGCAAACAGGTACAAGGCAAGAAACAATGTCCACACATTCGACAAGTTCGTCGAACGCCAATGCAGACGACCAATGTAAAAGAGGGTCCGTAGAGCTACCCACACGTCATCAAATCATTCTGCTCCGACGCTCGCCCGCGACAGTCGTGCCGCTCCGCGCTCTCGATCGTTCCGTGCCTGAGTCATCGCTCCGTTCGTCACGCCCGCCGTGACGTCACTCGTAGTCGCCGACTACGACGCCTGGTCCGGATCCGCCTTTTTCGAGGCGGTGAAGGATATCGTGCTTCTCTAACAGAGATTGTCAAAACAATTTGGTTTGGCCCCTTCAGGGTAAAACCACAGTTTCGTGGTCCTTGGTTGGAAACCTCACGGTGTCAACAATACCAAGGGGGTGCTGACCCGACGCACCCGCTGATCCCCTTCAGGGTGAAGCAGTCAATTGGAGTCGAGTGCTAGGTTTTGGCCTTGGGGGATCTCCTAGTCAAACCTAGTTACTGAGTTCTTTTCACAGCATACACACCTAGTGTCGGTTGGGTGTATCTACCCCTTCGCACTAGACCCAATAGGGCCCGGTACGCACATTGAGATTGGCGACCGGATTACAAGCTTAGGGCACACCATTAGGCACACACCTCCCTGCTATCCCCGCAGGGAGCGAACTCACCTCCGGGTCATTCCCGCCCGGAGGGTTAGGCAAATAGGGCCCCTCAGGCCACATCAGACGGCAACACAGCTACCGAGTTTGTCTGGGTTTCTCTTCTCGGTAGCGAAGTGTTAGGAGAAACTCCGGGGCAGGGCTCTTTGGGGACCGTCTGCTCGGGGAGCTCACGTTTGACGTGTCTCCTCGAGGCGCTTATGTTAGGGTTAGGAGATTAGGATGCCCACCTCTGTCGCCTCCAATATGGAGGACAGGATTGAGGATCTCGTGTCCAAAGTAGATTCCCTAACGGTTCGGTTAAATAGAACAACCGATATATTAGGAAAGATCCTATTTGAAAACCCCGCCCTACAAAGGAAATATGAGGAGGAGATTGACTCCTTACCCCCCGCGGTGTTTCCCGCCCCACAGCCAGATTTAGGTCCCACCCCCGCGCCCAACGCAGATAGGTCCCCCTCCCCCCCAGACGTCGAAATGGACTCTGAGGAGGAGGAACAAGAAAAAGAGGGCTCGGAAGGCGAGCGCTCGGAGCGCGCAGAGAGCATACACTCTGAGCGCTCGGAGCGAGCGGAGTCCGAGCACTCCTCCGACCAAACCTCTTCCTCCGACGAGTTTATCCTCGTCGAGGGAAAGAGGAAGAAGAGGTCGCAGGCCTCGTCCTCCACTCAGGCCCCTAAGGCCAAGAAACTCTCCCCTCCCGAGCCAGCACGCTTAGTGCAGAGCCAGCCCTCCTCTTCCTCGGCCACTAGGCCCAGCCCTACCCAAACCCCAGTCGTCAGCGCCTCAGTGCGCAAGACCATCCCTCCCCCACCCATCTTCATCCATGACAAGGGGGCTTGGACAAACGTGTCCAAAGCGTGTGGCGAGCAACGCATCGCCTACACGAATGCCCGCGCCGTTCAGAACGGCATAAAAGTAGGGTTAGCGACAGCTAACGACCACCGCGCGCTTTCGAAGCTACTCAAGGCTCGAAATATCCCCCACCACACTTATACGCTCCACGAGAGCAAGCCCGTTCGGGTGGTCCTCTGCCGGATCCCCAGTGAGATCCCCACCACCGAGATCGTCTGCGACTTAGAGTCACAGAACATCCCGGTGATTGAGGTGCACCGTATGCACGGCAGAGGTGGCAGGGCGTCTAACAACGTCCTCGTCATCTGCCACCCCGTCTCCGAAGGTCCCCACCCCATCTTTGCGCTGAAGACTGTATGCAGTCTTTCAGGAATTCTAATTGAGAAGACACACAAGAGTGGCGCGGTAGGCCAATGCCACCGTTGCCAGTTGTATGGGCACGCGCAACGGAATTGCTTCGGCAAACCCCGGTGCGTAAAGTGCCTGGGCGATCACGGCACCGCGGAGTGCAGTCGCCCAAAAGATAGGTCCCAGTGCCCAGACCCGCCCAGCTGCGTGCTGTGCGGGCAATCCGGTCACCCCGCCAACTACCGAGGCTGTCCGAAAGCCCCGAAAACCTCCGCCCCTAAACTGGCAACGCGCGCTAGCGCACGCCAGGGACGAGAGTGTCCTACACTCTCGTCTGAGCTCCCCCAGACCCTCAGTCCCCAGCGTCCAACTCCTTGGACGGCGGCGAATCACGCCCAAAACTTCCCGGCACTAAGGCCGAAAGTCCCTGGGCTGATGGATCAACCCATCATGCCCTCCGCTCCGGTTGTTGTGGCTTCTCAGCCCCCACCTCCTCCCCAGTCACTCCCTCGCTCGGTAGAGCCGGAACTCGATGCGTTCCTCATCCTTGGAAATACCTTCAGTTTCTTCCAGTCCCCCCGCGCCATCCAAATGGCAAAGGAGGTCGTGGCCTGCACTAGCATCAACTCCCTGATTCGGGTATACCATCAGTATCCCGATGTCAAAAGTCATTTTGATAACCTTTTTAAACAGCCATAATGTATAACACGGCTAGTAAGAGATTAAAGCCCCGATCCCTAAAGCTAGGTTACTTCAATGCCAATGGCATCACTAATCAACGGGACGAGATCGCGACTTTCCTTCGCGATCATAGTCTCGACATCCTTCTGGTCCAAGAGACCTTCCTCAAACCCCACCTTAGGGATCCCAAGGTAGCCAACTACCGGCTAGTTAGGAACGATAGGACTAGATGCCACAGAGGTGGCACTCTAATATATTATAGGAACTCCCTGCACTGCATCCCTATGGATCCGCCGCCCCTTGCCCACTTAGAGGTATCCGTTTGCCGGCTAGGCATGACGGGCCATCCCTCTATCACAATAGTATCCGCGTATCTCCCACCGCACAGCGACGTAGATTCAAATTCTTCGATAAACGCCTCACTACGAAGCTACCTTACAGCCCTTCTTGACATGAGTGACTCCGTCCTTATAGCGGGGGATCTCAATGCCAAACATCCCGCATGGTGTAGTCGTATTACCAACCCCCGTGGGAAGGTACTATACGACCTTTGCACACCTCTCCACATAGATATCATAGGTCCTATGCGGCCTACTCATTATCCGTTCGAGCCATCCCACTTGCCCGACGTACTCGACATTGCCCTCCTGAAGAATGTGAACTTACGTTTGCACTCTTTAGAGACGGTAGACGAACTTGACTCTGACCATAGACCGGTGATCTTGGAGTTAACTCCGAGATCGGGTCCCTATGACCCTAACCGCCCCCCTCCCACACAGGTGATCACTGACTGGAGGAAAGTAGGCGAATTGCTGAAATCCAACACGTCTCCTCACCTGGACAAGATCCCCGACCACATCCAGTCCGCCGCCGACACGACGGCTGCGATCGACTCACTCACGGAGCACGTACAATCTGTCTTGAACGACTGTTCAAAGGAGATTCCGGTGTCAGAGCACTGGCGCCGGAAACTCCCGGACGATGTACGGGCCCTGCTGACTGAGAAGAACGCAGCAGTCCGTGCCTACAGAGCTTTCCCCTGCCAGAATAACAAAACTTTCATGCGGTACTTACAGCGCAAAGTAAGTAACAGCATCAGAGAGTGGCGTGAAGCCGGCTGGGACAAGACCCTGAGCGAACTGGAACCCACCCACCATGCCTTCTGGCAACTTCAGCGGAATATGCGCGCCACTGAGGTTGCCTCAATGCCTCCCCTTATCCGCCCGGACAAAAGCATTGCCTTCGACGACGAAGACAAAGCCGAATGCCTAGCCGACAGCCTGGAGGCACAGTGCTCTCCCAGCTCCCAACCAGTCGACCCAGCCCACCTTGCCCACGTGGATGCTGAGGTCGAACGTAGATCTGCCCTACCCCCTGTCGAGGACCCTGATGCTCCCCTCCCCCCCGTCACGGAGGACGAGGTGGAGGAGATCATCAAGAAACTCAAACCTAGGAAAGCTCCCGGGACTGACAGACTGACCACTAGGGCACTTAAACTCCTCCCACGTACGATAATAGTCCTACTGACTGCCATCTTCAATGGCGCCTTGTCCAACAACTTGTTTCCACAAGCTTGGAAAGAGGCTATAGTGATAGGTATCCCAAAACCCAAAAAGCCCAAGAACCTCCCGACTAGCTATAGACCCATTAGTCTGCTCAGCGCCCTCGGCAAGGTCTACGAGCGGATTATTCTTAATCGGCTCAAGGACTTTGTCGAGGCCAAGAGCCTAATCCCTAACGAACAGTTTGGCTTTAGAGCCCATCATTCCAGTGTCCACCAAGCCCACCGCATCGTAGAGCACATTAGCGGCCGCTTTCAACGCGGTCTGGTGACGGGGGCCCTATTCTTTGATATAGCGAAGGCTTTCGACAAAGTCTGGCACAATGGCTTAATTTACAAGCTTTACCAACTAGGTGTGCCGGACCGTCTCGTGCTCATCATTCGAGACTTCCTGTCGAACCGCTCCTTCAGATATCGTATCGAAGGAGCGCTTTCCACTCCCCGCCCTATCAGAGCCGGCGTCCCTCAGGGCGCCGTGCTCTCCCCCCCACTCTTCACGCTATTCACTAGCGACATCCCCAAAAAGCCCCCAGTAGAGTTATCCCTGTTTGCCGACGACACGGCCATCTACTACTCGGGACATAATCCCGTTAGCATCGCTCATACCCTCCAGACCTCAGCCAACGCACTAGGCGATTGGTTTAGGAAATGGAGGATTGAGGTAAATCCCGACAAAAGTCAAGCAGTCCTGTTTCGCAGGGCTCGCCAGCATAAACAATTCACCCCCCCACGCCCGATCACTATGTTCGGCAAGCCAATCCCTTGGGAGAAGCGAGCCAAATACTTAGGTGTGATCCTCGACCAGTTTCTCAACTTCAGTGAGCACATAAAGTCGGTTCGCTCGCGAGCCGCTTTCGCTCTCGGTAGGCTCCACGCCCTGCTGAATAAACACAGCAAGCTCTCCCTTAAATGTAAAATCCGAATATACACGACATGCATACGTCCTATCATGACGTATGCCTGTCCGGTGTTTGCTCATGCCAGTCCCAACCAGATCCATAGGATGCAAGTCGTTCAGAACCGTTTTCTCCGAAAGGCCACGGGTGCGCCCTGGTTCTGTAGGAACGAGGATCTCCACGTAGACCTCAAACTCCCGACCATAAAGCAAGTGTTGAAACGCATGTCAGTGCGTTACTTCACCTCTGCTGAGACCCACACTAACCCCCTGATCGTATCGGCCGCCCGATACAGACCCTCCAAGATTTCTCGGGTTCGTCGCCCGCGTATCATCCTAGACGAGCCTGACGACCCCACCACCATCCGACAAGAGAGCAGTAGGGAAACCAGCACTCTTAGAAAACACATATACAGAACGCGTTCCTTATTCCGGCCTCGCCGACGAGGCCCATCGCGACGTCCGCGTACCTGTAATGAAAATCCTCCCCGACCTTTGCCAAACGAGCCAGCCCGCGATGCTGAGCCAGTAGCAATAAATACTCCCGAAAATAATATGACCCAGCCTGTCCCTTTGCTGCCCTCCCAAAATGACCCCGCTATGCCGAGGCCCGTACTCCACAGGGAGTGCCCTTAGCGTGCGGTCATTAGTTTTTAAGTATATTTTTAGTTTGTAAGCCCTGGCTGGGGGCCTTTCATTTAATTTATTAGAGGTCACCACAGGAAAGTCCGGTTAAGTAGACTCACAGCCTTAGTGTGCTGATCTACAAGTGGCCCTACCTAAAAAAAAAAAAAAAAAAAAAAAAAAAAAAAAAAAAAAAAAAAAAACCCACACGTTGCACAGAGAGGTATTTGGCCCTAAAAGTCGGGCGAAATCCATTTTTTTTGTTTTAGTTAAGCGCCTTTTTTTATTATTCCTCGAAATACAATAGTATCTCCTCCTACCAATAGCGTGAACACGACGCGCTAGAGCCTTTCCCCCGCTCCATGCGCTCAGTCGGAAATTACCGTTCGCTTGCCGTGGTCGTGTAATTATTCGATACGCTCAAATTTCATTGTTTTCAAATATTAAATTGATGGTGAAGAAGTCAATTTCTTTTGAATTTCTACTATGGATCTTACACAACCAGGTATGTACTTATTATTTTATTTAGTTTTGTTATGAAAAGAGGGAGTTTTCGTACCTTTAGCTCCATTAGTAACTAATTCTTAAAAATTCCTATAAAATACGCATTTCAAAAAATCTTTTAGCGTTTTAAAGTATTTCTGAGCATTTCTAAGTAAAAATTTATATGGTTTGTTTTAGAATAGACTCTATACTATTCTAAAATACGTAAAACAGCCACCCTAACGCACCCCTCCATTTTTGGCAATTTTTTTTTGCATGGACTCAAAACACCACGTTTTGTTTCTTTTTATGTAAATTAGTTTATTTTGTTTCCAGGCTCTTCTGGGATGGGGATATTAACTAGAAACGATTTACTAACTATCATGGAACTCTCCAATGCTTCAACTTTCAATGGAAAGTTGGAATTTATGTAGTTGGAACTTCTCCGTCAATACTCTGAAGATGACCCAAACATTGCCTATGCAAAGCACAAGTTGTCAATTATACGTCACCAATTCAAGCAGAAATGGTCAGCTGCCCGCAATACCAAAGCCAGATTCCTAGGAGCGAACAAAGAATGGATCAAGGGCACCATATCGCTACCAAAAGCTATATACCAACCTATTTACGTTAACAATTCTTTTGTTTCGAACATTATTATTTTTCATGGAATTTTATCAGTGACGAAAGATTTATCTTTTGTTATAGGATTAAGTCCAGGTAGACCTCAAAAGTCGTTTTCAGACTTATGTAAAAGGAATAAAAGGCGAAAAACTGAAAATCTTCGAACATCTGACTTAGATGTGCTGGCATACGCAACACAAATGAAATTGCGAGAAACTGGCGAAGTTGAAGCATCAAAAATCGTAAAGGTCCTTACCAGAAGCCCCCAGAGAGCAAAAAAATATGCAGCAGCAGCGATAAAAGAACAAGCAGCTGAACAAGAAAAAGAAGCTTCAACGAAACTGGCACACCTTCGTTCCCTGTTTATGTTTGTTGAAGCTGGGCTTACCCAGGCCCAATACGAAGTGGTTCGAGACACGAATCCATGCAATTCGATTCTAAAGAAGTTGAAGAAAGAATGTTACCCCGAAATCTACAGCATAGCTGAGACCTGTGCCGAAGTAAGGGTACAAAGCTTAATGGGTTCACACCATCAAGCGATTATTATTGCATCTTGGTGAGGAGGTCTTGAAGCAACTGACTGAATCTGAAAAGCAGTCCTTTCTGCTCATCAGCAAATGGGGCTGTGACGGATCTCAGCAGATTCAATATAAAATGAAATTTGCAAATGATACTGATTCCGACGCCAACATTTTTCAAAAGAAAGGCCCTGCAATACGGAAAACATGCGATTTGATCTATCTTTGCTGCACGCTCGAATAAGATTTTTGGAGAGCATACTGCATGTAGCTTATAAATTACCAGTCATGAAGTGGAGGGCTCGCTGGACTGCCGAAGAGAAGAAACTAGTGGAGACACGAAAAAAAAGAAATCCAAACCAAGTTTCGTGAACAACTAGGATTATTAGTAGATATTCCAAAGGCTAACTTTGGAAACACGAATGATGGGAATACCAGCAGGCGATTTTTCGATGAATACGAGAAAGCTGCAGAAATAACTGGGATTAACCAGAATTTAATCTACCGATTAAAAGTCATCCTAGACACCTTGTGCTGCGGGATAAAAATTAACATCCAAAAACTGCTGAATTGTACGTTTCTCTGTACAAGTTTCATCCAATGTCACCGACATTACATAAGGTGTTGAGTCATGGGGCAGCCGTGATAAAGGAGGCGATTCTGCCAATCGGGCAACTGTCTGAAGAAGCTGCAGAAACCCGCAATAAGCACATCCGAGCGTTTCGGCTAAACTACGCCCGAAAATTTTCGAGAGTAGCCTGCAATACAGACGTTTTAAATAGGTTGCTCTTGACATCAGACCCCTTGCTGACGGGAATGAGGAACGCTAAACATAAAAGAAAGAGTGCTCTTTCAGCGGATACCATGAATCTTTTGGAGGAAAATGATATTTGCAATATTAGTATTGAAAATGACTCTGAAGATGATGTAAATTAGAAATTTAAGAATAATGTATGCCTTTTTTTACTCTATTATGCCTCAAAATAGAACGAAATACTTTAATAATACTATAAAACGCAAAAAATATTTTTGTCCGACTTTTAGGGTCAAATACCTGTCTGTGCGTTGGCCGAACGCAGGCGAGCGCCTTGGATTTGTGACCAAAAACCGACACCGATCCGAAGTAAGGCAAGTGATCACGAGCAACGGCGAGCGAAGACAAGTTGCACCAAATGAGCTCTATACACGTTGGCGCTGGCCTCTACTCGGCCAACTAGGCAAGTGACACCGAGCGATAGCAAGACAAGGCTAATATACCGTCTACATGTTGGTATTAGCCTTCACTCGACAACGCTCGGCCAACATGTATTGCAGGCTTGTCTGTGTGCATGTGTGTATTTGTTTGTGGGTGTGTCTGTGTACGTGTGTTATTTTATATGCTGTAAGAGTAACTCAGTTTCTTCATAAGCTACACTTTTAACCCGACTGTGAAAGAAGGTAACCCCCTTCTTTCACAGTCGGGTTAAAAGTGTTTGTTTTCGTATAAAGTAATCGTGATAAAGTCCACAAGAGCGAAGGCCCGCACAAGTGTTAGTAAATAAATAAAATTGTATTTATAAATATTCTTATATGTCAAAGTTTTAAAACATTATCTTCTATCCCTATTTATTTATTTATTTATTTATTTATTTATTTATTTATTTATTTGCGATAAGTGTTGGTACAATGTCGGTCTTAATATATATTATAAAAACATTATTACTATGGATCCTTAACACTTAGTCAAATGACTGTGACATGCAAACATTTTGTTTATACTTAATTAATAATATTACTTAATTAATAGTTGTTAACAAAATAATGTATGATTCCATTAAATTAATTATTAAAATTACAATTGAATAGCAATATTATTATTCTTATTATTAGAATTATGTTATATATTTAAATTATTACAATTGTTAATTATTGTTCAATGTCTTATTAAATATTTCGCTTACCGAGTAGAAAGTCTTTTCGTTAAGCCATGCTTTAAGACACCTTATTCAAAAACTTATGTCATAATAGGCTTCCCTATTTATCCCTATCGAGCTTTCAAATTCAATCTCGTGTGCAAACAGCCTTATCCGCCATATTTGCTTTTCAAAGATACAGGGATCGCGCATCATTTCTCGATATTTGTGTATTTGGGCTCCACTATTGAAAATTATTTGCAGTTATTACTCGAATCTATTTCAAACTGTATGTATGTCAATAGTTTGAGTACCTACTTAGATATTAATGTTATTGAATTTGTTTTCATTATTGCCCAGAAGATCCTACTTTAGATTCAATAAATAATGTTTTGTTTCACAGTCTATGAGCACTTATCAATGAAACCTGGGAAATTATAAATCCAGCCACAGATTTCTTTATTGGCCACGTGATCAAACTTGTCATTAACACGCTTTTATTAGGTCGACCTGTATGTAACTATGTAATGGAATTTAAGGTAACTAATTTAACTATCTTCCAAGGGTCGTAGCGTAATGAAAATTGGCAGCTGCATGTAGTTCTGATGACAATACAATAATATGGCACTGTCGAACTGATCTGATGATGGAGCCGGAAGATATGAACTGGAACTTCATGATGAAATGAACTTTGACCACGATTAGATTTCAAGGTCTGGTGATAGTCGTGTTTGCACTTGTGAGAAAGGCCACGTAATGGACTTTGAACACGATCAGGTTTCAAGGTTATAACAAACCTAAAGAAAATCCATTATCGGTTTTTTTAACCTTTTGGAATTACCGCGTAATCCATAAATTTATTTTTTTATAGATGTCACTTTCAAATCCTCCGGGGAGATTGACCGTTTAACTGTTCACTACTCGGGGGAATAATATAGCAAAACCTACAAAAAATTGGCCAAGTGCGAGTCAGACTCGCCCATGAAGGGTTCCGTAGTAACTATAATAATATAATATAATATGTATATTTATTTGACGAATAAAAAAAATACCTTAAAAATGTCTTAAAACTAGCTTATTTATATTTCTACAACTACGCTAAATAACTTTGTTTTTCATAGTGTTTGTATGAATTACAAAGTTATATTTGCGGTTTTATAAAATATGCTGTATCTCAAAAACTGCTGACCCGATTTCGTTCAAACTAATTTTGTTTGAAAGTTTACATTAATATTTACAGATATGTATTTTATTTAGATTTTTCACTCTATTATTATAGAAGTTAGAGGCGGGGCACACATTTTACCACTTTGGAAGCTTGTATCTTTTAAATGATTGACTTTATGAAAAAGTGGTTTTAGAAACCCTTATATCATTTTTAAAGACCTGTCTGTAAATACCACACACGGATAAGTTTCATGAAAAAAAATATTTTCAGTTCTAGTTCCATGTATGGGGACCCCCTTTTATTTTAAACATTTTTTAATTTTTTTCTTAAAATCAGAAAGCAGTTCACAGAATACATCTACCTACTAAGTTTCACATATATAGTCTTAATAGTTTCGGAATAAAATGGCTGTGACATACGGATGGACGGACAGACAGACAGGCAGACAGACAGACGGACAGACATATCGAAACTATAAGGGTTCCGTTTTTTGCCATTCGGCTACGGAACCCTAAAAAAGAAACAGCAACACAAAGAAAACGGAGACTAAAAAAAAGGAAAAGCGCGAATAAAAACCCTTAAAACTCAGTGAAAACGAAAAATCTCTACAAAAACACTAATCAAAAACGTATCTCAAACAATATAGAACTAGAGAGACACCAAAGCAACGAAACAAAAAGTTTAGAAAGTTTAAGACAATACGAATCTTAAGTTCGCGCATCCCAATCACAAGAAGAGCGAAAGGCCCATCTTCAATACTTGCGTGAATATGACTCTCAAATAAATTAATAGTTTAAAAAACACTAGAAAAACCAGCTTTTATAAATGCACGTAAAAACAAAAAATAAATTATGGATCGTTCAAGTTGTCTCTATTTCTGGACTGAAGTGTAAACTATGTGCTTTTAATTATAATATTTGATTGTAAAAGCGTGGGGTTTTAAACTATTAATTTATTGTTGCCTGAGGCGTTACATAATCAAATGATTTTTATACTTTTCATATGTAATTATGTAATTCTTATTAATAAGCAATTTGAAATAATAATGTTGTAATGTATCTAATTTAATTTATTTTATAATAATATTGTATACCCTAAGGGCGGGAAATAGCAAATATTCATTAGTTAACTATTAGCTACCAATAATCGAAATCTAAAAGTATTCAAGTTATTTGGGTTTATAATAACAATAATATGGCCAAGACAAAGATAATGTCAATTTTTGCAGAAATTCAGTCCCATCTGTAAAGGTCGAAACGTATAGGGCTGCGACAAGGCTCTTTCCCTACTAATTTACCAGACACGATAAGGTTTTCGACGTTGCCACTGCTTTTCCTAGCAATGTGAATGAATGTTCTAGGACTCTGAGGAAACAGTTGGATGTTAGCTGCAAGGAGACTGAGTATCATATTAGTAAGTTTTTTTGCGCGATTTATCTTTTCATTCCTTTTTACACTATTTATTTTATAACTAAGCAACGTGAATATGAGATAACCCATAAAAAACTAATTGGTCTTTTACTTTACTAATTCAGCCACGGATTTTACATCTCATCACCATTTTACGGTTTACAGCTTCAACACAAGGTCTTCATAGGTTAGGTAAGGGTTTTTTTTTTAATTCACTATCTCCTCCATCGGTGGATAGAGACCTTATCTATCTAAATCTCATGCTTTCCAGTTCTTGCAGTTATTCTTCTCGCACTTTTATACTTCATAAAACATTAGCGTTCGGTTTGGTTAGGTTTCTTTTTCTGATGTCATATAGGTATTAATATTTTAGAAGCTTACTGCTTGAATGCATGCTACAAATTTAGATGCTAAAAATAACGACCATGCTGAATTGTATTTACATTGGCTTACATAGAAGATAACTAGTGGATAAGATAGTGTCATTCAGACGCTTGTTAATTGTGGCTGACTTAGATATTTAGAAGGCAATGTAGATTTTTAGAGGCGAATGATGACATTAAAAAGAAGCGTGTTTAATTAGCACCCATAAAACGTCTTAAGCTAAAGCATGGTTCCAAATAGGTAATTTCCTATGGAGAAGCTGAAGAAAAGAAACTTCACGGTTACTCTTTTCAAAACATATTTCTTATAAATATCACACTTGAGCCGTTTGGGGTTGAAATGTTAGGACCATGGGGTCCGAGTGCGCATCGACTCTTTCGTGACATCGGTAAACGATTAGTCGACTCCACAAGTGACCAGAGGGCTGGCCTTTTCTTTGGACAGAGAATCAGCATTGCCATTCAACGTGGCAATGCGGCCAGTGTTCTGGGCACTTTTCCCATTGATAGCGATGTTGACGAATTTTTCGATGCCCTATAATTCCTTTTTATTTTCGCTTGTATATACTTTATTTGAATAAATAAAAATACTTCTCAAAAAAAAAAACGCACTATAAGGATTTCAGACATAAAAATTATGTTACAGTTGCCGGTCTTATCGTTGAAAGATTGCAATTGTATCGCCCTTACATACAAATTTTAGATGGATTTGATACCGAAGACAAGTTAAAGTAATTTAGAAATTAAAGTGTAGTAAACAGATAGACAGACAGCGTTACATTTACACGTATTTTTATCCGTTTTTGAAAACGTTGCTCCACACATGGTATTTCTTCTATATCGTGGATCCGTTTACAAATATTCGATCTCACATAAATAAAAATATATAAATTAAAAAATGACGAAAACAGCCGAAACACGACTTTAACGTGCTTTCCGAAGCACGGAGAAAACTCAATTTATGAAATAAATAAATAAATTAAAAAATAAAAATCATTTAATTCAATTCTGTGACCCATATAAAATACGAAAGTTACACATGTGCCATTGGTCGGCTTACACTATTATACATACAGAAATACAGCCATGAAAAAAAAATTAAAAAATAATCATAGTTGTGAAATTAAAATTAAATTTAGAATTATACAAAAATTTCAATAAAATAAAATGAGAAATTTCAAAAAATAAATATATTTAAAAATATTAATAAAATAATAATGAGACACAGACAGACCTCAGCCAGCACTGCTTTACCTCGAAGATCAGCCCGTGCAGCTGTTTCTATACAGCCACGAGCTGTTTAAGTTTACTGTAAGAAATCTCTTATAGCGAACTTGCAAAATAAATATTCGTAGACACTTATATTATTATGTAAACAGCCTATTTATACCATTCTTATTCTAGCTCCTAATGCCTCTAATATATTCGGCTAATGGCGGAATTTCAACTCCGAAATATACTAAGCCATAGCTAGCGTTGATATTGAATTTCATAATATCGTATAAGCTTACGTTATCCGAAATTACGACTCATATGGTTAGTGTGTATTCAGAGACCAGAATAGTAAATTGGTATTTTGGTATTGGTATTCTGGTATAACGTGGCTGGAAGAATGACTTACAGGCGCCAATCTATAGACTTGTGAAGAAATCAAATTCTACGGTGACACTCTTTTTTTTTACGTGGTAAAGTCATCAAATAAGTCCTCCCACCCCAAGCAGGGCCGAAGGGACTGTCAGACTTGTACTGACTAAAATCCACGGTGTTCCTTCAATAGCCCTTTACGTTCCGGGGCCACGATGATGAGATAAGTCCCGCAACCCCGGCAGGCTTCGGCCCTCTACAGGGGGGGGGGGGGGGGCGGACAGCGAGTTGCCCTTTACTCGCTGTCCGCATGCCCGCGCCTACGGTGGGCGGAGATCGCCATCCTCTCCCTCACGCGGCTCGCCTCCTCCTTCGATAGCATGACTGCTTCGCCGACGGAGGCGACCGCTTCCCACTCCGTCTCGCTCCGCAGTTTGGCCTCGACCAGTGCCAGGCGTGAGAGGTCTCCGCCTATCACCGCCGTGAGGACACGTCGGTGCTCTGCCCAAGCGGGGCAGCCTTGCACCGCATGCTCTACTGTGTCCTCAGGGCGATCCTCGCAGTGGTGACACCCAGGTGTTTCTTCCTTCCTCATCAGACACAGGTACCTCCCGAAACTTCCGTGTCCGGTGAGGACCTGCGTAATGCGGTAGGTCAGGACGCCGTGACGCTGATTTAGCCACTCCTCAAAGAGGGGTCTTACCGCCGCAATTGCGGCGTGCCCGACGGCGACACTCTAGAAAATTTTTTCGTAGTAATGCTGACACTGTTTTTTAGGGTTCCGTAGTCAACAAGGAACCCTTATAGTTTCGCCATGTCCGTCTGTCTGTCCGTCTGTCCGCGGTTTAGCTCAAAAACTATTGGTACTAGAAAGTTGTACTTTGGCATAAGTATACACGTTAATGACGTCAAAAAAGTTTTAAAATAAAATTTTGAAAAAAACTATTATTTAGGGTACCTCCCATACATGTAAAGTGGGATGATAATTATTTTTTTTTCGTTCTTCCCATAGTATGGGATATCGTTGGATAGGTCTTTCAAAAATATTAGGGGTTTGCTAAGACTGTTTTTTGATTAAGTAAACCGTTCGTGACTTATCAAGCTTTAAATTACCAATTTTCGTTAGAGTCAAGTGTCCACCCCCTCTATCAACTAAACGGTTGTAGTTAGAATTTCAAATGTCTAGGCAGTAATACCTATATATAACGAAATTTAAAGAAAAACTATCACTCATAAGTGGGCTTTAAAGTTTACGAGTAATAGTCGACCAATTGTATTTGACTCGAAAATTTCGAACAACTCTACAGAAATGTCGATAGATGGCGCTAAGCGCCAGTTATATCGTGCTAGCTTCTTGTGACGATTGAGTAGTGTGGCTCTGTGTCCGTATTTAAATTCAAAACACCGGCTATGACAAGTGTCATACAAATCTCTAAAAAAATTAAAACTTTTCGTTCAAAATTGTCAGATCAGGTGAGGATTTGTATAGGAAGTCAAATTAGTTAGGTAGTCATGTTTGGCTTTTAGTTAGAGCATGGTACGAAACAATCAGTCAGCGAATACAACACGCACTTGGCTGTTATAAAAACTACGGAACCCTACACTGCGCGTGGCCCGACATGCACATGACCGTTTTTTTTTTTTTATTTTGCAAAGCTAGCAATCTTATTAACCCCTTCAACTAAGCTAAATATTCTTGTGTCTGGAGTGGGTTCTCGGCAATAGTATATCGGGTGGGTTCGAACCCACGACCTCTCGATCACAAATCCGAAATCTTAGCTTTAACAGTATTGACGCATTATCAACCGACAACAAAAAGAGGAGGTTATCAATTCGACGCGTATACTATTATTTTTTTTTTTTTATGTATGATCATCGATTACTCGAAGACGGCTGAACCGATTTGGAAAATTCTTTTTTTTTATTGAAAGGGTATACTTCGAAATTGGTCCCATTTTCATAAACGTCAGGATCTGATGATGGGATCCTGGAGAAATCGAGGGAACTCTTCAAATATTATAGGCACACCTATGACGTTTTGGGTATTTATTATAGTAACTTATGCAGTTGGTCTCAAAAAGTACCATTTGAGGAAGCGGAACTGATGATGAAGACCACAGATGGCCGCCGAAACTACTCAATAATAAGTATTGAGTGGATTGCGATTCGATTACTTGAATATGGATGTTAAGCATTTTATGCTCGTCACAATGCATATGGTGATGTAGAGCTGATGGTGAAGTACCAGGAGAACTCCTCAACAATTAACGGCCCAGCGTTGGGAAAAGCAATATTTTGTAAAAGGTTATAAGTAGTTGACATTTAGGCTCTTGTAACTAGGTAAATTAAAAATAGACCAACTAAAAAGAGTGAAATAAAAAATTGTAGTAAGTTCTTTTATTGTTATTGGGGGAAAATCAAATGGCGCCCAGACTATTGGAAAAAAAACTTTTTACCAAAAAATTAAACCGACTCCCAAAAAACACTGCAAAGTGAAAAATAACTTTAATTTCGGAAGTCAGTGCCAAAAACGAAAATACAAAACTAAAGACACCAACTACCGAAATTAAAGTTATTTTTCACTTGGCAGTGTTTTTTGGGAGTCGGTTTAAATTTTTGGTAAAAAGGATTTATTTTATTTTTAGTTTTTACCTTATCCAAACAATAACGCATTCAAAAACATAACTATCTAATTTGGTGCAATCACTCGGAAGTTATGTGCATACATATATTTCGTCGATAAGATACAGTCAATCTTAAGTGTTTGAATTACTAGGCATATTTTTTTTTAATTCATGATGTTTAGCGAGGTTCGCGTTTGACCAACATATCACCTGATGGTAAGCGATGATGTAGTCGCAGATGAAGCACGCTTACCTAGAAGTAACCTATTCACTCTTGACCTTAAGACCCCCAGGTTATAGGTATCAGGAAACACAGATTCCGGCAGGGACCCACACTTTAGCTGTACGCACAATGAAAACTAATACTTACTGACAATGAGCCTTGACATCCCAGCGAAATATTCAGAAATAAATTTCACAAGTTTGAAAAGTTTCACTGAGAACTTAAACTCATTTTTTAAAGAAAATAGAACTGCAATCTTAATTGAACAGTTCGTTTTCATACTGTTTCCTACAGCTTATTATATAATTGCTTACAGTTTCTGTTTTCTTAAATGATGTAGTTTTATACAAATTGAGCCCGCGAGTTTAGACACGTGGAAAGATTTTCCCACTTAAATCCGGTGGTAATTCTGGAATAAAAAGCTTATAATAATAAGCTTTTTATTCCAGAATTACCACCGGATTAAGAAGATAGAGGAAATAAGGGCATATAATAATAATTATATGCCCTTATTTCCTCTATCTTCCTATGAAAGTGCCATTAAAATTTGGATCAGCCGTTCAACAGATTAAAGTAGACAAATATTTCAAAAAGATTTGTTTGTTATGAAAACAAAATTAATTAGAAATCATACACAGATTTTTTTTAATATTATGTAATAAGGAAGCAATTTTAAAGAATAATAATAATGAAAAATACACCAAAATTATACTCTTATAATTTTGTGTAAAGTGAATTTAAATTATTCAAGAATATTTTATCGATAAAGATAAAAAAATTGGGGTCGATGTCCGAGAATATGTTTTCAGAAGGGAAAGTCGTGGGATTAATATGGAGGAAATAACTTATATTGAGGGCATAAGGATAGGATATTGTGAACTAGATCTTACAAACGTTCAAAGGCTGCAATATATGAACAAATATTAGCTTCCCCATATCAATATATTCTAAGATATAGCATATTGAAAGTATTCCATGCTGGGATGTTAGCTCTTACAGCACTATTAAAATTTCATATTTGTTGAATATTGCATCCGGTGTGCAAGATGTTTGGAGTTCGAGTTATTATTTTACTTCTATTTTTTGGATGTATGTTTTTGTTTACTAGAGTTTTTTCTTTTTAAATGGGACATTTAGTCTTATGGCGTCAACTTTATTAGTATTTATTTAGACGGGGGACGACCCTTTTTTACCCCGACTATGCCTAGCATCTCGCGATAGATGAGGTCTACGATAGATTCTATCTGATACATTTCGGGGAGTGTGCGATGGAATTACACAATCTAATTCCGCCAAGCCCGTTCCATCATCGGACTACAAGACAAACGACGATGCGCCATCGTTACGTGGTGGACATCCCACCCATACGCACAAAACGTTTTGGGAATACTTTCATTGTGCGAACGGCTAAAGAGTGGAATTACCTGCTGGAGTCTATGTTTCCTAATCGCTATAACCTGGGAGTCTTTAAGTCAAGAGTGAATAGGTTACTTCTAGGTAAGCGTGCTCCATATTCGACCACATCGTCACTTACCATCAGGTGAGATGGTGGTCAAACGCGAGCCTATTATCAATAAAAAAAGAACAAGTGAGCCCAGAAGATGCGTGTCACTCTACCGTTAAAGGATGTCAGGTCATAAATGTGGCAGTGAATTAAAATAAACTGAAATAAATATATTATTTTTTGCTAAAATCCCTTAAACAGTTTACCCTAGCGCGGCCAATGAAGTTACCAATTAACAATCAAATAGAAGTCCTTGAAATGTATAATTTCCAAAAGATTTGGGCTCGTCCGGGATTTGAACCCGGGACCTCTCGCACCCTAAGCGAAAATCATACCCCTAGACCAACGAGCCGGCTGGCATAAGTGTTGAATTTTTATTGTACAACACCATTCACTAACAAGATAAAACACGCTTATTGCTGCAGTGACGTCATTATCTATGAGAAAGTCACGTATATTACACATGAGGTTCATAAAAGTTTCGCCGGTCTATCTTGCAAGATAATCGGAATTTCAGCTAGCTATGACGGAGGATGTCTTGGTCAAATAAGTACATACGAATTAAATCAAAAGAATCAAGAATCAAATAAAGTAAAAGAATCAAAGTGCATACTACCTAATTCAATTTATGATGCTTCATGAATTGTTCACATTCAAAATAAATCTATCAAAGTAATTCTCTATTAATACAATAAATGCGATAGTAGCTCTATATTTATGTATGTCTGTTGAAAAACGTAACCATTCGATTCCTCATGTCTGTCTGTCTGTCCGTCATTATGTCACACCATTTTATCCGGAACTTTTAGGACACACAGCTGAAACTTGCGCGGTGTCTGTATACAGGTCTTAATGACAGTATTTTTGTATAAATAGTAGATTTAAAAAAAACTGCAAATATTCCATTTTTGTTGATACAAATACCTTGAGAAACAAAGTTATTTTGCTTAGTTACAACGGAACCCTTCACGGGCGAGTCCAACTCGCATTGGGCCAATTTTTGCAACACTGGTACGCGAGCTCCTACGCGACTAGTAACATAATTTAGATTTTAAATGTATATACGTACATTAAAAATCAAAATTTAAAATAAATAGATTATATTTAAATATCTTCTTTCTGTCTTAATGCTGTCTACCTACCCTTGCAGCTGATTCTGTTTAACTGCGAGCTCTTTAAGTTTGCTATACGAAATCTCTTATAGCGAACTTGCAAAATAGAAATTCGTAGACACTTACATTATTATTTAAACAGCCTATTTATACCATTCTTATTCTGGCTCCTAATATCTCTAAAAGATTCGGATAGTGACGGTTTAATTTCTAACTCCGAATTAAGCTATGGCTTAGTTTAATTCGGAGTTAGAGATAAGAAGTTTGCTAGAAGAAATCTCTTCTAGCGAACTTGCAAAATAGAGATTCGAAGACGCTTACATTATTATGTAAACAGCCTATTTTATACCATTCTTATCCTAGCTCCTAATGCCTCTAACAGATTCGGATAACGACGGTTTAATTTATAACTCCGAATTTAACTATGGCTTAGTTTAATTCGGAGTTAGAAATTAAAAGTTTGCTATAAGAAATCTCTTCTAGCGAACTTGCAAAATAGAGATTCGTAGACGCTTACATTAATACGTAAATAGCCTATTTATACCATTCTTATTCTAGCTCCTAATGGCTCTAATAGATTCGGCTAATGGCGGAATTTCAACTCCGAAATAAACTAAGCCATAGCTATCGTTGATATTGAATTTCCTAATATCGTATAAGCTTACATTATCCAAAATTACGACTCATATGGTTAGTGTGTATTCAGAGACCATAATAGTAAATTGGTTTGTTGTGGCTCTCATATAATGTTGTCCAAAAAATTGTAACAAAATCAAATTCTATGATTAGAAGATGACACTTTCGGAAAATTGGCTGCAGTAATTCTGGCACTAGTATTTTCTTTTATTTTTGTTGGTGAGTTCGCGTTTCACCACTTACCTAGAAATAACCTATTCACTCTTGACTTATACCTTCAAGCTTCAATTTAGAGCTATCAGGAAACACAGCTTCTGGTTGAGACCAACGCCTTAGCTGTACGCACAATGAAAACCAATACTTACGGACAATATGCCTTGGCATCCCAGCGGAAATTGAAGAGCTTCTATTTTTGGAATTGACAAAAGGTGTCCCATTTTATTGAAATGAATTCTGAATTTTAAAGGGTTTTATAACAAAGACAGTTTTTAAAAGACAATTTTTAAAAGAAAATAGCATTTCAATCTTTATTGAACAATTTTTTTTTATTAGTTTTCTTTGTTTTCTACAGTTTATCATATAATTGCTTAAAGTTTTTGTTTTCTTCTGATGATATCGGTATGTACTAGCTGAATCTGCGAGTTCAATCAGGTAAGAGGATTTTCCCGTATAGATTCAGCTTTTCCATAGAGTAAGGACAACTAGAAAGACCAACAAAAAGTTTTCTGTGTTTTAATATCATGTAAATAATTATAAACACTTGAAAAAAAAGTGTTTTTGAAACCATAGACAGACACGTCCATTTCATTTTATCTAAAGTGAATTTATTTTTTATAAACAATGTTTTTCCGCTAACGAAAGTCGAGGACTGAGAATCTGTTTTCAGAAGGCAAAGTCGTGGGATGAATGTGGAGAAAATAACCTATATCGAGGGAATAAGGAAGATAGTGCGAACTAGATCTTACAAACGTTGAAAGGCTGCAATACATAAATAAATATTAGCTTCCCCATCTCAATATATTCTAAGATATAGCATATTGAGAGTATCCCATGCTGGAATGTTTGGTCTTGCAGCAATATTTCATATTTGTTGAATATTGCACCCGGTGTGCAAGATGTTTGGAGCTCGAGTTATTATTTTGAGAGTCTTTTTTAGATCTATGTATTTGTTTATTAGAGTTTGTTTTTTACATGGGAGACTTAGTATTATGTCGTCAACATTATTATTATTTATTTATTATGGATGAGTCCGCTTTTTAAGCGTAATCAAGGGATTACGCTTGATGGTAAACGATAAATGAGATGGGACGAGTGAGCCTAGAAGATACCTGTTCACTCTACGTTAAAGGCTGTCGAGTCATATGTGGCAGGGAACATTAAAATGTATTTTTTTATTCTCTAAAAACCCTTAAAAATAACATAAGCGTAGCCAGTAAAGTCTATCAAATAATTTAAGTATAAGAAATGTATAATTTCCAAAAAAAAAATTGGGCTCGTCCGGGATTTGAACCCGGGACCTCTCGCACCCTAAGCGAAAATCATACCCCTAGACCAACGAGCCAGCTGACAGTGGATTTGAATTATTATTATACAAGACCATTCACTAAAAGATAAAAAGATCATTAGCAATGTGGGTAACATTTCTAATGATCTTTTTTACAAAAAAGATAGTGTGACGTAGTAGGTATGTCTTGGTCAAATAATTACATACGAAATAAATAACTAATCAAGACGCCTACTACTTCAAAACATAGTAGGTACTTACGAATTGTACACAATAATTTGACATGTATCAAACTGATCTTGCATATAAATGAATGGCTGAAATGTACGTTTGAACATTACTTCTGAACGACTACACTAAAATTTGGACAACGTTTGTACGAAAAGAGTTAAAAAAAATCGAACAAAAAAATGTTATGGCGGCTCAAAGTTCACCTAAATTCAGCGAAAGACAGCAAAGGTCAGCCAGTTAATACTTTTATGTGGTGTCTATTAGAGATAGATAGATATACTCTTTATTGTACACTATAACAGAATTAAATGAGGACTTAAAAACTACAAAGGGTGTTACAATGGGCGGTATTATCGCTAAAAGCGATCTTTTAAAGAGAAATTTTGGATAGATTGACACAGCAGGAGATAATAAATACGTGGGTAGTCTATGGTGTACAGTCGGCCAAGAAAGTGGTGTACCACCCTAAGGTTGAATATCGCTTGCAGATTCATAGGTGATAAAGATTAGTTTCGCTTGCAGATCGATCTGACAACTTCTATTGCTGTCTTTATCTGATTATTGATAACGACTATTACTGTTTGTAACGTGACAGCTGTTCTTAGTTTGAACTTGATGGAACCAATGACGTCGTAAAATCAACGGCGGGGGGCTGTAGATTTTGATGACAAAATTGTATCTACAAATTCAGAATTGTAATCAACAAGTTACATAAAATTGTAAAGGCACAAGGCGAGTCCACAAACCTACAATTTCTGTAAACTTGTAATTACAATATCAATAAAAAACAAGCTAAAAATAGATTTATCCTTTTATTAAATTTCTACAATCAATTTTAAAATACTTATAACAAACAAAAACATAGCATATATAGTAATATTTAGAAGATATTGAAAATTTTTAAAAATTAGAAACGGGTGTAACCGCCGTTGGCCTCTATAACCTCTAAAAGACGAGACCTCATTGAACCAACAAGCCGTGAGCAAATATCGGTTCCCCGCATTTCCTCCCAGATATAATTACAGTGACTAATAAGAGCTTGTTTGGTTCTTTCATTTTGATGCGACCATCGTTGGACCATAAGGCCCCAAAGATTTTCTATCGGGTTGAGGTCCGGCGATCTTGAGGGCCACTGAATTACCCTTACGTCAGTGTGTGAACGAAACCAGGCTCTTACGATCCTCGCATTATGAATTGAACAATTATCTTGAACAAAATCAAATTGTGGTTCGTTCTCCGGGTAAACATTACGGACTGTCGGTAGCATTGCATTCTGAAGCACGTCGATATAATTTACAGCCGTCGCTCGAGGAGGTAGAGAACACAATTCTCCTACACCATCCGTACTCATCCAGCCCCAAATATTTACGGAAATTCGACCTGATTCTCTATTTGGGATTACATGATCATCTTTATACCGTGTTGAATTATATCGCCAAAGGTGAAGACGTCCATGCTGACTGGATTTAAACGTTTTTTCATCACAAAACACTGTATTAGACCAATCAAACTCTAAGTGCTCTCTGGCGAAGTTCAGACGAGCAAGTCTGTGAGCATCCGTCAAATATATTTTCTTGGCGTAATACCTGTGGTGCAACCCCATGTAATGTAGATGATTCCTTATTGTTTGGGCACTCACATCGAACATCTCCGCAAAATGTTTTGTGGGCTTAAAACCATTGATTTCATATTCCCGTCTCATGAATTCTCTATCGTTATTGGAGAGTGCAGGCCGGCGACCACTTCTTCTGTGATCCAACAAACTTCCCTCCTCTCCTTCACGACGAATCCAAAAGCGGACAGAACGCCTCGATATATTCAAATTCCGGGATATCGCACTGATACTGCTTCCCTGATTAAATTGGGCAATTATTTGTGCTCTTTCGGCAATGGTCAAGTTGGCAGGCATTGAGATGATTTTATATGCAGTTGATTGAAAAATAACACGGAAAATATATCGATTTTTTGCATATATTTGACAAAATGTCAATTGTCAGTTTTCTTTTTCAAATGGAATTCGGTTGTCTAAATAGTTTTTATTACTTTTGTTTGGAAACATTTCAATTGCTTTGTAGAAACTAATGTCCTTTTCATTTATACTAAAGGTTAAAGTGACATATGACGTATGAATACTAAATACATAGGTTTACGTCATGATAATGTTGTCTCTTTCAGTAATATCTTTTTATAACGAACCTTGTTGTAATTTTCGATGACCGGGAAACTAAATCAAAACTGGTACACCACTTTCTTGGCCGACCGTACTATAAAAATGCTTAATTGAAAATTTAAATGCCCTTAAAAATAACATAAGCGTAGCCAGTAAAGTCTATCAAATAATTAAAGTCTAAGAAATGTATAATTTCCAAAAGATTTGGGCTCGTCCGGGATTTGAACCCGGGACCTCTCGCACCCTAAGCGAAAATCATACCCCTAGACCAACGAGCCGGCTGGTAGACATCTTGAAACACAAAACTAAAACCAAACTCGAAACGCCTTTCACTCA
The DNA here is from genome assembly GCA_943138885.2 of Tholera decimalis. Lineage (NCBI taxonomy): Eukaryota > Metazoa > Arthropoda > Insecta > Lepidoptera > Noctuidae > Tholera > Tholera decimalis. The sequence goes on from OW964559.2 coordinate 42,876,679, forward strand.
ATATCATCATTGGCACGTATTTACTATCACGCCTTACCTACCACACAAAATATTGCATTGAGAGTCGTTAGATATAATAACAGATTACAGCTCCTTTATTACAAAGTTTTTGCTGGTTTATTCCTCCATTTCCATTTCACTACCGGTCTACCAGACGCACGGCTGGGTACCACCCACACTTGGTTGATATACCGTCTTGTCGTACCAAGCGCTTCTCATCCACATTTATTGTGCGCACAGCCAAGCTGCGGAACTCTGCCGGCTTCTGTGTTCCCTGCAACTTATGACCTTTCAGCCTTTAAAGCAAGAGTAAATAGTCATCTTCTGGGCTCGCTCGTCACATCGTAGACCTAATCTATCGCTTACCATTAGGCGAGATCGAGGTCAAGAGTGGGCGCATAAGTAATAAAAAAAAATTAAAAATTTTGCCATCCCCATGACCTTCTCCCAACTATTCGTCAGCTTCCAGTCTAATTAGATGCAGTTGATTACTATTATTTTACATGGAGCAACTGCCTGTCGGACCTCAACAATCCAGTACCGAGCAACACAATGCCCCTTTGCAAGACTGTTTGTCAGATTTTCTGGCTTCTGACTGTGTAGAATAAGATGATCATCCCGGATCGACATCGCTGAGGTCGGTTTGCAAAACGCTAAGGTTGGTTTGCAAAACCTTGAAGTTTTTGAAGTGAAAACTTCTTTAGCGGCGTTGTGCACTTTTTTTTGTAATGGGTAAAAAATGTTAAACTCGCGTCAGGACACGTGACCTGATCGAAAATTCGTAAGACGGACGGAGAGTAGACAGCCGGCGCGGCGTAGGAGAGGAAGTATCCCCCTCTCTTTCTACGGCGCGGCGAAAATATATGCCTGCGCAAACTTTTTAATGTAATATAATTTGTCATGTTTGTGTACGATAGCGCAATAAATAAATATTGTATTCTACCACATAAACGATAGTACTTTTATACTGATAATTAAAGCAATTCGTGCAAAATGATTCCCTAACCATTCCAAAATATCAAAAATGCACAACGTTAATATTCAAGTTTTCACTTCTGCCGGCACTCCCGGAGTGCAAACCGTCGTTTTTTTTTTTAAAGATTACTAGCAATATGGGTGGAATTCACACGACCAGCAATCCTGTTAACCCCTCCAACTAAGCTAAATATTATCATTAGTACTCAAAACGGGATATTTACCAGGTGTATTTATTGTTTTGAGTTTCCCGTTTTAAGTTCTAATGATACTGTTAGTGACCATGTTAGCTTAAAAACTTATAAGCTAAATATGCTTGTGTGTGGAGTGGCTTCACGGCAATAGTGTAATGGGTGGGGTTCGAATCTGCGACCTCTCGATCACAAACCCGACACCTTATCCATTAGGCTATTAGACGCTTCAAAGATCGTCCCATGCGGCTATTATTATTTAGCCTTGAAACATATTATTCTGAAAATACAGAATCTTCTTTTTTGAAGTCGGTTAATAAACCAGGGCTGCTCAATTTGAGAAGTTAGAGGGTACGCGATCCTTTATACAAACCATAGATAAAGTATTTTTGATTTCTGTGATACAAACACTAGCACTTGGCCAGTTGAATTGAGAACCTCCTCCTTTTTTGAAGTTGCTTAAAATAATAGACTTAGTCGTCAAAGTACTAATCCACATCTAAGAATACTCTGTCGTCAGGGCCGGATTAACTATTAGGCGGAGTAGGCAACTGCCTAGGGGCCCCGCATCAATTAGGGGCCCAAGCCCACTGCACGCACCAAGAAATCATGTTTCTTCGAACGAGAATTTGATGTGTGTACGAACTTAGGGACCTCACTGTTATCTCACAAAATACAAATCCTTAAATTGAATAGTAGAATTAAAACAATCTTTGAACAAATCTGGGAATAAGTAAACAAATATATTAAAAACCACAGCCCTTAAGGTGCGTTGCCTCAGTTCACACACGATTTGGTCAGTCAAAGTAAGAAAAGGGGCCCCGAGAATGCCATTGCCTTAGGGCCTCTGACAGTGTTAATCTGGCTCTGTCTGTCGTACATAGTTTGGTTTAGCAGTGTATATAACTGAATTAAGATTGTTTTTTTAACCGTATTCAAAAAAGGAGGTATTGTATTCGACCAGTATGAATGTATGTATGTCGGTGCCAAGATAAATGAATAGGTTTGATCACCTCGGGTGTGCCCCAGAATGTGGTGTACTTTGCCTATGAAAACTATTCATCGGCATGGCACCGACTTCAGCCATGTGAGTAGATACCTAGCCCTTGTTTTAAACGGAATTAGAGATCCAATAAAATAATCTTTAAGGTTATTTCTCTCTTCGTAGTGCAAGTCGTTTTTGTAAGTTTAGAAGCCGGTTCTATTTTTTGTAAAAATGATTTTTTTTTGTTGACAATAGGTTCGCGTTTGACCACCATCTCACCTGATGGTGTGGTAAAATAATACAACACGTACATTAACATATTATGTACATACCTACAGACTTTCACATTTATATTATGTAATAATAGGAAAAATTGACAATCTAAAAGCAAAATATACAAATCTACTGATACATATTTGCCATACTTTATCGTCTTTCTTATATTTTGTAATACAGACAGGAAATAAAAAAAACACAAATTGAATTTATAAAGGTACGCCGGAAAGGACTAACAAGAAACCAACCCAACAGATACAGGATGCTCAATAAATGGTCAATCATGTAGATACATAGGTAGAACTGCGCAGTACCTACTCAAAACAAGGTTAAAGGGGATGCAAAGGTCATTATTTGACCAGTACAGATTGTATGGACTTCAAAAGAGACTTTGATCTCTGAGTTTGTTTCGGTGTTTTTTCTCAGGGTAGTGAGTCGAGACACCACCGGCCTAATAGTTTAATTTTACGAAAAAGATGTCGCGTACCTACCTGAAAATATTATAGAATAACCAACCTGCATGATGATAATCTATCAAGAGTATTTTTTGCAAATTCTGTACAAGAATAATTATAATTATAAATAATTAACGTCGGGCTTATTACAACAATCTCGTCATCGTTCTTAAAATAATTATGTAGTTATGTTAATCTTACTTCTTCTAAATGCGAATGTTTGTGAGTGTAGATGTACCTATAGATGTTTGTCACTCTTTCACGCAAAAACTACTGAAAAAATCCAATGAAATTTGGTAAGAAGATAGTCGACATCCTGAAATACCTAACACATAAGCTTTTTATTCCTGAATTCCCACGTGATTGGGATTTATGGGAAAAACCTTCCCAAGCGAACGAATTTGCGGGTAGAAGCTACTACGAAAAGTGTAGGATGTACTTGTATATAAACATATCCAGAGCCACTTGAAAACTCATTTTAAAATGGCTACGTTACATTGTTTCTTCACAGTCCAAAAAGAATAGTATACATAACAATTTAGCGTGTTGATACTTTCTATATTAAAACCCGTTTTGTTACGTCATCACTGTTGCGGAATGTGTATACGCATGTATGTAGGTCACCTTTCACTGTGCGAGTTCGGTTATAAGTATTAATTTGAACTTTGTAGTCAGCTGGCTCGTTGGTCTAGGGGTATGATTTTCGCTTAGGGTGCGAGAGGTCCCGGGTTCAAATCCCGGACGAGCCCAAACTTTTTGAGACTAAAATAACATTTTGTTAAATAACAAATTTGGAATTACCTACAAGATATACCTAACAAATATTGGTAAAAATATTTCTGTTATATTTTTGAGTTTTTTTTATGGTTTGCTCGCATTAAGTTATTATCAACAGACAGTAAAGTTTAAATGATTCGCTACTAGATAATAGTTTACCTACATAGTAAATGACTGTTACTACTATAATACACATAATAAAGATTATTTGTACCGATAAAAGATGCAATAAATTAATACCGATAATATCTTCGATTGCTACAATTTATTGCCCGCATTTATATGTATTGCCGCGCCATGGCGGCGAAATGTTTACACATGCAAATATTCTTTGCTGCGTTGCCATCATCCTGAAAGGATGCCCTGGCTTAACTGTTTAATTATTCTAAATAAAGCCGCTATAGGCAAGTCTGGTTAAGTACCCGTCAACCTCAGTCGACAACCAAGAGGAAACCCACAAAAAAAAATACATCTGTAAAAGATGTTCCTCCCTGATGACACGAGTCCGCTGCAGCACCAAGTTTACATCTTCTCTTTTTCTATTCTCAGTGTATTCGCAGATCTTTATACCTTTATGCTGGAGATATGGATGCAGCTTCACACCGTATTATAATTTAATGTCTGTACTTACTAACATTTGATTTTTTTATTTAATCTAGATTGGCTCGCATTTGACCACCATCTTACCTGATGGTAAGCGATGGTGTGCTCGAAGATGAAGCACGTTTGCGTATAAGTAACCTATTCACTCTTAACTTTAAGACCCCCAGGTTATAGTTATCAGGAAACACAGACTCCGGCAGGATATAATATTGAAAATATAATTAATATAATTACTAAGAGCTGTTAGGTTAAAGTGGCAATGTGCCAAAAAAAACTATTGGTTGGGTCCCAATTGGCAGGAAATAACAGCGCGGCAGGCCCGGAAGACAAAGGCGGGAAGAGCTTCACTCATTTTTAGAGAATTGGCTTACTGTATTAGGTCGCGAAAGGTGGAAGGACGGAAGGGAAGCCTTAGTTCTGCAGTGAGACAGCACAGGCTCATAATATTTTTTTTTTATTGACAATTCGCGGCTCGCGTTTGACCACCATCTCACCTGATGGTATGTGATGATGTGGTCGAAGATGGAGCACGCTTACCTAGAAGTAACTCTTGACTTAAAGACCCCTAGGTTATAGCTATCGGGAATTAGAATCCGGTAGCCGTACGCACAATGAAAGTTTTCCCAAAACGTTTTGTGCGTATGGTAATAATAAACAATTATTACTAACACTATGGACTCTATCAAACATAAGGTTATTTTTATTACAATTCAGTGGTAATACTGTTTCAAGTTGAATTTACAAAACGTTTTAGGTTCAAGTTCAAGATTCCTCCATAGTTGATGCTACTTGGTAAACTCTTAACATATAAAAGGGTACTCTGGGTTGGTGCGACATCTGTTTGATATTGCTAAAAATACAAGAGATTTAAATACAAATAATATTCGAAGGTTGAAGGTAAAACGGATCATGAAAACAAAATTGAACATCAAAATTTTATTTTTCATTCGATTACCAAATGGTCGTTTCATTGATTTTTCTCACGAATTTTAAGGGTTCCGCAAGGTCCTCAAAAGTTTTTTTTAAAGATTACTATCAATGTGAGTAGAGTTCACATTACTAGCAATCTTGTTCAACCCTCCAACTAAGCTAACCTAACCTCACCCATCCATGCATTTATGCGGCTGTTATATCATTAAGCCATGAGCTCATAAAACATACAAACAACACAGATTTAACAAAAAAAATATGTATTTATTATATACTTTATTTTACACCTTACAATATTTCATTGGATACAAAAATTAAAACTTGTGTACAATGGGCGGTCTTATCGCTCAGGGCGATATCTTACAGACAAGACAACCTTTGGATGGACAAAACTAAAGGAGACTGATTTAGGGTTGTCAGTGTACAAACATCATAAATAATATTAATTGAAACATAATAATATAAAATACATATAATAAAATCCAAAAATCATATACTAATAAATATTACATGCATAGTTGAGAAAGAAGGGGAAAAGCTACAGGGAAAGATAATGCTCCTTCTCCATTCTTTTGAACGCTGGTAGCGTTTGAGCACGCCTCGCTTCTATGGGTAATGCATTCCACAAACGAGCTGCTTGAATAGTAAAAGATTTGTCAAAGAAAGAAGTGGAATGCATACGAATACTTAACTCTAAATTTTCCGTTGATCTCAAGGATCTAGAATGTGTGTCACAGAGGAACTGAAAACGTTACTTAAGATAAAAAGGAGTAAAAGGATAGGTAAAAGGAAAGAGTAAATTATAAAGCAGAGAAAGTCTTATTCAGATGTTAACAAGAAAAATACCTCAGATCCCAATGTTTAGTAGGTAGTACATTGTGACTAGGTAAATTTGACGAACATGCGCTTCAAATTATCATATTTATTGACCTAACACACTAAATTAGTAGCAAATCAAGGCGTTTGTTTACACTGACGACCTCAATTGATTCATCTGTATACTACTTGAGCCTGTTTACATAAACCTACGCTGTTAGCTTTATTGTCTGACTATGCTTACACCAAGCTACTTAATCAATCAATATATATAAAACGCTTCCGTTACTGACTGGCTGACAGACAACGCACAGCCGAAACTACTGGACCCAAGAAGATGAAATTTGGCATGTATGTTCCTTGGGGTGTGTAGGGGAGCACTAAGAAAGGATATTTGGAATTTCCCACGGGATCAGAATTTACACGGGAAAAACCTCCGACGTGAACTAATTCGCGGGCAATGGTTAGTAACTGTAATGATCTGTTTTTAATTCTAATTCCTATATTCTAATACTACACTATAATTATACTGGTGTACCATCATCATCCGTTAATCATTTTCCCATCTTTAACATTATTTTATACTAGCTGTGCCCGCGTCTTCGTCCGCGTTAGCATAGTTAATTTTTTAGGCTAATTATTTTGAAATTAAAACTCGCACATAATTTGAATGCCGTATTAATTAATATCTAATCAAAACTCATTTTTTTTTTTATAATAGGCTCGCTTTTGGCCACCATCTCACCTGATGGTAAGTGATGATGTGGTCGAAGATGGAGCACGCTTACCTAAAAGTAACCTATTCACTATTGACTTAAAGACCCCTAGGTTATAGCTACACGCACAGTGAAGGTATTCCCAAAACGTTTAGTGCGTATAGGGGGGATGTCCACCATGAACGATGGCGCATCGCCGTTTGTGTTGTAGTCTGATGATGGAACGGCCTTGGCGGAATTAGATTGTGTAATTCCATCGCACACTCTCCGAAATGTAACCGATAGAAAACCGATAGACTAGGTACTCGTCGTCGATATTCAAGGCTCTGGAGCTTTGATTCGACCAGTGTATCGTTGCCAATGAGTTTAAAAAATAAGTTTCAAACTTCTAGCTTTAAAAATGACGTAATAAAACTTTCATCCCCTATTTCAACCCCTTACAGCCCTTTTTCGCATTAAAAAGTAGCCTATGTCCTTTCTCAAGCTCTAGAAAAAGTCCGTACCGAATTTCATTAAAATCGGTTCAGTAGTTTAGGCGTGATTGCGTAACAGACAGACAGATGGGGATTTAGTATTAGAGCGATTGCCTATCTCACCTCCATAGTAGCTGGGTAACACAATTTATTTATTTTTATTTTTTATTTATTGTACATTACATGCATAACCTACGTAATAATTTAATTAAACTATTGTACATCGATGTCAACGATACACTTTGATAACGTTAGATTTTCTGGCTTCGACAGCCTAGACGTTGTGGTTTCCGAGGCACGGAGGAAACTCGGCATCTTAAGATGATCTCACCCATCTACAGACTGACCTTGGCAAGCACCGCTTAACCTCGAAGATCGAGATACCGCGTCCCCGGAACGTAGGGGCAATTGAAGGAACAGCGTGGGTTTTTAGTCAGTAGAAATCTGACTTTCCCCTCCACTCCATCTAGAGCGGACTTACAGGTGCACAACAGATACTAATTATGATTAGTTTATTTAAAGCTTATAGGTATTAGGAGCAGTTTAACACCTCTAGCAATAACATTGTAAAAAACAAATACTGTTACTTATAGGAGAAAGATGCCTATTATTAAACCGCTCCGCTACCATCGCCGCTTGCCATAAAACCATTGCTTAACATTTATCAATGTTAAAGTGAAAGGCCGCTTGCTCAGATACATGAATATTTTTATGATAGTTGATTTCAATCTGTTAATCAGCCGGCTCGTTGGTCTAGGGGTATGATTTTCGCTTAGGGTGCGAGAGGTCCCGGGTTCAAATCCCGGACGAGCCCAAAACTTTTGAGATGCAAAAAAAACAGAAAATTATTTTTTATGAGATCCTCTCTAATGTTAGCTCTTGGTAACTCAACGTACCTAATCTATTTATACTAATACTAGTAGGTACTCACGCGGGGCTTCGCTCCTATGGATTCTATCACGGTAAGAACATAGCTCTCCTTTTTTGCAGTCGCGTAAAAAGTAGCCTATAACCTTCCTCAAGCTTCAAGCTACTTCCATACCAAATTGCATCCAAATCCACCCAGTAATTTCGAAGATTAGCGCGTTCAAGCAAACAAACAAACAAACTTTTCCGCTTTATAATATTAGTATAATAATATAGTATACTAGATTATAAAGCGGAAACATTTGTTTGTTTGAACGCGCTAATCTTCGAAAGTCCTGTGTGGATTTGGACGCAATTTGGCATGGAAGTAGCTTGAAGCTCGTGGGAGATTATAGGCTACTTTTTACCCGACTGCAAAAAAGGAGGGTTATGTTTTAATCGTGTTAAAATCCACGGAAGCCAAGCCTCGCGCATCTGCAAATTATATTTTGTTTCTGTGTAATATTCATTGGTAATTTTGTCTTAGTCATGACACTTTTTTGTATCACTATGAACTGTAAAATAAACATTTAATACTCGATAGGTTTACAATAATTAAAAAAACGATTTACAAAATGACTTGGCTGCAAAATGGCTCCCGTATGAAACGATGTCACGTCACGTAGCCGATATGTCAGCATTTTAGCATTTTATTGAGAACGACCTAGATTGTAGAACGAGAACAAATTTCATTACTACCTACTGAGAAATTACTCAGTCTGTCTACACAGCAGATTTTTGCCGCAAGGAATCGACGGTAGGCCTAAGTTTATTTGATTGCGGGAATGTTCTAACAAGATACCGCAGCCCCGGACTACAAGGGGAACTGAAGGAATAGGGTGGGTTTTTAAGTCAGTAGAAGTCTGACACTCCTTTCCGCTTCACTTAGAGTGGGAGCTGTGTCATTTGATGATTTTCTTACGGAAAAATATGCCTTAGTTTAGTAGACACTAGCTGTGCTCGCGGCTTTGTTCACTGAGGAAGGTTTCCGCGTAAAGCCTTATATTATATAAGGCTTTATCATTTAATTAACTTTAAGCATTTGTTATAACAGAGGATTGTTATTGATCACTAGTTTCTGCTGGCGACTTCGTCCGCGTGGAAGAGTTTTTATTTATTTATTAAAACTTTATGCAACACAAAAAGTACAAAGATGGACTTAATGCCATAGGCATTCTCTACCAGTCAACCATGGGTGGTGAAGAGATAACATGGGAGTTACATAAAAAAATATTAATGACAATATATTCAAAGTAAAAGTCTTATTTCAATATTGTATATATAAATAACTAAAATAAAATGACATGCATATTTATCATAATACATAACAGAAATATAATATATATTAATAAAAATTCATAGAAAGAGGGTTATGAAAACTCTGCTTCCACTATTTGTTTTGTTTTATTCGTTTTTTCCGCTTATATCCCAATTCCGTGGAAATTCCTGGATATCCGTAACTCATGTGTTATTTCAGGAAGTTAGCTGTCTATTTACTAAATTTCATTGGGATCCGTTTTGTAGTTTTTGTGTGAAAGAGTGACAAACATCCATCCATCCTCACAGACTTTCGCAGTTATAATATTAGGAAGATTAAAGTAAAGAAAGATAAGAAAATAGATTGGCAGAGGTTTAGATTTTCCTTGTAGTGTTGTTGAAAGATCTTATAATATCTAAAAGCACGGTGCAATGACAGGCCCGTTGGTATAGTGGTCAGTGGCCCTGACTTCTATGCGCAAGGTCGTGGGTTCGATTCCCACCTAGGACAAATGTTTGTGTGATGAGCACGGTCATTTGTTCTTTGTCTGGATGTAATTTATCTATAATATGTATGTATTTAGAAATATATATGTATGTTTATCAGTTGTCTAGTACCCATAGCACAAGCTTTGCTTAGCTTGGGACTAGATGGCGTTGTGTGAAAAGTTGTGGAATATTATAATTATATTTCCTTTATTACATTTTATATACAAATTATTTACATTTTTAAAAATTCCTATAAAAACAAAAAACATTTAAAAATATAAAAAACAGTAGCCCACCGGCATCGGGAACAGGGTGTATTATTATTATCAATATATACATATAAATTACATTTTTAAATATTCTCTAAAAAAAACATTTAAAAATATAAAAAATAGTAGCCCACCGGTACCGGGAACAGGGTCCAAGCTACCGGCGGTCAGGGCTCCATAGAGAGGAACCTCCTGACGATACGCGCCGTGTCCAGGAGTACCGCTCTCTGAAGCAAGCCCTTGATCCAACCGTCTAACGAGAGCCTCCTGAGGTGTTGGTCGAGGCTCTTGGCTATTAAGCCATTGGCTGAGATGACTATCGGTACAATGATTGCCGAGCTCACATCCCACATGTCGACAATCTCGTGTGCCAAGTCAAGATACTTGATTTGCTTATCTTTCTCAGCTTTCACGAGGTTCTCGTCATGCGGGATGGTTATGTCGACAATCATGGCACGCCTCACGATTCGGTCCACCACCACTATATCAGGCTTATTGGCTACAATAGTCCTGTCAGTGATGATGGACCGATCCCAGTATAATGTGACATGGCCGTTATCGAGAACTGAGTCGGGCACATACCTATAGTACGGCCCTTCCGATTCCACAAGAGAATATTTCAGAGCAAGTTGCTGATGAATTATCTTGGCTGCAAGGTTGTGCCTGTGCAAGTACTCTCCATTAGCAAGACGAGAACAACCAGAAATAATGTGGCGGATTGATTCACCCGGACGGTGACATGCCCGACATATGTCAACCGTGCCATCCTTCACAATAAATTTTCGGTAGTTGTTCGTCATGATAACTTCGTCCATAATTGCACAAACAAAACCTTCGGTTTCCCCAAAGAGGTCACCGAAGCGCAACCAAGCTACGGACGCTACTTGGTCTACGTCGGACCCATGTAGGGCCCGGAACTACTCTGCCATATCCCTCTGCGATCGTTAGTGTCTAGCACTGCAGGTTTGCGCCAGTTCTCATTAGCCAAGGAGAGCGGGGTGAGTCCCTTATCCACCGCTACTACATCTCGAAGCATACCCACTTCAGAAGCAAGGAAATGTTCCCTGAGACTGCATACCTCGCGGTTGTGGAGACTTTAGCATTCAAAAAGCCACGACCTCCACATTTCCGCGAGATATACAGCCTCATTACTGATGAGCGTGGGTGATGCATTCGATATGCAGTCAGCAATGTACGAACTCTCCTATCTAGGGCGTCAAGTTCAGTTTGAGTCCATTTGAGTACGCCGAAAGAGTATATCAACACTGGCATGACCCATCCGTTGAAGGCACGCACCTTGTTCCCGCCCGATAGAAGGCTTTTAAATACCATCTTTAGGCGGCCAAAGAAGCGCTCCTTCAGCGATTGCTTCATGTCGACACCAAACCCCATCCTGATGGCACTACTGAAAGTTTCAGTTACCTTCAGTAGTTCCGTCAGCTGTAGACTAGTGGCGCCAAAATTTTTTAAATCATCCATGTAAAGGAGGTGAGAAATAACCTGACCACCTCTTTTCAACCTATAGCCTAGGCCTGAATTCTCCAGCAGTGTGCTTAGAGGATTCAAGGCTAAGCAAAACCAAAGCGGACTCAAACTATCGCCCTGAAATATGCCTCGCTCGATCCTTATCGGTTCGCTGTACCTTGGGATATATCGACATCCTGGATAGCGAAGAACTATCCTCCATTGTCCCATACATGATGTCAGAAAGGTGCGTAAAGTTGCATTAATTTTATACAATTCTAGCACCCTCATGAGCCATGTATGAGGCACTGAGTCATAGGCCTTCTTGTAGTCTATCCAACATGTCGACAGATCTTTTTTGGAACGTCGAACCTGTTGGCTAATGGCCATATCAATGAGGAGTAGCTCCTTAGTACCGCGGGACCCATTCTTACATCCATTTTGAGAGGGAGACATGATGTGATTGTTGTCAATGTGTTTGTTAATTTTAGCTCTCAAAATGGATGTCAGAACCTTATAGACCGTAGGCAGACACGTGATTGGTCTATAATTTTTGGGGTCCACGGTGCTACCAGATTTGTGGAGCAGGTGGGTAACTCCAGTGGTAAAGAACTCGGGTAGTGAGCCAGATTCTAGGGCAGATTGGTACTGAGACGCCAAGCGAGCGTGCGATCTTGTTAGCCATTTGATCCAAAAGTTATGCAGTCCATCCGGCCCTGGAGACTTCCAATTCGGCAGCGGACGAACTGCATTGGCTATATCATGGGGGCTGATGATGATTGCCCCATTTCTGGTATTGAATCGCACGCTTGCTTGACCTCCCGGGTCCAATCACCTTCGGTGTGACTGACAGGTACCGACCAAATGTTGCGCCAGAACGTACATAAGGCGTCATCATCGGGCAGGCACATATCAGTCGCACCTTGGTCCGGTCGCTCCCAAGCCCTATATACCCACCTTTCGTTACTTCGGAATGTGCGATTCTGGGTGAATCGCTCCACTCGCCGTCTATACCTTCGGATACGGTTTGCCCATGCATACACCTTCTGCTTTAGGAAGTCGATGCGCTCTGTGACACATGACATATAATTATGTGGGTGGATATTGGTTCCCAAAAACGCCCGTCTCACAAAGCGCTTCACTCTCGGGCGAGTGTTGCCCTCCCTAAAGCAAATAAGTTTACCAATGAGTGCCCTGGCCTCACCAATACGGCGCTCGATCCTATACTGCCAAGCTGGGACAGCGGGTTTAGGTCGTATAGCTATGTCATTAGAAATTTTAACATTAGCTACACGACATGCCGCGACAGCTGCGCAGTATAAGACAGAGTGGGTATCGGCGAGGTCTTCGCAGTTATCAAAATAGTCTGACAACTGCGAATCCAGAGCAGCCACCAGTGCCCTATTCCTGTTATGCATGGGCAAACGAGGTAAGCGTGGTCTTATTTCAGGCGACATGTTGCGATATTCCCGAATAGCACACTCCAAAGCACTCCTCAATTGCTCATTATACTGGGTACTTACGTTTGTAACTCTGTCACTACTCTCTTCAACTTGAATGTTGGGCTGTGGTGGTGCCACCACAGTCGGCGTCGGATGTGAAGTGACACAGCTACTCATTTCCGAACGGAGGCGATCAAGTACGGCTTCATCCAACATACGGTTACGTTGGATGACACGCATTTGATCCGATAGTCGCTGGGCCGAAACGTTGACAGTTGGCTCAAGTACCTGAAACAGAGAGAGCATCCGACCACGGTACGCAATCAAGTTAGTTCCCCCCTCTGTAGCCCCATAGTATGAGCGCATGACGTTCTCATTAATGGATTGAGTCCATCGCATGCGCTGCACACTTCCACCGGCAGCGGGAACCCTATCAGAGGCCGGTGGGCCTCGAGGTTCCAAGCAGTCCGGAGGTCGGCCTCTTCCCCGTCGACGCGCAGGTGGTGGTGTCGTCGGCGGCGAGAAGTATTCGTCACTCGAGCTCGACGCAACTGCAGCGGCCTGAGTCTCTTCACTCACGGCTGAAGCAGGTCCCGGCGGCTGCGAGGCGGAGCTGAGTGACGAATCCGAAGATCTTGGGCGTGTAGACTCAAGCAATCGTGCCCGGTTTCTCGTCAACAATCTTTATGCACGAAGTTGTCATTCATACTTGGTCCATTTCCATATTTTATGTTCTATGTTCTTGGTCTATTTTAGATGTAGTGGATTGTATTTTTTTTTACTATTTTCGTTTTAAAGAACATTTTAAATAACTATTTTATATTTTAAATAATTGATAAAAATCGGAATGAAAAATTTTAAAATTTTATTATTATTATTCCATTTATTAAATCTATGTACATATAAATTACATTTTTAAATATTAATATAAAAAATAAAAACATTTAAAAATATAAAAAATAGTAGCCCACCGGTACCGGGAACAGGGTCCAAGCTACCGGTGGTCAGGGCTCCATAGAGAGGAACCTCCTCACAATACGCGCCGTTTCCAAGAGTACTGCTTTCTGTATCAAGCCCTTGATCCAGCTGCCCAACGAGAGCCTCCTTAGATGTTGGTCGAGGCTCTTGGCTATTATACCATTGGCTGAGACGACTATCGGCACAATGATTGCTGTCTCTACATCCCACATGTCGACAACCTCGCGCGCCAGGTCAAGATACTTATTTTTTTTATCTATCTCAGCTTTCACGAGGTTCTCGTCATGGGGGACTGCTATATCAACAATCATTGTGCGACGCTCTAATCGGTCCATCACCACTATGTCAGGCTTATTGGCAACAATAGTCCTGTCAGTGATGATAGACCGATCCCAGTACAGTGTAATATTGCCATTTTCGAGAACTGGGTCGGGCACATACCTATAGTATGGTACTTCTGATTCCACAAGATTGTATTTAAGTGCAAGTTGCTGGTGAATAATCCTGGCTACGAGGTTGTGTCTATGCAAATATTCTCCGTTAGCCAGGCGAGAACAACCGGAAATAATGTGACGAATGGATTCTCCCGGTTTGTGACATGCCCGACATGTGTCTACCGTACCATCCTTCACAATATATTTCCGATAGTTATTCGTCATCATAACTTCGTCCATAATCGGACAGACAAAACCTTCAGTTTCCCCGAAGAGGTCACCAAAACGTAGCCAGGCTACGGACGCTAATAAATCTACTTCAGACCCATGAAGGACTCGGTAATAGCGTCCGTGAAGCTCCTTGCTCTTCCATACTTCTCTGCGGTCATTAGTACCTAATACTACAGGTTTGCGCCAATTCTCGTTACCTAAGGAGAGCGGCGTGAGGCCTTTATCCACCGCTACCACATCCCGATGCATACCCACGTCGGTTTCTAGGAAATATTCCCTAAGGCTGCATAGCTCGCGGTTGTGCAGGGTCTTTGCATTTAAAAAGCCACGACCCCCGTACTTCCGCGGGATGTACAGCCTCATCACCGATGAACGTGGGTGATGCATCCGATTTGCAGTCAGCGTTGTGCGGACCCGCCTGTCCAAGGCGTCAAGTTCAGTCTGAGTCCATTTGAGTATGCCAAAAGAATACATCAATACTGGCATAACCCAACCATTGAAGGCACGCACCTTGTTTCCGCCTGATAGAAGACTATTCAGTACTTTATTCAGGCGGCCAAAGAAGCGTTCCTTCAATGACTGTTTAACATAAGCAGCATTGATGCCTAGCGCTTCTGAAATACCCAAATACTTGTAAGTTTCAGTTGATCCGAGGGATCTTAGGTGTATGGAATCCGAGAGTTGAGTTCCCACGGATTCCATAATCTCCCCTCGCTTTACATGCATAACTGCACACTTGTCCACCCCAAATTCCATCCCGATGGCGCTACTGAAAGTTTCTGTTACCTTCAGTAGCTCCATCAGTTGCAGTTTGTTGGTGGCAAAGATTTTCAAATCATCCATGTAAAGCAAGTGTGATATGACCTGACCACCTCTTCTCAACTGGTAGCCTAGCCCCGAACCCTCCAGCAATGTACTGAGAGGGTTGAGAGCCAGACAAAACCACAGTGGACTCAGACTGTCGCCTTGAAATATGCCACTCTCAATCCTAATCGGTTCGCTGTTTTCCTGGATCTGTCGACATCCTGGATAGCAAAGGACCGTCTTCCATTGCCCCATACATGACTCAAGAAAATTACGTAGTATTGGGTCTATTTTATACAACTCCAACACCTTCTTGAGCCATGTATGTGGAACAGAATCATAGGCCTTCTTATAATCTATCCAACATGTCGACAGATTCTTTCGGAAACGACGAACCTGTTGGTTAATGGCAATATCAATGAGGAGAAGCTCCTTAGTACCGCGGGACCCATTCCTACATCCATTCTGAGAAGCAGACATGATTGAATTTATATCAATATGATTATTAATTTTGGCTCTCAAAATGGAAGTAAGAACTTTATAGACCGTCGGTAAGCACGTGATCGGTCTATAATTTTTAGGTTCCGCTGTACTACCTGATTTATGGAGCAGATGGGTTATTCCTGTAGTCAGGAATTGAGGTAGCGATCCTGACTCTAAGGCAGACTGGAACTGAGATGCCAAGCGGGCGTGCGATCTTTGAAACCATTTTATCCAAAAATTGTGCAGTCCGTCTGGTCCTGGAGATTTCCAGTTGGATAACGGACGGACTGCACGGGTTACATCTTGGGGGCTGATCGTAATTGCCCCCATTTCTGGTATAAGATCGCACGTGCGCTTGATCTCACTCATCCAGTCACCCTCGGTGTGACCGACAGGAGCCAACCAGATGCTGCGCCAGAACGAACACATGGCGTCATCATCCGGTAAGCACGTATCAGTCACACCTTGGTCAGGTCGCTCCCAGGCCCTATAAACCCACCTTTCATTGCTTTGGAATGCGCGATTCTGAGTGTATCGCTCCACCCGCCGCTTATATCTACGAATTCTATTTGCCCACGCATAGACTTTCTGCTTCAGGAAGTCGATGCGCTCTGTGACGCAGGTCAGATAATCCCGAGGACTAATATCAGTCCCCGCGAACACCCGCCTCACAAAGCGCATCACTCTAGGGCGAGTGTTGCCCTGTCTGAAGCAGATAAGTTTGCCAATGAGTGCTCTAGCCTCAGCAATGCGACGTTCGATCCTGCCCTGCCAAGCTGGTACAGCTGGTCGTATAACTCTGTCAGTCTTTGGGAACTTGACATGAGCTACCCGACAAGCCGCTACAGCTGCACAGTATAGGATCGAATGAGTATCGGTGAGGTCTTCACTATTGTCAAAATAATTTGACAGCAGTGAATCTAGAGCACACACTAGCGCCCTATTTTTCTTATGCATGGGTAAACGAGGCAGACGAGGTCTAAGCTCAGGCTGTGTGGAGCGATACTCCCGTAATGCGCACTCCAAAGCACTCCTCAATCGTTCACTGCACTGGGTACTCACGGTTATAGCCTCGTCATCATCATCTTCATCGGGTTGCGGTGAGACACTGGGTTGTAGATGCACCGCGGCCAGTGGTGAAGCAGATGAGACACGGCTGCACCGTGATTCAAGGCGTAGTCTATCAAGTACGGCGTCATCCAACATACGGTTACGCTGGATTACCCGCACCTGATCCGATAGTCGTTGCGCCGAAACGTTGACATCTGGTTCAAGTACCTGGAACAGAGAGAGCATCCGACCACGGTACGCAGTCAGGTTAGTTCCCCCCTCTGTGGCCCCAAAGTATGAGCGCATGACATTTTCATTGATGGAATGTGTCCATCGCATGCGCTGCACACTTCCACCGGCAGCGGGGACCCCATCGGAGGCCGGAGGGCCTCGAAGTCCTAAGCCGGCCGGAGGGCGGCCTCTTCCTCGCCGACGCGCAGGTGGTGGTGTCATCGGCGGCGAGAAGTACTCATCGCTCGAGCTCGACGCAACTGCAGCGGCCGGAATTTCTTGACTCACGGCTGGATAAGGTCCCGGTGGCTGCGAGGCGGAGCTCAGCGATGATTCCGCTGGTCTTGGGCGTGTGGTTTGCTGTAACCGGGCCCGGTATCTTGTCAACATTTTTTAATTTGAGTCGTCTTGTAGAGATTTTCTTTCCAGAAGGTATATTCGGCATTTCTGCAGTGGCCTTTGCTTTTTTTTTACGGTTTTGGTTTTATTAAACATGATGCATTTGTTATATACTATTTATTTATCAAATTTTTATTCAAAAATAAAACTGAAGAAGAAAATTTTTGACAGGCGGGTTGACATCCGAGCCACAGATTATTTTGATTTTGATTATTATGATTATTTTGTTCCCTATTATTATTATTATTATAATGGTAGGTATTGCAATGTTTTTGATGTGAAAACTTCTATAGCAGCGTTGTGCACTTTTTTTGTAATGGGTAAAAAATGTTAAACTCGCGTCAGGACACGTGACCTGATCGAAAATTCGTAAGACGGACGGAGAGTAGACAGACGGCGCGGCGTAGGAGAGGGAGTATCCCCCTCTCTTTCTACGGCGCGGTGAAAATGTATGCCTGCGCCTACTGTTTCGTAGTTTTAGAGATTGGCGATGATGGTTCTGGTAATAATGATGGTGAAAAAGTCGTCGAAATTATGGATGAAAGTTGATTTTTCTAAGAGATAAACTTTTTAATGTAGTAATATAAATTGTCATGTTTGTGTACGATAGCGCAATAAATAAATATTATATTCTACCACATAAATGATAGTACTTTTATACTGATAATTAAAGCAATTCGTGCAAAATTATTGCACAACGTTAATATTCAAGTTTTCACTTCTGCCGGCACTCCCGGAGTGCAACCCGTCGTTTTTTTTGTAAGGTAATCCACATGGATAGCTGCCCTGCGTCTGGAAAAACGTGGCGGGACATGTCCTACAGACCAAAGCTCGCTAGAGGAGCTCAAGGCTAAATAACACAGCCAGTCGGTTAAGCAACGATCTTTGAGGTTAAGCAACACCTGCCATGTTCGTTCTATAGATAGGTTGACCAAGTAACCGATGAAGAAAATCAACAAAGCAATCAGCTGACTTATTTGTCTAGAGCATGATTTTCGATGAAGGGTGCGAGAGTGCGCGAGTTCAATTCCCGGAAGAGCCAAAACTTTTCGCGATGGGTTTTTAACGAGTTTAAAAGGTCGGAATGGATGGAGTTTATATTATAAAAGGTTGCTTTTATTTGACCTTTATTGATTTGCGACTTTGCGTTGGTTTTCGCGTCCAGTAATGTAATTTTTGAATCGAATTGTTGATTTTTTTCGCTATTTCGTTCGCGTGGCAGGACTTGTCTATCCCGTTACAATAACACGCTTTTTACACAGATTTTTATTTATTATTGTAGACTGAGATAATAATAAAACACTTTATTTCCAGCAACCTTACTATTCACAATTCATTTTTTCTTTTTCTGATCTGTTTTTTATTCTGTTGTTGGAACCCCATATTGAGTATAGGCCTCCTCCAGCTTAGTCCATGTTTTCTTATTTTTCGCTCTAGCTCTCCACTCCTTTCACGCTATTGCTATTATGTCAGCAAGCCATCTGGTCTTCGGACGTCCTCATCTACTTTTGCCCGCTGGTCTTGCCCATGTTGTCACTTCTGCTGTCCATCTTTCATCCGTGTATCCGTGTAGACTGAGATACTTTTCATGAAATCCATTTATAATTATACATACTTGTAACATTAAAATTTAAACAATTACTATCTATACTATTATGTATAATTCCAATTTTTATCCTAAAATTCTATATTCCAGTGAACGACGCTTTAAAATCTATTCAGCCGCCTCAGAGTAACCCGGACAAACCGAAAGAGGGCACAAATAAAAAAAAAGTTTGTTAGTGTTTTTGTCACTAGTAAAAACAAAATTATTTTGAAATCACAAACATTTACATCTTATAGTTCCCTATAAATAGAATGTCTTAAAACCACCACAAACCGATTGTTATTTCACCACGGAACTAGATCCGTGGCAATTTGTCATTACCTTCGCTTTGATAGCTAATTATATCTCATTAGTCAACAGCTCAGCTAATTAGTTAATGTAAATTAGCTTATTAACACACTCACCTGATTGATGTCACTTAAGTGACAATCTCAGCATATGACAAGACGGGAATACAGGACCTAAATGACCTCATTAAACCTGCCATTAGTATCAACTCAACAGAGAAGAGTAAATGCTGGTGTTGCGGGAATGTTCTAACGAGATACCACGGCCCCGGAACGTAAGTGTAATGTAGGAATATGGTGGGTTTTTATCAGTAGAAGTCTAAAGCCTGCAATACATGTTGGCAGAGCGTAGGCCAACGCGAGCGTTGGCAAATAGGTGCAAGGCAAAAAATAATGTCCACACGTTCGACAAGTTCGTCGAACGCCAATGCAGACGACCAATGTAGAAGAGGGTCTGTAGAGCTGCCCACACGTTGGCCGAGCGCAGGCGAGCGCCTTTGATTTGTGAAAACCGACACCGATCCGAAGTGAGGCAAGTGATCACGAGCAACGGCGAGCGATGACAAGCTGCACCAAATGAGCTCTATACACGTTGGCGCTGGCCTCCACTCGGCCAACTAGGCAAGTGACACCGAGCGATAGCAAGATAAGGCAAATATACCGTCTACATGTTGGTATTGGCCTTCACTCGGCAACGCAACGCTCGGCCAACATGTATTGCAGGCTTAACAATCATTTCCGCTCCACCCAGAGCGGGAGAGTCATTAGATGATTTTTACACCGAAAAAAAAACTAAAAAATTATTGTTTAAACGTCATGTCAAATTGTCGACCCTTCCGGGGTTGAAGAAATTTGCCAGGGTTGCGGATATTCTTGCGAGATACCGTGATCCCAGAAGGGCAACTCAAAGAACAGGGTGTGTTTTTAGTCAGTAGACGTCTGATCCCTTCCGTTCCATCCAGAGCAAGAGACTTGGTGATCTATTCTACGTAAATAAAATCATCATGTGCAAGCAATGATCTATTGAAGTGATTACTTAAAACGTTACTCCGACACATAATCGGCGAAACGTTGCTTGCAATTTTTGAATTTACAATCGGTAAAAAACCGATCGGTTTTTCACAGATTGTACAATCTGTTCCGTGAGTGTGCGCTCCTCCATCTCCCTTTCGCTACCGGTCTATTAGGTCCATACTTGGTTGATATACCGTCTTGTCGTTCCAAGCGCTTCTCCTTCACATTTATTGTGCGCAGCTAAAATGGGGGAATCTCTCCCAGCTTCTATGTTCCCTGCTGCTTATGACATTTCAGCCTTTGAAGCAAGAGTGAACAGGCATCTTTTGAGCTCACTCTTTCCATCGTAAACCTCATCTATCGCTTACCATCAGGCGAGATCGAGGTAAAGAGTGAGTTTATCCGGAATAAAAAAAAAACACTCGGAATTTAGTTTATATCGCCGTTGCATTAACACTCAAACCTAGAACAAATATATGTAAACCATAGAAACATATATTCTGGTATGGGAATGGAACCGGCGATACGCCATGCAGCAGCCAGTCGCTCAACCATTGCGCCGTGTTGTCGAAATCTACCTTTGTGAGGACTTTTTCTGCTAGAACGTAAAGTTGTATAAAATTACTAAATAAGACATCGGTAATTTATACAACGTGTAACGGAAACCCCATATCTATCCAAAAGGACTGAAGACAACATCTGGTATGGAGTCTCTATGCACAGTTTCAGCACTCTGCTCACAGCTCTGGTATCAATGTATTGAAATTTCTAATATGCTCCACACATATAGACATAGGATTAGAAAACCTTTGCCATATCGTTTGTTATCATCCAAAGAAGCCGTGCACTCGGTATGTATATACCCTTTAAATTACACGTTGTATATTGTCATCAAATTTTGATGAACGTTAATAGCATAACCCAGCAAAAATCTTTGAAAGTGTGTAAAAACTGCTTGTTATATTTCGAGGTTTATATTTCTTCATGAATTTAAGATTTAACTATCGTTAACCACAACTTCTGTTGTATTGTACAATTATTATTGTTCAAATATTTGTATGCCAGGAAATGGCAAAACATGAAAGCTTAAAAAAAATACTATGGTTTAAGTAAACAAAATATTCTTATTCACATGTCAACCTCCAACCAAGAACTCGGTAATGTGCTATTATGGGCTTTATGTTGTTATTTCAAATTTGGCATCTATAGACCGGAATACTTTCTAATCTTAGCAATTTTTTTTTAGATTTTTCCTAATGATATTTACAAAGTTATCATGACAGACATGATATTTTATGTATGTATAGAATTTTAGGTATTTTTTTTGGAACGAAGTTCCTTATTGCGCGTTGCGAAAGGGGGCTAGACGGAAAAAATTAAGACGAAAAGTTGTAACGACACTTTTTGCTATAGTAAGCTATTGCAAGCCGTGCGGCATGCACATGTTTCTCTGTCTGTCTCTCTCTCTCTCATTGAACCTACTGATTAAGTTTATATTACATTATATTTGTTAATAATAAAAAAATATTAATAAGTATAACTTAAAAAAAAATGTTATTACAATTCCTTCACTAATTAATCGAAAGGAACTTCGTTCCATCCGGGTGTCCCTTGACACCTCTAAGTTTTTTTTCTTAAATATTATTATCTAGGTTTTGAATAAAAGGAATTTCATATTAATGACACAGTGAACATTCCCCAAAAAATTGCTTCCATTTAATACATCAATGACTTCAATAATCATTCATAGATTTTGATTTTACGATTACCGAGTTATTGCTTGGGAGGATCGATGTCACCACCAACTCAGCTTTCTCTCTTGGTGAGAGAACTCCTGTAACGACTGTCAAAGATGTGCAAATGACAGCCTGGACCAACAGCTTGGGATGCCCACCCATCCATAGACTAACCTCGGCAAGACTTGCTTAACATCGTAAGTCAACCCTTACCACTGTTATAATAAAAAAATAAAATAAAAAAATAAAATAAAATAAAAAATATTTATTTCAGATATACGGAATCCATAGAATCTTTCTTCTTATTATTATAAGTATTACAAATATCTGGGTAAGTAATTTTTTTTTATACTTAATAGACTTACGTTTGACCACCATCTCACCTGATGGTAAGTGATGATGTGGTCGAAGATGAAGCACGCTTGCCTAGAAGTAACCTATTCAATCTTGATTCAAAGACCCCTAGGTTATAGCTATCAGGAAATACAGACTCCGGCAGGGAATTCTACTCCTTAGCCGTACGCACAATGAAAGTATTCCCAAAACGTTTAGTGCGTATAGGTGGGATGTCCACCATGTAACGATGGCGCATCGCCGTTTTTCTTGTAGTCCGATGATGGAATATTGTTATAGAAGAATTTTCTATTCAAATATTACGAGTAGAAAACTGACGAGATACTGTAATATATGCTCGTGTGTGTATTCTTTTAAAATAATTAAAAACTAGGCATTCATCAATTGGAACCAAATACCAATTAGAATCCGAAAATAATTAGCAATACGCTCCCATCGAGCGGCGACCGCGTCGCTATCCAAATTATCCGAAAACTTGATTAAAATTGGATCAGCAAACGGTAGCAAGCACAGAGCTAACATCAGACACTAATTAGTGAGAGTAATTAAACAGATTTAGAGCCAATTGTCGGCCATGTAGGATTGTAGGATGAGTCGGCTGGATCTGTGAGGCCTTTAGCTACTATTTGTGCCGATTTGTAGCTTAAAATTAGGTTGTTTTCGGGAATAACTGGTGTTTCCTGATGGCTAAATAATCAGAGGCCTTTAAGTCAAGAGTGAATAGGTTATTATTATTTATTTTTTCTTTACAAAGTTTTATTATGCTAGCTTTTAACAATGCTTACAATTTACAGCTAACTTTGTGAGGGACTGGTGCCTGATGTAGGTATGTACAACAACCTGTATTACAGGTGACCAGGACCCTCCCGCGGCTAGTATGCTACAAAGAGTTTAACATTTCGCAGCAAGCAAAAGTGGAAGCTAAGTTTAAACAAAAACAAAATTTAAAAACTAAATCTTACACAAGGTTGCTTCTAGGTAAGCTTTATCTTTGACCTCTTTGTGTTTTATTTAAAAAAAAAAGAGAAATTGCATTGCGGGTAAAATTTACATTACTAGCTTTCTTGTTAACCCCTCCAACTAAGTTGAATATTCGTGTACCTGGAGTGGGTTCACGCATTTAGTGTAATGGGTGGGGTCCGAACCCGGGACCTCTCGATTACAAGACCGACATCTTAACCATTAGGCCATTCACGCTTATGCTATGCTACGCTAGGCGGTCGACATGAGCCTATCAACAATAATCATAAAAGATAAACAATCGGAAACTTGAAATAGTGTGACGCGACGGATTATTGAGTCACTAGCTTCTACTCTCGGCTTCGCTTGCATAAATATTATTTTTCAACATAAATATGCCTATGTTACTCAGAAATAATGTAGTTATCTATTAGTGAAAGAATTTTTTAAATCTGTGTTGTAGATCCAGAGATAACTTGCTACAAACCTTCGGTCGATCGAAGCTACAAACTCACGAACTTTCCTCTTTATAATGTTACTAGCTGTGCCACGCGGTTTCACCCGCATTAATTAACATCTCAACAATACACACTTTCATTCCCTATTTTTAACCTTTCAAGGGTTGATTTTTGGAAAAGAAGTAGCCTGTGTTCGACCCTGGGTCTTCAATTATTTTTTTTCAATACAAATTTTATCCAAATCAGTATGATGGTTTAGCCGTGAAAGCGTAACAGACGGACAGACAGACTTTCGCATTTATGATATTAGTATGGATGAATAAAGATTAATAGAGATAAAATAATCAATTATTGTAGGTTTAGTGTCGCTTTGTTTGATGTTAAAGTACCTACCTCCAATTAGCAATTAATTCGTACAAACATACAAAAGTCGCGTGTTGTTCAGTTACATGTCATATACGTTAAAGGAAACGCCTTAAAGAACATTAACTTACTCTTCACACATGTGTTTCGTTTAAATTTCTAGTATATATTTTTGGATTGAATAAAATATAATAAACTGCTTACTTAGTACGTGCAAAATACGTAATAGATAATGGTTTGGCAGGTGAGACGAAGGTTTGACCTTCATTTCACCTGGTTTGGAGCTAGTTAGCGAGCCTATCTTTAATATAAACATCTTAAATCTTAGAGTTTTGGTAAAATCAGTTCAGTTTAGAAACACTGTGAGAAGTAAACAGTCCTAAACTCGTGGCTAAATAATTAAACTCAACATTTAAGTTAGACGACGACTTGCCTTCGTGATCCCAATAATAATTTCAATGTATTGATTTATTACTATGACATGGTACCTACTGAATAATTTTTGATATTGTATTTTATAATCCTTGACATTATAATAATAATGTTTGACATTGTATTTAATAATTCTTGACGTAATAATAATAACTTTTGACATTGTATTTGATAATAGTTAACGTTTTCCTTGATATTGTATTAATTGGTTTAATTTTGACACAATATTCTAGCTATTCTTTAAATATTTGTACGTAAGAAACAGCAAAATATTATGGACACTATATCATATACATATAATAACTTTATAATAATATTCTAACAAATAAATAAATATATCTATCTATCTAATCCTAACAGCATTTCGAAGTTTGGGACATACCCTGTGCATAGATTATGAAAACCGTCAGGGCTGGAGCGAACTGTGAACGAGATAAAATTGTAAAACGAAGAATACAGGGTTAAATGTAAAACACTGAAAACCTCTCAAGACTATGTTACTAACATCATAATCAACAAGTTTTGTTCTATGACTTTTAAGAATTCGTCATATTTTAGTTCACCAGATTTTCATACAAAAATAAAAATATTTAAATTGAACGCCCTAAATGTTACGAACTCTATGCGAAGCAAAAGAAAGCAATTTATATTATCGCTTTCTTTTTCTTTGCATAGACGCTACATGCGTTTAGGGCGTTCAATTTAAATTTTTTTATTTTTATATGAAAATCTGGTGAACTAAAATATGACGAATTTTTAAAAGTCATAGAACAAAAGATGTTGATGTTAGTAACATAGTCCTGAGATGTTTTTGGTGTTTTACAATTAACCCTGTATAGACCGAACGATAAGCCAAACAGACTACCTGTAAACAAGTAAAACTATTTGGCTCCTATTTTGCTACGTCATTGGCACCTACATACCATTAACATACGTGCAATAAGCATAAAACTTTTTAGAATCAGTTGGCAGAGGCAACTCATAAATTGCACAATACTTCAACGATGTCTGCATATATTTTTTTTTTTTTTTTTTTTTTTTTGTGTGTGGCTTCTCGCAGGTCAACCTCTGAGGTTGTCGGCTGCTTAACCGGACTTGCCTGTGGTTGCCTTAATTAATAATTTAATTAAAGCCTCCAGCCAGGGCTTATTAAAAAACTTACAAACTAGGCGACTACACGCTAAGGGCACCCCCTGTGGGGTACGGACCTCGGCTTAGGGCGTCGCAGGGGAGGGCAGCTAGGGACAGGCTGGATCATATCATTATTATTATTAATAAGGGAATTTAAAGCTACTGGCTCAGCGTCGCGGGCTGGCTCTGGCAAGGGTCGGGGTGGACTATTACGGGGACGTCGCGGTGGGCCTCGGCGGCGAGGACGGAAGGACGGTCGGTTTTTGTGTTTGTGTGCCACTGTACTTGTTTCCCTACGGGTCTCTTGGAGCAGGGTGATTGCGTCATCGGGATTGACTAGGGTATGCCTTGGTCGGCGAATCTTAGAGATACGCGAGGGTTCGTATTGGGCGGCCGATACGATAAGGGGATTCCTATGTTGGATTGAAATTTCAAAGAAACGCTTGGAGACACGTTTCATGAACTGCTGGATGGTGGGCATCTTGAGATCTACGTGAAGAAGCTCATTTCGAACATAAAAGGGGGCTCCCGTGACTCTACGGAGGAATCGGTTTTGGAGGGTCTGCATCTTGTGGAGGAGGTAGGGCTTTGCATGTGCGAAAACAACGCAGGCGTAGGTCATGATGGGACGGATGACCGCGGTGAAAATACGCAGCTTGCACCTGAGTGATAACTTGCTGCGAGAGCTAAGAATAAAGTGGAGCCTACCTAGAGCGAAAGCGGCGCGCGAACGTGCCTGCTTTATGTGCTCAGCGAAGGAGAGGTGTCTATCGAGGACCACGCCTAA
The DNA here is from genome assembly GCA_943138885.2 of Tholera decimalis. Lineage (NCBI taxonomy): Eukaryota > Metazoa > Arthropoda > Insecta > Lepidoptera > Noctuidae > Tholera > Tholera decimalis. The sequence goes on from OW964559.2 coordinate 42,903,441, forward strand.
GTATTTGGCTTGCTTTTCCCAAGGGATCGGCTTGCCGTACATGGTAATCGGACGGGGGGAGGGTGGGTTTATCCGCGGTTTAGAAAAGAGGACTGCCTGGCTTTTATCTGGATTGACTTCGATTCTCCATTTCCGGAACCACTTGGCCAGAGTGTTTGCGGAAGTTTGGAGAGTGCGAGCGATGGCATCGGGTTTAAGACCGGTATAATAGATAGCCGTATCGTCGGCGAATAGGGCTAGCTGGGTATTTTTATGCTTGGGAATATCACTAGTGAATAGCGTGAAAACGAGGGGGGATAGTACGGAGCCTTGAGGAACTCCTGCGCGAATGGGATGGGGGGAGGAAAGCTCCCCCTCAATTCGATAACGAAAGGTGCGATTCGATAAAAAGTCCCGTAGGATGAGCACGAGACGGTCAGGCACGCCGAGTTGGTATAGCTTATAGATTAAGCCATTGTGCCAGACTTTGTCGAACGCTTTCGCTATGTCGAAGAATAAGGCTCCCGTTATTGCGCCCCGTTGGAAGCCGGCGCTGACGTGTTCTACGATGCGGTGGACTTGTTGGATACATGAGTGTTCGGTTCTAAATCCGAACTGCTCATTGGGTATTAGACTCTTTGCTTCGGCAAAATCTTTGAGCCGCTTATATATAAGCCTTTCATAGATTTTACCGAGGACGTTGAGTAAGCTAATGGGACGGTAGCTAGACGGGTCAAACTTGGGCTTGCCTGGTTTGGGAATACCTATGACGGTGGCCTGTTTCCAGGTTGTAGGGAACATATTATTGCTCAATGCGCCATTGAAGATGGCAGTCATTAGCACTATAAGCTGGGCGGGGAAAAGTTTGAAAACCCTATTGGTGATGCCGTCGGAGCCAGGGGCTTTTCGCGGTTGGAGACTTTTAATGATATCCTGGACCTCATCAGGAGTGATGGGGGCCAGTGGATTATCGGGATCTTCGACGGGCGGAAGGGAAGTTCTACGTTCGACTTCGGCGTTCACCATATCGAGGTGGGCTTGGTCTACTGGTTGAGAGCTGGGAGAACATTGGGACTCTAGGCTGTCGGCTAGGCATTCTGCTTTTTCAGAGTTATCGAAGGCGACACTCTTATCGGGGCGAATGAGAGGAGGCATTGTGGCCTCTTCAGTGGATCGTAACTTCCTCTGAAGCTGCCAGAAGGCAAGATGCGTGGGCTCAAGTTCACTCAGCATCTTGTCCCAGCTCGCATTACGCTGCTCGGCAATGCGTTTCCTTACAGCACGCTGTAAGTTGCGCATGTGAGCTTTGTTTGCGGCGCAGGGAAAAGCGCTGTACGCACGGATGGCTGCGTTCTTCTCGGTTATCAGATTCCGTACATCTTCCGGGAGTTTCCAGCGGTGGCCTTCCACTACAGGAACTTCCCTTGAACAATCGTTCAGGACGGATTGTACGTGATCTGTAAGCGAGTCGATCGCCGCCGTCGTGTCAGCGACTGAGACTATGTGGTCAGGAATGGTGTCCAATTGAGGCGACGTGGTGGATTTCAGTTTTTCACTTACTTTCCTCCAGTCGGTGATCAATTGGGTCGGAGGAGGTTGGGTAGGATCATGGTTACCCGAGCGGGAACCTAGGTGTAGGATAACGGGACGGTGATCCGAGTTGAGCTCGTGAAGCGCTTCTATGGAGTGTAAATGGAGGTTTACATTCTTTAGGAGCGCCACATCGAGGACATCGGGGTTATGGTTGGGGTCGTGTGGGTAGTGGGTGGGAGTCATCGGAGCGATGACGTCATAGTTTAGGGTCGCGCCTAGGTTATACACGATTCTGCCTCTGGCATTTGTCGTGTTGCTGTTCCAAGCGGGGTGTTTGGCGTTGAGATCGCCCGCTAGTAAGACGGAGTCACTCAGGCCAAAGAGAGTCGTGAGATCGCTGGTGAGCGCGATAGGATCGTCTGAAGCAAGAGACGCGACCGATGGTGGGGGATGGTAGGCAGAGATGATGGTTATCGGGGGATGACCAGTCATGCCTAGTCGACAGGCAGAGTACTCTAGGTGAGAGAGAGGCGCGGGTGGGGTCAGAGGGATGCAGTATAACTCCTTCCTATAATAAATAAGGGTACCGCCGCCGTGGCAGCGTGTTCTGTCATTGCGAACTAGACGGTAATTCGCAATTTTGGGGTCAGCGCGGTGGGGTTTCAAAAGGGTCTCCTGTATAAGGAGGACGTCTAATTGGTGGTCGCGGAGGAATTTAGTTATTTCGGCGCGTTGGTTGAAAATGCCATTGGCGTTGAAAAAACCTAATTTGAGGGATCGAGGCCTAGTGTGGTTTGTGCGTTGGGAATCCATTGGATCAGTCCATCGCATCCATCTGGTCGAGGCCTAGCACGACATCACTGTGTGTGCTGAATATTTGGCTGTACATTGCCGTCGTAATTTTGCCGTTATTCTGCTGCTCGGCAGCCAGAAGGGCATGGCGGAGAGACCTGGCTTGGCGGGTCATAAATATTCTATAGTGGCGCAGTAGAGTCTGGCCGCAAGACTCGCCGTGCGCGGGTGAGGGATTGGGCGGTTGTTTGGCTGCAGGAGCAGCAGTGGTTTGAGGCTCGGGTTGGGGACTGGCTGTGGCCTCTGGAGCCACGGCTATAGGCAGGATCTGCGCTGCGATGGGTATATCCATCAGTGCCTGCAAAGGTTTGGCAGTGGCCAAGGAGGGAAAGGCTTTTTCGTGGTTTAGCCTGTTCCACGGCGATGGTCTCTGAGGAGCGAGACGTTGGGGAATTTGAGAGGAAGGTGCCTCTCTTTGTTGGTGGGCGTTGGTGCGCTTCGCTAATTTAGGAGCGAGTTTGGGGGCTTTGGGACAGCCGTGGTAGTTTGCCGGGTGACCGGTCTGGCCGCAGAGAACGCAGCTGGGTGGTTTCGAACAGAGGGTTCGGTCTTTGGGCCGAGGGCAGTCCGCAGTGCTGTGCTCGCCCAGACACTTGACGCATCTGGGAGTCGCATAGCAGTTGCTCTGCGCATGGCCATACAGTTGGCAACGGTGGCATTGTCCCACTGTTGCGGTTTTGTAGGGCTTTTCAATTGAGATACCGGATAGGGAGCAAATGGACTTAATCTTAAAAATCGGGTGATGACCTTCGGTTGGTTCACAAATGACAAGAACCATGTCGTACAATTCACCGCCTCTCGCTTTATGTAAGCGATGGACGGCGATCACTGGTATACCTTGATCGGCAAGGTCGTCTTTAATATCCTGTACTAGGATTTCTTTAGGGACACGTTTAATAATAACACGAGTGGGCGTGTCCTCGGGGAAGGAGAAAGTGTGAAAGGAAATATTCCTTTCACGGAGGGCGCGATATAGTTCTCTATAGTCGTTCGACGTAGGGACGGTGACTTTAATGCCATTTTGGCAGGCACGGGCGTTTGTGTAGTTGATCTTTCGATCAACACACATCTTGGACACATCAGTCCATTTACCCTTGTCCTGGATGTAAAAGGGGGGCGGAGGGCGTTGCTTCCTTTGGGCTGAGGAAGTTTGGGCTATCGGGCTGGGGGGACGACTATTCTGCGCGCGAGCAGAGGTAGTTGGGACGGGGCTAGCGGGTCGAACGGGCGTTTGAGTTGGGGACGGGGGCGACGCGGTGGTCTTTTTGGCCTTGCTGGCCTGGGAGGTTTTCCCTTTCTTCCTCTTGCCACCGGTGACGACTTGAAAGTCGTCTTCCGAGGACGAGGGGCATGATGACAAATCATTGTCGGAGTTGTTATTGGACACTGGTTCGGTGGTGTCCATTTCACGGAATTCAACTGCAGCGCACACCTGCGCGGCGTCCATTGTTTTATGAACAATGGGATTAGTAGGTGGGCCGGAAACAATGGATGATTTCGGGAATTGGGCGGTCGGCACGACATTGTCGGCGGGCGGGAGCGATAGAGGGCTATCTACCTGGAAGTCGTTCGTTGTTCGATGAACAATGGGATCGGAGTTGATAAACACTTCCGTGAATTGACCAACCGGAATGCCTTGATCAGCAAGCGGGGGAGATAATGGGCTGTCAAGTCAAAGTGAGTCACTAAAATCAGCAACGTTGGCTTCGGTAGCCGGAAGACAGTTAGCGATTTCACGCTGGATTATTCCGCCATATTTGGCGGAAATAGCAGGGTTTTCCTTAAGGATTTTTAGCAATATCTCCAAAATATTGGAGTTTGCCATGATTGGCGAATGGATCAAAAATTCAATGGGGAAATTTTGGAGATTTCTCTCCCGCGGGGGACCTATTTAAAGCCTAACTGACCTAACTCCCCGGATGGATGGGTCCGGGGATGTGTAACCCTCCCAGTCGGGTAGAGACTGGGAGGTGAGTACCTAATGGTGAGCCCTAAGCTTGTAACCGGTCGCCAGTCTTATTGTGCGAACCGGGCCCTATTGGGTCTAGTGCGAAGGGGTAGACACACCCAACCGACACTAGGTGTGTAGCTGAAAAGGAAACTCAGTAACTATGTTTGACTAGGAGATCCCCCAAGGCCAAAACCTAGCACTCGACTCCAATTGACTGCTTCACCCGGAAGGGGATCAGCGGGTGCGTCGGGTCAGCACCCCCTTGGTATTGTTGACACCGTGAGGTTTCCAACCAAGGACCACGAAACTGTGGTTTTACCCTGAAGGGGCCAAACAAAATTGTTTTTGACGATACTCTGTTATAGAAACAAAATATCCTTCACTGCCTTGAAAAAGGCGGTTCCGGATCGGGAGTTGTAGTCGGCGACTACGAATGACGTCACGACGAGCGCGACGAAGCGATGACACAAACACAGAACGATCGAGAGCGCAGAGCGGCACGACCGTCTCGGGCGAGCGTCGGGCGGAGAGTGACGATGTCTGCATACCTACTATCCTGTTTTATAACTGACTTCAAAAAAGGAGGTTCTGTGTCGACCAGTATGTATGTATATATGTACCTATATTTTTAACGGAATCAGACATCCAATAAAACAATATTTAAGGTTATTTCTTTGTAGTGCAAGTCTTTTTTGTAAGTTTTGAAGTCGGTTCTAGTTTTTGTAAAATAAAGTTATTTTTTACTGTACGTAATTACCAAAGAGGAGCTCTTGGCTAAATAATAACACCCGCACGGATCTATCTTTAAAGACTTCCCGTAGTTGCTCCCTGTTTTTTTTTCGGGTGAGAAAATCATTGATTGAATTCTCCCGCTCTAGGTGAAGCGGAAGGGAGTGTCTGACTTCTATTAAAAACCCAGGGTGGGTTTTTAATCAGTGGTTGCTTCATCTGCCCGTGCATTCCGGGGCTGCGGTATCTCGTGAGAACATTTCCGCAACCCCAGCGAGGTCGGTCCATGGGAGGGTGAATTAACATAATACAATTCTTCCGTGCCTTCGAAAATACTTTGGTCTCGGCAGTCATTTGGACATATTTGTCAGACGTTGAGGGTAGTCAAAAGCCAGAAAATCTGTGACCAGTCTTGCTAAGGGGTATCAAGTTATCCAGCAACTGGGTCCTGAAGCCATGTTTAAAAATAGATTATATTTAGATAGATACTAGCTGACCCGCCACGACTTCGTTCGCGTGGTATCTTACCCCTACCCAACCGATACCACTACCCCTATCCTACATCGGTAGGATAGGGGTAGTGGTATCGGTAGGGTTTGGGTAGGGTAGGGTATCGACCCTACCTTACCCAAACCCTACACTACCCCTACCCTACCAATACCCTACCCCTACCCTACCGTACCGTACCCTACCCCTACTCCTACCCTACCTTTACCCTACCCTACCCCTACCTGAGACCTTTCCTACTTTTTTTTTCATAAGAACCTTCTCCTGACAAAACCAAACACAACAAAAAAGATTCAGCCAAATCTGTCCAGCCGTTTTCGTGTTTTGCGCTTAGCAACACATTTAGCGATTCATTTTTAACCGACTTCAAAAAAAGGAGGTTTACAATTCGTCCTGAACATTTTTTTTTTTTTATGTATGTTACCTCATAACTCGGAGATGGCTGGACCGATTTGGAAAATTATTTTTTTGCTTGAAAGGGTATACTTTCTAGTTGGTCCCATTGTCGTCAGGTTTGGATCTGATGATGGGATCATGGAGAAATCGAGGGAACTCTTCAAATATTATAGGCACACCTATAGCGTTTTGGGTATTTCTTATAGTATCTTGTGCAGTTGCTCTCGAAAAGCACCATTTGAGGAAGTGGAACGGATGATGAAGACCCTAGATGGCCACCGAAACTACTCAATAATCAGTATTTCGTTGATTGCGATTAGATTACATGAATATGGATGTTAAGCACTTTATGCTCATCACAATGCATATGGTGAAGTAGAGCTGATGGTGATGTACCAGGAGAACTCCTCAAAAATGAACGGCTCTGCACCGGGAAAAGCAATATTTTGTTAAAGGTGATAAGTAGTTGACATTTTGGCTTTTGTAACTAGATAAATTACAAACCGAACCACTAAAAAGCGTGAAAAAAAATTTTTAGCAAAAAATAGAACCGACTTCCATATAAAAACACTACAAAGGCAAAAATAACTTTAATTTCGGAAGGCGGTGTCTTTAGTTTTGTATATATTTTCGTTTTTGACACCGCCTTCCATCCGTTTTTATATGGAAGTCGGTTCTATTTTATGCTAAAAATTTTTTTTTATTATATAGAGATACTCTTTATTGTACACCATAACAGAATTAAATAAGAACTTAAAAACTACAAAGAGTATGTTACAATCGGCGGTCTTATCGCTAAAAGCGATCTTTTACCGACAACCTTTGGATAGATTTGACACAGCAGGAGAAAATAAATACGCGGGTAGTCCATAGTGTACTATTCACTTATACAACGTGTAATTTAAAGGGTATATACATACCAAGTGCACGGCTTCTTTGGATGACAACAAACAATACAGCAAGGGTTTTGTAATTCTATGTCTACATGTGTGGAACTTATTAGAAATTTCAATGCATTGATACCAGAGACCGAATTTTTCAAATTAAGAAGAACGAAGAGAATTATCGTTTTATTGGCAAGTGACGTGGAAAGTGATGACTCTCATTGTGCTGTGACACGTTTGTTATTATTGGTATTCAAGAAACATACAAAACCAACAATTTGGGTTCAATTCTGTGAGTCACTCATTTTGAGCTGAAACTTTGCATAGAGACTCCATACCAGATGTTGTCTTCAGTCCTTTTGGATAGATATGGGGTTTCCGTTACACCTTGTATACAATACATAAGTAATAACCTACATACACAGTACACACACACACATATATGTATATATATATACATAAAAAAGCTGGGATATAAAAAATACAAACAAATTAAAGAGAGAGATAGAGATCTTTTACCTTAATTTGTATTTGAGCAACCAGCAGTAATAACCTACTTACATAATGTCGATACAATGTTTATATTTAAGATAGTTTTATGTAAGTTTCTCTTGTTTAAGTGAACATTATATGTTCATTTGAGAAATAAATTACTTTAAACCGATGTCAATCATAAGTACTTCGGTTAAGCTTTGGTTTCCTAGGATAGCGGTGCCGTCATATAGCGGCCGTAATACAACGGTGAATGACGTCACTAGAACGTTGTCTATGTAAACAAAATGGCGTGGTTTCCTAGAGAGCGGTAACTGACACCGTACCGTCAAAAAGCGGTGCCGCCATTTGCATGACGGCCGTCTTGTCGGTGTCAGATGATTTTGTGAACGTTTCATTGATAGCGATGAAGCAGTGTGTTAAAACGGTTGTGGAACTTTCCACATGTCACCGTAAAGACGGCCGCCTTTTTGCGTCCGTAATATTACGGCCGCTATACGACGGCACCGCTTGCTTTCCTAGGAAACCAAAGCTTTAGACTAAAATCCGACCAAAATAGTTGAGTAATGGCTAAACAGACGACGATGACGTCTTTACAGCGATTGTAATTCATTTTTCTTCGCAGTAATTACATAAAAATACATTTATCAATTATATATAAACATTAAAATATACAATTTATCTTCCAACGTAACGCACAATTATTGTCCCAGAACAACTCACAAACTCGCAATTTAGCAGAAAAAAACAAACACACTGAGTTTTTTATACTTTATTCCGATCGAACATAATGCCTAAGGGTGGTTGTTTGATCTCAAATATCGTTTTACAGTGCTTAACAATGTTACAACAACACGAGTCAATTTGCTAAAACAAATCAATGTTTAAATTGAATTTCAGAAGTTTATGTTACGTTTTATTTAGATTTTGTAACAAGATATTCAAAGTACAAGCACCTACGCATATTTAAATAATACTTGCTGTGATTGATCCAAAGTGGGAGACAAGTGAGTTAATTCTTTTCGGATTCAAAGCTCCAGAGCCTTGAACACCGACGACGAGTTGCAAGTCTATCGGTTTTCTATCGGTTACATTTCGGAGAGTGAGCGATGAAATTACACAATCTAATTCCGCCAAGCTCTTTCCGTCATCGGACTACGCGACGAACGACGAAGCGCCATCGTTACATGGTAGACATCCCACTCATACGCACAAAACGTTTTGGGAATAACTTCATTGTGCGTACGGCTTATAAGGAGTGGAATTCACTACCGGAGTCTGTTTCCCAATAGCTATAACCTAGGAGTCTTTAAGTCAAGAGTGAATAGGTTACTTTTAGGTAAGCGTGCTCCATCTTCGACCACACCATCACTTACCATCAGGTGAGATAGTGGTCAAACGCGAACCTATTTTCAGTAATTAAAAAAAAGTACTTACCCTCTTTTTCAGGAGTAAAATCATCAAATTCTTCTTGACGTAGACTTCACCCATTCTGGGTGGAACGGAACGGAATGTCAGATATTTACTGACCCACTCTATTCCTTGACTAGTGTCTGCGTTCCGGGACGTAGTCCAATCGCAGCCCGTCATTGGCGGTGAAAGCTTTTTGAGGCGCGTCTGAATAATAATAATAACAATACGTGCCGTCGATCCGGGCCTGGTTCCTACCGGACGGTGAGCGCTGCTCGTTGTCTGCAAACATGGGCTTGCCCGGATCCGGGGCGTCTCTCGCAGTGGTTGGGCGGGAAAAAAGAGTCTCTTCTTCCTTGCATCCGAAGTCAATACATTGTACAGTTTTTACAGATCATTGACAATAGTAGAGGTTTTTAGAAAACCGAAAGCTTGAAAACAGTTTGCCAGTAGAATACTGATATCCAGCTCCATTTGGCTGTCGGGGTTGATTATACTAACACTATTAACAAAAGTTTCAACATTGTTTTTATTTTATTTTTGTTGATAGGCGTTTGATCACTATCTCATCAGATGTTTAGCGATGATTTGGTCGAAGATGAAGCACGGCCACCTGAAAGTAACATATTTACTATTGACTTAAAGACTCCCAGGTTATAGCTATCAGGAAACACAGACTCCGGCAGAGAATTCCATTTCTTAGCTGTACGCAGAATAAAAGTCCATCTATGTATTTACTATTTATATTTGTTGCTCCTTATTCGTGAAAATGTACATTTTATACTATTCCCGCCATATTTCACTTCGGTTCAAAGACCTGCCGATACATCATAGCACTTGTTTCTTGTTTTCCTTTGCGTGATAAACAAACATACGTTATACCAGCCGTCTGTCTATTCCGATGATCGACGTTCAATGTTAGCGCGCCGATAGCGAATGCATCGCTTATTCGATTTATATGAACACGAACAGGCGATTGGTCTTTTATTGGTAAGTTTATGGTAACTTAAATACTTAGGCAAATACATATATTGACATAATTTCAATCATAAACAAGTGATCGTTCTAAAAATTAATGAAACGGTAGTCAAAAGGTACGGGTTTGTATATTAAAAAATGTGATATTTTGAGCAGTTTGTATATTTAAAAAAATGTGCTCAAAATTCCTTTTTTTTTTTTGACAGTCAGGGTGGGAGGGACTGTCAGACTTTTACTGACTAAAATCCACGGTGTTCCTTCAATAACCCTTTACGTACCGGGGTCACGGTAATGGGATAAGTCCCACGACCCCGGCAGGCTTCGGCCCTCTGCAGGGGGGGCCTCGTCATGTTGCTGACGCTCTTTGACAAGACGAGGCCCCCCCTGCAGAGGGCCGAAAATGACTACGTTGTATTTTTATCATATCAGTTATTATCTTGGCCTTTTCCCATATATGTCGAAGCCGGATCTCGTCTAACCGGACGGATGGGTGACCATCCAGAAACTGACCACAGCAAGGATCGCTGCACTTTTATTTAGCCACAAGCAAAAATTCCTAGTTTTACAGGATGAAGTCCTTGAGCGGTAGCCTTTAGGTCTTATGGCGGACATTTGCGTTACAGTTGTGTATGAAATAAATAAATGTGCTCCAAACTACTGCGTTGAATGTGTTCAACTAATATTACTTGCCTAAAACCGAAGTTATTAAGGTACATTTTTTATTGAGCCTCAATCATGATGGGAACTTCTAATATTCAAGCTTCTTTAAGCAAAGTTGACGCCTCGTTCTTTACAATCGTTTTCCTGCAGCTACACCCCGCAGTGAGCAAGAAAACATTTTAATTGCAAAACTTGCGCGACCTCATTAGCGACGCTCATAATTAATTATTTATTGTGCCTCTTGCTGGATTGCCGGATCCGTGTTTTTCGAAACAATTTTACTGAAAAAGTTTTTGTACAATTTATTTTGGAGTCTCTTTTGTTTTTTGCTTATTTTAATTCTCTTATTTTTTTATTGTGTCGGAATCTTACATCGGTGTGCTAGAATAGCGAAAACTGCTTTCTAATTGAAAGTACACGATAGATTCGATTAGCTCTTCGTTTTCTTAAAATGGAATTATAAAATTATCATTACTAGCTTCTGCGCGCGACTTCATTCGCATGGGTAGGTTTTCCCATGTAAATCCCAATTCCGTCGGAATTTCCAGATAAAAAGCCTGTGTGTTATTCCAGCATGTCAACTATTTACTTACCAAATTTCATTCATATCCGTTCAGTAGTTTTTGGGTGAAAGAGTAACAAACATCCAGTCATCCATCCACACAAACTTTCTCATTTATAGTGTAAGTAAGATTGCTTCTGCCAGTGGCTTTGCTCGCGTGAATATATTTTCCTTCAACAGTACATAAAATCTGAAAAAAAAGTGACGCCAAAAATCCTATTGATCCTTTTTTTTATTGATAATAGGCTCGCGTTTGACCACCATCTCACCTGATGGTAAGTGATGATGTGGTCGAAGATGGAGCACGCTTGCCTAGAAGTAACCTATTCACTCTTGACTTAAAGACTCCCAGATTATGGCGATCAGGAAACACAGACTACGGCAGAGAATTCCACTCCTTAGCCGTACGCACAAATCCATTGCTCCTTTTGGACATAAAAGACACCCGACCAACGAAAGACACGTCATATTCGCATCTATAATAATATTAAAATGGACGATCTATCTAGTACCTACCTACTGACTTCCTTACTTAAAGAATAATGGCAGATACTCTATAAATCATTGTCCCACTCAACAAAAGTCATTTACTAGCATGCAATATGCAGCATCTTATTGTATATTTATTACTGATAACTAAATATTTGTCCTGAAACCTGTAAAACTTGCGGTTTTCATTTAAAAATAAAAACAATAGTTAATGACATTGATTTATAGGTTAGGTGGTGTAGCTATAATATAATTGTTAAAATAAATGTTAGAATTATGGTAACCTAGGAGAGATTCTGTTATTAAGTAGGTAGAAAGTTAGTGAGTAAAGTCGTCGGTCGGAAAAACAAAAAGCAAAATATTAGTTTGAGGCACGAAAACACAACCGAAACGCATATAGAGATGAATTATATTTTATTATTGACACCGACAGCTAACTTGAGCGCTTCAAAACGTTCGTTACACAAAATTCAGAACTATGGTTGTAATAGTTTTTTGAATTTCATAATTATTTGCAATTTCATCTTTAACGATTTAAACAACTTCATATAATATTTTATGTAAAATAATATTTGTTTTAAAGTTACCATCTTATATTTTTAGTTTTGTATATGCGTTTTATGTAACGCAGATGGTTATCAGAAAATAGGAAATGACAAAAAATAATTTCCTGGACTGAATTCCTTTTTTCATAAAATTGTAAACCGCAACTTTAAAAGAAAAACAATTTATTATGAAAAGGTTCTTTATTCATCACAATTATTTTCATCGTTTTACTTTTTCTGTAAATGATAACCATGACTGGTCAGGACTCGGCATTGTCATTTTAAGACACGGTTAAGACTGTATCAAACGCTGCATTCATATCAAAATTCGTCTGACTTTCAAAGTTAAAAGAGTTTGACAAATACGGATTAATAAGTGACCAGTGATATTAATTTTAAATGATTTAAGTGCCAATAGCCTAATGGATAAGGTGTCGGAATTGTGATCGAAAGGTCGCAGGTTCTAATCCCACCCATTACATTATTGTCGTGAACCCACTCCAGACAAGCATATTTAGCTTAGCTGGAGGGGTTAACAAGAGTGCTAGTAATGTGAATTCTACCTTAATTGCTAGTTAAGCGGTATAATAAGTCACAAATATATATATATTTACGTGTCCTTTTTGTCACAAGCCGAATGAGTCCAATATGTCCTAACTACCCAGAAAACAAACAACAAACCACTCAGAGGCTAACGTCTCTTTTAATGTCCATACAATTAGTTTAATGGTCAAAACATACGGTATAATGGTAAGAACTATGTTGGTAAATGTCTGAGGTGGTATTTTGAGGAATACACCACTCAGATTTGAGTGGACAGAAATACAGTAATTTGCCAGTTAGCATGAAGGTACTTGGAACTTTAATAAGCTAAATGATGCAAAGAAAATAGCATTTTTTATCGTTTCGCCACCATCTCACCTGATTCCCAGGTTTTTAGCTGTTAGGAAATACAGATTCCAGCAGGGAATTACTCTCGTTAGCTGTACGCACAACGATACTATTCCCAAAACGTTTTGTATGTGTAGGTGGGATGTCTACCAAGTAACGATGCCGCATCGACGTTTGTCTTATAGTCCGATGATGAAACGGGCTATTAGAGATATTTTGGTGCTCCGCATAATACATATGTTCGAGCTAATCCCTATTAATCTTATAAATGTGAAAGTAACTCTGTCTGTTTGTCTGCTACGCTTTCACGCTTAAACTACTTTGCCGATTTTGATGAAATTTTGTACAGGTATAGAGTTGACCTTGGAAATGACATAGGCTACACTAAAGACATCATATTCCCGCGTAATGTCGTCGCATAGTCCATGCGGGCGAAGCCACGGGCGGAAGGCTAGTTAGTTATATTAACTACTTAACTAGTCCTCACATTAAAAAGACCTAATAAATGAGAACTATGACGATATTTTTATAATTTATTTTAATAAAAACTCTGCCCCTCACTAAGAATTACTCCTACATCGTGGCTGAATTACAATTATCCAGACCCGTAATAACTGTTTATTGGCCAGCATTGGTTCCAATACGGGAATCAAACCCGAGCGACGCAGTGCAGCAGGCCATCTCTTAACCACTGTCCGAACCATGCGCCGAACAAATCAAATATTCACATTTTCAATTCAGAAATCGGGAGTTTGGTTTTAAAAATATTCCTTTCATTTAAAATATCTTCCAGATCTTTTTACATTGAAAGTGCTTGTGCAACATAATGCAAAATCCGTTCTCGTATAAACGAAAAAGGTTACTCAAACAGCGCATAGCTTACCAAAATTCTCGTGAACCATTGCAAAAATATTATCCATACCAGCTTCATAAAATATTTTCGTTTGTCCGGCAAAATATCATTTTCCTCTGAATATGCTGACTTGCAGGTTTTAATAGGTGTACACTTCACACGCCTGTATATTATACAGGGCGTGCCAAGTTGCCGGCAAGCTTGGCAAAGCTCTCTTATTGTAGCACCATGTGCTTTAGACAGATTTTCTTTTTTATATTCAGGTAACGTTAAAACGATATTGTAAGGGTGGTTTTGAACGCAGAAAATTGTACAACATTATTTTGTTTGCAAATGCTTTTCGTTTTTGTCGCTTTTATTGCTATCGCTAGCTTTTGCTAACAGCTTCTATTATGAATAACTAAAAATTAACACACTCCAGCCGGGATTACGGGAATATTCAAACGAGATACCGTAGCTTGGGAACGTAAAGGCATCTAAAGGAACAGTGTAAACGTTTTGTAAAAAAGTCTAACAGTTCGGTTTATTATAATTGACATATTATTATTGGGATGAGTAGTGATTATGATGTAATTTATACAAAGTAAAGTGCTCGCGTATGTTCGAATCTACGACCGCCAAATCGCCAGTCGTGCATGTAAACACTGAGTCACCAGGACTCTACAACGTGTAACGGGAACCCCATATCTATCCAATAGTACTGAAGACAACATCTGGCATGGAGTCTCTATGCAAAGTTTCAGCTCAAAATAAGTGACTCACAGAATTGAACCCAAATCTTTGGTTTCGTATGTTTCTTGAATACCAGTAATAACAAACGTGTCACAGCACTATGAGGGTCATCACTTTCCATGTCACTTGCTAATAAAACGATAATTCGCTTCGTTCTTCTTAATTTGAAAAATTCGGTCTCTAGTATCAATGTATTGAAATTTCTAATAAGTTCCACACATGTAGACATAGGATTACAAAACCCTTGCATATATCGTTTGTTATCATCCAAAGAAGCCGTGCATTTGGTATGTATATACCCTTTAAATTACACGTTGTATATGCGACCGTACTTTTTTTTTCTTGGAAAATATCATCGTATGACTCCTGCCACTCTGGTTGGGCCGTAAGAGAATGTCAGACTTCCACTAATTAAAAACCACTTAATTTTTTCAACTGCGCTTGCGTTCTGGGGCGGCGTTACGTCGGTAGCATACTCTCATAGCCTAGGCATAGTGCCATGCTTTTTACTAAATAGTTAAGAAACAAAACTTAAATGAAATCTTGCCAAAGAGATCTCAAGAGTATGATATCCTGTGTGTTTTCACGCTTAAAACAAAACGAAAGGAAAAATATGAATATACAGGGTAAATTGTAAAACACCGACAACCTCTCAGGACTATGTTACTAACATCATAATCAACAACTTTTGTTCTATGACTTTTAAAAATTCTAGTCTATACGAAACAAAAGAAAGTTATTTATACTATCGCTTTCTTTTGCTTCGCATAGACTTTGTAACATTTAGGGCATTCAATTTAAATATTTTTATTTTTGAATGAAAATCTGGTGAACTAAAATATGATGAATTTTTAAAAGTCATAGAACAAAAGATGTTAATGATGATGTTAGTAACATAGTCCTGAGAGGTTTTCGGTGTTTTACAATTAACCCTGTATACTAACATTTGCGCGAAGTTAAAACATTACCTCCTTATTTTGTCAGGTAAAAGCCTATAACCTTCCTCAAACTTAAAGCTTTTTCCAATCCAAATCCACCCAGTACTTTCGAAGACTAGCGCGTTTAAACAAACAAACAAACTTTGCCGCTTCATAATGATTATTATAATTGAGACTATTACATGCCCACTGCTGGGACACAGGCCTCTTCTCTATTAGAGGGAGTATATTAGTACACATATATTCGATAGATATATATTAGATAGATTATTTAAAGAAACGCTCTGCAAACGCGTACGCATTCATAAATAAATTGCGACATTGCCGTCCTTCAAGTACGCGTGTACAGAGTGTTTCTTTTACGTATCAATTTAACATTTGTAGTGAATATTTCAATATTAAAAAAATAAAAACATTTTGTTTTCGAATGGTAATATTTTTTTAGCATATATGGATGCTATACTATTGCGGGTTAACGGGAACGCCCTCTGTTAGCTGTTAACATACTGTATATTTAGAATTACATTCCATACTGAATTTGTACGCCTTCACGGCAAAACATAGTGCTCAAATATTTATGTATACCAAAGACCTTTATTTTACCTATGTTTTATAAATAAATATTCTGATTCTGAAAGTAATAAAGTAAAGTAAAATAAAAAGAAGATTAAACGCCTAAATTTTGGAATCTATGCCCGAGACTCTCAACAAACTTGAAACTGGCCACTAATTGTGTCGCATTGTCAAGGTGAAACTTGGGGGAAAGAGGTTTTGGGAGAATTGGGGGATAAGTTACGATACGGGATGGGAGCGGAATTTAATACGGTGGATGGATTAGATAAGGTACATTGTATGCTGTCTCTTAGCTGTCGCAACTTGTCTTGGGACAAGATAGTGGAGATATAGTTAGTTTAAACATAGCTAGATATCTCAAAAGCTGTGAAGTAAGATAAGGAACGTTTATCCTGTTTCAATTGTGTTGTAAAATTCTAAACCTAACTAAATTACACTGCTATTATTAATTTGTTATTATTGGTAAGGCTAAGGTGTTGGACTTACGAACGAGAGCTCGCGGGTTCAAACCCCACTTTGTAAAACAAAGTATCTCGTGGCGTCTCTGTCTGTATGGTCACGATAAACTCAAAAAGTACTGAACAGATTTTCATGTCGTTTTCACCACTGGATAGTATGATTCATGATAAATATATTTTTAGTATTTTAAATGGCGCGACTGTCTATCTGACTTCTGTAACCCAGTAGCTGTATTATATAATACTAAAAATATATTTATAAACTCGTCTGTTAATATAAAAAATTTGGCAAAGTGGGGGTTAGACTCGCATACCGAGGCTTCCCTACAAACTTATCTAAGAAGGTAAATACAATCGATAGTGCCTGAAAAACGTTGATTGCTTCTTGTCAATTTCGTGATTTAAACTTAACCTAGGTATTGATTTTGATTCCCTCGTGCAATCGCAAAATATGTGACATAAGCAGTCATATCTTTTCGTCGTGTTGACTTTGATTTATTGTTCAAAGAAACCTTAGTCCCAAGTATCTGATACAAGTTTCAGTTCGATATCTTTATCCCATCCTATGAAAAAGGGTTTGGACAGACGGATGGACGGACAAAAAGTTAGCCTAAAAGGGTTTCTTTTATTTTTGTAGGGGTGCGGAATCTTAATAAATTGAGCCTTCAGATCCAAAACTGCATAGAACAGGCATATCGACGGTCTAATTATCAGAGTTCGTAACTCCATTTGAGTAATTTTTACAGGTGCAAGAAAAAACTGTTTTATTTATTCATTTATGGCAATATTTCAACTTGTGATTTAAGTTCTACCCTTAAATCACCATCAAATCAGATAGAGAAATTTATTTATATTTTTTTAAATATTGCATCGTATTTGTGAGAAAATTGACTTAAGGACAACCTTTTCTAGCACACGGTATTTGGAGTTAGAAAGTGTAAATGCAGTACGACTTTTTATATTTATAGATTGATAAATGTACATACCTCATCGTATAATCATTTTTGGGAAATAAGCAGTATTCCATTGTATAGATTATAAAATACTACACGAGATGGAATTAAAAGTCCATTTTCGTTTTTTTGGAGTTACGCATTTTGATAATTAGACCGACGACATGAAACACTCAATTAGTTGTCTATAAGTAGATATAGGTTTGTTTTAGCACTTTGCACACGCAGTGGCAGCCTACAACAAAAAGCACTTCAATTTATTAGACTTAAAATCTTTTGA
The DNA here is from genome assembly GCA_943138885.2 of Tholera decimalis. NCBI lineage: Eukaryota > Metazoa > Arthropoda > Insecta > Lepidoptera > Noctuidae > Tholera > Tholera decimalis. Next base: position 42,921,086 of record OW964559.2, read on the forward strand.
TTGCGTAATTAACTATTTTATTTTGTCCTGAGAAAAAAGTAAAGATAGGCGGACTGGATCACTTCGTATTTAAAGAAATAAGAGAATCGCTTTTCCTTAGATAGAGAAATTAAAAAATTACCTAAAGGTGAATTTGTTTTACCAATAAATAGAATAGAATAGAATAGAATATTTTTATTTCGGACCACAATAATCCATAAAATGTTAGTAACCTAATACCTTATTATCTAGTGTTAGTACCCATCACCCTCCGCACAAACTGCTTCATAATAGGAGAGGACACACTCTCACTCACCGTTCTCAGGATGCTGTTACGACTGTCCCTTACTCTCCTCAGAAGTGAAGCTGTTTTCTTACGTATAATCGCTTGAAATGCGTCCGTACGAGCTTGTGCAAACATTTCTGAGGCGCTACAGTAACGAGGCAGTCGCAAGAGCATCCTGAAAGCATTATTATATTGGACGCGGAGCACATCTAGCGATTTTTTAGCGTAACTGACCCATAGATTGCCCGTGTACAGACTCTGGTAATAAACCTTAAAAAGAGTAATTTTCACTAGGTCTGTACATCGCGCAAACCTACGGGCCAGCATATTGCTCCGGACCGCTAGAGCCCTCCGCTCCCTCTCAATGTCTGCATCGTCTCTAAGGTCGTCAGCAAGAAAATGCCCTAAATATTTAAAAGATGGTACCCTTTTAATTACTGACCCATTTATCAGGAGATCGGGTCCATCTTCACGGCACTTGCCGCCGACCTTAAAGACCATGCATTCACATTTTTTTACATTATATATTAAACCATGCGCGGCAGCGTAGGTTTCACATGTCTTCAGTAGCTTTGCGATTGCCCCAGCAGCAGCAGCAGCAAGACCATGTCGTCTGCATAGCTGATGTTGTTAATGCTAAATGATTTGCACTTAAGCTTTATCTAAAAGATTTTATTAATACACATCGACGGTTACAAGGAAATAGGGTATAAGCGACAAAAAAAGAAATGTTTAGGAGAGCTATTCAAAGTTTAGAATTTTAGAAAAAACTGATGTAATTTTTTATTAAAACATCAGGCAGTTGAATAAGTGTAGGATAAGGTACTTTTCACAGTGGTTGTATAAAAGATTTATTTTTATTTAGGTAAATGTGTGTTCCTACGAGAAGTAAAATTTTTAAAACCGATATATTGTACAGTTTAATTAATAAATTTGGAATTATTTATTTAATCGTATGGCATTGTTGACAGTCATTCTATGTATAAATTAAATTATAATGTTATATTATTAAATAAATTCTGAATCCAGAGGATAGCGTCATTTTCAAGAGAGAACAGGTCTGTAATAAATTAGGATCATATTTTTCTTTCTGATCTACTGGTCCATAGCTACGTAATTACGTATAAATGACGCCATAGATAATTACAATCAGTAGAAATTTAATTGGAGTTTAAATTACCCAATTATACATGTGACATTTTAAAACAAACATTACTTCTGTAATTGTTTATAGTGCTTACATATGTAAGTAATCGTCAAATCCAACGATTTAATCAATTAAAATTAAAAATTAATAATTTGCCACCTCGAAAGTACCTTTCACCAAATATAGTAATATAGGTAATTTCATCATCAAATATTTATAGAAATCACTTAAATTAATGTGCTTGTATATTTGATCGGCATGCGATCACCGAGTTCATTTGGCTATTCATTTATTGGATGAACTACGTTAATCTCGTTTTAATTTTATATTACCCCTGATTGAACTGATAAATAGTAGGTAAGCTTATCTTCAGGTGCAAATTAATTACGCAAAGAGGATTTTAAAATGTTCCGCAGCAATATTTTTGTACCTTTAAATAAAAATGCTCTCTTTCAGAAGGAAAGACTGAACTTGAACGTGAAAATCGAAGGCTCTTGAATATATATATTACTAGCTTTTGACCGCGACTTCGTGTACGTGGGAGGTTATTCCAGGATGTCAACTATCTACTTACCAAATTTCATTGAGATCCGTTCAGTACTTTTTGCGTGAAAGAGCAACACACATACATGCATCCTCACAAACTTTCGCATTTATTATATTAGTAGGACTTAACCAAAACTTGTACATATCATATTAGACGAGTTATCGGCATCGTATGTCGCGCGGTGTCCGGTAACCGGCCTCGGAAACGCCGAAACATTACTCCTCTCGGCCAAAACTCCTCCTTCATAAAAGTCGACAGATGTTCGGTCGGCGCTCTCACCACAAAACAATTAAAATTAGTTCCATGATGAGACTGACCGTTCGACTCTCAGGGAGAAATTGGATTTCGCCAAAATGTATTTCACAATGTCCTCTGCCCTTGTAGAATAATGCAGATGGGACACGTAAATCAATTTTGTAGGTACGGCCGGACGCAACAGTTGGTTTGGTTCAGCCAGCGCAGTACCACACTGGTTTCGACAAACTGACTTCCTCTTCCTCATCACCACCTTGACGAAGCCATCCTGGTTGCAATTGTTCTTTTCAAAACTCCGCTCTCTCGAACCCCCCTGGGTTAATCTTACCCAGCTCAGTAGCTGATTAGAATCTAGAAGAAAAAATAAATAAAATAAAAATTTAATTAACAAAAATCTTCGACCACATCATCGCTTAACATCAGGTGAGATTATGGTCAAACGCAAGCTTATCAACTATATATAAAAAAGTTTCTGGCTTCTGCCTACTCGTAAGGACAGTCGATTTTGGCTAAACATGCTTTCAGAAGTATGAAAGAATCTCGATATCTTAATATGGTGACACATACACGGATCGACCCCGGCAAGAATTTTTTCGCTTTGAAGTTTTTTTTTTAATGATAAGATTTTTTATTTTTTTGTTATTCATAATAGGCTCTCGTTTGACCACCATCTCACCTGATGGTAAGTAATGATGTGGTCGAAGATGGAGCACGCTTACCTAAAAATAACCTATTCACTCTTGACTTAAAGACTCCTAGGTTATAGCTATCGGGAAACACAGACTACGACAGGGAATTCCACTCCTTAGCCGTACGCATAATGAAGGTATTTCCAAAACGTTTAGTGCGTATAGGTGGAATGTCCACCATGTAACGATGGGGCATCGCCGTTTGTCTTGTAGCCCAATGATGGAACGGGCTTGATGGAATTAGTTTGTGTAATTCCATCGCACACTCCCCGAAATGTAATCGATAGAAAACCGATAGACTTGCAACTCGTCGCCGATGTTCAAGGCTCTGGAGCTTTGATTCGACCAGTGTATCGTTGCCAATGAGTCTTTTGGCCCGTTTCTCAATAGACTCAAGTGCATCTAGTTGGTACTTGGCAGATCCATCACAAAGATGAGAGCAGTACTCCACACACGACCGAACCTGGGCTTGATAGAGATTGAGTAGATGTTCGGGTGTGAAGTACCGTCTCACCTTTGCCATAATTCCCAACTTTTTTGATGCTACTTGAGCCTTAGCCTCGATAAGCGGACCAAAATTGACTGAAACTAGCAATGTGTGTAGAATTCACATTACTACCAATCGTGTTAACCCCTCCAACTAAGATAAATATGCTTGTGTCTGGTGTGGGTTCACGGCAATAGTATAACTCAAGTTAAACATTCACTGTTGGCAAAAAGAAACGCAAGTTATGAAAATGTTCTTCGTCGGTACATCCACACTTGGTTGATATACCGTCTTGTCGTACCAAGCGCTTCTCCTCCAAATTTATTGTGTGCACAGCCAAGTTGAGGAATTCTCTGCCGGCTCCTGTGTTCCTTGCCACTTATCACTGCCACCTTTCAGCCTTTAAAGCACGAGTAAATAGGCATCTTCTGGGCTCGCTCGTCCCATCTTAGACCTCATGTATTGCTTACCATCAGGCGAGATCGTGGTCTAGAGTGCGCTCAACAATAATACAAAAAAAGGCATCTTACATGATCTGTAATTCTTATTTTTTTAAAAAAATTTTTTTTTCACATAACATAATCAGTCATTCACGTTCGCAGTGCTGGGATACAAACCTCCTCCCTATAATATGCCGTAATTCACCACCGGGGCCCAGTGCAGTTAACCACCGGTTAGTTACCGGTACCCAGCATTAAATTTAAAAGTAATATCTGTCTGTGCAGATCGTGCGCGTAATATTGCAATCCAAATCAATGATTTAGAATACAATATTTAATGTTTATTTTATATTCAGCCTTTTTATAAACACCAGTCGAACTGTTATTAGGGTATACGGAATGCCACGCGCAAATATACTTTTTTTCACATCGTAAAGGTAACAGAAACCTCCTTAAAACATGCCTACCTGCCTCACCACTCAATTTTGTATCCCAAGGTCACGATACAATAATTACCCAGCACAAGTGACCTTTGCCCGACCCTCATTACTCTTATCTATAAAAGCGGAACGATAAATCTGGAGGCATTTTAATATCAATCCTGGGCCCATAAATTTCGTGGACCACGACGCACGGTGGGCTGAAAAACGGCTTTCATAGACTTAGGCATTTTATTTTGCAAGTGCCAGTTTTTGTGCCGGATATCACTTCTATTTGTTATAACAATATACAAAAATGACACCAGAATTGATTCTGCACAAAAACGAAGGAATTATAATTTTTTTACGAAAATTTTGTATGGAGCTAGTATGAAAAATCGAAATATCTCTGAAACGGCAGCGATAACCGTAATATCCTTATAGGGGGTTATAGTACTAATTATTTATGATTTTTTGACATACGTTACATAATGGTTGTAGATGCCTTTTTTTTTTTTAAATCGTCAAAATATTTTTATTTATTTTTACATATTAAACGTTCCTTTTAGTGTTTAAGTTGAAGAATTCAGAGCTTTAACAACTCTTAACATAAAGTAGCATCACCCCTATAGACCTGAAGGACTAGACAGAGGTGTGTAGTATCTTGTTGATCTTGTAAGATTTCCAACAATACCAAATAGTTGAATATCAGTGTCAAAGTGCCCATGCTGTCGCTTCTTTTAGAAAGATAGGGGAATGAAATTGTTAATTGACCATACCCTAAAAGTATGATTACAACATAACCGGACACATAATAATATCGACACAAAAGGAATTTTAAAACCTTGCATACGTTCAAAATACAAAATAACATATTGTGTAGTCATCTAATGAGTCTGATGACAAGTAATTAAGTAATTAGAATGATGGTTGTAGTCTTCTGATTCTAATGAGCCTATTAAGTGATTAAATGATTTGAAATATCTCGCAACAATACCAACTAAGAACTGCATTCACCTTTTTATAATTAGTGAGCTAATGTGATTTGCTAATGTTGATTAGTTCTACTATGAGTTCTACGAAATGTTTTTGACGATTATAAATTTTTATTATCATATCTTTTATAACTTTAATGAGGGTAGTTAACTAATTATTGACTTTATACAATAAAAGGGCTATAATTTTGTTCCATAATTTAGATTGTTCACAACCGTGTAACTGCTAACACTAAAACTATTTGCTTTGCGACTACAAAATCTTAGAATGGAAAGTTTAATCACCAACTTAGATTTGTTTGTTCTTCTAAAAAGTGTCCTTCATTTAATCATGAAGTATTGTTTAGTGCAATTGTGTCCCGCATAGGCGATTGCCTTTCTGCCGAAGATCAAGTAACTCTCAAAGAATTTTGCCGGAGATTCACGCGAGCTGCTTTAAACAGGTGGCAGAAATCTAAACGATTCTTTGATAAGTTTAGAAATACGTACGGAGAGTGGTTGCAAGCAAATATTGATTGGCCGAGTTGCGTGCAAACTTTAATAAATCAAGAACCAACTGTTGATGAGATACCAAGAGCACGCTCAGTCTCTCCAGAACCTTCGACATCATCGACTGTTGGAACAATGACAAAAAAGGTCCCGAAAACCATTCAAAGATCTGGGAAGCAAACAGAAAAAGAGAAGATCTAGTGAGCACATAGGCGAGGATTCCTGTGAATTGGCATATGCAGCTGCAGCACGTTTAAAAGAAGAAGGTTATGAAGATATCGCATCTGTAATCAATTATATGATCAAAAATCCAGAAGCTGCCGTTAAAATCAAGGAAAGCATTAAGAAAACAGTAATATTTACACCAGAGAAAGCACTTGGATTGCTTCTTTCACTTAAGCTTTCAAAGTGGCAATATATTAAGTTGCGAGAGACTGCCATTCGGGAAGGTGCTAAGGATATTTACCCATCCTACTATAAACTGCAACAAACTAAGCTTGCATGCTACCCTCCTAATCAATCAGTATCAGTTACGGATTCATCAGCTAGAATTACACTTCAAGCTTTACTTGACATCACGGTGAAGCGGATTCTTCAAAGTCTTTCTGATAATGTGGAAAATAAGCAGTTAAAGCTGATATCGAAGTGGGGATTTGATGGTGCTTCCAATCAAAGCCGATACAAGCAGAAAATGGACGGCGAGCATGATGATTCAAGCATTTTCATGACCTCCTTGGTGCCACTGAAACTGACAGATGGAGATAATACTATATGGACAAACCCGAAACCATGCTCAACTTTTTATTGTCGTCCGGTTCAGTTCACTTTTGTAAAAGAAAGCCATGCAGTTGTCATTGATAACAAAAGAAAAATGGATGAGGAAATTGAGGCCCTTAACCCCACAGAGTGCATTAATAGTAACAGGGTGACTCATAAACTAATGATGACAATGATCGACGCAAAAGTCTGCACGTACCTTTCTGAAGCTAGATCAAATGCATCATGCTACCTGTGCTTAGCAAAACCAACAGAAATGAACCACTTAGATGCTGTAACATCAAAAACTGTGTGTTCTGACATATATGAATTTGGCCTATCATCCCTACATGCCCGTATAAATTGCATGGAATGTCTGTTACACATTGCGTACAGACTTGACTTCAAACAGTGGGCAGCAAGAAGTAATGAGCATAAAGATATGTTACAAAACAGAAAAAAAAACATTCAAAATAAATTTAAAGAGGAGCTCAATCTGTTAATTGATATAGTAAAACAAGGCTCGGGAACTACCAATGACGGGAATACCGCAAGGAAGTTTTTCGAGTTTCCCAATAAAACTGCAGCTATTACTGGGTTGGATCAAAACCTGATAAAAAGATTTGCTGTTATTTTGCAAGCAATAACATCTGGTGAGAAGATCGATGTCATCAAATTTAAAGATTTTGCTCGCAAAACAGCAGAAAAGTACGTGGAATTATACGACTGGTACTACATGTCATCAACCGTACATAAACTATTAATACACGGAGCTGACATAATCGAAAAAAATGATATTGTCCCGATTGGGACTCTCTCGGAAGAAGCCTCAGAGTCTCGAAACAAAGATTTTAGGAGGTTCCGGGAACATCATTCGCGGAAAAGAAGCAGGCAAGATTCTAATCAAGATATCCTAAATATGCTTGTTGTTTCTTCGGATCCTTTTCTAAGTGCACAAAGGCCGAAGTTAGATGCCAAAAGGAAGACAACCTTTTTTGCTGAAACTCTCGACCTAATACAGTTTCCGCAAACTGAGTTCGAGTTTGTAGGTATATCCGATCTGGATTCTGACTCGGAATTGGAGTCCGACAACGAAAGTTGTAAAGAAAATTTGTAAAATTTAATTATTTTTCTTTATGTTCTTTTGTTATTTATGTTAGTTTATTGTACCAATATGTTTAGTTAATAATTTCATAAATTATAGTTTCAAATATGTATTTTGTATAATTGAATTTATTAGATATTATTTTTGTTACTTCTGTTTTATTTAAATTACCTATCAATAAAAAGTTTATATACAGTCTTTTTTTTTCACATATTCTTAATATTTGGGGAAAAAGCATGCTTCCTAACGATGTTCTTAACTTTGACACAGTTCATGGATCGTTTTGAACAGTTTCATATGTTAAAATAAATAATGTTAGTACTATAATCCCCTATAAGGATATTATTATTATTATGTGTCCGGTTATGTTGTAATCATACTTTTAGGGTATGATCAATTAACAATTTCATTCCCCTATCTTTCAAAAAGAAGCGACAGCATGGGCACTTTGACACTGATATTCAACTATTTGGTATTGTTGGAAATCTTACAAGATCAACAAGACACTACACACCTCTGTCTAGTCCTTCAGGTCTATAGGGGTGATGCTATTTTATGATAAGAGTTGTTAAAGCTCTGAATTCTTCAACTTAAACACTAAAAGGAACGTTTAAATATGTAAAAATAAATAAAAATATTTTGACGATTTAAAAAAAAAAAGGCATCTACAACCATTATGTAACGTATGTCAAAAAATCATAAATAATTAGTACTATAACCCCCTATAAGGATATTACGGTTATCGCTGCCGTTTTAGAGATATTTCGATTTTTCATACTAGCTCCATACAAAATTTTCGTAAAAAAATTATAATTCCTTCGTTTCTGTGCAGAATCAATTCTGGTGTCATTTTTGTATATTGTTATAACTAATAGAAGTGATATCCGGCAAAAAAACTCGCACTTGCAAAATAAAATGCCTAAGTCTATGAAAGCCGATTTTCAGCCCACCGTGCGACGGCTAGAGCCAACTTCCCACATAAATATGTCGGCAGCACTTGATTGCACGAGTGTACTTGACCGTTGACATTGGCCTTTAATTGTACAGTGGTGCACGTAAGTTTTGCATTAAATGGGTTGACGGTAATTGTGGGGTATAAAGTGGTGGTGTGTGATGGGGTTTATTGTAAACTAAGTGTTTTGTTCAGGACTTGGTTTAACCCCTCAAGTGTCAACGGTACACCGTTTGTATATAACGTCACGGCTCGCATTGGACGATGTATTTTACGTTTATGTTGCAAGTAACACGGTGTGGCTGTATCATTCGACTAATCGATTCATACTTGACCGGTTTTAGTAACATTTTAAAGGGAACTAAAATGAACGAAAATAAATGTTTACAAAATGCACCTGTGGTGTTGTGACGCCCCAGACTTTTTCGTTGTGTTATCAAATAGTTTTTATTACTTTTTACAGTGTCTAAGTGCAATAATTTGTGTTAACATTGCCTACACATTATTGTATTATCGTGTGTCTTTTTTCGTGAATATGTGTTTTTTCGTGTATATGACTTCGAATGTGAGTGAAAATTATAAAAGTGAAACTACATCACATCACTGCGAGATAAGGTCAGTTTGATTTGCTTATTGAATGATATAAATAGTTAGATAAACTCATAACGGAGCCAGGAAGGTATCATATATACCATGATAATGGCCATAAATTGCCGATTTATATTTTTTTCTGAAGTCCTACCCAAAAATCAAAAAGTACATTAAACATGCGACATTCGAGGGGTTAAGTGGACATTGAATATTTCCACACTGCGAGAACTCTTATTTTGACTGTTTTTCGGTGTGGGAAAATCGTCGAATAACTTCTCCCGCTTTGGGTGGAGTGGAAGGGAGTGTGACTAAAACCCACCCTGTTCCTTCAGCTGCTCGCCCCGTGGCCCCGGAACTTAATTCCGGGGCCGCAGTATCTTCTTAGAACGTTCCCGCAACCCCGGACTCTTATTTCGAATGCATACCCATTTTGATTCCCATAAGTGTTGTGATTTTTTGGCGTTGCCTCTCAATAGGAGATTTTCCTGTTACGTGGTAGCGTTTAAAAATATTTAAATTCGCTTACACAAGCACCTAACCCGGAACAAACATCTCTAGGCTATAAAACCTTTGTTTCGGTCTCTTCGGATTTTACTTCAGGAGTAACAAACAAACAATATGACGCACTAAAGCACTTTCACAAAAATAATGTTTAGCGTAGATAACCTTCATAGTGGCTAAGTTAGACCTTGAAATCTGCCTTTATTAACCCCTCAAGTGTCAACGGTACAGTATACATAACGTCACGGCTCGCATTTGACGATGTATTTTACGTTTCTGTGGCAAGTAACACGATGTGGCTGTATCATTCGACTAATCAATTCATACTTGACCGGTTTTCCGTTTTAGTAACATTTTAAAGGGAACACCGATCAAATGAACGAAAAAAATGTTTACAAAATGCATCCGTTGTTTATGTTGTGACGCCGCAGACTTTATCGTTGTGTCATCAATTAGTTTTTATTACTGTTTACAGTGTCAAAGTGGAATAATATGTGTTAACATTCCCTACATATTATTGCGTTATCGTGTGTTTTTTACGTGAATATGTGTTTTTTCGTGTGTATGACTTCGAATGTGAGTGAAAATTATAACTGTGTAAAACATATCACATCACTGCGAGATAAGGTCAGTTTGATTTGCGTATTGAATGATATAAATAGTTAGATAAACCCATAACGAAGCCAGGAAGGTATAATATATACCATGATAGTGGCCATATTTTTTTTTTTCTGAATCCAAGAAAATACATTTAACTTGCGACGCGCGAGGGGTTAAACCGATAAAAATGCAATAGAAGGAAGTTAAACACCGAATGTTGAACTTCCGTCCAATACAATTATAGAAACAATACGAGAGCGCTTATGGCTTTTGGAACAATCATAGACCTTTTATTTTGGATGGGAAAATCATCAAAGGATTTCTCCCACTGTGGGTGGAGCAGAAAGGAGTGTCAGACTTCTACTGACTAAAAACCTACCCTGCTCCTTCAGTTACCCTTGCATTCCGGGGCCGCGGTATCTTGTTAGAACATTCCCGCAACCCCGCAAGTCATTGGCCATATCGGACCCCGTCAATGCTGCTGACTGATGTTTTAGGCGTGCCGTGTTCCGCCGTGTTCACTGTCCGGTAAGGACCAGACCTTACCGGACGGTGAGCTTCCCCTGCTCGCTTCGATTGCGATTATGAAAATACAGTATGTTAACTAACAGAGGGCATTCCCGTAAACCCGCAATAGTATAGCATCCATACATGCTAAAAAAAATATTACCATTCGAAAACAAATTTTTTTTTTTTATATTAAAATATTCACTAAAAATGTTAAATTGATACGTAAAAGAAACACTGTACACGCGTACTTGAAGGACAGCAACGTCGCAATTTATTTATGAATGCGTACGCGTGTACAGAGTGTTTCTTTTACGTATCAATTTATCATTTTAGTGAATATTTTAATATTAAAAAAAAAACATTTTGTTTTCGAATAGTAATATTTTTTTAGCATGTATGTATGGATGCTATATATATGATGCTATATTGCGGGTTAACGGGAACGCCCTCTGTTAGTTAACATATTGTATAACTTATTTATTTCGGTAACTTTTAGACAGTTTTTATTTTTATTTTTTGCTATCAAACGTTTTAAGAACAGTATTTTTTCATTTACCTCTTTTTTTATTTGTTAACACATTCCTCAATTACCCTGTATTACCTATACAAAATCTACAATATGTAATTGATGAAACATAACGATGCCGACAATATTATCGCCCAAAATCAGATTACCATAAACCTATAAACAACACCGATAAAGCTTCCTAACTAACATAATATCAATATACAACCTAAATCGAAGGTACCATTACAAAGTTATTTATCAATAAATTCGAGCTTGTAAACTTAATCTTCAATTAATGAGAGTTTGTTAACACACCGCAATCTTGTTGTGTGTAAATTCGTCACTCTTCTTAGCGTGGATGACAGTATTTATATATATTTTTTTTATATTGATAATAGGTTCGCGTTTGATTACCATCTCACCTAATAGGTCGAAGATGGACCACGCTTACCTAAAAGTAACCTTTTCACTCTTAACTTAAAGACCCCTAGGTTATAGCTATCGGGAAACACAGACTCCGGCAGGGAATTCCACTCCTTAGCCGTACGCATAATGAAAGTATTCCCAAAACGTTTAGTGCGTGTGGGTGGGATGTCCACCATGTAACGATGGCGCATCGCCGTTTGTCTTGTAGTCCTATGATGGATGGCCTTGGCGGAATTAGATTGTGTAATTCCACACGCACACTCCCCGAAATGTAACCGATAGAAAACCGATAGGACTTGCAACTCGTCGTCGATGTTGAAGGCTCTGGAGCTTTATTTTTGTTTTCCAATCAATTATGAAACTAATTTTAATCCACTACATTATTCATCAAATCGATTGTAAGAACCTCTACGTAGGTGTTGAATTGAAGAGTATTACACAATTACCTACTCGAATAAGTTTTTCGGGTACATAGACTTGATTTAAATCATTTCATTTTTGGGTGCAAGCTTAATAACAGAAAATGATGCATAAGGTAAATGAATTGACCTTATAATTCATTAAACACGAAATATTTAATACCAATGCCACAGACACAAGACAGAAAAAGAAATTAATTAATTAATTCCCTGCCCGCTGTGTTTCCTGATAGCTATAACCTGGGGATCTTTAAGTCAAGAGTGAATAGTTTACTTCTAGGTAAGCGTGCTTCATCTTTGACAACATCATCACTCACTAATACTCACTATCAAGTGAGATGGTGGTTAAACGCGAGCCTATTATATCAATAAAAAAAAACTGTTGTGCACTTTTTTGGCTCAAAACCCTCTTCAAGAGAGTGGCCGTAATTCACCACGCTTAACTAATCCTGCAGTAATATTGGATAGAATACTTCGTTTTTTCGCTCACTAATCAAATTGACATCTATAACAAACTAAATATCATTTGTCAAAATTGTACGTTCCTACACAATATCCTTGTATATCTAACACTGGGTCGTAAATACCGCAATACATCATTTCCTCCCGGAGGGCTTGTAGCACGCACCAAGCCAATCGCTTACCCGCGCACCAACGGAACCATTATCAACCGCAACATGTTTCACAGCAAACCAAGAAACTAGTTTACCAGCACTTTCCTATTCTAATTAATTTTCTTGCGGACTTCGGTCCCAAGACTAATGCAGCTGAATCCCAACAAATGATTGTTCCGCCATTTTCATCGATTTCTCGTTAATTCTTGTGGTGGCAATTAAAATAGATTTCAATTTTGAGTTTTGTTTTGTAGCTGTTGAGAATAATATGGATTTGGGTATCACGATAAATTTGGCAAGACTCATGTCAGAATTTTTATTTCTGATTTCTGATTATTTGTAACGACTGTCAAAGATCTTCAAATCACACACAATACACTATATTTTTTATAAAAAAATATGTAACAAAACTGTGAACAGAATAATAGTTTGGTACCACTAGCACCCTTGTTAAGTTGTTAAAAACAACTTGTGTTAAAGATGCTAGGTCCCAACTTGCGGGCACGCCGCATTTGCGGCGGTAAGACCCCTCTTTGAGGAGTGGCTAGATCGGCGTCACGGCGTCCTGACCTACCGCATGACGCAGGTCCTCACCGGACACGGAAGTTTCGGGAGGTACCTGTGTTTGATGGGGAAGGACGAAACGCCTGGGTGTCACCACTGCGAGGATCGCCCTGAGGACACAGTAGAGCATACGGTGCAAGACTGCCCCGCTTGGGAGGAGCACCGACGTGTCCTCAGGGCGGCGATAGGCGGAGACCTCTCGCGCCCAGCACTGGTCGAGGCCATGCTGTGGGGCGAGATGGAATGGGAAGCGGTCGCCTCCTTCTGCGAAGCAGTCATCGTGAGGGAGAGGATGGCGTCCTCCCTCCAGCCCAGCCGCAGTGGTAGACGCCCACGGCGTCGGACGTCGGCCAACGATCTCCGGCAACCGTAGGCGCGGGCATGCGGACAGCGAGTAAAGGGCAACTCGCTGTCCGACCATGGACCATGCCCGGGTCGACGGCGCGTTGTGTTCCACGCGCGCCTCAAAGAGCGTCAGCAATATGACGAGGCCCCCCCTGTAGAGGGCCGAAGCCTGCCGGGGTCGTGGGACTCACCCATTACCGTGACCCCGGAACGTAAAGGGCTATTGAAGGAACACCGTGGATTTTAGTCAGTACAAGTCTGACAGTCCCTCCGGCCCTGCCCGGGGTAGGAGGACTTATTTGATGATTTTACCACGTTAAAAAAAAAGGCCCCAACTTGATCTTAATTTCTTAGCTCTTAGTTTTATACAATAATATTTATAGAAGCACAAATATTTGGTATCACATCATAAATTTTACAGAGAAACATATAAAATAAAATAAAACATATTAAATTAAATATTGTATTACGATTCATTTACATTATTGATTAAATTATTTAGTTTAATTTAAATATGTTATCTGCATGATAAAAATATAATCATTTGGATGATGGTGAGTTGTTTGTGTATGTAGTGTGTGAGTGGATGTGTGTTTGTGTGTTGTAGTGTGTGTGCGTGTGTATGTACACTTGTAAGTAAGCGTACACTAGTCTGATTAGCGCGAGCTGAATTGAGACAATAATAAGTGCTCTGTGTCATGATAATTAATGTTGAGGAAATGACAGCAAGGATCAAATTTTAAAATTCGTTTGAAAGGAGAATATAGAAGGGACGCGGTGGGTAATGTTTGTTCACCCATCCAATAACTGACCTCGGGAAGTGACGCTTAACTTTGAAGAGTAAATTGTGTGACCCTTATTTATAATCGGTTGTTCTTATACAATAAGACATTGAGAATGTTTTATCAGTTACATTGTAGATGTAACTGATTAAGTGTTAAATTATGGTGAAATCAAGTTGAAGAAGAATATAAGAATTATCATCTCCTTAACCGGAATTTAGTTCCAAAAGGAATGCAACTGAATCCAGACAAATGCTATTGTTGCACCATTTCCATCGATTTCTCGTTAATCCTTGTGGTGGCAATTAAAATTGATGGAATTGTTTTGTTTTGATTCTGAGGGGAAATACACGGATATTGAGGGGGCACGGGGTTGGGAATCAGAATCAGTAATGTCGGACTATAAGAATTGGCAGATTATATATTTTCATATGGCACTTCATCCATATACTTACTAAAACATACACACAGAAATTACAGACAAGTTACAGGTATAGTGAGTACCTACATCACTTAAGAAGTACTCAACTCTTTCAGGCTCGTGTAGGTACTTAAAGTTTTGCATATTATAAGGCAATTTTTTTAACACGCTTTTATTAGGTCGACCTGTATGTAACTAACTATGTAATGGAATCGAAGGTAACTAATTTAACCATCTTCCAAGGGTCGTAGCGTAATGAAAATTGGCAGCTGTATGTGGTTCTAATGACAATACAATAATATGGTACTGTCGAACTGATCTGATGATGGAGCTGGAACTTCATGATGGAAGCTGATTTGGGTTTCTTAGAAAAATCTTGTAATGAACTTTGACCACGATTAGGTTTCAAGGTCTGATGATGAAGCCGGAAGATAGGCACTGGCATTCCATGATGGAATATCGTATCATAGTCGTGTTTACACGTGTGAGAAAGGCCACGTAATGGACTTTGAAGACGATCAGGTTTCAAGGTTATAACAAACCTAAAAATCCGTTATCGGTTTTCTTAACCTTTTTGAATTACCGCGTAATCCGTAGATTTATATTTTTATAAATGTCACTTTCAAATCCTCTGGAGGGATCGACCGTTTAATTGTTCACTACTCGTGGGAATAATATGGCAAAAACTACAAAAAAATAAACAGCAACATTTGTTTTCACGTGCATTTATAAAAGCGTGTTTTTCTAGTGTTTTTTAAACTATTAATTTATTTTAAAGTTAACTACAAAGAAATGAGGGTATAATTCACATTACTAACAATATTGTTAACCCCTCCAATTAAGCCAAATATGCTTGTGTCTGGTGTGGGTCCACGGCAATAGTGTATTGGGTGGGATTCAAACCAGCGATCTCTCGATCACAAGGCCGACACCTTAGCCATTAGACCATTGACGCTTACATTACATTTACTTTACAGTGTATTATCAAGATTGTTCCATGTGTCAGTAAACATCTTTCAATATCTCTAATATATAAAATTCTCGTGTCACAATGTTAGTTACCTTACTCCTCCGAAACGGCTTTACTGATTTTTACCAAATTTTATATGCATATTCAATGGGTCTGAGAATCAGCTACTATCTATTTTTTAGGGTAGGGGTAGGGTAGGTTAGGGGTAGGGTAGGGGTAGGGTAGGGATAGGGTAGGGATAGGGTAGGGATAGGGTAGGGATAGGGTAGGGGTAGGGTAGGGGTAGGGTAGGGGTAGGGTTAGGGTAGGGGTAGAGTAAGGTATGGGTAGGGTATCGGTAGGATAGGGGTAGTGGTATCGGTCGGGTAGGGGTAAGATACCACGCGAACGAAGTCGTGGCGGGTCAGCTAGTAATGTATAAATTATTCGATTCAGACAAACGTTTCAGGTAGTCAGTAGCCGGAAAATCTGACACCAATCTTGCCAAGAGTTATGTGCTACTGTATTGTGGAGGTGAGATAGGCAGTGACTTCATGCGAAACACTAGTACCAGCTAAATCTGGTCAGACAGGAAGCTGATCCCATCAGCCCATCAGAGTTGGAAAAAATACTACACAGATACGATATGCAAAATTGCCTTCCAGAACAATATTTACAGACCGATCCATCCATCGGTTGGCCTATTTTCAGCAGGGTAGATAAACTGTGCTAGACGATAGATAGCGGAGCGAACCCATCGGCAGGAGCTTGTACATAATAATTGTTTGTTCACGAATCGGGCCCTGTTTAATTTGCCCTCGACGGAGTTCGATACTGTGTGCACAGCTCTGGATATGCGATTTTGTTTAATTTATTTCTTCGCTGTATTTGATATATTGGTTGGTCGGAATTTCAAATTGATTCGGTATTGGTAGATTAAAAGATAGATTTGTGAATACTTTTTATGAATTGACTATAAATAATCTCTTATACTTTTCTTTTTTTATGTATTGTGGTTTCGATAATTGACAATCTTGTTATATGAATTTAACTACAATATTTTCTTTATAATTTCTTCCGTTTGATTCAATCTTGTCTCGACTTGACCGGTTTTTGCAGTCACATTAACAGTTTAGTTGAGTTTTTTTTTTGATAGGATTGCGTTGGTTTGGTCGAAGTTGAAGCACCTTTACCGAGAAGTAACCTCTTGGATTTAAAGATTCCAAGCTATCAGTATGTCAAGCTGAAAGTATTCCCAAAACGTCTCGTGCGTATGGGGGCATGTCCACCATATAAATACGACGAAAGGAGCCTTTGGTTGATGGAACGGGCTTGTTGGAATTAGATTGTGCAATTCCATTGCATTCTTTTCGAAATGTAACCAATACAAAACTGATAGGCTTGCTACAAGTCTCGAATAGCCGAGACTCGGCCAGTGATTCGGACAGTTGACTGGCCGAGTCAAACTCGGCCAGTCTGTTCGTCTCAATATTATTAATTATTTTAAATGCTTATGTAAACTATCATTATAGGTTAACCTAATTTGGTAGTGTACTTATTCCAGGTTACAAACTATTTTACAAACATACTCGCAGTTACTCGCGACTTCGTTCGCGTGGGAAGTTTTTCCCATATAAATCCCGATCCCGTGGGAATTTCGCAAAACCCCCATGCATAATTTGAGAGCCCTACTACTTTTAGTTTCTGAGATTTCGTGATTAATCAGTGAGTGGTATTTCGCTTTTATATATATAGATTAAAAAACAAAGCACTCCTTGTGCCTCCTACCAAGCAATGAAAACCGGAATGAGTCTGAATCTGTCGCAGTGAGTTTCGTACATGCTATGTTTATAAATATTTTGTTCTCCTACCTGCTTAGCCTAAACCTATCCCCAATATTTGTATTGTGTACAGGTTTATACATGGATCGACTGAGTTTCATCTCCGATATCTAGTAACAGGGTATCTTAATACCATTGACAGGACAAATGCCAGATTATCGAATCACAACAATAAATATACATGGTAAATATCCCGTTTTTAATTCTAATGATACAGAATCTAGAATGTTAAATAGATCACAATAAAACAGTCAACGTTAGTGTTAGAGGCTGAGTCATAGTGAAATCGAGTCAAGGAACTATGACAGAACACAAACCATACTAATAATATATCATCACACTATTATACGTGTGTATTCCCGAACATTATGGCCTACAATAATCCCTTTCCTGGTTGTATGAGAAGTTATTTGACATTACCATAAGTGCGTGTAAAGCTTACACATAGCTCTTAACCGCTTCGCAACATCCTGTATCACAAACTTTGCCAAGCAGGTGGGCCGAGCCTCATAAATAGAAAACTCTACTTTACTCTTGATTAAAACCCAGCCCTTTGATATTATATATCGCTTTATTTCAGGTTTGATTTTTGACACCCCCGGGGTATTAGAGGTGTAAATTGATTACACGACTGTTCTTTTGTTTCGGTAAACGAGGAATTTTGTATATATTTTATGGCAACATTGGAATTTATTCGGGTCAGAAAGTTTGTTTTGTACCCACAAAATGATTAAAAACATAACTAACGCTTACTCAATTTTCCTGAAAACCTTTGTTGGTAGGTGTTTGCTTGTTAATTCAAGGAAAAATATTTTGGTTGTTGTATCATTAGAATGATGTAACTAGGATTAGTGCATTTACATATTGCTAAGATCGGGACATAATAGAAGAATATTTTAAAGATAAAATAAAATATAGAAAACTAGCAGAGCCCGCGGCTTCGCTCGTTTGAAAGATTTTTTGCCACGTGGTGGATTATGGCCCATTATCTCTCATAGAGGAGAAGCCTGTCCCTAAGAACCTGTGGGAATCGTAAAGGCTGATTACGGTTATAAAACCTTTACCACTCCATTTTTAGGGTTCAGTACCCAAAGGGTAAAAATGGGACCCTATTCTAAGACTTCGCTGTCTGTCCGTCCGTCTGTCTGTCACCAGGCTGTATCTCAAGAACCGCGATAGCTAGATAGTTGAAATTTTCACAGATTATGTATTTCTGTTGCCGCTATAATAACAAAAACTAAACCAAACAACAGACATGATTTTTAGCCGTTTTTATAGAAAATGGTACGGAACTCTTCGCGCGCGAGTCCGACTCGTACTTGAAAGGAAATTCTTTACAGACCATTCCAAAGTTAACAAAACGCTAAACAACATTGTTAGATTCAGTAGAACACAGCCAACATTCAGTCTTCAAAAGAGGCTGTTTCAAATAACTATAAACACGACCAAAATAATGACGTCACATACCCATGAATCGAAAGCACGGCCCTCCCCTAACCACAGCAATAACATAATTAAACGATAACATAGGGAACTACCTCCTAACAATTTGCTAGTTGGAGCCCAAATCTGTCAAGTTGGCCCATAAGAGCACTATTAGAGTGCCGCGTTATTGCAACATGTGGTCTTGGGCAAATTGATTTTATACTACAACTTTGACACCTTGTGTTTGTCCTTAAGACTTTGGATTAAGGGAGCGAAGTTTTGGGACGGTTTAATGTATGATAGTGGTTGAGGAGATTTAGGTGTTGAGGAAACAAAAGATATTGTTAAAGTATTAGTGTGTTATTACACTGGTATACATTTCTATTTTTCTAAGTTGGCAACTTCCCTTCTTCCCTGTCATGGCTTGCACTGAGTAAAATGGTATTCTGTAATTATATTTTAAATAAAGAAATAAGTTTATTATGTGGAAATAAGTGTTTCTCTGAATACGATCCAATAACAAAATATGGTAGCAGTCCGTGGTTAATTGAATATGTAAAAAGATTGCTAAAATATCGCAGGATTGAAAAAAAGTGAAAATTGTTTTTGTGCTGTGGCATACATGTGTGTGCTGAAAATAAAAAATGGAGCGTAATCAACAAATTGTAATACCCATTTTCGACGGAAAAGAATACGCACATTGGAAAATAAGACTAACAAAATTTCTGCAATTCAAAAAGTGTCAAGACGTTATTACGAGAAAAATCTTAAGCACTGATGACAAAGAAAAATGGACGGACAAAGATGTGCAAGCAACGAACTACATTTACGGGGCAATAACGAATAAGCAATTGGAATATATATCAGAATGTGAAACGGCATACGACATAATTTGTAAATTTGATTCTATGTACTTACAAGGTTCAACATCCTTGCAAATAGTTTACCGAAACAATCTTGAAAATTTAAAGTTAAAAAACTATCAAGAACTAGACTCCTTTTTTGATGATTTTGAAAGATCAGTAAACGAGCTGAAACAGGCAGGTGCTACTATATCAGAAAATGAGAAGTTGAATTATATGCTAAGAGCACTGCCCAGTGAATATAGTCACATTGGAGACTTATTGGATGTGTTGTCAAAAGAGGAAAGAACTGTGGAATATCTAACAAATAAAATTAAAATTAAATATTTGACACAAAAACCACAAGAAAAGTCAGAAGTTACAGACAAATCAAATGCTTTTAAAACAGAAACAAAGTCAGCCCTGTCAGCCCCTAACTCAAATTTATGTTTTATTTGTGGAAAACCAGGCCATGTGAAACGCAACTGTTGGTACAATCGAGGACAGCATAATAGATACACAAATAACAATAATACAAGAGGAAGAGGTCATTCAAATCATCGGGGACGTGGTCGTGGATTTAATAATCGTGGTCGAGGTAGACACACTGAACATAGTGCATCAAATACACAAAATCAACAAAATGTTTTCCAAACTTTAGTTATTCAAAACAACATGACATCAAGTGTGAGCGAAGATAAGTCAAATAAGAACCAAATTACATGGTTATTAGACAGTGGATGCACAGACCACATAATCAACTGCGACAAGTATTTTGAAAATTCAGTTATATTAAAAAAACCAGTGCAAGTGAAAGTTGGAGATGGACGGATGCTGGAGGCCACAAAGGTTGGTGATATTAACATACATTTTCTTGTTTATGGTTCTAAATCATATATAACAGTAAAAAATGTATTCTATGTAAAAGAAATGAAGGCAAATTTATTGAGTTATGCAAGGATCACAGATAATAACAACACGGTAATATCGAAAGGACAATGGGCAAAAATTTATAATTCAAATAGAAAAGTAATAGCTATAGCACAAAAGGAAAACAGCTTATATAAAGTGAACAGCTACATAGATATACAAAGTAAAGTACAAGCAAATATAATTGAAAGTAAATTGTCAGTGAAGGAAAAATTACACCGTACACTTGGTCATGTAAATTTCAAATATCTAGAAATCTTATGTAAGGAACAGTTACTGGAAGGAATACCTAAAGAAATTGAATCAGAGTATATGAAGTGTGCTATATGCATAGAGAATAAAATGCATAACTTACCCTTTAAAAACAAAAGAAGAAGAGCTCAAGATATATTAGAGATTGTGCATACAGATGTAAATGGACCACATAATACAATAGGTTATTGTGGTGAAAAATACTTCGTAACATTCATAGATGACTACAGTAAATTGGCAAAAGTTTATTGCATCAAGTCTAAAGATCAAGTTGCAGATTGTTTTAAAGAATATGTAAATACAGTTCAAAATTTAACTGGAAAAATGATAAAAGAATTAAGATGTGACAATGGTAAAGAATATATGAACAGTAAGATGTATAGTTTTGCAAGAGAAAAGGGAATAATGATAAAGGCATGCCCGGCATATGTACACGAGTTGAATGGAACTGCAGAGAGATATAACAGGACTATAATGGATATGGCTAGATGTCTACTAGCAGAAGCAAGAGTAAATAAATGCTATTGGCCGGAAGTAATTAAAACAGCAGCTTATTTAAAAAATAGAAGTTTGGCAAATACTATAGAAAGAAAAACACCCTATGAAATATTCTTCAATAAGAAACCATCAATAGAGCAATTGAAATTGTATGGAAGTAGAGTTTATGTGAGAATACCAGAAGAAAAAAGAAGATCAAAATGGGATAAAAAGGCAGAATTAGGAATATTACTTGGATATGTTGAAGTTGGCTACAAAGTGTTGATAAATAATAGAATAGTAGTTGCCAGACATGTTGATATAATAGAAGAAGATGTCAAGTTTATGAATAACAATGAAGATACAGACTCAGAGGAAGAAAGACAAGAAGAAGAAAAGGAAAAATTTGAAAATAACTTACCGGAAGAGACTAAATTAATAAAATTTGATGACAACTCGATGAATGATGATAAAGTACAAGGAAGAGCAAAGAGAACAATCAGACGTCCAATCAGATTTGATGAAGAATTTGGATATTACTGCATTTGTGCAAATTTTTGTGATGCTATGATTCCAGGTACATTTCAGGAGGCGATGCAATGTGATGAGGCCAATCAATGGAAAGAAGCAATGGACCGTGAGATGAGCAGCCTTGTTAAAAACAATACATGGAACTTTGTGAGTAGACCAGAGGGCAAAGAGATCCTAGATGTGAAGTGGGTTTACAAAAGGAAACCAGGTAACATTTTTAAAGCTCGTTTAGTAGTTAGAGGTTTTCAGCAAAAGGATAATATTGATGATACATACTCACCTGTTGCCAAAATGCAAACATTAAAATTGTTGTTATCTTATTCTTGTCAGTTCAGCTTTCTCATTCATCAGATGGATGTGGAAACAGCCTTTTTGAATGGTAAAGTAGTATCAGAAGTTTATGTAAAACAACCACAAGGTTATAATGATGTTTCTAATAAAGTTTATAAACTAAATAAAGCTTTGTACGGATTAAAAGAAAGCCCTAGAGCTTGGTACGAATGTTTTAATGATTTTATTAAGAATCTTGGTTTTTGTAGAAGCAAGTACGATTATTGTCTTTATGTAAAAAGAGAGTGCAATGTAACAGTTTATATACTTTTATTTGTTGACGATTTATTAATTTGTTGTAGAGATATAAACATTATTGATAATATAAAGAAACAGTTG
Organism: Tholera decimalis; assembly: GCA_943138885.2. NCBI lineage: Eukaryota > Metazoa > Arthropoda > Insecta > Lepidoptera > Noctuidae > Tholera > Tholera decimalis. Next base: position 42,943,829 of record OW964559.2, read on the forward strand.
CATAATAAATTTAAAATGAAGGATTTAAATAAAGTAAAAAGCTATATTGGTATTGATATTGAATATGATTATGATAACTCTACAAATGTCTTAACATTGTGTCAGGAAAATTACATAGAGTCTTTAGCTGAAAAATATAATATTAAAAATGCAAAACTGTATAAGACACCTATGGAACCCAACTTGAAACTAAGTAAATGTGATGTAAATGAAGATGTTAAATATAGAAACTTGATAGGTGCACTCTTGTATATCAGTCATGGTACTAGACCAGACATATCTTACAGTGTGAATTATTTAAGTAGATTTCAGAATTGTTACGATGAAACACATTTTAAATATGCTCTGAGAGTTCTAAAGTATTTGTATCTAACAAAAGATTTAAAACTAACTTACCAACAGAGTCTTAATACTGATAATATTGTAAATTGCTATGTAGATGCCGATTGGGCAGGAGATAGTACAGATAGGAAATCAACTACAGGTTTTGTTATTGAATTGTTTGGAAATCCAATTTATTGGAAATCTAGAAAACAAACTTGTGTAACTAAATCATCTACCTTTGCAGAATATGTTGCATTATCTGAGGCTGTAACTGAGATAAATTTCTTAAAAAATGTAATTAGTGATATGTTCATTAAAATATGTAAACCTATTAAGATTTATGAAGATAATTCAGGAGCACTTGCTATAGCAAAATACGGAAATTTTACTAAAAATTCTAAACATATAGAAGTACAGTATCATTATGTACATGAAAACTGTAAAAGTAAAGTTATTGAAATTGTAAAGATAAACTCAGATTCAAATGTTGCAGATATACTTACCAAATCTCTGGGTAAATTAAAATTTCTTAAGTTTAGAGAAATGTTGAAATTACATATGTAAAACTTAAATGAATAAGAAAGTTAAATTAGTAGATACATAAGAAAGTTAATTAATAAATAAGAATTTTAAGTTAATAGGTGAATAAGAAAGAATGTCTTAAGTTTGTTTTAATTTTTGTTGAGAAAGAAAAGCTTTTTGTTTGTTTTTATTTTGTTAATATTTAAGTTAAACAATTTAACAGAACTGTTTTAAAGGAAAGAGTGTGCAAGCTAGGTAGGTACTAGTATACTTAAGTGAATAAATATTATAGAAGTTCTATGAATAGGTACATATTATGTTGTAAGTAAAAGATAATTGTAATTGATGTTGCCTAGTAAGAATTTGTTAAAGTAATGAGATGTGAAAATAAAAATATAAATGTAAGGAGGCGTGTTAAAGTATTAGTGTGTTATTACACTGGTATACATTTCTATTTTTCTAAGTTGGCAACTTCCCTTCTTCCCTGTCATGGCTTGCACTGAGTAAAATGGTATTCTGTAATTATATTTTAAATAAAGAAATAAGTTTATTATGTGGAAATAAGTGTTTCTCTGAATACGATCCAATAACAAAATAGATATGTTTCGTTGAGAAACTTACTTCCTGTTTCTTCATCTAAAATGCTTACTCGAAGGTCTGAAACTAATTCTTGTCGGCTTAGATTGTTAACCTGCTAAATTTATTTTTGACTGTTATGACGTTTTACCTACCATGCAAAAGAGACAAAAATAATACATAAACTAGGAAATAAAGCTACTGTTCGTTTTGAACTTAAATCGTCAAAAACGCACGATGAGTGAAACTGTCAAATCCATGGCGCCAAAAGTTTGCGGCTAACTCTATGTTCACTGACATTTTCTACATTGAACAGTACCTACAGCCTTCAAAAAAAAAAACTGTGACCTCTTTTTTTTTTTGACGTGGTATTATTATCAAATAAGTCCTCCCACCCCGGGCAGGGTGGGAGGGACTGTCAGACTTTTACTGACTAAAATCCACGGTGTTCCTTCAATAACCCTTTACGTACCGGGGCCACGGTAACGGGATGAGTCCCACGACCCCGGCAGGCTTCGGCCCTCTGCAGAGGGGGCCTCGTCATGTTGCTGACGCTCTTTGAGGCGCGCGTGGAACACGATGCGCCGTCGACCCGGGCATGGTCCATGGTCGGACAGCGAGTTGCCCTTTACTCGCTGTCCGTATGCCCGCGCCTACGGTGGCCGGAGATCGTCGGCCGACGTCCGATGCCGTGGGCGTCTACCACTGCGGCTGGGCTGGAGGGAGGACGCCATCCTCTCCCTCACGCGGCCCGCCTCCTCCTTCGAATGCATGACTGCTTCGCAGAAGGAGGCAACTGCTTCCCACTCCCTCTCGCCCCGCAGCATGGCCTCGACCAAGGCCGGGCGTGAGAGGTCTCCGCCTATTGTCACCGTGAGGACACGTTGGTGCTCTGCCCAAGCTGGGCAGTCCTGCACCGTGTGCTCGACTATGTCCTCAGGGCGACCCTCGCAGTGGTGACACCCAGGCGTCTCTTCCTTACCCATCAGACACAGGTACCTCCCGAAACTTCCATGTCCGGTGAGGACCTGCGTCATGCGGTAGGTCAGGACGCCGTGACGCCGATCTAGCCACTCCTCAAAGAGGGGTCTTACCGCCGCAATTGCGGCGTGCCCGGCCGTCGGTTGCGACAGTCGTTCCTGTGACCTCTAAGTTTGTTTTCGTGTTTCTTCTCAGGGAAACTCAGTAAGCTAATACTATCCTCATTCAGATTAAATTTACGCAAAAGTGCGTAAAAGTGTTATTTTTATAACCAACTAGCTAGTAAAATTCGCGTGTAAATGTTTTTAGCAAAAATAAAGTGGCCTATGTCACTTTCCAGCCCTTCAAGTATCTCCATACTAAAAATTACTTCAATCAGTTGCTCCATTTGACGTGAAAAAAGGACAAACAAACACGCCTTATTAGTATGAATATGTCGCCGTAATATTGCAAAACCGTTAGATTATAATATATCTCGCGAGATTGTAATCTATCGAAAAATTGTGTTCCTATTGCGTTATAAGCCTTTAACGTCCCCACAGTTGGAAACCAGGTCTTCTCTCTCTGTAAATAGGCCGTAATTTATTTATTTAAACTTTATGAGTACAATGGTGTTACACGGGTAGACTTAATGCAGCAAGGCATTCTCTACCAGTCAACCTTTGGGTTAAAAAAAACACATTGTGGGAGGTGTGCGACAAAATCGAATGAAATAATATATTTAATACTAATAAATATAATACTTATAAAATACATACATGCTAAAATAATAAACTAATAAACCCGGTGCTCTATCTGATTAAGAGAGCTTATAATAATTATGACGAAGACCAAACTAAGAATAACAGCCCCTTAAGTAATGGATTTTTCAGTCCTAATCCAAGCCAATTTCTTCACGATGTTTTATTTTTTTTTATTCTGTCATCGTTTTGAGAGCATTGGTACTGTTGAGAATTACACAAAGTTACCGCATACCCAATGAGTTGTGAGCTAAAGTTACCACTTTCTGGAGCACAGATACAGCCAGAAGGCATCGCGGTAGGCCTCAAAGAAGACGGCGGGACGAGCTGGACCAAATTAACGACCCGTGGTTTACTTTGGCCCTGGACAAAACCATCTAGAAATCACGGGGAAAGGCATTTGCCCTTCAGTAGGATTATGCAGGCAAACATTATCAGTAATTTGCCTGCCCAGGTTCGAACCCACACCTTTGAACTCGTAAGTCGTATCTGTAACCAATGCTCTACCACTTCTGGTCAAAGGTTAAAAGATTTTTTAAATTGATAATAAGTTCACGTTTGACCACCATCTCACCTGATGGTAAGTGATGATGTGGTCGAAGATGGAACACGCTTACCTAGAAGTAACCTATTCACTCTTGACTTGAAGACTCCCAAGTTATAGCTATCGGGACTCCGGCAGAGAATTCCACTCCTCAGCCGTACGCACAATGAAGGTATTCCCAAAACGTTTTGTGCGTATGTGTGGGATGACCACCATGTAACATACCATGTAGATAGTGATAAATATAACCTGTCAAAACGCCCATCAAAACTATTTTATACGCTTAATATCTTTTTGTTCGCCTCATGATATCCGGGAAGTTTTTACTCAGGGAAGACATTTCTTGCCTGTCGGATCCACACGTCGTTCTAGTAATTAATGGATGGTACACATTTGAGACATTCCAGCGCGGCTACTGTCTACTAAAAGAAAGGTATCTTTTAGGAAATATATTAATATCTTTGATCTTTTGTTGCGTGACTTTCTTTTGGTAATATTTTTTCTATGTACAGGTTTGTTCAGAGGAAATCATAAGGCGACGTTTGGAGAAGTAGTATACGACGTGTAACAGAATAAACGCAATTCCTGAAAGTAGTTGGTTCAGAATCGGCTTCTGAATCGATTTCCGTCATAAAAATAGGTGTTAAATTTTGTCGGAAAAATCTTTCATTAACTTAGAATGGAAACACAGTATCATGACAAATTATTATAATCCTTAATTCAAGGAAATGCGCTCGTGTGCGTATCGGCCGCTAACATTGCATGAATGTGTGCGTCTGCGTAAGGATATTGTATGATGCACATACGTTTCGCGTTTAGTACGGATAACTATTTTATAAAAAATGTCTAGGTTTGGTTTCAATTTATTTAGTTACGGATGTTGTTTTAGACTTATAATTTAATATTCTAATGGGATGTTTGTGGTATTGCACTTAATCTGTTACACCTTGTATTTGGAAGTAATATAGATCTGTAACCGTGTGTTGTCGTGTTGGCTGTATTGTCCTATTTTAGACGAGATGTTCCCGCGACTTTGTTCGTGTGTGAAGTTTTGCCAGCGTAAATCCCGATCTTGTGGAAATTCCGAGACAAATAGTAGCTTATCAGTTACCCTATAGCAGGGATGGCGGACCAATGGCACTTAATTAATATTATTGGGCACGTCACCGATCACGAAATGCATTATGCACTAAGAAAAAAAGTCTGAAGTAGGTATTTTATGACGAGCGACCGCAAGTGACCCTATACTTTTTTTTTTTTAATTTGCTGTGCCCGACAGGGTCCACAATGATCTAAAACAATGTATATCTTGTATGTACCTACCACCTAAGTTCACATTGTGGAATGCAAATAAATGTATTGAGTATTGAGTACTACAGTTTTCGATGAAAAATATTGTATTTACGTTTTTGTTTGATTTTGAGTTGATACTATTATTATTATTTTCCAATAACAAAGTCAAAATTATTAGACGGCACGTTTACGATCTCATTAAAAATTTCTTTACAAAAAATGGCACATTGATACATGAAGGTTCGCGTACCCTGCCCTATAACCTCCTCTATCTTTGTGTTTAAGCCCTATTGAAATCGGTTTCAGAGATATTATGCTCAGTACCGAGAACCGAATCGAGCAAAATTAAAAATATTTTTCATGTTTTATTATCGCGGAAATAGCTAATACAAAATTATTTATGTGACTCTCATTGGAAGATAATGGTTTCCTATCACCATAATCTTCTTAAGATAAGAAGCCTATATATATGTTGTCCTCTACATAATAAATAGACTTTTTATCTCCCAAATTCCCACGGGGTCAGGACTTACTCGATGATATCGACTTTCCAGTGAACGAAATCATGGACACTAGATAGATATACCTATTCTTTATTGTACAGTGAACATAATTAAATCCTGAGGAGCTTATGGCTAAATTATAACAACCGTTAAGCAACGCTTTCCAAGGTCGGCCTGTAGATCGGTGACCATCCTAACATATCAGGATTCCTGTGAACTTCAGAAAGCAGGGTAAGCCGCGGTTGGTCCCGGTCACTTTTCTAAATAAATAAATAAAATCTAACACTCGTCTTGCCAAGGGGTTTCGATTATATCGCCTCGTATCTTGTAAGACTGCCGTCTGCGTACCTCTGCGATCTATTTATACCCCAGTCTATGAGTTCTAGAACATTCTTGTAAAATCGACTCACTGTCTATACTTTCAAGAATGTTCCAGAAGCTAATTGAGATACTCAGTACTGCTACTCGCCGCCAAATGGCGTTAGTGTCTCGAACATATTAAGCCTGCAATACATGTTGGCCGAGCGTAGGCCAACGCGAGCGTTAGCAAATAGGTACAAGGCAAGTAATAATGTCCACACGTTCGACAAGTTTGTCGAACGCCAATGCAGATGACCAATGTAGAAGAGGGTCTGTAGAGCTGCCCACACGTTGGCCGAGCGCCTTTGATTTGTGACCAAAAACCGACACCGATCCGAAGTGAGGCAAGTGATAATGAGCAACGGCGAACGAAGACAAGTTGCACCAAATGAGCTCTATACACGTTGGCACTGGCCTACACTCGGCCAACTAGGCAAGTGACACCAAGCGATAGCAAGACAAGGCAAATATACCGTCTACATGTTGGTATTGGCCTCCACTCGACAACGCTCGGCCAACATGTATTGCAGGCTTTAGAAGTCGGTTGAAGTTTCTCGATATACTCAGTACTGCTACTTGCCACCAGGTGGCGTTAGTGTCTCGAACATTCTAGATGTCGGTTGAAGTTTCTCGACGTACTTAGCTAACCGACTGGCGTAACAATATGCATTTAAGAAAAAGTTAAGGGTTTGTTTTCTTAACAAATAGTGGAAGCAAAGTTTTCATAACCCCCTTTCTATGGCTTTTTATTAAAAATGTATATGTATATATATATATATATATGTAAGTTTATTCTAGTTATAAAATTATGCATATATACACCTGTAATAAAACTTTTACTTTGAATATATTATCTACTTAGTTTATTTTTTATGCACCTGCCATGTTATCTCTTCACCACTCATGGTTGACTGGTAGAGAATGCCTATGGCATTAAGTCCGCCTTTGTACATTTTGTGTTGCATAAAGTTTTAATAAATAAATAAATGATGATGATGAAACATGATTAAATCAGGATTTATTAACTAGTGTAACAATGGGCAGTAATTTTTATAGTTAAAAGCGATATTTTTATTTAACAGATAACTTTTTAGATAGATTAGACACAGAAGAAGAAAAATAATATCCATAAATAAATTAGAACCCCTCCAACTAAGCGAAATATGCTTGTATCTGGAGTGGGTTCACGGAAATAGTGTAATGGGTGGGGTTAAAACCTGTGACCTCTCGATAACAAGTCCGATACCTTAGGCCATTAGGCCATTGACGCTTCAAAATAATATTATAATACAAAAGTCTTGTTTACCGATCAAGTCCGCATTAAAGTACTAGGTTGTCATGAGCGTGCAAGGGGTCGCGTTTACTAAAGTTAACAAGAAACTTCATTACGGCGGGGATCCAGTGATTAACGTTAACATTATCGTACGCCGACCGCCGCTCTTGTGCCAGGCGCCGGTGGAGATGGGACAATTCTATCGATATCGATAATAAGTGAAGTAATTTAAGCTTAAAAACCTTTTCATGACAAAATTGCTAAGTACAACACTTAAGTCGTAGTTACGAGTAATTATATTCTTTTGTCTTAAAAAATCAATGATATACGACCATGTACAAATCATGAAAAATCATTGACAAATAACATGCATCGAGGCTAGGAAGTTGATGAAAGTCCATAGTAGACCTACAGCATTCAATGTCGTGTGTGTGTGTGTGTTCACCATTGTCACTTTAATCTATGTTCACACTTTTTTGGTTTTATACTTACCATTAACATTCAATTAAATAGCAATGCAAAGGCGGGAACTTTTCAACCCACCTAATGGCTTCATCGAACCATAGGAGAGCCTTCCAACTTGACACGAGTTACTGTGGCCGGCTTGGAAATGCATTGATAGAATGTGAACCCAAGTTGGCCGAAGCAAACATAATCTCTACAGATAGGGATTCACATACGGCTCAGATCTCAAGTGTATAATTATGCGACATGACCCTTCAAACAATGGCCCACCTGTTACCTTGCTCCGCATGCCGTGTCACTTTTACCCTTGATGATCTTATGTGTGCATCAGCGAGCAAAGTTCGCATAGCTGATTATTGGGCTAAATTTATATAAAATATGTTTGTTTGTTGTAACTTGATAAACTTGAACGACTTCAAAACTTTTGAATAAGATTTATATTTGGCTTGCGCAAATATTATCACGTACCCGAATTTCGTACGAAACTCAAGTGGCTTCCCATACTTCTTCGCTGGAACTTACACATCTTGTCTCTGCTTTACAGTATTCTGTTGAATCCTAAAACCCCCTCTTATCTTAAAGAACGTTTCAAGTTCCTCCATGAAACACACGCCAAATTTCTGAGGTCATCGGGAAACTTGAGGCTAGAGGTCACTCCACGAATTTCATTGGTAAGTCGTTCGTAGCTCAAGCAGTACGACTGTGGAATACTCTTCCTGTGTCAATAAAACGAGCACAAACCCTTCTTTCTTTCAAAAACATGGTAAAAGATCTTTATCTCTCTCTTTAATTTCTTCCTATTAATTATGTATCCCAGCTTTTTTTTAATGTAAGATATATATATGTGTATTGTGTATGTAGGTTATTACTTATATATTGTATATAAGTGAATAGTACACCATAGACTACCCGCGTATTTATTGTCTCCTGCTGTGTCAAATCCATCCACAGGTTGTCTGTAAAAGATCGCTTTTAGCGATAAGACCGCCCATTGTAATACCCTTTGGTTTTTAAATCCTCATTTAATTCTGTTATGGTGTACAATAAAGAGTATATCTATCGATAGATAGATATACTCGTGACGATAGATATATCGTCAGAAGAATTCGATAAAAGATTAAATCGTTAAACAATGAACGTTATGATTTTTCCCTGTTTAAAGGACACTCAAATTTATTATTGTTAAAAAATAGAGAAGCAACGCCACAACCTCTTTCATATCAAACAAAACTATCGACACTTGCCCACCTCTAGCGCTTGTATTCGCAATCTAGTGTAACGATCTGCTATTAAGAGCTAGGTAAAAGTGGGTAAGACGTGTTACACGTAACGAACGCTGCTACATGTTACACGTAGCGTATTAGCATTGAATGCCTGTACTAAGCTAGAATGGGAACTACAAGTACCTAGAGCAGTAAACTTAACCGAAGTGGGCTTAGCCCGTTTGTGGGTAGCCAGAAATTTAGGACTCCGTTTGAAACCGCCACTAAATTCTGTTTAAGTTATTCAATCATTATTAAATGGGCCACAATATTATATAACTGGATCTTTCAGGCAGTAAAATATATTAATAGGAACAACAATCTTACTTACATTATCTGACTCCGGAACATAGTTGCCTGAAATAAATAAATTGATTGATTGATTAACACCTGTGTATACTTATAGATATATTTTTCTTTTGTGGCAATAAGTTATTACTACGCTTACTATTACAATGTGTCCAATGGAAAAATTGTATTTGGAGTCAACCATATAAAATTTTTCCTTTCATCCATATTTTGCAGTGTTTTTTTTATTTTTTCAAAGCGTATCATTGGAATCTTATATTCCAATGATACGCTTCGATGTCCACCATATTGTAATGATCATTCATTACAATATGGTGGACATCCCACCCATACGCAGAAATTGTTTTGGGAATACTTTCTACCGCTACTGTGCTTACAGCAAAGGAGTTGAATTCTCTGCCGAAGTCTGTGTTTCCTGACAGCTATAACCTTTAAAGGGGTTTTTAAGGCAAGAGTGAATAGGTTACTTCTTAGTAAGCGTGCTTCATCTTCAACCATAATATCATCGCTTATCATCAGGTGAAATAGTGGGCAAATGCAAGCCTATGAGCTTAAGTAAAACATCTTTCAGAAAGATATAATACTTTAATTGAGATCTTTTACCATCTTAATTTTGAGAGTCTGTCTACAACATGTATCGTAATTAACGCACACCCTCAAACACCCCAATTAGAAAATTAGGTTATTATCATAATAGGTACATACACTGAATTTTTGGTATTAATTAGTACATATTTATATATTATATTTTGTGGTATGTATTCTATATTATGATGTTTGGTTAGTATTATGTATGATGTTGTACACTGAAAGCCCTAAATCTATCTCCTTTAATTTCTGTCCATCCAAAGGTTGTCTGTAAGAGATTGCCCTGTGCGATAAGACCGCCCATTGTACAGTAGTTTTATTGTTTGTATCCTTAAGTGTATTGTAAGGTGTACAATAAAGTACATAATAAATAAAACGTTTTTTTAAGACTTTTACTTCCTTTAAATAAGTTTAATTTTTCTGTAATGTGTACTGAATGACGGAATTTATATAAAACTGCATTTAAAAAGTTACTACTTTAATTAGTTGGTTTTTACTATACAGCGAAAGTGTAATTTGTAATTTACGTTTAATTGCTTTGGGATAAAATTTTCTATAATATTTTTTTTTTTATAAAAACGATAAAAGTCGGTTCAGTATACGATTCTGAACAAACTAATTTCAGGATGTGTATTAATTATGTCACATGTTGTATATAGAATATATGGATAAAATCTAGGCTTACAGTACAAAATACTAAGCACTAGCAACAGAATACTAAAACGTTAGGACAATGTGCATGTGGTGATTATTGTTACTTTTATTAGAAAAGACTGCCTCACTGGTCTAATGTTCACAAGCTCGACTGCAAAACTGATTTCTCCATCTCCCTTTCACTACCGGTCTACCAGACGCACAGCTGGGTACCACCCACACTTGGTTGATATACCATCTTGTCGTCCCAAGCGCTTCTCCTCCACATTTATTGTGCGCACAGCCAAGCTGTGGAACTCTCTGCCGGGTTCTGTGTTCCCTGCCACTTATGACCTTTCAGCCTTTAAAGCACTAGTAAATAGGCATCTTCTGGGCTCGCTCGTCACATCGTAGACCTCATCTATCGCTTACCATCAGGCTAGATCGAGGTCAAGAGGGGGCTCATCATTAGTGACGAAAAAACACACTTGAGGTATCGGGTTCAATGTCCGGGTCAGGCAATAAGTGCTATCAGGTTTTTTGTAAGGAATTCCTCAGTAGTAGCCTTGACTTTGGTAGTTGGCTGTGTAATACCCCCGTGCCTTGGAAAACATATTTAGTCGTTGGTCCGGCAGTCACTTGGACATCTTTGACAGTCGTTACAGCTGGTCAGAAGCCAAAAAATCTGGCACTGGTCTGGCGAAGGGGTTTGGCGTTACCCAGTTACTGGGTTCTGAGCGGATATGCAGTCGCTCTATGTAAAACACTAATACTTAGTTGCATCGGGAATAGGAAAAAGCTAAGCAGAAGATGATGAATTAGAAAAGCCTTGATCAGCAGCCAACCTTTTAGCATTACTTTAAGGGTAAGTGACAATAAAAAGGCAGAAAGAAAATATACTAACAAAAAACTTCAATGCACACAAAGCATGTAACTTACAATACATTTCGACAAAAAAAAAAAACTCCTACTTATTTTAATGCCTCCATTCACTAAGTACGTAGCTTAAAACTGAACATCTAATGTCTGAACTGCTGGCCAGATCCATTACCAAGCCTTTTACATGAGTAGTTCTGTACTCATTAGGATATAGGTTGTATAATGCCGCAGAAAAGACAGCTACAGAAGGTTGACTCCGTACATGTAATATTTTTTAAAGCGAACTAGCTATGTGGGTAGAATCACATTACTAGCAATCTTGTTAACTGATCCAACTAAGCTAAATATGCTTTTGTTTGGAGTAGGTTCATTGCAATAGTGTAATGGATGAGGTTCGAACCCGTGACCTCTCGATCACAAGTCCGACACCTTACCCATTAAACGATTGACGCTTATAATAAAAATAATACAAGAGTGATTATGCTGCTGGACACGGGCCTTAGTTCGCCGTCTGATAAGAACCAGGCTCGAGTTGACGGCGCGTCATGTTCTACGAACGCCTCAAAGACCATCCCACTAACCACCCATGGCTCCACCTACATCATGTCATAGGGGCCGAATCTCAAGGTGACGGCTGCGGACATAGCGCATGCGCTTCTTGACTCCTTTACAAGTTTCCTCGTCCTGTCCCTCTGTGAACGCCTCAAAGAACAGTCAGTAACATTGACGGGGCTCGCTAAGGCCGTTGCCTGCCGGAGGTGCAGTGCGAAGGAGGTGGTGAGGTGTTAACGAGATACCACGGCCCCGAAATGTAAGGATAACTGAAGGAACATGATGAGTTTTTAGTCAATAGAAGTCTGACACTCCTTTCCGCTCCTCCCAGAGCGAGAAAACTCATTTGATGATATTTCCCTCGTAAAAAGTCAGATTTGTTTCTTCAGTTGGCCTTGCGTTCTGTGGCCATGATATCTCATGAGAACGGTCCCGTGACGCCAGTATATATTATAATTATGTATTTGTTTTGGCTCTTGCACGAAAATAACCTTCTAGATTAATTTATTGTGTGGCGCAAACCTACTACTTCTAACGAGCAATTTAGCAACACACATCGCTATTAAAAATGAATCAGGGTGCAGGTATTACCCCAATTTATTTTAGGGGCAGTTTCTATGGGAAAATGTGTTAACTTAAAAGATGTTAGGGGAGTGGGTGGTTCCATAGCATTTGCGTCTTTGGAGCTAGACGCTATTTTTTTTGTCCACTCTTGAACATTATTGAATATTCTAACGAAATGCCGCGACCCTGGAACTTAAGGGCAGCTGAAGGAACAGTGTGGGTTTTTAGTCAGTAGAAATCTGACACTCCTTTCCGCTCCACCCACAGCGGGAGAATTCATTCGATGATTTTCCCACCCAGAAAAAAAAGGTCGGTCCGTAGATGACAATTTCAACATATCAAGATTTCACTGTGCCTTGGAAAGCATTATAAAGCCTTGGTCCCGGCTGTCATTCGTACATCTTGACAGTCAGTAGCCAGAAAATCTGACCCTAGTCTTGCCAAGAGGTATGGTATTAGCCGATAGATTATGACGGTCAGGTAGACACTTGGTCCTTGTAAAACGCTAGTACTTGGCAGCAACCGGATAGACTGGAATCGACCCCATAGCTGAAAATAGGTTAAACAGATGATGGTGAATATGATCTTTTTTTTAAACCCTGGCTGGAGGCTTTAATTAATTTATTAATTAAGGCAACCACAGGCAAGCCCGGTTAAGCAGCCGACAACCTCAGAGGTTGACCTGCGAGATGCCACACAAAAAAATGATCTTTATTTTTATTGATTATAGGGTTCGCATTTGACCACCATCTCACCTGATGGTAAGTGATGATGTGGTGTGTGATCTCACCGAAATCTAATGGAAAGGAGTAACATGTCTACAATACGGGGGTCAGTTTCGCCCTCATTCCGGGGAGCCCTCGTCCGGGACGCTATCACATTAACAAAAATATTATTCTGGCACGCTCTCGGTCGGCTTTTATTATGTATTTTATGACAGGACACTTGATAAAGTACTGGTTAAAACAAAATTACTTGATGTTTATTTTTTCATTATATTTTATTTGAGGTAGTAGGTAGATAGAAGTAGGTATATTATGTTTATTTCAACAGATTAAGACTCAACGAAAGATCTATAACCAAGAGGAGCATGAAAAGTAACAAAAATATGACACATTTATTGCCAGACTGATGGAAGAATACGAAATAAAAAATTCAATGATTTCGTATTAAGAAAAGATCCGCCTATTTGTTGTGTTCATGCAAGTAAAAACTCTTATATAGGTTCATTAACTCTTCATTATTTGATGATTATGTATGACTGATATTTTTTTACTTTGTTAGTACCTACTACTCTTACCTATTATTACCTACAATCATACATCCGTGAATTTCCGTTGTTGTAATTTAATTAAACGAAAATGTCATTTAAACATTTTTGTTCTCAATATTACTTACTGATATTTCTTGAAAACAAAATAAAAACGGGCGCGTACGTGCGAGGGTGTGCCGGAATAACATTTTTTTTTAATGTGGGGGCTCCCCGGAATGAGGGCGCAACGGCCTGACCTCAATAGGGATCTTTTAGTCAAGAGTGAATAGGTTACTTGTAGAAGTAACCTATTCACTCTTGACTAAAAGATCCCTATTGAGCATCTTGATATGACGATGTGATCGTAGATGGAGCACGCTTACGTACGCTTAGGTAAGCGTGCTCCATCTTCGATCATATCGTAGCTTACCATTAGTTGCGATGGTCAAAAGCGAGTCAACAATCAATTAAAATAAAAGCGTGTGTCCAGAACGCTAATATATACAACTAGCAGTTGCTCGTCTCAGTTGACTTTATAATAAATAAATAAAAAATACTATATATACAACGTGTAATTTAAAGGGTATATACATACCAAGTGCATGGCTTCTTTGGATGATAACAAACGATATGGCAAGAGTTTTGTAATCCTAAGTCTACGTGTGTAGAACTTATTACAAATTCCAATACACAATACCAGAGACCGAATTTTTCAAATTAAGAAGAACGAAAAGAATTATCGTGTTATTGGCAAGTGACGTGGAAAGTTATTGACCCTCGTAGTGCTGTGACACGTTTGTTATGATTGGTATTCAAGAAATATATGAAACCAATAATTTGGTATCAATTCTTTGAGTCAGTTATTTTGTGCTGAAACTGTGCATAGATACTCCATACCAGATGTTGTCTTCAGCCCTTTTGGATAGATATGGGGTTTCCGTTACACGTTGTATAATACGTCTCAGTTGACTTTATTCGCGTAGAAAGTTTTTCCCGTGTAAATACCAATCTTAGCGAGCATCTACGTACTAAAAGAAACCCCCATGCAAAATTTAAGAGCCATACTACTTGTAGTTAAAATAATAGACTAATAAATACGGTGCTTTATAATAATCTTTCTGACTAAGATAACTCACAAAAAATATATTTATGGCGCAAACCAAACTAAGAATGACAGGCTTTTAAGTAGTGGTTTCTCATTTTACGCTTAAAAGAGAATTTAGACTCGGCCTTCTTGATGTCAAGGGGTAGTATGTTCCAGAGTTTAATGGTAGAAATAGCATAGAAATTAGCCATACACCCGGTGCGGTAAGAAGGAATGTGAAGAAGTAAATTTTTGGATGCGCGAAGGTTAAGACTATGAGAACTGCCCAACACTTTAAAATTTTGTTTTAAGTAATCAGGAGCACAAGGATCGTTCAAAATAGTGAAAAGCATGCATTCATTTTACGCATATTATGATTGGTAGATACCCAAACAAAGTCCTTAAAGATGATCTGGATCCAATAAAAAACGATTATATCTACACATACATAAAAACATAAGATGGAGGATTGTTTGCGTCGTAAATAAAAGTTAGGATCGTAGATCGAGCGAGGGTGGTTACGACCTACTTTCTTGTAAGTTTGTTATTGAGGAGTTGCAACAAGAGTAAATATATAGACAGACATATTAACTTTCGCATTAATAAAATAATTTATATTAATGCCGTTTGGGGCAAACTCTTAGACCGTGGAGCCTTCGTACATATACAGGTCTTTATATACCTACGTCAGGCAGGTCGCTACATTACAATAAGCATTATATGTTACCTCGATGAATTTGAGATAAATCGTCATATTACCAATGTTTATTCAGTTGCTAGTCTATCGGTTTTCTATCGGTTACATTTCGGGGAGTGTGCGATGGAATTACACAATCTAATTCCGCCAAACCCGTTCCATCATCGGACTACAAGACAAACGGCGATGCGCCATCGTTACGTGGTGGACATCCCACCCATACGCACTAAACGTTTTGGGAATACCTTCATTATGCGTACGACTAAGGAGTGGAATTCCTTGCCCGAGTCTATTTCCCGATAGCTATAACATAGGGGTCTTTAAGTCAAGAGTGAATAGGTTACTAGGTAAGCGTGCTCCATCTTCAAACGCGAGCCTATTATCAATAAAAAAAAACTTAGATAACCCTCTAAGAACTATTATAAATATTTACTTTCTGGACTCTCTGTACTTTTCAATGAACATTTTTTTTTAATGAAAAATTTGCATCTTTTTTGAAAGGGCTGGTTGATAATCCCTGCCATCCAAGAGTTGACTCTTACTTTAGCCTTTGCGTTTACGGACGTATTTTTGGATACTTTATTTTATTTTGTAGTAAGTTTAGTTTAAAAAGTTTTATATTATATATTTGCAATATTTCTTTTATTTTTTATTATTTGTAAACAAATTACATTCTTAAATATGTCTGTCTATTAAAACACCATTAACATTATAAAAAATAGTAGTCCACGGGTATCGAGAATAAAGAGAAAGCTACCATCGGTGGTCAGAGCTCTAAAGAAAGAAACCAAGGTTTTCTGAACCAAGTCCTTGATCCAGCTGCTTAACGAGAGCCTCCTAAGATCTACTAAGCCACTAAGAACTATTAAGCCATTGGCTGAAACGACTATCGGTACAATGATTGCCGAGTTCACATCCCACATTTCGACAATCTCGTTTGCAATATTTATTATTAATGCTTGGTTAATATTTTAACGAATCACCGTAAACCTAATGATTTAGGTATGAACTGTTTATTTAATAAACAATAATTTTCTAACCAGCTAATGATATGAATCAACAAATATTAACGACTCATTATTGAATGTTAGTCAGCCATAATTGAATAACAATCAATTTAGTAACAATCCATTACATACACGTTAATGGAATGTCGTAATTGACTGCTAATCAAATATGTACCTATATTACATATAAGTGTCTCAATGTGCGTAATGGAATAAGCATTGAGTCGATGCATTTTCAAAGCATTATCTGTACATTCGCAACATGTTAAGTGCCGTTTTTGTCAATTTTTAAACTCCCCTATAAAAATATAATTTAACAATAAAATAACAAATTCAATTAAATAAAGATCAATTATCAGCTATTTTTAACCAATTTTCAAAATATAATATCATTTATAAGTAGTTTTTATTTTTCTATTTACTTGTTACTTACGCATTCATAAATAAATTGCGACGTTGCCGTCCCTTAAGTACGCGTGTACAGAGTGTTTCTTTTACGTATTCATTTAACATTTTTAGTGAATATTTTAATAATAATAAAAAAATTGTTTTGGAATGGTAATATTTTTGTTAGCATGTATGGATGCTATACTATTGCGGGTTAACGGGAACGCCCTCTGTTAGTTAATACTACCCAGTAACTAAGCTAAACATATTGTGTCTGAAGTGGGTTCACGGCAAAAGTGTAATGAGTGGGGTACAAACCTGTGACCTTTCGATCACAAGCCACACACCTTAACCGTTAGGCTATCGACGTATATTAGTATTACGTGTATAATACAATGTGTAACGAAAACCCCATATCTATCATAAAAGGGCTGAAGACAACATCTGGTATGGAGTCTCTATGCACAGTTTCAGCACAAAATAACTGACTCAAACAATTCATACCAAATTATTGGTTTCATATATTTCTTGAATACCAATCATAACAAACGTGTCACAGCACTACGAGGGTCAATAACTTTCCACGTCACTTGCCAATAACACGATAATTCTTTTCGTTCTTCTTAATTTGAAAAATTCGGTCTCTGGTATCAGTGTATTGGAATTTGTAATAAATTCTACACACGTAGACTTAGGATTACAAAGCCCTTGCCATATCGTTTGTTATCATCCAAAGAAGCCGTGCACTTGGTATGTATATACCCTTTAAATTACACGTTGTATAGTTCGATATTGCAAGTGGCAGTCTCTTTGTAAAGTTATAACTGGAAATTCCCTCACTTCTCAACAAAAGTATTTATAGGCTCGTCTATAGAAACCTCACTGCGTTTCCGAACCTATTGATAAAATTGGGGGATCGCGTGCAAGTAGGTCAATCTACTGTTAACTGGGGATATGCTTAGAGCCTTCGAAAGCTGCCAGGCCCTTCTGTTGTAACAAATTGTATTATCAATCATTTTGAAAGCATTTGTTTGACGAATAGATTCTCACTATTTCTCTAGGTAGTTACGTTGATAGTGTGTAAGTTAAAACATGACTGTGTCTTGTGAATGAACATAAATTTGGATGAGTGAGAAGAATTTCTTTTTTAAACAACTTCAAAAAAAGGAGGAGGTTCTCAGTTCGTCCGAATCATTTTTTTATGTATCTTACCCGATTACTCGAAGACGGCTGCACCGATTTGGAAAATTCTTTTTTTGATTGCAAGGGCATATTTTCTAGTTGGTCATGCAGATTTGATAATAGAATCCTGAAGAAATCAAGGAAACTCTTCAAATATTATAGGCACACCTAAGTATACCGATTTGGGTATTTTTATAGTATTTTTTTTTTGTTTGTTAATCAAAAACTTTGTAACAAAATATTAAACCGACTTAAAGTTATTTTTCACTTTGCATTGAAACTAACTACCAGAACTAGCGGCACACCTAGAAAATCTCCCCTGTTTAAGATAAAACTTATAGAAGCACCGACGACTGAATCACTATACCAAGATATTTCATTCTTGGAAATCCCTAACAACTGTCCAACATGACGTTTATACTCTGAAACAATAACCATTTACAGGATCCAAACCAACAAACTCATCATTTCTTATTTCTAACGTTAAAGTTTGTCTTGAGTGGGGTAACTTTTCTCTTGATTCCTTCGGTGAATTGGTAATGTATAGCCTGGCCACACTAAGTCATTGACAAACCACAGATTAAATATGGATTGTGTGTTTCTCGAAAGTTCTAGAATAATTTATTAATTAAAGTAGACTTAATTACATAAAAGTAGACTTGACTAGAGAATGCAAGTACCTACATATGAGTTACGTGAAGCTCAACTTAACATTTTAGGGAGTTCATTGATGCTGTTGCGGTTACTTAAATATGCGTACTAGTTTTCAGTAAAAGTAATAATATAAAAACTTTATAAAACGAAAATATGTCCAAAACTAAACACATCGACTACCGAAATTAAAGTTATTTTTAGCATTTTTAGAGCAACTGCACTCGTTACTATGAAAAATACCCTAATCGCTATAGGTGTGGCTATAATATTTGAAGAGTTCCCTCGATTTTTCAAGGTTTCCATTATCAGATCCTGACTTCATGACAATGGGACTAACTAGGAAGTATAATACCCTCTCAAACGAAAAAAGAGTTTTCCAAATCGGTCCAGCCGTTGTCAAGTAATCGGGAACATACATAAAAAAAAAATTAAAAGTTTAAGTTGAACTGAGAACCTACTCCTTTTTTTTTCAAGTTGGTTAAGAATAATCTAATTAAAAAAAAAAACAAAATGGAAATTCAGTTCAATGAAAAACGAGAGTCTATCTTTAAATAACATAAAACCATTTGTGACTTCGAAAAAGACAATTTCGAATCCGGACACACGTTCCAATTTCACGCTCACAAGACATTTTAGCCATCGATGTAACAAGATACGTAGAACACATAAAATGAAACTAACTCGTCTCGACCGACCTCAGTGCGTTTATGTCCAAATCTTGTCATCTCTGAACTGGGTCACTCGACTGTAACGGCTCCGTAGGGTTTGTGCAGACGAGCCACTATAAACATAAAGATAAATTTAAAAATAATTCTCTAAATAAGTAATTTGTATGATAATTGTAAATAATTTTCAAGATTTGTCACAAAGATTAGCCTAATTTTATTGTCATTTTAGTATTTGAATTCTTTTTCCATCTTTTCCTTTGTTTTTATAGGGGTTTATGCGCAAAATAATACGTATAGTGCATGCAGTGCTCTTTTTTAAATGATGATGTAAGTGTAACAGAGTATTGATCTTTGAAGAACTAAATTAAATAAATAAAAAAATAGATACATTTCTCCAGACTAGTTTCAACGATGACGGCCAATCTTAGTAGAGATTAGTCAGCGGCACAGGAGATATTATAGTGCAGAAGTATCCGATGGGATGGCAATCTGAAATGATTGGTGAGATCTCAGACGCAGGATTATAATGAGCTTTTTAAGGTATGAGGGAATCTCATCGTCATCTTACAAACTCCGGGGAACTAACATAGCTTTATGTTCTTATTTACTTATATAATAACAATAGCAACAACTCCGTTATTTTAGGCAACTAGGACCATAAAAAACATATAACAAAATACAAAATCTTTTAAATAAACTAATACATAGGTAAACAAAAACTAATTCAAAAGAAAAGATGGCGTCGTGTTGCGTTGCGTGGTGTCGAGTCATCTTCCGCGAAATTTATTTATTTATGATCTATGAATTATGATCACTTGTAGGTACTATACAGTTAGCAGTAATGTCGTTCTATGCATATCGCAGTCTCAAGTTCTGACGATAGTGATACTCAAACGACTATCAACACGCCAATTAATTATGTAATTGTGACTTTAATCCAGTAACATTGAAGTGTAGGAGTGATATGAATTTTAATCAAATTGTGGCCCGCCAATCATTACTCTTAGGCCATTATTACCTAGGATATATTATATTTGGTCAGTGGATCGTCTTAGGGGCGGAGTTTTATATTTACTAATTTCTTCTTGTGTTGTTATTTCAGAGTTCGGGCAATGTATTTAAAATGTACCTATATAGGTAAATAAAATTGTCTTTTGAGCGATTGTAGTTGTAAAACTTGGCCACATTTTAGTTGCTGTTGTGAAGTCAACGCTGTCGCCCGTTTGCTCATTACCCTATGGTGCTATACGACTTTATGGTGGTATAGTAAGACAGGGTGCATACTTATGTGTTTACGACCCCCATAGAGCCTGTATCTGTTGTTTATGGGGACAGGTACCAACTTGATGTCGCAGGGAATTGGATTGGTTTATGAGGTTTAATGGGAGGGAAATGGGATGGTATGTAAATAAGCAGGTAATGTCGTTTACGGATTACAGTTAAACAAAGAGTAAATGTTCTATACTTGAGTAACTACATTATAAAACGTTATTCTTATCTAAGCCGAATTTTGTTTGAAATAATTATGCTATTATTGCTTTCCTTGCAATGGATTTATTTTTATATCTTTATTTATTAAATAGGGTTTGTTCCCAATACGAACATGCCACCCTCATATGAACACTTGAGGAACATACAAAACTTACAATTTACGCTTAAGAATTAAATAATCCTAGCAGTTTTAGATGTTGGAAAGGCTAGTATGGTATTGCATATTATATTCTTGTTCAATCAAATATCTTTCCGCTTCGTACCGGACACACTCCACAGTAATATGATAAACATCTTCTACAATCCCGTGCAGTTTGGAGATGTTTAGAGATGAGCAAAACTATTCAATGGGATGTGTCCGGAGCGAAGTCTCAAACTTGTCACGATTTCTTGTCTACCTGTAGCGGCATTATCAAACCAGGGATAGATATAGAGTGTGTGTTATAATCAGAACACATTAATAAATAATATAATAAAGATACGTACCTATTGTATGTGTAAATCCGACACAAGTCTTGTGAAAAAGTCCGTCCGTATGTCACAGATATTTTATTCCGAAACTATTAAGACTACAAATGTGAAACTTAGTAGGTAGATGTATTCTGTAAACCGCTTTCCGATTTTAAGAAAAAATAAATAAAAAAATAGATATACGCTTCCAAAGTGCTAAAATGTGTGTTCCCCCCTCTAACTTCTATAATAATGGAGTTAAAAATCTAAAATAAATGTATACTGTAGATGTTAATGTAAACTTTCAAGGTTTTAACGAGATCGGGTCAGCAGTTTTTGAGATATATAATGTTTTCTAGAACCGCAAATATAACTTTGTACCTAATTCATACAAACACTATGAAAAACAAAGTTATTTGGCGTAGTTACTACGGAACCCTTCATGGGAGAGTCTGTCTCGCACTTGGCCAATTTTTATTATTATACTGTCAGAAATTTAAGTTTTCCTAATCTGCTATGATCCAAACCATAAAAAAGACTGATAAATACGTTTAAATACGACTACATTAACTAATCCTGGGATTTGCGGTATCAGCAGTATCTTGCAATTTATTTATTGCTACCAATTTAATAGATTTTTTTATGCATTTGAGTCGTAAATTGGATTAAACACTCATCTGGCTCGTTGGTCTAGGGGTATGATTTTCGCTTAGGGTGCGAGAGGTCCCGGGTTCAAATCCCGGACGAGCCCAATTTTTTATTTGATCTGGATTTTTTCTGCTAAATTATTTATAAATAATGAATAATTTATCAGAAATAATCCGGATTACGCCGACTATTAACAGCGATAAAATAATCCAGTATCATATCCGAAGCGTGAGATTTTAATGATGAATATTATTTAATTGGTCCGTTATACTGAAGGTATGAAAATCATTGACGCCGGGCGCTCATTAATAACCACTCTGCCATTATTCTTGCTTGTTTTTTTTTTTTTCCATCTCGCCTGATGGTAAGTGATAGATGAGGTCTACGGTGTGACGAGCGAGCCCAGAAGATGCCTGTTTACTCTTGCTTTGAAGGTTGAAACGTCATAGGTGGCAGGGACCACAGAAGCCGGCAGAGAATTCTACAGCTTGGAAGTGCGCATAATAAATATGGAGGAGAAGCGCTTGGTACGACAAGACAATATATCAGCCAAGTGTGGATGGTAGCCAGCCGTGCGTCTAGTAGACCGGTAGTGAAAGGGAAATGGAGGGATCAGGTCATGGAGCTCCTGCGCACACTCCCCGAAGTACAATCTGTAGAAAACCGACAGGCAAGCAACGGTTCGCCGATGAGCCAGGCTATGAAGCTTGCCCGATAGCGGCTCGTGGCCTATAAGCCTTCTAGCCCTGCGCTCGATCGAGTCCAGTGCAGCAAGTTGGTATTTTGCAGAGCCATCCCACAAGTGGCCGCAGTACTTTATGCAGCATTGGACCTGTGCTTTATATAGATTCAGAAGCTGTCCAGTAGTGAAGTATCACTTCACCCTGTGTAGGATTCCTAGCTGTTTTACTGCAGTTTGAGCTCTGGACTCGATGGTTGAGCCAATGTTGAGGTCTGAGGTCAACTTTGAGGTTGAGGTGAGCCTTTGGAAGCTCGAGGCGGTTGGTAACTGGCACAGATGCTCTTCGGAAAATAGGGGATAATTGATATGGGCTCCTTTTAGCGCTGAAAAGACATACCTGTGTTTTCAGAGCGTTGAATTTGACCAGATTGTCATCGCCCCATTAGGAAACGAGATTTAAGGTCGAATTCATGCGCTCTACCATGGCCTTTCTGAGAGTGGCAATTATGTCCCTGCCAGCTTTAGTACTGGATAAGTATCTCTCTGAGACAGTGCTGTCATCCACATACCCAACTGCTCCCAGCTGAAGTAGATCACTGATATGCAGCAGAAAGAAGCCCTTGAGAAACACCGGCATTAATTGCCATAAGATCCGACGAACATCTTTTTACTGATATATTATTGTGTAGGTATTGCTTTTAAAAGAATGTAACTACATTTTGAAAAAGGATTAATTAGCTTTTTTCTTATTTCTTAATTTACTCTCGCTAAATGATCTCATCTAATGATTTCTCCCACTCGGAACGGAGTGTCTGACTTCTAAAAAAATAAAACTTCTACTGACTAAAAAACCCATGCTGCTTTTTCAATCACCCTAACGGGGCCGCGGTATTTCGTTAGAACATTCCCGAAACCCCGGCAGGATCCGGTTAGGCTGGAAGCCGTCATCGATATAGTTGAGAAAAGGCTAAGCAAATGATGAATGAGTAGGCGTTTATTGATTAACCTCGCCAAACCCAGTAACTGGGTGACTATACCTAGTTACCCAGTTACTGGGTTTAGATGGCCGGACACGCACGACTCTCAATGTAAAAACCTTGTACATAGATTCGCATTCGTATATTCACTAAGCATTAGCCTGAAAGCTAAGCATTAATTTTATGAAGAAGGAAAATTCAGCAGAGCAATCATTAGCTCATTTAAAGTAAAACAATGAACGTGGTCTTTGAGGAGTACGCTCTTCTTGAAGTATAATAATAATAATATTATAACTCATAATATATTAATTAAACTTTATGCTACAAAAATAGTACAAAGGTCGTCTTAGGCATTTTCTACCAGTCAACCATGGATGGTGAAAAGATAACATGACAGGTGCATATAAGAATTAATAAAGTAGAAAAAAGATTAGGTACCTACTATTATACATAATTATAATAACTATTATAAAGCGGAAAAGTTTGTTTGTTTGTTTGTTTACTTGAACGCGCAGTCTTCGAAAGTACTGGGTGGATTTGGATGCAATTTGTTATGGAAGTAGCTTGAAGCTTGAGGAAGGTTATAGGCTACTTTTTACGTGACTGCAAAAAAGGAGAGTTATGTTTTTACCGTGATAGAATCCACGGGAGCAAAGCCCCGCGTGAGTACTAGTGACTTAATAACAGGTATATTAACTATAATAAATTTACATTAAAATTATTATAGGTACCAGTGGCGAAGAGTGAATTTTCATAAAAGGGAAGCCGGACCAAAAAATGCTTACCTTGCTCAAGTGTGATGCGTGAATTCCAGTAACTGTGGTCCTGTGGCTGACTTCGAAATCTTGTAACTTCGTAAATAATTATTTGGTTAATTGAAAATAATAGATTACTATTTATATATTCATATATAAAATAATAGTAATAATATATAATAATAATAGTAATAATATTTGCCATATTTGAAAAGGGAAGCCGGTAGGAATCGAGTTGTATGGAGCCTTCGCCACTGATAGGTATACATTTAAAAGTTTATGAAATAAGTCTGTTGCTCTCTATTTGAAATTGAAAAACATTTTATTTGGAGATAAACAGACAACAACATACAATAGAAAATTTCAAACATTAAAAAATAACTTTAAAAATTTCAGAAAATAATTCCACAACTTTCGCTTGAATGCGACTGGTGGCTCTCCTGATATCAAGAAGAAGTGCATTACACTGAATATTATATACATATTTTAAGTAATAATAAATGAGAATAGACTTACTATTATTAACATATTTTCAAGCAATTTGTCTTGCCACTCAATTGATTGTAAATGCTAATGACGCCTATCAACTGCAACTTAATTAAACCTTCATCTCTTCCTCTCTCTGCCCATTTACTACCAAAGAGGTTTGTAGCAAAATTAACTTTCCTTACTCAACCAAAATTAATTTCAGCATCCCATCTAGTTCTCCAAACTCCCTGTAGACAGCGCCACTTTACATAACGTTCTCTATTACCCAAAATAAACATGATATTAGAGTCAATGAACCCCCGAGCTGGTATAATCAGGCAAATTGCGGTGCGCAGCGGTGACAATGTTGTTATACCTACCCCTCCGTACCTCCCTTCTCTCCTGTGAAGTCTGCAGGTACCTATCCCAGAGCTCAACCCCGTGTGAGCACACAAAATAAAATTAAACGCCAGCGTTTTTATATGACACGTCGCCTGGAGGTATATATCTACCTAGCGGAATGTTGGCGGGATTAGAGAAAAACAGGTTTATGCACAAAAAGTAACGACATTATTTATTCAAATACAATTACCAATCTTTTTATACAAAATTTTCGGGAAAAATGTTGAATTGAGAAACCGCTAATCATTAATTAAAACTCATCGTATGCATATTGTTTTATAAATAAGAATGCATAAGTGGAATGTTTAGTGAGTTTAAATAACTGTATAGATAAAAAGCAAGGAATTTAAAATTGGAATACTACTGAAATATTTTGCATGAGAATTTAAAATAGCCAGTGTCAATTTTTGAGTAAGTAAAATAGTTTTAAACTTTTAAACAAGCGATCTCTATTCGGCATAACTCTAAACTATTTAAAGAATCATAATAATTATTTCTTATGCAAAAATAATAATATAATTAATAGTAACTGTTGACACTTTCTATTTGCGTGTTGTTAATTGATTAACCAGTATTTCCCTAGAGTCGACCATACAATTACGTCCGGTGTTTACATCACCGGACGTAATTAAAAAGGGGTTGTATTTCCTAGAAAGTAATTGTTGATTTTACCGATGTAGGCAATGTAATGGTGTTGGTTATTAACTATCAACTACATGTTTTTGTTTTTATTTGATAATAGGCGCGCGTTGACCACTATTTCACCTGATCGTAAGTGATGATGTGGTCGAAGATGGAGTACGCTTACACGCTTGTTTTAAATTAGATACAAATTAAAACAAAAAGGTTTTTTTTATTGCTTTGCTGCTTATGAACTCGTTATTTATTTAAACTTTAAGTACAATGGTGGTACATAGGCGGACTTAATGCAACAAGGTGGTCTCTACCAGTCAACCTTTGAGTTAAAGAGACCACCAAAGTAATAAATTATGGAAAAAATGTATAAATAATATTGTGCTTAAATTTTTAGTTAATTTTAGGCTTAAAAGATAGTTTTGACCTAGTCTTCTTGATGTCAAGGGGTAGCATGTTCCAGAGTTTAATGGTAGAATAACATAGGAATTAGACAGAAACCCAATGCAGTAATCTTTATTATTTTTAAGAAAAAAAACCTCAATGCTATACTTAAACCTGCACCCAATAACTTACCACACGGCATCCCAGAGTTTGTGTGAAAATTGAATTGTTTTGTTTAACGCTCCTAGTAGGGGAGCACATACGGAACCCTTTCGAGAAAGCCATACATATATGTATCACGTATTTATTTGTCGAGCATTTCAATTGCTGATGGATGCCGAGGAGTGAGAGGAAATAGACGAGATTTCGGATTGCCGTTTCTAAATAACGTGTTCGATTTTATTTATCAGCTAACAGGTTCTTTTATAGTGTACATTTTCGTTTGGAAAAAGCTGAGAGGTATAATAATATTCTTCTAAGTCATCTGCTTAGTTGTATCGCTAGAACTTAAAGTGGAATATCCCATGCGTATTTATTGTATCGAGTTTCCAATATTTCGGTACTGTAGCAAGCGCCATGATCACGGATGAACTGAAGTCATTGACGGTGGACATTTATGAGCAGCCGAATTGTCTACCCTCTTTCTCGTCCGTTTTTTGTGATCAACACCACAGAACAGATAAAAGAGGTTAGAAAGGAAATAGTTCCTTATTTGTATGAGAACGCGTGTCGCCGCTTGTCTCCCCACTCTTTAGCTCCATTACAAGCAAGAGGCCCGTTACGTATGCGAATTACGCACACAAATAAATTACACACACTTAAATCGAGAGCTTGCTACTGATTGTAACTCAATGTCGATAATCATGCGCCGTGCACCACGGCCAATCAGGGCAAAGGACAAAACCTCAATGGTTGAAGTGTGGCGCATGCAGTACATTGTAAGCGGACTAGGTCATTGCGTTGATTAAGCGAGTACACGTCGGGCAATGTATACTTTTTGTAACTTGTTGCAATAATGTTGTTAATGTTCAGAATTTCATAGTGATCAGAATATTTTTATGATTTTTAGAAATAAAATTGTAATTAAATGTTATTTTCAACTTACTGATGCAAAGATATACCTCCTCGCTCTATACATGCGGTCTGACTTTTTGTTTTACAGGTTATAATTGCACAACATGGCATTTTAAAGCAGAGCTCTGTGTTCCGAAGTAATCCGAAGCGCACTAAACGCGGTGAATGAACTAATCAGTCGCGCTACGATTTTCGTATCATAAATGTGGTGCGCTTGCCACGCCCACATTACCATTCCAACCTTATTCATTTATTCCGTAATCGACACCATCATTGTCACATGTATTATTCAAAACCCAAGTCCGTTCTCGACACACACTTGATAATTATCCGGTTTTAAGTTCATTAGAAGTCAATACGGGATATTGAGCAAGTGTCCTATCATTAGATAGGTCAGTACCTATCGTTAGAACTTCAAACGGGATATTTAGTGACTATGTTAGCTTAAAAACTTATAACTGCTTAGCTAAAAACTAACTATGTCGGAGTCAGCTTCCGGTCTTACCGGGTGCAAGTAACTAATAGTATTTTACATGGAGTCACAACCTATCTGCATTCCCAGGGCTATTCCCCGGGCCTGCGGGCTGCGAGCAACGGGTAGTTCGCCGCCCGATTGAAACCAGCCCCGTGTAGACGACGCATCGTGTTCCACGCGCGCCTCAAAGAGCGTCAGCAAAATTGTCGGAGCCCATAAGGGGGCCGTTGCAAAATTGTTCGAAAGAGTTACCACGGCCTCGATACACGGGCATATGATGGAACATGGATGGGTTTAAGTCAGTAAAAATCTGACACACCCTCCCGCTTCGCCTATATCGGGAAGCAGTCATTGGATGGTTTCTCATTATTAAAAAAAGGGCTATTCCCCTTGCCAGGACTGGTGACAAACTTTCTGGCTTCTAAACTCACGATCTGAGACTGTCCTAATGACTGTCAAAAATATACAAATGACTGTTTTCCAAGGTATGCAGGAATATAGAGTCACCCATCTATGAACTTACCTGGGCTCACAAAACCCTCAATTTCTTTATATTTTTTTCAAGTAAACTACTTAAAACATCCAGCTACCTACAACTCACAGAAGATCTTCTGTTAAATCTCTCTAAGACTGTGCGTTACTCTTACATAGCCAAACAGTCTAAAAACTAAAAATCAACAAAAACAAATACTTTGTTTGTAAGGATTCATTAATTACTCGTATTTTACCATAAGTAGGACACGAGGGAGCCAGTACATACAAGGTGTAACAGATTAAGCGCAATACCTCAGACACCCCAATTAGAATATTAAATTCAACATCCGTAACTAAATAAATTGAAACCAAACCTAGATATTTTTGATAAAATAGTTATCCTTACTAAACGCAAAGCGTATATGCGTCATACAATATCATTACGCAGACACAAACACTCATGCAATGTTAGTGGCCGACACGTGCACGAGCGCATTTCCTTGAATTAAGGATTGTATTAATTTGTCATGTTACTATGTTTCCATTTTAAGATAAATGAAAGATTTTCTGTCAAAATTTAACACCTATTTTTATGACGGAAATTTATTTAGAAGCCGATTCGGAACCAACAACTTTCAGGAATTGCGTTTATTCTGTTAACCGTTGTATATCAATTGTAAGCCAGGAGTAATGTGAGTAGGGTTTCCCTTTCCTTGCCTTATTCGATTTCGAAAAGGTTGTAGGATGCATTGAATCCACGTCAATAGGAGCTGTTTTTGATATCATAATTATGTATAATATATAAAGACCATTTAGGCCGTGCGCGCACTGCCTTGCGGTGGCCGCAATTCCGGTAGTTCTACCGCACCGGTAGACTGACCGCAGTGCGCGCACTTCTATGACACTCCATACTTCACAAACTTTGCGGTGCGGTAGAACTACCAGAATTGCGGCCACCGCAAGGCAGTGCGCGCATGGCCTTACACCATGAACCATCTTAAATCGGTTTCTGAATACAATGGTGATAATCTACTTAGCCTTCACACTAATTTATTTTCTTTAGTGCCCTACTACCTCTACAAACACAGGTCTAAACTCACCACTCGTTAAGATGTGTGACAACCTTAATTAATTTAATAAGTCCGTACCCGAAGCAGATATATTTAATGACCGTAAGTTGAAGTTTAAATCAAAAATCTTGGCCTCCCTCCACACCAATTAAACGTAGTCAAAATTTCTCTGTACTGTTTATGAATAAGTTGCTCGTTTCCATTTCTTTTCTTCGTACAAAAAACATATTCCATTATCTTAATCTATTGTACACCTAGATTTAAGTTAGCGACTAAGCGGTGATCTGGCGTCTTTGCTGTCAATGTTGTGTTTACCTGTAATTGGTGTAGATATATTAGAATATAACCGTATGATTAAGTATATGTATGTGCTGTGGGTGAACCTCAAGTAAATAAAAAAAAGCTTTACACAAGTGTTTTACGTGGAACGATTGCCTATCCAACCTACCCAACCCAGTATCTGGGTAACACTATACTCTAAGGTAAAACCAGTGTCACATTTGACAGCTGGGTCCAACGGTTTAGCGTGTTTTCCGAGGCACTGAAGAATCTCGATATATTAAGATAGACACAAATCAAAACGTAAAAATTTATAATCATAAAATTGTAATCATAAAATTAATAATCATAAAATTCATAATCATAAAATTTATAATCATAAATGATAAATGATCTTTATTTTGCAAATTGGTTATTAAATAACACTTTTACACGTCATTTTTTTTCGTAAATATTAACTAGATGAGGCCGGTGTTTCGTAACTGACTACCCTGAGAAGAAACACCGAAACAAACTCAGGGGTTCGTCTCTTTTAAAGTTCATACAATCTATACTGGTTTAATTATATGGAAACCTTGTAGGTATTAGTCTGAGGCGATATTTTGAAGAAAGATGCTCACAGATTTGAGTGGGCCTGTCCATACAGTGCAAACATTTGTGAAATGACGTATAGCTCAACTTAGAACAAGAAGCTTAACGATTTGACGAATAATACCAAGGTAAGGACGTTTGGGTAGGCCGCAAAAGCACTCAAACTGCCAGACAATCATGTTTAACTGGAATAAAATAACCTACATAGTTCACATATTCACAATCGTTTATGAAGATTATGTAGATTAGTCTAAAAAATGGCCTTTTGAGGAAAGAACCACACAGATTGGAGTAGATCCATCCCGTCAGTGCAAGATTGCAAGAAGTGCTAAATTCATAATCATAAAATTTATAATCATAAAATTTGGCAAGAGGGGGTAAAAATATGTTTTTAGGTCGATACTATTCCCCAGGCGCGGGCGTCGGGAATCTCAAGCTGATCTCCGGCCACCGTAGGCGTCTACGGTTGGGTGGTATGACTTGCGGACGGCGAGCAGGGTGGCAGCAGCACTAGTGACGGAGCCCCATAGGGCTATTGTTTGCCGGGGTTGCGGGAATGTTCTAACGAGATACCACGGCCCCGGAACTTAAGGGCAGCTGAAGGAACAGGGTGGGTTTTTAGTCAGTAGAAATCTGACACTCCCTTCCGCTCCAGGAAGAGTGGAGTGAACTTATATAGTATAAGATATGCTACCCTCGGTACGCGAGTTTAACTCACACTTGACCGGTTTTTCAGTTTACTTCGGGAATAGTTTCCGATAGAGAGCCATTTATGTACAACTTGTTCTTTAAATAGTTTTAAGAGGAATAATTCAAGCGGTTCCTTCGCTTTTACTTTTCTGAAAAACGCCTTAATTCTACCGCTTTAGTTAAGTTCTTTTTTTCTTATAATAAATGGTACGATTAAGTCTTTCATTACTTTTCAGACAAAGAAAGTACAAACACTCTCTCGAAGTGGGCTATAAATCGCTTAATAAATTAAAATTTATTTTACTTCGTAAAAATTTATTTATGTAAAAGTACATACCATTGTACATAAATCATCCTTCAGAAGTGAGAGATTATATTCATCTTCATACATCTAGTATATATATATTGCGAAAATATAACAATAATAATTCAGCCTTTTGCGTACCCACTATACTGGGATACAGGTGTCCTTTCTATGAGAAGAAATGGGCCGTAATTCACCCCGCGGGTCCAAATCAGGTTGGCAGATATCACATGTCTTCAGATTTTGGGTTGTAGGTCATTTCAATTTTCTCATAATAAAATAATGATGTTTATTTTGCAAATAGGTTATAAATAACACTTTTACACGTCATTTTTTTCGTAATTGTAAACTAGATGAGGCCAATGTTTCCTAACTGACTACTCTGAGAAGAAACACTGAAACAAACTCAGAGGTCAACGTCTCTTTTAAAGTTCATACAATTTGTAGTAAACAAATCTTACGACAGCCATGTAGGTTTATGTCTGTGGCGCCCTTTAGAGGACAGAATCACACAGATTTGAGCAGGCCCGTTCAAACAGTGCAAGCATTTGTCAAATATCGCGTAGCTGAACTCGAATGGTTTGACGAACAATACCGAAGTTAGGACATTCGGGTGGGTCGTATAAAGCACTCAAAGTGCCAGACAGTGCGGTAATCTATTCATTATATTCGTTGTTATCCCACATTGCTCTCACATTCACAATATAGCTATTGCTTTTACAAAAAATATATAACTTGAAAAATTAAATAATATTGTCATATTAAAATCTATATGAAATAATCATTATAAGAAAATGAAGATGTTGTCCTTCACAGATTTGAGACCAGCAATGATGGAAATAAATTACACAAAGTAATGTGCCTGACTGGGTTCAAACCCGCGACTTGCCACTGGCAAGTTGGGCCGTTACCACTGGGCCCTCCACAAAAATATTATTATAAAAAAAATATCGACATAATGCTATACAACGTGTAACAGAATAAACGCAATTCGTGAAAGTAGTTGGTTCTGAATCGGATTCTGAATTGATTTCCGTCATAAAAATTGGTGTTAAATTTTGACGGAAAAATCTTTCATTTAACTTAAAATGGAAACACAGTATCATGACAAATTAATACAATCCTCAATTCAAGGAAATGCACTCGTGCGCGTGTCGGCCGCTAACATTGCATGAGTGTGTGCGTCTGCGTAAGGTATGACGCACATACGTTTTACGTTTAGTTAGGATAAGTATTTTATAAAAAATGTCTAGGTTTGGTTTCAATATATTTAGTTACGGATGTTGTTTTACACTTATAATTTAATATTCTAATTGGGGTGTTTGAGGTAATGCGCTTAATCTGTTACACCTTGTATAATTTTAACTGCCTTGTTAGTCTAGTGGTCGAAATCGCGATTGCTGTCGAGTTCCCGGGTTCGATTCCTAGTTTGGGCAAAAAGTGTTATTGGTTTTTCTATAAGAAATATTTCGGTAGTGTGGTGTAACAACGGCGTAACGTGCTTTCCGTGCACGGGGTATCACGCCGCCATCTTCCAAACTCCGGGCTACTACTGAGAAATTCCTTACAGAAAAAAACCAATATCACTTTAGAGACCTCGTGCTTTGCAGTCACGCACTCGACCAACGAGACACTTCTCACTTCTTCACTGCTCTACTAAAAACGTCTATAAAACTATCCATTACGAATGCATCATTTTCATGTCATAGTTTTCACGCCAAGCAACGCTTATAACATTTCCCCATTTGCGATACTTTACGTCTCTTATACGCAGAAGCAAACGTTAACAGTTTATGGCTCCAAAATAGGTCATTATGTCACTTCTAAGGAGGTTACGGAGGGTTTGCAAGAGGGAAAACACGGCTTGTTGGTGAACATGAAACAATCCGGATAGGAGTTTATTGACAAAATTGGTTTCTGTTGGATAAAGTTGGTTTTCTGGTCTGGTCCCAATGATTCGATTTTGTTTTGTTTTTTCCTTGTCTTTTGTATCTCTAAATGAATTGAGTACTTATTTGTTTACACCTCATCCTCATAGGTGCAAACGAACTTAATGTCGTAGGCACTCTCTACCAGTAACCGATGATGGTGCAAACATAACGTAATAGGTGCAATAATTTTGGCTGCAATCAAAATAGTACATTTTGATACAAGTGGAGAAAGTTTGTTATTGCGGCCGAGGCGGAGTTATGCTCGATTCGTAAGGCGAGGGGGTTATGGAGCCGAGTACTGCAGTAACAAATGTCCACGTGTATCAAACAACGTTTTTCAATACACTTTTGAAGAAATAAAATAATAGAACGAAAAGTATTTTTGTCATTAAAATATTTAAGATTTACGCTTTACCTTCGCGTGTTAAAGGAGAAGCAAAGGTATGAAGCCGCAAAACAGCCTGATATTAAAATATATATTTTTAATTTCACCTGGGACTCGTCCTCGACAGCCGGTGGAACTTCAGGGAGCATTTCCTGAATTTGGCCCCAAAGCTGAACCGGGCAGCAGCCGCCTTCCGTCGACTCCTGCCTAATCTCAGCGGGCCAAACGCCTCCTACCGAAGGCTCTACGCCGGCGTCGTGCGGTCCATGGCCCTCTACGGGTCCCCAGTGTGGGCCCTGTGCATCCGGACGCGACCACTAAAGTTGGTCGCATGCCAGAGGGTCATGGCTATCCGAATGATACGGGGATACTGCACGATCGCCGGCGAATCGGCCAACCTCCTTGCCGGATTGCTGCACTGGGATCTGGAGGCGACTGCCCTCCAGCGCGTCTATGAATGGCGCGTGGAGGCGCAGCGCCGGGGCGTATCCCCGCTGCCTCGAGAAGTCGAGGCGCGGCAGGAAGAGCTCCGGCGTGATCTCAGGGCAGTATGGAGGGAACGACTATCGCAACCGAAGGCCGGGCACGCCGCAATTGCGGCGGTAAGACCCCTCTTTGAGGAGTGGCTAGATCGGCGTCACGGCGTCCTGACCTACCGCAGGACGCAGGTCCTCACCGGACACGGAAGTTTCGGGAGGTACCTGTGTCTGATGGGAAAGGAGGAAACGCCTGGGTGTCACCACTGCGAGAGTCGCCCTGAGGACACAGTCGAGCACACGGTGCAGGACTGCCCCGCTTGGGCAGAGCACCAATGTGTCCTCACGGCGGCAATAGGCGGAGACCTCTCGCGCCCGGCATTGGTCGAGGCCATGCTGCGGGGCGAGAGGAAGGAAGGAGGAGGCGGGCCGCGAGAGGGAGAGGATGGCGTCCTCCCTCCAGCCAAGCCGCAGTGGTAGACGCCCACGGCGTCGGACGTCGGCCGACGATCTCCGGCCACCGTAGGCGCGGGCATGCGGACAGCGAGTAAAGGGCAACTCGCTGTCCGACCATGGACCATGCCCGGGTCGACGGCGCGTCGTGTTCCACGCGCGCCTCAAAGAGCGTCAGCAATATGACGAGGCCCCCCCGTAGAGGGCCGAAGCCTGCCGGGGTCGTGGGACTCATCCCGTTACCGTGACCCCGGTACGTAAAGGGTTATTGAAGGAACACCGTGGATTTTAGTCAGTAAAAGTCTGACAGTCCCTCCCACCCTACCCGGGGTGGGAGGACTTATTTGATAATTTTACCACGCTAAAAAAAAAAAGAACACAAATAAATGTTAATTTGTTGATAAAAGCATAATTATTTTACAAATAATAATGTTTATTTCTGATATTCTGTTCATTAACACAATTTTAATAATTAAATATAAGGCCTTAAAAACATGCGCCTCTTTGCTTTGAAAAAAAAATCAATCACCGCCGAATAAAGGGAATTGAATAGTTGTTTAATGTTATCAGTGGCAAAATCTGGAATGGTAAACCCTCGTGTGTGAAAAATGAAAAAAATCCACGAGTGTGAAATACATTGCATGTTGAACCTAATCGTAGTGCGATAAGAGCCAGTTTTCGAGGAAGTGTATTGAAAATTATTTTTCTTATGATTAGCGTAATGATTTAGCGATTGGCTGCTACGTTACGTGTGACGCGTTTGATACTCGCACCGGAACAAATGTTTGTATAACCTACAGAGAGTTGTTCAAATTCAAATTCAAAATTCAAATTCATTTTATTTGTATAACAAAATGTTGTTCCGGGTGTTAGTCATTATCTGTCTAGGCTTTTCATAACTATGTTGGGGCACAGATTACTAAATAGTTACTTCGTAACAGATACATCACTCTCATACAAAAGCGAAAATACCTACGCTATAATAGCCTACAAAATCTTAATAATAATACCAGCTGTTTGCAGCGAGAAGAAATGTACCATAAGTACGCACACAGAGATTGTTTTGCCCGTCGCGCGACCCACGTCTTCAAGCGAATGTCCTAGGGTTGCATATGATGATATTGGTAATAAAACGAATATAGAAAAACAATTATTTTTGATTTATTGATCAAATATGTTTCAGTTTAATAAAATGATACATGCATTTTTTCCTTCCCTGAATTCCCCATTATTTAATTTTAGTGTCGAAAATATCCGAAACCGCGTAAATAATTTTAATTTTAATAAATTTCCGCGCAAATAATTTTAATTTCAATAAAATTCTGAGCAAATTAATAATCAAAAGGGGAACAGGAGCAAAGCGGAGGAAAATCAATAGTTTTTAGGTCGATCCATTATGATGTTGTCAAAATTATTTAAAAAGGCTCAGACAAGAGTGCGGCAGCCCACTGTCGGATGTACCGATAGCGATACTAGAAGTGGTAGGCTTATAACGCGTGGCTTGAGCGAGTGACGGACGCCTGGTTGCGGTCAGTTTACAGTCTAGCTAGATGGAACTGAGTAACGGTATTTTGCATAGAGCGACTGCTTATCATGTTCTCTACGACCCAGTTATAACACAATGTCCCTTGGCAAGACTAGTGGCAAGAATATCTGGCTTCTATCTACCTGTAACTACTGTCAAAGTTGTACAAATATGCTTTGCGAGGCACGGATGAATCGACACCTATCCGTGGACCTATTCTGCAAACGTTGTTTATCCTTGAAGAAAGATATGCGGCTGTTATTATACAAACACAACAAGCTAAATATATAGATAGATAGATAGATAGAATATACTTTATTGCACAGACGCCGGCACATGAAGCTACCCGAAACTGTCAAATTTTCCCAATCAACCTTGAACCTAATTTCTTTAACAATAAAGTTGAAAATTTATTAAAGAAATTTGACAGATTGTCGTAGCTTGATGTGCTGGCGTCTGCACACCAAAAATTGAAACACACTTACATAACCTTATTTCTATAACTTTGGTTACAATGGCGGTCTTATCACTGAGAGCGATATCTTCCAGGCAATCTTTGGAAGGACTTTAAAAGCTTTAATTGAATTGGGGAGGTCTAAATTAGTGTATTACAAATACTCATAACGGAAAAAAACTAATTGAAGTATATATATGACGGAGAGATAGCGTCGTATGTGTTTTTAAAAAGTGTGACGTCAGCTCAGCTGACATCACGAATCTTCTCTTGATGATCACTCATGTTTGATTTTCAAATAAAAGCACTTGTTAATGTTACCGGAGACTCGTTTTTTCAACTGACAGCGTAACGAGTTCCCAGAGAGGTCCGCACTGTCCAGCGGCTCGAACAAGAATGAATCTGAATCAATCTAGCGCTCACAGTGCGGCCTTATATAGAGGGATTGTCACACATGTACCCACTTTTTCTAGTTAAATATTAAACTACTTAAATTACAATGATTTAAGTTGAAACATATTAAACGTTAATTTTACATCTTAAAAATCAATTAATAGTTTGTAAAACAATCAAATTATTATACTTTAATCATTTCAATTATTTTAATAGACAAATTATTGTATTATTGTATTATAGTATTGTATTATATAAAATATATAAATATAATGTGTTCTTTAACATCGTGTGGAGAAAAATAAAGAAATAATCATAAATTTGAAAGAAAATGATTGGCAACCGAGCTTTTAAAAGCAGCGAGTGACTGAGCTTGTCTTACTGACACCGGCAATGCATTCCACAACCGAATAGCCTGCACCGTAAAAGAATGGTCGTAAAATATGTAGATAGCTAAAGCTCTAGGTAATACACATTATTGTAACTCAAAAAATCTGTTGTTAAACACAATATTTTTCCAGCACAATTGACTTCTACTAATTATGTTCGGCTGCAGTCGAGGATGCAAATAAGACCGACACAATTTACTTAATGAAAATTAATTAATATAAAAATTTGCATGACAGTTGATCGATGTGAAAAACAAGAGTGAAGTACTAAACACAAAATTCACATTAATCACTGCTATTGAACAGTCTTCGATCCTACGCTATCGGAATGCTGAGAAGGCGAATCTCACGGTGCACCGCACAGCGCGGCGTTAGTCATTTTCTTAGAAATATGAGGCGTCGTAAGCAGCAACATAACATACTCACATTTGTTCCAAAACATAAATCATTCAGATCTACACAACGTATTCAAAAAGACAGGCCGTCATACCAACAAAGGCTGAGCTTCGGAAATTTAATTTGAGCACCAATAATAATTGCAATAATTCTGATTCCGGTATGTTTGGTTTACCGGCGGAGTGCGATTTTGGTAAGCCTTGTAAGGACAGTGAGTTTGATACCCTGTATTAATGCTACTAATGCGCGAGTTTTCATCAAGAGTAAAAAAAAAACCATAATCATACAGGGTCATATTAAATTAAATATGACACTGTTACCTAGCTAATTTTTAATCTGTTTTGAAAACTAATAATTTAATTTGTATTATATAATTTTTATCTTTTTTATTTTTCATAGGCATTATGTCTGTATTTTAATTTAAGTTGTTGACATTCCATTGTTATGTTTAATTCGTTTGAATATATTTTTTTATCTCTTTTCAATGTTATTTAAATTAATCTAATCATGATCTCAATTTTTTTATTACTTTTTTATTGCTTATACAAGTGCTGTGCACACCTGTAAGTGATGAATTCACTACAAACTATTCCTATTTGTAACAATTTTTAATATGTATTCGATCTAGTTTAGAAGTTGTTGGTGTGTCATTAAATAAATAAATAGATTATGTTCAAACTTAAACTCAAAATATTTTATATCACATAGACCTTTAAGTGCCCATGCACTTATAAAACGTCAGAAGTTGATCGTTTTCTATTGAGAAGAACCGGCAAGAAACAACACAGTTACTCTTTCCAAAATATAATTCATTTTTATAATGTAATAAAGGTAAAATAGGTTAATTAGGTACGAGAGGACAGTATAGACCAATTAATACAGCACAGTGTAATTACAAATATTTTTTTTAATACAAATCTAAGACTTTACAGTGTTCTCCCATTCACAAAAAAGCTTTTTTGATAAAAGATGTTATAGGGGTTACTTTATAACATATTTCTTCTTTCTTCTATCTTTCAGTGAAAGGGCCCAATGAAATTGGTTTTTGGTTCAGCAGTTCCAGAAGTGTAATACACCAAATTCAAGCCTGGATAGAAAGGAAATAGAAAGTAAAAAAAAAACATAATTATTTTTAAATCTACACTCAGATTCAGTTCGAGGAACCAACTTGATCGAAAACTGAAATTTATCGGAAAATCGTGTATATTCATTGTTATCAACTCTCTTTACTTCCAAACCAAACGATATGCACCGATTCATTTGGAAAACAGATTTCTATATACTAATGTATTACGGTAATTTGACGCAACAGGCTATATTGCGTGGACTTAAAACAAAATATATTTTGAATGATCACGGATTGACTAAAGTAATATTGAATGAATTCACGACTAACGACTAGACACGTGGGGTTAAAGTACCAACCATCCACTTAATTACAATTTTTCAAATCAATATCATCTTTCCTTAACCAAATTCGACAATACTGTCCGTTTTCTTTTGAAGGGAACCCCAGTTCTTGGCGTTACGTCAATTTGACAGCTGTCAGATTAGTTCT
The DNA here is from genome assembly GCA_943138885.2 of Tholera decimalis. Lineage (NCBI taxonomy): Eukaryota > Metazoa > Arthropoda > Insecta > Lepidoptera > Noctuidae > Tholera > Tholera decimalis. The sequence continues at coordinate 42,982,935 of OW964559.2, forward strand.
AAATCCAACTTAGACCAAAAGCAATTTAAAGAAGCACTTACATTTTATAATTGGAAACAAAACAATCTATCAACGCTTACCTAATGAATGAACGATGGTTCAAATCGACAGTCGTTACCGAGAGCGCTTACAATGCTTCCAATTTACTAGATTGCTCAAATTTAAAGTCGCGGTTGGCTCAAAATAAATCGGAATTGTTTAGCCCAACTTTTGGCAAGATTTCATGTTATTTTGGGCAGTTGGTCGAAGATTGGAAGCTTTATATTATATAGACCGTGATTTAGAGCCTTACAAAATCAAGTTCTTGTGAATTTCTTCTTGTTTTTCAATTCTCTTGGTTTTCTTTACTGCCAATTCTGTTCGACAGATCGCTTGCAAGTAAGTACTATTTGATTTTACTTGTTTGCTGGTAATCGATTTATAGTTCTATGTATTTCAATTATCGGGCTTCCTTTTTCTAAATTCTTCATGGATACAGACTGTAATCAGGCGTTAATTTGCGTAGAAATCCATATGAAACTAATACTTCAGAAAAATATCTAGTACTTATTCCGTCAAGAACGAGATGATCAATCTTGCATGCAGTATGCAGCACCACCCTCCCGCCCGCTAATATATGCACATGCAGAAGGGATGCATGTATTTGATAGATGCATAGCGGAGACTGAACATGGTCTTTTTAAATGTGTCCCTGATATGATGCTGTGTCAATTTGATGGAATGTAGTTAGTTTGTAGTTACGGGCGATGCGCGTGCAACTACTAGAAATACATTATGTATTGCAATGATATTTTATAGTACAGATATGTTATAGGCGCGCGCGTCGTGAAGACTCGAACACGAGCTAATTGGAACGTCTTGCAACTAGTCTGCATCGAACGCGACCACAAGCGTGCCGCACCGTAATACCCCTGTCCTTAGATTTTATTTATCAAAATTGCCATCATGTGAGTTTCGGAAGTGTACGAATTATACTTCCAAAGTAAACAAAATACAAAGGATCTCATATCACATGTGACAATGCAAATATATTAAGATTATATTTTATATTTCACTTATTTTCCAAACTTGCCAATAAATTATGCTTAGGAGCCATATGTAGGTGAAGACAGAGAGAGCAAACTTGTTTTATCGCGAGAGCGATAAGGATGCGTGCGTGCGGACATAGATTAGTTAAAAGTTTACAAGTGTAGAAGCGATATTGATTGACTTGTTTTAATTTGTTTTGTGTTACAATTTTTTTGACTAAAGTTCATTTGACTGATTATTGAGGATTATAACTGTTTTTTATTGAATTAGGTTTCCGAGGGATCAGTTTCGACTTCAAGATTGGATCGTAATTGTTCGTGAACAAAAAAGCGAATCAGACTGGATAATATCAAAAAACAGCAGGACAATGTAGCAATCACTTCCAAAGTACTAACAAATATGTTACGAAATGTGGTCGAACAATGCTTAAAAAAATGCAGTTCCAATTATAGAGGTAGGTATCTAAAACATTGTATAAAACAATGCTGCCTGCATAATGTTTTATAAAATGTCAGCTACCTGTTGCTTGCATTTTCGCCAAAGTTGAATTTGTTTGGTCAGTATAGGTACCTACAAAGAAACCGCTACATGACATTTCATTATGAAACCTATATTTGTGTCATGAAATTGATTATTTATTGATTACTAGCTTTCCACCTGCTTCATCCAAGATGAAGTTCCGATTTGACGAAGTTTTCGAAACATGCAATTATTGTTATGACTGATCATAAATTATTTCATTAACATAATGACTATTAATTTCTATTTTAGTTTTGAATATAATGGGCTAAGCTGAATACAAACATTAGTGGTAATACTTGATCCGTGATTAACCAAGTTAGATGTTTAATTAAAAACCTACGTACTTACTCTTCAATCGAGTGTCCACTCTGCGGCTATAAAAATGTTATCCTATGGCACAAGGACTCATTTGAAGCGCAATTGTTAGAATTATAGCCATCTCTTTCACTTGCGTGTTGTTTAGTATCTTTCATTCTACTTATAAGTAAAACTTGTCAATGTGTGCCATAGATATCCGTGATGTGTGCAGTTCTTACTACGTGGAACAAATTTCAACGCAAATTACTATGAACGTAACATATCTGTACTTTATAATATCATTGATGTATTGTAAATAAATATTTATTGGATTAGTAAAGTACTTTTTATTATATGTATATTATTATTATATTATATATTTTTACTATATTATATGATAACCTGATTGACATCCGTACACTCACTATTAAGACCAGTTGAAAACCAGCGTCGGGCACTATTTGCTTGGCTTTTTGCTGAACTGGGCCTATTTGGCGCATCCGTGAGTCACACAGTAATATTAATCATCCTGGATCTATTCTATTTTACTTTTTTATTATATTTTATTTTCATGATAATATGATTTTGTTTGTTTCTTGTATTTTTTTTACTGTGTGTACTTGTGGCATGTGTCAGTAAACGTTATTTTTTTCTTTCTTTAACACTCAGCACGTGTTTAGACGCTCCACAGGACGCAGGAGATATAAGTTTATAAGCTAAATAGACAAAAAAGATAAACATGGTAAATATCCCGTTTTATTATATCCCGTTATATGATATAGATGTTAAGAGTTAACACCTCCTGATCCTGATTCATCCTGAAGAATGTATATGCTTCATGTATTTAATAGTTAAACAGAAGAAGTAAAGTAAAATATAAATATTTTTAAGGTATTAATTTTTTTATTTCGTTTCCGAATGAAAATGCAAATGACAGAGGCGATATTTCTCTAACTTATTAAGATTGTTTGGACGTTTCACATCTGTAAAATGCCGCCTTTGACTATTTAAACGTTGAATTAATAAAATTGTCAAGATTCTTAAAAACAGATTTATTTATAGCTGCTAAAAATCATATTATTTTTTGTTGTAACTTTTCTTTTTTTCCTAACTTAACTAATATCACACTGTAGGTACACTAATTCGATTTTATATTTCCACAATAACAATAATAATTTTCAGTTTTATTGGATTTTCCTCCTTTTTTATTGAGAAGACTGGTTATCAACAGTTTAGTTTTGTCAAGGGGTTACATGGGTACCAGTAACTGAGTTATGTATCATATAGATAGAATACCTATCTTTACATGCAGCAACTGCTTCAATTTTTATACATACCTACTCGAAATGAGGTAAAGTTTGTGAGTTTGTAGGAAGTACCTAATCCCTGGGTCTTCTAAACCAATTTTTATCTAAAAACTATTTCACCTAGCTAGCTAAATTATTTCTATGTGACTAAGTGGCTAAATTTTTTGCTATAAAAAACTTTTTATGCAAGCGCCAGTGTTAAAACTAGGGTAAAATAATTCATCTGTGTTTGATAAGATTGGAAGCCGGCGCTATTGTCTATGGGCTAGGTATGTGTTGATTAAAATCTAAAAAAACTTACCATCATTTTATGATAATTGGTAAGTACCTTCGTGGTAGGTCACAGCTGTGAACAATTTGGTAACTGTTCGTGGAAATATATACAAACTAGTAAGGATTTTAACACTGTGTAAGGAGTTCTCAATTGGCCTTTTCAATACCAAATCATATTCTGCGTATAATCGGCTGAATATTGGCTTTTTTGTGGGGCCTTATGTTTATGAATATTCTATTTATAGTTCTATTTTGTAGTGCTTATTAGTGCATAACCAATCTCGAAACTTCTGTTACGTTTCTGTTCTTACCGTGAGATCCTATAATTAGTTTTATGTTACTTATACCAGTGTAATCAATAGAGAATAGCTACTTGTTCTTCTTTTAATAAATAAAACATTTTGTTCCAAACCCTGTCTCCTTAAAAACCTACAAAAACATTGCCCATCTCTTCGTCATTTCCCCCAAATCTTCCATTTGCATGTAACTCAATAGTAATTGGGTCATGCCAGTTAAGACTAATCGTCGAATTAAACCTCGTTTAATTGCAATCTCAACAAGACAGATTACGAACGTAAACTTCATGGTAAACGTTAGGATTTGAATTGGTAATTGGTACTGTCTTATTGTGTAAATTATTCATTTGAGTGTTGAAGTCTTCCGCGTTATGGTTTAATCGTGTTTGGTGAAAGAGTTGAGTATCAAGGGTGTTAGCGTGCGTTGATCCGCTTAAGTTGTCAACTGTCGGTTAAGTTAACCCCAAGTTTCTGGTCGCCTGTTTAATTTAATCTGTTGTCTAATTTAATGTCAACGCATATTACGGTTGTATTTAGAATCTAACGTGGGCTATGACAGCGGGTTCTCTCATTAGAAACGTGATCTTGATTCAATATGCCAAGGGTTACTAATGGCACTATCTCGTGACAACCATTATCATAAGCATCAATATTCCATTTTAACTTAAATGTGTGTCCAACATATAAAATTCATTTTTAGTCAAACTGAAATATTGCTACAAATATTGCTAGTAAGCCCTGAGGGAATCGTAGTACCGAGAGATATTTCCCGAGTGAATTTTCCAATCAATATGATAGGATAATTTTCTGTAACGTTGCTTTCAGATAACTAAATTTTCTTAATAAAAAAGTGTATATAAGAAGAAAAATTACAAAATTACTCTGAAATTAAATCATATTTTTCATCTTTCAAATTAGTTATAAAGAACAATACACGTCATTTTTTGCTGTTTTAAGTTAAACTAGATGAAGCCGGTGATTCTTAACTGATTATCCTGTGAAAAAACACGAATTCAAATTCAAAGGTCAACGTCTCTTTTGAAGTCCATACAATCTGTAGTGATAAAATCATAATTATGAAAACCATGCAGGCTTATATCAGTCCGTCAGACAGAACAGTGCAAGCATTTGTCAATTATCGCGTAACGCTATTTAGAATTTTAAGGGTGCTTTTCCACCAGAGATGTGCCATGCTACGTTGCTATGGATGCGTTTCATATCCACCAATCATATTCATTGGTGCACATAGCTTAGCACTGGTGGAAACGAATTCAACTAAGACATGTTTTTATATGGAAGTATGCGTGCTATGGATGGTTGCGAATGGTGTAGCTATGTGCAGAGCAGAGTACCTACAGTAGGCCCGCGTTTGTCGCTGAAAGTAGACATGCCATCGTGGAAGCAAAAAGTTATTTTATATCTCGCAATGTACGAAGAAGAACTCCCGCTTCCCTACTATCGATACATCGCATAGCTCGAGCTGCGCATCTTCCTCGCGCAGCTACTTTGCGGCAGCGCATCTTCATAGTAAATCATACTCGCACCGCTATATAGCTTAGTATCAGTAGAAACGGTCACATAGTTTCACAGCTTAGCTATTTCATCTTCGCATCATAGCTGCATAGCACATCCCTGGTGGAAAAGCAGCCTAAGGAGTTCTAACGATTTGATGAACAATATCAAAATAAGGACATTTGGGTAGGCCGTATAAAGTACTCAAATTGTCGATAGTGCGGGGTAATTTACTCATAATATTCGTTACTTTCCCACATTGCTCTCATACTAACAATGTAGCTTTGAGAACCATGCAAATTGTGTCTGAGATGGTCTTTTGAGGAAAGAACGACACAGATTTGAGCAGATCTGTCCAGCCAGTGCAAGCTTATGTCAGCAATCGTGTAGCTAAACTAAAAACTACTTACTTAGTAGTTCTTTAAAGGCCCTCAGGATATTTTGTTAATACAAACTTTTATATAAGGAGAAGAGAAATCTCAAACTTAGTCTAGAGGACATCCTAAAATGGATAAAATAAGTAGATGTATCCAAATAGTCACCACACTTAGCATACTAAATTGACGAAATGGTGTCCTCGTATTGCAATGTACACAGTGTTGATCGAACAAGCCTCGAGACTTAAATGGATATTACAAGGATCGATCTTGGATCCATTACCCACTCCACGCCTAGGGACTGCAAACATAGGGGAGGGAATGTCATGGCGGCGCGCGGCGGCTTCCTGATGGCATCGCGTTGAGGAATTTTGATAATGGCGATGTGGCGATGTGTGGTATGTAAGAGATATTTTGATAGTTATTTATTAATCAGTTTAAGATTTGTTGGTATGAAGATTTTGCAAGAAAATTAGTTTTTTAGGGTACATTATCAATACCTTTTGATTAATTATGCAAGATGAACACGATTATACTATGCACGACAGAATTATATATCATAATATTATGCGCAGCAGATAAAAACGATACTTAATGTTTATAAAATATAGGTATTGTCTTTAATACTTTAAAATAACACAAGTATAATACTACAATACAAACTATATGTATACTTGTGTTTCAACGTCGACCACATCATTGCTTGTATGTATGTAGGTCGGGCAGGTATCCGCAACTCCACGACCAAGTGCGTATTTTGCGTAAGAGTCATTGCTTTCAACTAAGAGACTTTGGTTAAATTATTATGAGCATATCAATGATATACTCGTAATACAAAACTATCCTATAACATTTCCACTGCTTGCATACAGATATCCACTACGCCGTCCCAAGACTGTTTCTCTTCACCGTTTTGGTAGCAGTGGAGATGAAATAAAGTTAAAATTTTGAATCATACTAGTTCCCCAAGGGCAACCACTGCTCGCTATATAAAATATTATTAAAAAAAAAATACAATTTTTCGATCACAACATAATCCCGTATGTGCCACAATGGTGCGTCTATGAGCGCAATAAGAATTCGCCAGCGGAACCCTCCAAATGAAAATTTTTCATCTGAAATCCATCGAGATAATATAAAAAGGGATTTTATATTCGCACTGAAAGCTTAGATACAAGTTCTGAATAAAAGTTATTTCTTACATCTACATTTTATTTTCTTAGGAGATAAAATATGGGATGGAGCAGCTGCACTTAGTAAAATGTAGGCACAAGTAATGAAAACCTAGTTCAATGGGATAGTAGAATAGCTTACAACTGTGAGCTCTGAAAAGAATCGGGTAATCTCTTACACTTACGAAAACAATACAATCTTACTTTAGAAAACAGCCTCTACAAGTGACAAAAGGAGGTTTTAAGTCTAGTCTAGGTATTCAGTCAGCTTCGCTAACATTGGCTTAATTGTGCTTATCTATACTAATATTGTAATTGTTTTGTTTGTTATGTATAAACCCAAAAAAAAACAAGAGTGGATAGACTTCTTTTGGGCTCATTCATTGCATCGTAGACTTATCGCTTACCATTAGGCATGACCCAGGTCTAGAACAGGCTCAACGAAAACAAAAATAAAACCGGACCTATATTTTTTTTTAAACTTTATTTCAGTTGAATACCACTTTTTATGGGAGCGAAGCCGAGGGCAAACACTGTGAGGTTTTCCTATAAAAAAATGCTGTTTTATTGTTTTCTCAGAGATAATGATAGCCAAAAACTTTTTTAAATGACAGATTGATGTCGAATGTGCTTTTTAAGAACACAAGAACAGCCCTTTTGATAACATGTGATTAGGATTACCTAGACTAGTTTGTAAGCTACCCGAATGTTAGTTGAGTTAAATATATTATAATTGTGTGGGTGTAATTATGTTTTCACTGTGTGATAAAATCCCTTCCAATAAAGATTAAAAAAAGCCCTTCTGATGAAGCAAAATTATAAAAATATCGCAAATGAAATGCTGAATTATTTTATAATTTTCAGCTCACAAAACGTAAAAAACGAGAAACGATTAACAATGCCAATCGATTGACATTGTTGCCTTTTTTTTGTTATCAGAAAATAACATTCCAAATCAAAAGGGTTGGCAAATTGATTTACATCTTCTTGATTGAGGGTCGAAACTTCTAAGATATGGTAAGGATTTGATCATGATCTGAATGTTTGTTGCATGTTTGATAAGGAATGATAACCATAATTATATTGCGGCAGACCGAGAAGATGAGAAGGTGGGATGACCTTGTCTCCCACTGGATGGACTGACCTTAGCAGAAAACTGAATTCTGAGGAAAAGGTATCCTTTAATTGCCTAGTAGACACAATAATCGACTATATCTAACTGATCTTATCAATGAGTTGCAACACTGTTACCTTTAATCTAACAATTATATTATTCATGGCAACCCACAGTGTTAGCAAACACAATAAACGACTATTTCACTATTTTGTTTGTGGGTTTAAAAACGATGATTATTTGTGACAGCCCATAGAGCTATTTCTGGTTCTTAAAAAGGCGGTACGCGTGTTAAATTGATTCATCCTACGATGAAAGTTTAAAGCTAACTGAGACGACAAAGGAGGACTCGGGTCGAAACTTATTGTAAAAGGACCATTAAAGTGATTGTGAGAAGCATATCCAGTGACTATTCTTTTACTAGTAAGATATCAATAAAGACAAGTCAGATTATACATAAATCATCATCATTCTATTTCATCTGCTTAACGTTTTTCCAACACGTCACGGTCAGATTCCAGTCTAGTCGGGTGCAGTTGAGTAATAGTATTTTCCTGAAGCGACTGCCTATTGTCACATTTATTCTAATGAAATAATAATGATTTTTATTTTGCAAATAGGTTATAAATAACACTTTCATACTTTTTTTTTTCGTAAATGTAAACTATGTAGATAAGGCCAGTGTTCGATCCCGCAACCAGCGCAACGAAACTGGATGGCCGAACTGTCCACGAATACGTGGAGCCCTAAATTACGTTGTTTTACAAACAATATTTAATCTTCACAATAATATACACTTACCCAAGGCTGGTTGACGACAGCGAGGGACCGGTTCTCAGATCACGTCCGTGGTGTGTGTGGGTCAGTGTATTTGAGTGTTTAATGGTGCCAAGTGGTGTCACGGCAGTCACAAAAGACGCAAGTTTTCACAGCGTGGTCCAGCGTGGTTCGCACCAGATTGCTTGCATGCAGCTACTTTTCACCAACTAACGTGCAGGTTAAATCTAACCTCAATTCGGTGTTATTGTTCCAAAACACAAAATTATCCCAGGGTTTTATCCACACGAGATTACAACGTTCAATAAATCGTTAATCGCGACCAACTTGTCGATAACAAAAAGGATTCACCCAGATTCACAATTACAAAATCAATCTCTCAACGTGCGGTTAGTTCCAACAAGAATAAGTTATGTCAAGTGTCAAAATCAAAACCATAGATAATTGCCATACCAAAAAAGATGCGTTCGAAGAAACGTATGGGACGGAACAGCAAGTGTTTCCTAACTCTGAGAAGAAACACTCAGAGGTCAACGTCTCTTTTAAAGTCCATACAATCTGTAGTGATCAAATCATATGACAGCCATGTAGGTTAATGTCTGTGGCGCCCTTTAGAAGACAGAATCACACAGATTTGAGCAGGCCCGTCCAAACACTGCAAGCATTTGTCAAATATCGCGTAGCTCAACTTAGAACCTTAAGGAGCTCGAACGATTTGACGAACAATACCGGAGTAAGGACATTTGGATGGGCCATATAAAGCACTCAAACTGCCAGACAGCGCGGTAATCTATTCATAATAGGTATTCGTTGTTATCTCACATTGCTTTAGCTTTTACAAAACAAAATATTACTTAAAAAGAAAATAATATTGTCATCTTGTACAAACAAAATTAAAAATGGTAAAGTAAAAAAAGAAAAGTATATTCTATTACTTGAAAAAGTAAATAATAGTCTAGTTCCATAACCCAGTAGCTGGATAACACGATAACCCTCGGTAAGGCTGGTAGCAGACTTCCAGGCTTTTACACGTAAAGACTGTCAAAGAAATGAATGTCTTTAAGTCAAGAATGAATAGGTTACTTCTAGGCAAGCGTGCTTCATCTTCGACCACGTCATCGCTTACTATCAGGTAAGATGGTGATGGCGGCGAAACAGCCACGACCAATGGCTTATTGTGCTTTTTTAGGCATAAAGGAATCTCAATAAATTAAGATGGTCAACCTTCGCCAAAGATCGATTCATGTGGCTATTACTATTTAGCTCCTCCAGATCAAATTATACATTAATGTTTCCGTTTAATTTCCTGTTGAACTACTAACTCTTGGTTAAAGAAAAAAAGGGAATAAAATTCAAAAAGATTGAGGTGTTGTGATTCTAACTTATAGCGACAATACAAAAATACACACGTACAACGGAACGGAGCTAAGCAGGATTCATGACGTCATGTGTCGCTGTGAGAGCTACCCGACATACAGGGTTGTCTCTGAGAATTTTAAAATTGTAGTAGGTATTTTTTTAAGATATCATTTTTTTGTTTTTATTGTTACATACCCAGTCGTTTACTATAGAAATATTGTATCAATAGTAGGAAGATGTTTAGACAGATAGTACTTCATCAATATTATTAGAGTATTAATATTTCAATCCTCCAGTCGATATAATATTTTTGTAACAGATTAAGCGCAATACCTCAGACATCCCAATTAAAATATTAAATTATAAGTCTAAAACAACATCCGTAACTAAATAAATTGATACCAAACCCAGATTTTTTTATAAAATAGTTATCCTTACTAAACGCAAAACGTATGTGCGTCATACAATATCTTTACGCAGACGCATACACTCATGCAATGTTAGCGGCTGACGCGACACGCACACAATTTCCTTGAATTAAAGATTGCTTTAATTTGTCATGATACTGTGTTTCCGTTTTCTGTTAAATGAAAGATTTTTCCATCAAAATTTAACACCTATTTTTTATGACAGAAATCTATTCAGAAGCCGATTCTGAACCAACTACTTTCAGGAATTGCGTTTATTCTGTTACACGTTGTATATAGGATTTTACCTGTAACGTGGGTGCATTTTTAGAAACATGCGAACCAGGAATAACAATTTGTAGCCGTAGGACATACAAACATTTGTTTCAGTGCTGGTATTGAATGCACGGTTGTCACTGCAGGAAATAATTGCTCAACCACTGCGCCAACCATGTCGTTACATAACCAACTGTTGACTAAAGAAATATTTCTTTGATAAGAGGTAGCTACCAGCCAAATACGAGTATCTACTCGTATTTAGATATATCAATATTAGTTCAGCGGATCAATAACACGCAGACACATTTATCTATACTAATATTATACAGCTGAAAAGTTTGTTTGTTTGAATGCGCTAGTATCTCTCTTATAGAGAGGAGTATATGCTAATATATCATTCCCTCTCTATAAAGGTCACACATATCAACTCGGAAAGGGATCGTCACCGTATCAACTCGAGCCGTTCAGTATTATTTGTATGAAACTCCCTACTGCAACGCACACTAATCGGAATCGTAACCTAATTGCCTCGCCTCGGGACAAGCTCATGAACCGCGGTGTGGTGCGTGGTCGACTTGCAGTTCCCGCGCTTACGGTTCTCCGTACCCTAGCTTACGGCTCTCCGTACCCTAGCTTACGTCTCTTCGTCCACACCCCTCCCGCGGTCTGCGTTGCCGAACGTGCTTTCATTGGCAGTCATTCACAAGGCAGCTTCCAGTCGTGTCGCCTAGCCGTCAACCAGCGGTCAGCGAGTCGTAAGCGCGGCGTCGCCTAGCTGTAACCGAATCGACGTGCCAGAGATTCTGATCCGCTTACGTTACATGGTTACGTTACGTGGATGCCTGTTTGACGCCAAGGGGAAAGGCGAGGCGGTAACGATCTGCTCCTGAGTTGATATGTGTGCTGTGACCCTAAGAGAGAATGCGCCCCATTGCGCATTGGTCTTGACTCTCAGCACATTATCTAACTTAAAATATTAACGTAAATTCAATTCTCTGTTGGAGATAAGACTACGTATATTTTAACGTCTCCTTTACTTACGAGCGTGAACACAGAAAACTTAAAATTTCGTGCATTTTAATTAATGTAAATCTCCATATTATGCATGCTAACCCTAACAACAAACCATTAGCATAGCATGCTCAATTTAAAAAGCCACAGGTTGTGTATGGTTAACCAAGATTTACATGGTAAATAAATATTCATACTGTTTCGTTTCACACCAAAATAAATTTAAATTTGCAGCCATTAAAACATGCATGTAGCATAAAATATCAGTCAGTAAATTCCACACTATGCGAGAGTTATACTAACGCTCGGTTTTTTTTTTATTTTTTATATCTAAAAGTCTACAAAATCAAGTTTATTCTATACTATACTTTTGTGTATTGGTTATCACTCAAATTATGTTGCGATATTATTTTTTGACGTTATTTTTTGGGGAATAATCATCAATTGATTCATTCTGGGTGAAGCGGAAGAGCATTTCAGACTTTTACTGACTCAAATTCCACCCTGTTCTTTCAGTTGCCCATACGTCCAGGACTGCGGTATTTCTTAAGAATATTCCCCGAAACCAGATACTTTAATTACCTACATTTGTAATTCCATTGCTTTTTCGACATTGGCAGAAAATAAGACACTGGCTTTACTAACCACAATATTTTGTTTTGATTAAAGTAATGAGTCCTGTGTCGTGAGAGCATTTTGACAAACACCTAGACCCGGGACAACTATTTGTAGGTCGACCAGATTTCCCGGTTCGGGAATTGATTCCATGACCCCCAGCGTAGCAGCCGATAAAAATAAAATAGCTGAAACTCTAGGAAGTGGTGATAAGCGAGGGTTTGCGGGACTGTATTTTCAGCCAAGCCCGAATAAATGAATTTTGATATTTGTTTTTTGCTTGAATTTAAAGACTTTACAAATAAATAAATAAAGTAAAATTCATTTATTGCAGATTCATGACTCATATAAAATTAAATTAAAATAATCATGTTCCTATTGCTTACAATCATAAATTCCAAATGTCAAAATTGTTGTATATGTGTGAAGTTGCAAGCGAGCGCGCAATTGTTTGCACTCTGTCTGTACTTGTACCTGACTTCATGTTAGTATCAATATACGCTTGGTTCGAACGCACGTCTTTTATTTAGCAGTAACTGCATTCAAAATCTGTGTACCTGCAGTTTTGCGGTGTATGTCCATTGCCACCACACACTGAACAATTTCTGATTTCCAGCTTGTGCATCTTCTCGCTAAGTTCCCGGTCCGGAACTTGTTCCCGCGAGCCCTCGACAGCCCCGGCGTCCCACTCGGCTGCTTCCAGGGTATTGGCTAACTGTAGCGCTTTATTGTAGTCCAGGTCATTTTCCGCGAATAACCTCTGCCGAATAACATCGCTCCGCAGACCGCACACAAACTGATCCCGTAAGTTTTCTTCTAGGTTCGTTTTAAACTTACAGTACCTGGCCATCTTTTTCAAGTCGGCCACGTAGTCCGCTATCAATTCGCCCGCCATTTGCCGTCTTTGACGAAATCTATATCTTTCTGCTAGGATTGAGGGTGTCGGTTGCAGGTGTGCTCGCAGTAGATCCACCGCGACTGCGTATGATAAGCTTGATGGCTTCTTAGGACTCGCCAATGTAGACAACAATTCGTAAGCTTGTTCCCCGATTAACGCGATTAAAGTTGGTAACCTTAAATCGTCCGTTATTTTGTTTACCATAAAGTACATTTCGAGCCGCTCGACATATGCTGACCAGTTACCGGTTTTCACATCAAAGTCCTTGATTTTGCCCACTGACATTGTCCACGACTACACGACACAATTATAATAATATGTGAAACTAATCCGCACCGAAAAAGTTTATTTTTATTTTTAATCCTCGTCGCCACTGCTAAATAAAAGACGTGCGTTCGAACCAAGCGTATATTGATACTAACATGAAGTCAGGTACAAATACAAATATTAATGACGGATGGCCAGACGATGTTGAAATGAGAGAACTAAAACCATATGTTAATAGAAAAAAAGAGTTATATCTAGAACTAGGTTGTGTGATGTGGGGACATAGGGTCGATATTCCAAACGCTTGCAGGGATAAAGTAATAACAGAGCTTCATGAGGGTCACATGGGGGTAGTGAAAACAAAGGCATTGGCTCGGAGCTATGTGTGGTGGCCGGGCATAGACGAGGCTGTAGAAGCAGCGTGTCGCGCGTGCAGCACATGCGCCGCGCTCGCCGACGCCCCTCCGGCGCACACACCGCGCGCCTGGCCATGGCCGGACCGCCCATGGACCAGAATACATATTGATTTTTTAGGGCCGATAGCGGGGCAAACTTACCTTATTGTAGTGGGCGCTCATTCAAAGTGGATAGAGGCAATTAAAATGACTAGCACTACAGCGAAAGCCGTAATAAAAGAATTGCGGGAAATGTGGGCAAGATTCGGGTTGCCGAAACAAGTGGTTAGTGATAATGGTCCACCATTTTTTAGTGCCGAATTCAAACAATTTTTAAGCACCAATGGGATTGAACAAATTTTTTCAGCCCCTTATCACCCAGCTTCGAATGGGGCAATGGAAAACGCCGTTAAAATATGTAAACGCAATATAAAAAAAGCAATCAAATCTAACACAGACATACACGCGTCTTTGTGTAGATTCCTACTTGCTTATAGAAATACACTACACTATACAACCGGTGAAAGTCCGGCAAAGATGTGCACAGGGCGCAATCTGCGCATGCGTCTAGACTGCTTAAAACCTGATCAGAAAGAATTAGTAAAGGCTCGACAGAAGCAGGCGGAAAACTCAGCTGGGGGAACGGTTAGACAATTTACATCGGGAGACAAGATCTGGTTTAGAGACTACCGGGGTTTTGATAAGTGGACGGCGGGGACAGTGATAGAAAGAACAGGTAGTACGGATTACAAAGTTAGATCTATCAATGGAACTGAAGAACACAGACATGTCGACCAACTAAAGCTTAGAGTGTCTAGAGATGTTACCAAAATAGTAAATTGTGACAGTCACCCTGTACACGAGAGACCTGTAAAACGATTCCGCCCTTCGCTAATTTTTCCAGTAGACAACGACCAACCGCCCAGCGCACCGGTCACGGGCCTGGGCTCTCCTGAGCCGTTGCTAGCCGAGGGTGCATCCCCAACAGCAACCGACGATAGGGACATTGGGTTAACAGCAACCCCGCTAAAAACATCTAGCGTGCCCAATGTGCAGGAAATGGATAATCATGGCTCGAATAATAACAATGTACCTAATGAGCCGCCTAATGTTCGGCGTGTACGGAAACCGGTGAAACGATATGGTTTCGAGGACTGTTACAAGTAGATAAGTAAATATGATTATTGTTATAAGTTTAGTTAACAGGTTTAGTACCTATGTAAGTTTAGGTTATTCAAACAGTAATTTGTATGTATATTAATGAGTAAGATTGATTGCGTTGTTATTATAGTGATTCGATTATGTGTAACAGTCCAATAGTGGTTACCTACGATTAGTAAGTAGTATAGTAGAAATTAAGGGTGAAGGTGTTGTATATGTGTGAAGTTGCAAGCGAGCGCGCAATTGTCTGCACTCTGTCTGTACTTGTACCTTACTTCATGTTAGTATCAATATACGCTTGGTTCGAACGCACGTCTTTTATTTAGCAAAAATAACATAACTATACGAGTAAAAAAGAGTTGAAAGAAAAATACATAAATGATTGCGTGAGAACAATTTATCTTGTTATAAAATGTTAAACTATAAAATTAAATGTCAATATAAAAATGAAAATATAAAAAAATAATATCAGAATGTCTAATTAATTGTAATTTATATATCAGAGTATTAAATTAGACGTCAAACAACAGCAACAGTGCCTTATGTAGAGACAATCAACTCTACCCGCAATCACTACCAGGACAGCATTATACCTACAAAAATTGGTCTTATACTTCATATTTGCAATTTATAATACAGTGGTTTTAAAAACCAAAATAATTACATTTGAAAATATTCTTATCGTCAGTACCAACCCTAGCAAGTCCGTAAAGCGTGACTTATCTGGCCTAGAAGCGTGCGCCAAGCAAACAGGCTGTTGGCCTCGCATTCAGACTGAGGCCTATTGTGGCCTCCACTTATTCTGCAGGAATGGTCCTCAGCCTCGCTTTGTAGCGCGATATTGCCTGATTCTGTTATGGAAATGTGATAAATTGATTTAGATTTTCTTTCTTTTGTTTAGTGTTGGACAGTTGAGTTGTAAAGACATTTGTGACAGTAAACGTGAAGGTTTAATAGTTGATACAAAATGGGCTTTGTTTATGGAGTCTAAAAATTTGTTTGGTTCTTTTGTTTGTTTAAGACCGCTTATCTTCGAAAGTAGGCATGGATTAGTCTACAAGTAGCTAGAATCTGCGTTATGTTTTTACCATGATAACGGCCACGGGAACAAAGCCCTGCGGTACTGATAATACTATTAAATAATACATACAATATTATTAAATTTGTAGTGTCTATCAATGATTACTAAATAACTGCTTTCTCAAGTCCGTATACATAACTATGTACGACGCAAACTATTAAAAAAAATATTGTCTGTCTTTTTGTCTGTCCGGAATAATCTCAGGAATGGCTAAATCAATTTTAATTCGACTTTAATTTAAAGATATAAGAGGTAATAGGGCAATATATAGGCTCTTTTTATCGCGGAATTGACGTAGGATCGGGATTTACGTGAACAAAGTCGTGGGCATAGCCAGTCTCAGACTCTCAGTCATAAATAAACAATTTTTTTATTGATTTTAGGTTCGCGTTTGACCACTATCTCACCTGATGGTAAGTGATAATGTGGTCGAAGATGGAGCACGCTTACCTACAAGTAACCTATTCACTCTTGACTTGAAGACCACTAGGTTATAGCTATCGGGAAACAGACTCCGGCAGGGAATTCCACTCCTTAGCCGTACGCACAATGAAAGTATTCCCAAAACGTTTTGTGCGTATGTGTGGAATTAAATTGAAGAAGACATGCTTATTACTGTAAAATCTTGCTTCAATTTAGTAAAATGACAATTTTCTAGTGCCATTAGACAACAATCTTAATTTAGGAAATCTAGGGCATGTATGTAGCGAATATTTCACAATATAAATAAGAAAATGAATTCCCAACACGGGCTACGTCTCTCTCTATGTCAGCTAACATTCTTCAAATATTTACCAGTTCCACTTCAATTACTTATTATTCTTCCATATGTTCATTGCAAACTAGAACATACGTCTGTATGTTGTCCTTTCATAACAAAATTGTATTTATCAGAATGTATTTGTTTAAAACCATCTGTTTTTGTTATCTATTTTTTTTTTCCGTTGGGAAAATTATCTAAAGACTTCTCCCGCTCTAGGTGGAGCGGAAGGGAGTGTCAAACTACTACTGACTAAAAACCCACCCTGTTCCTTTAGCTGCATGATCGATACTAATATTATAAAGATGAATAATGAAATAATGATGTTTATTTTGCAAATAGGTTGTAAATAACACTTATACACGTCATTTTTTTGTAAACTAGATGAGGCCAGTGTTTCCTAACTGACTACTCTGAGAAGAAACACTGAAACAAACTCAGAGGTCAACGTCTCTTAAAGTCCATACAATCTGTAGTGATCAAATCATATGAGAGCCATGTAGGTTTATGTCCGTGGCGCCCATTAAAGGCCAGAATCACACAGATTTGAGCAGGCCTATCCAAATAGTGCAAGCATTTGTCAAATATCGCGTAGCTCAACTTATAACCTTAAGGAGCTCGAACGATTTGACGAACAATATCGAAGTTACGACATTTGGTTGGACCGTATAAAGCACTCAAACTGCCAGACAGTGCGGTAATCTATTCATAATATTCGTTGTTATCCCAAATTGCTCTCACATTCACAATATAGCTTTTGCTTTTACAAAAAATATATTACTCGAAAAAAGAAAATAATATTGTCATCTTGTACAAACAAAATTAAAAAATGATAAAGTAAAAAAATTGAAAAGTATATTATACTAGCTGTGCCCGCGACTTCGTTCGCACGGAATTGTTTAGGCTAATGATTTTGAAAACAAAATTCATACATAATTTGAATGTTGTATTTATTAATATCTAATCAAAATTCTAAAAAATAAGTTTCAATTTTTTTTTTTTTTTTTTAGATTGGGCCACTTGTAGATCAGCTCACTAAAGCTGAGCGTCTACTTAACCGGTCTGTGACTTAAGTTTCAAGCTTCTAGCTTTAAAAATGGCGCAATTTCCATACAAACTTTCATCCCCTATTTCAACCCCTTAAAGCCCTTTTTTCACATTAAAAAGTAGCTTATGTCCTTTTTTAGGCTCTAGACTATGTCCGTACCAAATTTCATTAAAATCGGTTCAGCAGTTTAGGCGTGATTGCATAACACATACACAGACAGAGTTACTTTCGCATTTATAATATTAGTAAGGATTACATGAAAAAGTAAATAATCGTTTCTTTGGTTACTTGTGATTGATAAACTGCGACTACAGCAGGTAACATATTTTAGTTTGAAAAACAAATAACACCCAGGACCAACGGCTTATGGTTCTTGTCGAGGAATGGAGGAATCTTGATGTCCTAAGAAGTTCATCCATCACCAACCACAGAAAGCGTTGCTTAACCATGAAGATCTACTCATAAGGCTTATTTAGCCACGAGCTCTTCACGTCATTACAAATTATACAGTTGTGGTCAACCTGAATACCTACCCTTCGCTTTTGATAACCTGCTGCACATACAATGAACAAAAAGGAATACTTTTCTAAATAGGTACTATAAATTAAAAAAAAAAAAAAATTAATGTAAACAGTTATACGAGATGCGGGTGGAGGGCCGCGCGCTGACAAAATGACCACTGTTAAACTTTTGTCAACACTACTATTATATATGTATTAACAATTCTATTTTAATAAAGATTATTCATTTTACATTCATTACTGCGACTTCATGCCTTGCCATTGCTCTCCCTAACTAATTCTCCAAAGTGCTGTGTATTAAATCTCTGCTACCTTAAATATAATCTCTAAAAATAGTGTTCAATCGTAGCACTAAAGTGGTGACCCCGACATGATATGAACACGCAACCTTCTGGCCGCGCACTCGTATAACTGTTTACATTATATTTAATTTATAGTATTTAGAAAAGTATTCCTCTTTGTTCATTGTATGTGCAGCAGGTTATCAAAAGCGAAGGGTTCAGGTTGGCTACACAGTAAAACACTAAATAGTCGTGTGTTGATATTTACTTAAACACATTCTGTCTGTCTTATTAATTTTTATAAGCTTATGCCAAAACCTTTTTTTTTAGAGAGAACTTCTAATGTAGGTAGAATTCACGAATTTGGGTTTTGAGTCCGCGATCTATAGATCACAATTCCGACACGTTAGCTAATGGGCTATTTACGATTCAACCGACACTAAGAGTACCTAAATGACAACAATGAATAATAAACAAATCCCGCCAAGACAAGTGATACATGCGAAGAAGTGTTTATTAGTTTGCCCTTTTTTCTCGATAAAACGGAGCAACGGTACGATGTATTTTTCAGTGTGAAGATAGTTTAAGAGCTGGATAGTGATATAGGCTACTTAATAGCGCTGACAAAAAAAAAGTTTTATACGAGCGATGTCGCAGGCAGAAGCGAAGTTAAGAATAATTGACTACATTGAAACAAAAGACTGAAGCGAGTTCATTACTTGACAATTCGGGAGCTTTGTCGCTACATAAAAATGAGTCATTTTTTTTGTCGCTACATAAAAATGAGTCATTTTTGTGTTAAGTTCCATCTGCAGTCACTCGTGAAATATTTGGAGCGAGTTATTGTTATAATTATGCCTGTTTCATAACTTTTTAGATAGGAAGTAGGTAATTACTGCTACATTGAGGATGATCATTGTAATGATGACTTTAGAACTTGTTTAATTAGCTATAACAGACTTTGAGATAGGGATTTTAATTATGGAAAAGTCATTTTAGTTAGGTGTATTTTGGTAAGAGATTTTGTTGGCAGAGATTAATTTTAAGGCAATAAGAGTAAATAATAAATTGATATCCAGATGAGTAAAAGGGTACTTGAAAACGGAGTGGCATATCTGTCCAAAATGTTTACTATTATATAAATATTTTATTTCACACAAGCCTTTATAAGTGTCCATCACTTATAAAACGTCATAAGCTAGTTCACGGTTCGAATTTGTCGTTTCTTATCGAGTTGACTCAGCAAAAAACTCCATAGTAAACTCTTTTATCTAACAATTACTTTTAATAATATTTTCATAATACAGTTCTGATAGGGACCTATAAAAGGACAGTAGTTAAGACCATTTATAGGGTTCCGTAGCCGAATGACAAAAAACAGAACCCTTATAGTTTCGTCATGTCTGTCTGTCTGTCCGTCCGTATGTCACCGCCATTTTATACCGAAACTATTATAACTATACTAACTGCTTCCCGATTTTCAGAAAAAATTTAAAAACTATTGAAAATAAAGGGGGGCTTCCCATACATGGAACTGAAACTGAAAATATTTTTTTAATGAAACCTATTCGTATGTGGTATCTATATACAGGTCTTTAAAAATGATATTGAGGTATCTAGAACCACATTTTCATAAAATTAATCGTTTAAAAGATATACGCTTCCAAAGTGGTAACATGTGTGTCCCCTCTTCCCTATAATAATGGAGTGAAAAATCTAAAAAATATAATCTTAATGTAAACTTTCAATGAAAATTGGTTTGAATGGGATCAAGCTAGCACTTTTTGAGATATAGCATATTTTCTAAAACCGCAAATATAATTTTGTAATTCATACACACACTATGAGAAACAAAGTTATTTGGCGTAGTTACTACGGAAACCTTCATGGGCTAGTCTGACCCGCACTTGGCCAATGTTTTTTTAATATAGATTCCTAGCAATTTGGGTAGAACTCACCCATTACAATATAATTACTAATCAAAAACTACTATTAGTCTACATTATCTCGCATTTATATTCAAAATGAGTTTTTTTACTCTCTTCTGATGTAGAATAAAAAGTATGTCAATCTATCTATCTACTTTTCTTTTTTCTTTCAAATCTCAAACGCTCGTCGAGTTCCGAACACTTGGGGACCTAATAAAATGTTGTCGAAAGCGCCCATTCTTGAACCAGTTAGAGTTATTGCTCCAAAAACAAGTGAAGTTTAACAATAAAATTAATTCAGTGTACCCGATTCTGTGCGTTATGTCCACAAGACGACAAACATTCAGCTTCGTTTACATAAAGATGTTATTATTTCACTTCGGGAATTGCTTCTATTGGAATTTTGCAATTTGCAATGAGGAATGAGGCTTGCGCATGGTAATCTAGGGAGAAATATAGTGTTAAATAGTGATGTTCAAAATGATGATCGTTAAAAATGTACATCTGCGGATACGGATCTGAATACGGATATTTGGTGTCAAGATCCGCGGATACGGAAACGGATCTTAATTTTTCTTACTCAATCCGTGTCGGCGCGCAAGACATTGAAACCACAGAACAGATAAAAAAGGTGATAAAAGAGGTTAGAACGGCCTTGTGGGCGGGGCAGGCGCGCCGCTCATAGTTTGAGCGCTCATACTTCAACCAAAATTATCTTCACCGGCCAATAGTCGCACTTTTATTGTGACGACGAACGAAACTCCGCGAAAAAAAATCATTATGCCGTCTTGCGCTGTCATAACGTGTCAGAAAAGAAACCAGTAACCCGAGAAGGGATTTCTTTTCACCGCTAAGTCCCAAAATCCTTAAAATACGAGTGATATTTGTAATTATTACAATAGTATTATGTAATTTGTAGACAAAAACGACATAATCGCGAACAGATGCAAAATCATACATTGCTTGCAATTACATGGGTACAATCTTGTACTACGGGAGTGATCGCGCAATATATTGCGTTCGTTGCGAGAGTCGCGCGTGCCGAGCCAATGCTTAAATACCGCGAAATTCCATGCGTATCGATAGTGTTGTACCAAGTTGTAAACTCTGTCGATATAACAAATGTATTCAAATGATTATTATCAGTATTATTTTAATGAAAATACCTTTGTTTATTACCAACAACTGTTGTTAAATGTGGTTATCGATTTAGTTTCTAGGTTTTCGTCAAAAAATTTGTTTGAGGTTAGCTGTTTATAAACATACGTTTTATTGCTAGGTTTCCAACAGATCCAGATATAAACAAAAATGTGGATTGAGGCAAGCGGTAGTAATGAATAGATACCTACTAAATGTAGTACAATTTGGTCTCAAAATTTTGCAGAAACTTATTATATGTATACTAGTACTCTCGCGGGGCTTCGCTCCCGTAGATTCTATCACGGTAAAAACATAACTCTCCTTTTTTGCAGTCGGGTAAAAAGAAGCCTATAACCTTCCTCAAGCTTCAAGCTACTTCCATACCAAATTTCATCCAAATCCACCCAGTACTTTCGAAGATTAGCGCGTTCAAGCAAACAAACAAACAAACAAACAAACTAACAAACTTTTCCGTTTTATAATATAATAATATAAAAATATAAATATATATATAGTATAGATGAAAAAGTCAGGCAATAGATAGTTAAAAACAGGAACTACTCCGCACAAAAATATTGCAGTAAGTAGTGTGTAAATTATATTCTATTCTAGAAAACTCTATTGTTTTTTTATTGATCACCTGATGGTAAATGACGATGTGGTCGAAGATGGAACACGCTTGCCTAGAAGTAACTTATTCACTCTTGACTTAAAGACTAAACATTAAATGACATCAAAACCTGGATAATTTTTGCGGATATTATTATTAAATCTGCATTGAAATTAGTTAAAATTATTGTTCATTATTAAAAGATTGTTGTAATTTTTACTTGTGTCATTTATTTACGTAATAGCTTTAACTGATGGCTTTCTATGGCGCGAATAACGTTTATCGCGAGAACACACAGCCCAGGTTCGCACGGATGGTATTTTGAATTTTTGGTATATAGCATATAGAAATTCACAGGATTAGTCACATGATATTAATTAAATTATATTATGTCATAACATAATGACGTAAGACAGAACTGCAATTGCCAAAAAAAAAAAACACAAAAAACGAAAGAAAATTCGAATATCGTGGTTGCGACGGATATTCCCCCTTAATTTTACAATATTATTTATAAGTGAAGGTCCACACTATTACTACCCCTGCCCCTACCCCCGCCCTTCCCAAACTATAGCAAAAAATTGCAAAACTTTAGTAACATTTTTTTAAGAATTACAATATCTTTATCGATTTTGATTATCGACCTTTTGGTTACCGACCGTGTGTGAGTGCATGTCAAACACAGTCTTTGCGTTAGTGTAACAATCAGTTGCAAACTCGCGATCTAAGTGTGTATGGTTTATTTTGTGTGCGTAATGCGCATACGTATGGGTCTCTTGCTTGTAGTGGAGCTATAGAGTGGGAGACAAGCGGCGACACGCGTTCTAATACAATTCAGGAACTATTTCCTTTCTAACCTCTTTTATCTGTTCTGTGATTGAAACGATAGTTGAAGCCACGCTCACCGCAATGACAGGCAGGACATGTTTCGACTTGCATTGCGCGGGTATTATTTTAATTTTATTTACTGTTTAGTGTGACACTGGGCCGTGTCGATAACGTTTGTGTATGGTTATGGTACAAAAGTGAATAAAATGTCTATACTGAGAAGTTTTCTAGTTAAATTAGTAATCATTTTTTCAAATTAATAAGGTAATAGATCCGTAAACGATCCGCGAGAAAAGTAACGGATACGGATCTTACTTTTCCTCGGATATCCGCGGATGCAGATACGGATACGGATATCTGGAGCATCACTAGTGGTAAATTATTACATTCTCCACGTACCTTGGCATAATGCTGTAATGCTGCACGGGTCCGATAACGTTTGCCGCAATATCTTGCTCGATGGTTCAGAGAAAATTGCCACCTTTAAAACTACCCAAAACTTGAAAGGGCACATTTTATTTTCCAGGTACTAGAATTTGACCTGTCTGGCAATAAATTTATGTAGTAGTCAGGTGCTGTTCTTGCAAATGTGAATCTAACTAAAGCTTTTCTGGGCTAGAGGAATGTATTTGTTTTGACTGCATGCTTTTTGGGATTCTCAGAGAAAAATGTTATGACGAGTAAAGTTGTTATTGAAACAAATTTGCAAAATATGTCATTTATTATTAATAAATTATGACCTAAAATAGAGTCATTCTTACATTTCAAGATACACCAATAAATAATTTTCAATTTCTTCGATATGGGTGTCGGTTTTTTGGTTCTAAGGCACCGCCTGCTATGCACATTTTTTCATAAATGGATATAATCTCCATGGAATGAAGGTAACTACAGAACCAATCACTGTGCCTTGTTCGACTCATACTTGATCACCTATTTTTAAAAGATCTTTTGATTATTTGGACCACCAAAACTTTTCATACACTCAGGTATCTAATATAAAAAACACATGCTAATATAAAAACACTCCGTCAAAGGGAAAACGACATAGCATGTCTACCATGAAATGTCGTGGAGTAAAATACAAACATTTTACTAAAGCATCCAAATAATATTTTTGTTGAATGAAGATATTACGACACATCAAAAATAAAATATATAGGTAACATTGATGTTTTAAACATCTTTGAACAATTTATCGGTTGGATGGTTTACTTTCTTGTCTAACGTAAACAATTGTTTGTGTTTGTTTGTTTGTTTGGCTCTTTTTATTGTATCTTGTTTGTCGAAGTATAGTGATGAGATGTTTACGAAGTTCAGAATCAGTTGTTAGTTATTGTGCTGAGTAGCGAAGGTTTTTGATGCTTTTTTAGACATTGAAGTAGCAATTGAGTCTAAGTCGACTCTGACTCGACTTAGACTTGATTGCTACTTCAAGCAGCCCATCTCGATTTTAGGAGTGTGGCAGTGATTCTTATGTATTCAGGGTTTTCTTTTAGGTTAAGTGATAAGATTAGGAATATGAATATTGAAATATGATTACTAATACAGTGTAGCACATATTCATCTTATTTCGAACGTAAATATACATTTAAGACCAATTCTCTTACCTGACTAAAAAGCGTTAAATTCTAGTCAGATACAGCCAATTAAAAAGTTGCAAAAACTAGTTAGAATGTTTTTACAAGTTAGCGACATTGATCGTTCCTTAAAAGTTCAAGAACTGTACCTGACGTCTACTTACAAATAAATCACAATGATAGAATTATACATTATTTATTTGTATGCCACAGGTATTACAGAAAAGAAACACGTAGAACTATTGTAAAATATTTATTTTGTTCCGTAATTCAAACGTTTTTAACAGATAAATTAATGATAATAGCGTGCATTGATCAGTCCGTTCCTGCGTGGAGTATTGTAGTCACATTATGGGACTGACACTGGTATGGCTTTGCAAAATACCAACATGCTGCACTATACTCGCTTAGAGCTTTTCACTACCGATCTACCAGACGCACGGCTGGGTACCACCAACTCTTGGTTGATATACCGTCTTGTCGTACCAAGCGCTTCTCTTCCACATTTATTGTGCGCACAGCCAAGGAGTGGAACATCAGCCGGCTTCTGTGTTCCCTGCCACTTATGATCTTTCAGGCTTTAAAGCACGAGTGAACAGGCATCTTCTGGACTCTCTCGTTCCTCATCTACTGCTTACCATCAGGCGAGATTGAGAACAAGAGTAGGCTATTCGGTATTTTTTTTAAACTACCTGCTGAACGGACCTGAATGAAATTTGGTAAGTAGATAGTTGACATCCTGAAATACAATACAAGTCTATCGGTTTTCTATCGGTTACATTTCGGGGAGTGTGCGATGGAATTACACAATCTAATTCCGCCAAGCCCGTTCTATCATCGGACTACGAGACAAACGGCGATGCGCCATCGTTACACGGTGGACATCCCACACATACGCACAAAACGTTTTGGGAATACGTTTCATTGTGCGTACGGCTAAGGAGTGGAATTCCCTGCCGGAGTCTGTGTTTTCCGATAGCTATAATTTAGGAGTCTTTAAGTCAAGAGTGAATAGGTTACTTTTAGGTAAGCGTGCTCCATCTTCGGCCACATCATCACTTACCATCAGGTGAGACGGTGGTCAAACGCGAGCTTATTGTCGAATAAAAAATAAATAAATAATAATACATAGGCTATTTTATACCGGAATTTCCAAAACCATCCCAAACGAACGAAGTCGCGGCACAGATGACTAAATAGTTACTTCGTAAGTCGCGGCCAGAAGCTAGTATCAATACGAAACTGAAAAGTCTAAACGATGAAAGTCGAAAAGTCTAGATTTCTTAAATGGTGAATTAATTTAAAATGACAACTAATAATATAGCTATTTAGTAATATTGGCAATTTCAATATTTTGACATTTTAAATATTTTTGACAAATTTAATCATTTAACATTTTTAATATGCATTTGACAATTTGACATTTTTAATAATTCTTCATTTAAGTCTGACATCAGTTATTATTCAATTTAATTAATTTTTTTATTTAATACCAAAATTATGCATGATTTTGCAAATATTTTAGAATTTTTTTTTTGTGTAATGTATTTTTTCAGTAGATTTGCACACCATATTTGTACGCCTCCTGGCATAACATAGCGCTCTTTTTATTAATATAACACCTATACATAATTATACCTACTTTACCTATGTTAACAAATAAATAAATTTGATTTGATTTGATTTGCACCAAAACTGAACTTGGGACTGAAATTCAGGATCATCAATGTTATAGAAGCACCTACCTTTTCAATCTTCACCGATATAATATTTTATCGCGAGCGCACGAAACGAAGTACGTTGTTGACACCATTTGTAGGCCCTTGACGTATAATAATTCCGTACTCGAGTTAAAAAATGCGAAGCCATGAAATATACTGGCTTCAAAACAATGTCGGCCTTTATTCGCTGTAATGTAGATAGATAGATAGATATACTCTATACAAAGTGTAACGGAAAACCCATATCTATCCAAAAGGACTGAAGACAAAATCTGGCATGGAGTCTCTATGCAAAGTTTCAGCTCCAAAGAAGTGACTCACAGAATGGACCCCAAATTATTGGTTTCATATGTTTCTTGAATACCAGTAATAACAAACGTGTCACAGCACTATGAGGGTCATCACTTTCTACGTCACTTGCCAATAAAACGATAATTCTCTTCGTTCTTCTTAATTTGAA
This sequence comes from Tholera decimalis, assembly GCA_943138885.2. Lineage (NCBI taxonomy): Eukaryota > Metazoa > Arthropoda > Insecta > Lepidoptera > Noctuidae > Tholera > Tholera decimalis. The sequence goes on from OW964559.2 coordinate 43,009,961, forward strand.
AAATTCGGCCTCTGGTATCAATGTATTGAAATTTCTAATATGCGCCACACATGTAGACATAGGATTAAAAAACCCTTGCCATATCGTTTGTTATCATCCAAAGAAGCCATGTACTCGGTATGTATATAAGTACCCTTTAAATTACACGTTGTATTGTACACCACAACAGAAAAAAAAGAACTTAAAAACTACAAAGTGTGTTACAATAGGCGGTTTTATCGCTAAAAGCGATCTTTTACAGACAACCTTTGGTTGGATAAAATATAAAATGGATATAATTAATAATTGTGGATTTAAAAATGTTATCATTTGTACAGACCGCAAAAGTTCATTACAGCATATAGCTCGATGCGCCTCTGGCCACAGCTTATGCTATTTTATCTAAAATTGAAGAAATTACTTCAAAAGGTATCCAGCTGAGACTGAAGTGGGTTCCATCGCATATTGGTTTGCGGGGTAACGAAGAGGCTGACTCATTTGCGAAATTTGCGGCTAGGAATGGAAAAGAATTAAATATAAAATTAGATCATTCAGAGTTTCCACCAAAATTTAAAAACATATGTTATGATTATTGGAAAGAATATTTTAATAAACGTTCATTAGAGAAGGGTTTACGGTATAAAACCATACAGAGTGAACCTCTTCGCGTGCCCTGGACCCCTGGTTCGTGAATATTGTTCATATTAGTAGAAAACTGATTGTTACTGCTCCTAGCCTCAGATGTGGACACATTCCATGCAAAAAATTTGCCTTCATGATGAAGAAAATCGCTTCACCCAATTGTGAGGAATGTGGAGTTTTCGAGGACCTACAACATTTATTGATGGAATGTGTCCGGTATGAGTCCAGTAGAAATTATTTATTGAGGACTCTGAATTTGAACAGAACTGATGTAGACATGTGTACCATACGATTCTCTCCCAACCAAATGGCGACGCTGCAAAGGATTTGTTCAAATTCATGGCCCACATATTGTGAAGTTACAATTGTTCAGGATACGATGGGACCGACATACGGTATGCGTAAGAGTTCGTATAAAAAAATAAAGAAATAAAAAAATATCATGTACATTCATTTTAATGTAGATTTTCATATTAAAAAAGCCACACGAGTCGATCTTAAAGGACAAGCATCGCTTGCCAAGTCCGGCCTGGGATGGGTACCATTTTACAAAAAATATACGCGTCGACTTGATAACCTCCTCCTTTTTTGTCGTCGGTTGATAAATGGAGATTCCTTAAGCTAAAAGCACGTTAAGCCGTTGGTTGGTCTCGGTTGTCATTTGTAAATCTTGGACAATTGTTACAGGTAGTCAAATGATAAATGATCTTTATTTTGCAAATTGGTTATTAAATAACACTTTTACACGTAATTTATTTTGTAAATTTGAACTAGATGAGGCTGGTGTTTCCTGACTACCCTGAGAAGAAACATCGAAACAAACTCAGGGGTCCGTCTCTTTTAAAGTCTATACTATCTGTTCTGGTTAATAATATATGGGAACCTTGTAGGTTACCGTCTGAGGCGATCTTTTGAAGAAAGATGCTCACAGATTTGAGTGGGCCTGTCCATACAGTGCAAGCATTTGTCAGATAACGTATAGCTCAACTTAGAACAAGGAGCTTAACGATTTGACGAACAATAAGTACCAAGGTAAGGACGTTTGGGTAGGCCGTAAAAATCACTCAAACTGCCAGACAATCATGTTCAACTCAAATAAAACAACCTACATAGTTCACATATTCACAATAGTTTATGAGGATTATGTAGATTGGTCTGATATGGCCTTTTGAAGAAAGAACCACACAGATTTGAGTAGACCCATCCTGTCAGTGCAAGTCTTGCTACATCATGCTGTATGTATTTTCACCGCTGGCAGTGCACTACCTACAACATATCAAAAAATAACGAACCAAAAACGTTTCGCTTCTTAAAAGTCACATGTAAACAGGAGTATTTAAAACTCATAATCATCAGCCTATACAACGTGTAACAGATTAAGCGCAATACCTCATACACCCCAATTAGAATATTAAATTATAAGTCTAAAACAACATCCGTACCTAGATAAATTGAAACCAAACCTAGACATTATTTATAAAATAGTTATCCTTACTAAACGCAAAACGTATGTATGTGCTTACGCAGATGCATACACTCATGCAATGTTAGCGGCCGATGCGACACGCACACAATTTCTTTGAATTACGGATTGTATTAATTTTTCATGATACTGTGTTATTTTAAGTTAAATGAAAGATTTTCCAATCAAAATTTAAAACCTTTTTTTTATTAAGGAAATCGATTCAGAAGCCGATTCTGGACCAAGTACTTTCAGGAATTGCGTTTATTCTGTTACACGTTGTATAGTTTAGGGTTCTCTATAGAGAAAATCTATAAAATTCCATTCCATCCAAATGGTAAAACTACCCCTTGTTTTGCAAGCCCTGACTTCGTCCTACTTTTACTATTAAACAAGATACAATAGTTGTGTGCAATAACAAGAAAGTTGGAAAACAAATGGCTATACAAACTGTACGAGACTGCATTCTGTCTTTCAGCTTAGTTTTCGTGATTACTTTCCTTCCTTGATAAACTTCTACTATATATCTCGTGATCAGAGAAAGCTTTGGATTGTTCCGTCTTCATTCTATGTCATCACATCTTATTTCTTTACACTGAATAATAGTAACTTTATTATCAGCCACAATTATTGATAACAAAAACCCAATAGGTACTGTAAATCTTGATCACGGTGTCCCCTATGCCACGTGTTCCACGCGCGCCTCAAAGAGTCGTATATGTTGTGATCAGAAAAAGCTTTGGATTGTTCCGTCTTCATTCTTTGACATCTCATCTTATTTATTTACACTGAATAACAATAATTTTATTCAGCCACAATTATTGATAACAAAAGCCTAATACTTAGGTACATATAAATCTTGCCACGTGATCCACGCGCACCTCAAAGAGACGTCAGCACTAGTGACGGGGTCCCATAGAGCCATTGCCTGTTGCGGTTGCGGGAATGTTCTAACGAGATACCGCGGCCCCGGAACGCAAGGGTAGCTGAAGGAACAGGGTGGATTTTTAGTGAGTAGAAGTCTGAAATTCGCTTCCACTCCACCCCGTACGGGAGAAGTCATTCGATGATTTTGACGCCCAGAAAAAATGGCACTTAAAGGTACATTCATTATAAATTTTGAAAGCGGAAAACATAGTTATAATAACCTGTACTTTGGGAGTCAGTGGCTCTCGGTAGGGACATAATATAATTATGACTGTATTATGATTTTTGCATAATTTTCTAATTGGGGTGTTTGAAGGTGTGCGTTAGTTATGATATATGTTGTATACGGAAACTGCTATCCTAGACGAGTTATAGCATAATCCATATACAACGTGTAACAGAATAAACGCAATTCCTGAAAGTAGTTTGTTCAGAATCGGCTTCTGAATCGATTTCCGTCATAAAAAATAGGTGTTACATTTTCCGTTCTTTTATTTAACTTAAAGTGGAAACACAGTATTATGACAAATTAATACAATCCTTAATTCAAGGTAATGCGCTCGTGTGCGTGTCGGCCGCTAACATTGCATGAGTGTATGCGTCTGCGTAAGGATATTGTATGACGCACATACGTTTTGCGTTTATTAAGGATAACTATTTTATAAAAAATGTCTAGGTTTGGTTTCAATTTATATTAAGTTACGGATGTTGTATTAGACTTATAATTTAATATTCTAATTGGGTGTCTGAGGTGCGCTTAATCTGTTACACCTTGTATATTGATTTTATTATTCCAATATAAAATTTTAATTTCTCAAATCGGTGAAGGAAAATATCATGGGGAAACCGGTATATAATATAATATAATTTTCCACAACTTTCACACAACGCCATCTAGTCACAAACTACGCAGAGCTTGTGGTATGGGTACTAGACAACTGATAAACATACATATATATTTCTAAATACATACATATTATAGATAAATTACACCCAGACAAAGAACAAATGATCGTGCTCATCACACAAACATTTGTCCTAGGTGGGAATCGAACCCACGACCTTGCGCATAGCAGTCAGGGCCACTGACCACTATACCAACGGGACTGTCAAGTGGTTAGGTCTTAGGCCCAAAACGTTCAAAAACATGCTACATCCAACCCACACTGGACCCGCGTGGTGGAGTATGGCCCATTCCCTCTCATAGAGAGGAAGCCTGTATTCCCAGCTGTGGGAAAATAATAAGCTGAATTATTATTATTATATTCCAATAAGTATCAATAGTCTAAATGACTAAAGTGTTGGACTTGTTGTATAGACGTCGAGGATTCAAACCCCACCCGTTACACTATAGCCGTGAATTCTCTCCAGGCATAAGCATATTTCGGCGGCAGCGACCTCTCGCGCCCAGCCCTGGTTTAGACCATGGTCCGGAGCGAGAGGGAATGGGATGCAGTCGCCTTCTTCTGCGAAGTAGACAGTTATCTTCCTCGCGCCCCAGCCGCCGCGGGAGATCACGAGCTGATCTCCGGTCACCGTAGACGCGGGTCTGCGGACGGCGAACAGGGGTAGCTCACCGTTCGGTAAGGACCAGACACGGGTCGGCGACGCGTCGTGTTCCGCGCGCGCCTTAAAGAGCAGTCAGCAGCATTGACGGGGCACGATAGGGCCATTGCCTTACGGGGTTGCGGGAATTGTTCTAACGAGGCACCGCAACTTCGGAATGCAAGGTCAACGAAGGAGCAGGGTGGGTTTTTAGTCAGTAGAAGTCTGACACTCCCTTCCGCTCCACCCACGGGAGGAGGAGTCATATGATGACTTTCCCACCCAGAAAAAAAAGAAAAAAAAGGCACGAGCATATTTAGCTTAGTTGGAGGTATTAACAAAATTGCTAGTAATGTGAATTCTTCCCTCATTAGTTATGTTATAGTTCTCTTTTAAGTAAAAGACTTTTCAATTTGCTGGCGAGAATCACTCGTTACTAATTAAAAATATACGTAAACTTACTAACTACTTACTTAATATTCACTAATAGTACCTACTACTATTCTATCTGTGTGATTACTAGTCTGTCAAAAATTTAAAAACCATCCATTCAGAACTACGGCAGCACAAAATGTATGCAATAACACAAAGTTGTCAAATAACGAGTAACAACAGCGCTGCAACTTTGCCAGAATCTGGTATTAAATTTCTTGACGAAGTATTTTTTATTGGGCGAATACTTTCTCTTACGGCTAATGCGGCAGCCATCTTTGTTTTCGATGTTTGGGTTCGTTATTTGCTGTTATTAGTTTAAAATATGGCTTTTTAGGGTTCCGTGGCCGAATAGTAAAAAAAGAACACTTGTACATTCGTAATGTCTGTCTATCAGTCCGTCTGTATGTCACAACCGTTTTATTCAAAAACTAGGTAGGTTGATGTATTTAGTAAGCCGTCAATCGTTTGAAAGATAAACAGTTTAAAAATAGTAAAATGTGTTCCCTTTCTCTCTTTTAAATTAGAGAGTGAAAAATCCAAAAAAATACCTCAATGAAAACTTTTGAAATATAGTTTGATCAAGTTACAGTCAGCAGTTTTTGAGATATAGCACATATAAAGAAACACTAACATAACTTTGTCAGTCATACATACACTATGAAAAACAAAGTTATTACGCGTAGCTACTACGGAACCCTTGATGGTCGAGACTGACTCGCACTTGGCCACATTTTCGTAATTAGGTTTTGAAGTAAAAGACAGAAAAAAACTCACTTTTCTCAATTTTATTCACATTTAAATCGAGCTATTTTCATCTCCTCGTTATAAGGCGTCTTCAATTCTAAGAAATCAACGGCTACGCCTATAGACTTAATACTATAAAGCGCGCTCGTTAACTATTCTTTATTAACTAGGTATTAAATTAGTGATGAAGTTTCATTAAAGAAGTTAATTAATAATGGCTAGCTAATTAAGCCACAGTCAAACTAGTGGTCCATAGTTGAGAAACTGTTTTTTAAGGGTTACTCTCGTTCATAATATCAAAGGCAAATACGTAGGCGATAACCGTGCTAAAAGGTTTCTTTTACATTGTGCATAGCGTCCAAACTCTAGTACTTAAACGAACAAAAAATCATAGGTCGAGTTATTGAAATATAACCTTTAAATACAAGGAATATACTCATGGTCTAATCTCTCTAGAAAATGAAATAAACATCATTACGTGAGTCGTAATATGCTTAGTGTTTTTAAACTGTATTGAGGTCAGACTGTGTAGCGTTTTGAAATAACTGCCTATCCTATTTAGCCTACTATACCTATTCTTCGTATTATGAATACGAACAATGGTGGCAAACGTAAAGTAATGTTTGCCATGACCGCCATCAAGGGCGTTGGTCGCAGATATTCCAATATCGTATTGACAAAGGCCTTTAAAGCAAGAGTAAACAGGCATCTTCTGGGCTCGCTCGTTCCATCGTAGACCTCATCTATCGCTTACCATCAGGCGAGATCGAGGTCAAGAGTGAGCTCATTCTGAATTAAAAAAAAACATATATCTTGACAAGCGTGCTGGAGAATGCACTGAAGAAAAGGTTGAAAAGATTATTACAATCATGTCCAACCCCAGACTATACAAAATCCCGGACTGGTTCCTCAACAGACAGAAGGATGACATGACAAGTGCAGCCAGTTGACATCTTTCAACTTGGACTCTAAGCTCCGTGAAGACTTGGAGAGGATTAAGAAAATCCGTGCCCACTGGGGCATGCGTCACTATTGGGGCCTGCGTGTGCGTGGTCAGCACACCAAGACCACCGGCAGGAGAGGAAGAACTGTTGTTGTATCTAAGAAGTTGTAAACTTTTGGCAAGACTGATGTCTGTTCTGACTTCTATCGTTTTCTTTTTAAAGAGAGAACTAGCAACGTGGGTTGAGTCCACATTACTAGCAATCTTTTTAACACCTCCAAGATAAATTACTTGACGTTAATGGGTGGGGTTCGAATCCGTGACCTCTCAATCAGAAGTCCGAGACCATTATTAACTATTAACGAACTATTCTTAACTGTTGTCAAAGATGTACAAAACGTCAGCTGAAACCAACTTTTTAGGGTTCCGTAGCTGAATGGCAAAAAACGGAACCCTTATAGTTTCGATATGTCTGTCCGTCTGTCCTTCCGTCCGTATGTCACAGCCATTTTATTCTGAAACTATTAAGACTATACATGTGAAACTTAGTAAGTAGATGTTTTCTGTGAACAGAACACCATCCACCATCTCCTGCTGTGTCAAATGCATCCAAAGGTTATCTGTAAAAGATCGATTTTAGCGATAAGACCGCCCATTGTAACACCCTTCGTTAAATTAATTATTTTATGAAGTACAATAAACAGTATATCTATCTTAAATAGATAGATATACTGTTTATTGTACTATTAGTCCACACAGACATAAAAAGTCATAAATGCGGCTAGTGTAATGGCAGAGAGTTTTCTCGAATCTCGACGTTGAACAGTAATTCGTCTGTGAAGATGTGAGGGTTAGGAACTGCAGTCACATAACTATTCCTCACACGTAACTGGTTACTCTGAAAGCAAACCCTGACCCGAATGAGAGGCTAGCTGGATGACCCTTTATTTTTTTGGGTTCCGTAGCCAATTGGCAAAATACGGAACCCTGGTCTTTAAAAATAACATAGAGGTTTTTTTAAACCATTTTTTCTTAAATTCAATCGTTTAAAATGTATAATATACTTCCAAAGTAAAATAATAATGGAGTGAAATATCTAAATGTTGTAAATTTTTATTAAAACTTTCGACGATAACTGGTTTTAACGAGATACAGTCAGTATTTTCTGAGATATAGCACATTTTCCAAAACCACAAATATAACTACTATGAAAAACAAAGTTATTTTGCGTAATTACTACGGAACCCATCATGGGCGAGTCAGACTAGAGCACTTGGCCAATTTGAATTTACTCTGTTTTGTTCGTTAGGTGAAATAGTAGTCAAATACGAACCCATTATCATCTGCTTAGACTTATCCCAACTATGTATGTTGAGATGGGCTTCCAGTCTAACTGGATGCCGCGGAGTACTTGTGTTTTACATGGAGTGACTGATGATGATGTGATGAGTCATGGAGTTACAGGGTGGCAGGGACATCTACGCGCAACGCTTACTGTGGATTCAGTACATGATTCTGGAACCCCTGCGTCGAAATTTTTCGTCGACTTTTTCTGAATTTAATAAAATTAAGAAAAATCCGACGCAAAAAAAAAACAGTAAAATCACTTGTTTCACTTAAAACAGTAATGTAAATAAAACTCGGAAGGGCTACCTGATCAGCTGTGTTGACCTCGCAAATTAACTCTAGCAAAATAACTGATCAGGTAGCCCTTTCGAGTTTTATTTACATTGCTGTTGTAAGTGAAACAAGTGAATTTTATTTTTAAATTAAATTCTCATTGGATTAGATAGAAACAATGATTTTTACAGTTTTCAGTACAAAAGATTGCTGAAAAAACCTGAAAAATTAAGAACAAGCCGACGAAAAATTCCAATGCAGGGTGGTCCAGAATCATGTACCGAATCCCTGGTCAACGTTTGTGCGTCGATGTCCCTGCCACCCTGTATATGACCTCCATCATCTAGTAACTGTGTAACACGATACACCCTGGCAGGATCAGTGTCACATTTTCTGACTTCTGACTACCATTACGACTGTTGAGATGAACAAATAACAGCCCGGACCAACGGCTTAACGCGAGGTAAAAAATAATCTCTATATTTATGCAGCTATTATTATGTAGCCATGAGTTGCTCAAAATACGAGCCCATCATTATATAAAAATAATTATGTGTTTTTAACGAAACGGATAAAAGAACCCCATCGTACCTTGTAAGGTTCAATTTACACCGCCGCGGGATGGAATGGAAGCGACTTTTTGCAACGAAATTGTTCATAGCATAATGAATAACATAGGTAATAGGAGCCAAAAAAAGGTCGCACGTCTTTCGGGGAATCCTCGCGCATTCTCGAGAATTCCCCTAGCTACTGTCGGCGCCGTCTGTGGAATCCGCGAGAAGTGGCGCGAACGGGGAGTCGGTTGGGTCGGACACAGCAGTGCGCACGTGCGGTGCCAACTTAATAGATCTAGACAGAACGTCCTTTATGGCGCAGTCGCGCGAATTTACGCGCCTTCTCGCGTCATGAGGCAGAATTGACGCTTCCATTTCAATCCATTCTGCGGCGGTGTAAATTGAGCCTAACATTTCAAAAACAATCTGATACTACATAATATATCACTGTCATTACTGTATCATTGTAAATGAAACTGCATATTTTTTTAGATTTTTGATGGATGAACCTAAAAACACAATAGTCACAGATCTAGCCATCCCATGTTTATCTTCCATCCCAATAGTGTTGCTAGAACGGAAATTAGCACTTTTTAATTTTCTGAACTTCAATGTTACCTCAAGAAACAGCTCGGCGGGGAAATTAAATTTTCCTTCTATTTTTAATGATTTATCAGCTCTGCAAACTTGGTGGATGAAAGAATAATAACTGTCCAGGAACTGCTGTATATCTCTGAAAATGACGAGTTGTAGATAAGTAGGTATGACTTCTAACAAAGAACAATTGAAAATTGTTTGAGGAGAAAAATATGGCAATCCTGTCGGGATTGCGGGAAAGTTCTAACTCTTCTCTCACTCTCTTTCTTGCTCCATCCAGAGCGGACTTTTGATGATTTACTTCCTGAAAAGCAATGTACTTTCAGTACCACGATGGTATTTTTTAATTGGTTAAAATTAGGATTCTGGAAAGCCTCGTCCAAATAATGTTACCTTGTTAATAATGCTGATGGTCGTTTATTAGATATCGTTTTAAATTACGTAGTTTACCGACAAGCTTTTTGAACAGGTATGGTTTATGATTTTATTCAAGACGACACGTTTGGTGGAGTGGTTTAGCAATCTACTGTTTCGCTGCGTGTTACGGGTTCGACATTTAAATGTTTGTATGGCCTACAAATAGTATTGCCTAGTCAACACCTATGTTTCAACAAATGCATTCACGATATAAGTAAAATAACTAGAAAATGACAATATAAAAATTTATATAACATGCACTCGTCATTAATTTTTCATTCCGAAAATAAACCCGTCACATAATACGCCCAGTTTCAGAAACAACACAAAATCACAACACTTTTATTCACATCCGTGTCATCAAAACTAAATAAAATAACGACTTAATAGCTCATAAAGTTTTACGTCTCAAATTAACTCCTAAACGTAAAAAAGTCTTAACGGTGAAGAAAATGGCGGAAAAATAATGAAAATAGTACTTTACTTGCAATATACAACTCGTGTGATGCCAATAAAATCATGGATAACAGAATAATTGTGAAGTTTTTTGTGTATTTAAGTATCAATCATGCTTCTATAGGATAGGGAAAAAAGTAGATTACCGCATTATTGGGAATTTGAGTACTTTATGCGGCCTACTGAAATCTCTCTTCTTTGATAATGTTCGTCAAATCGTTCGAGCTCCTTGAAGTTTCTAAGTTGAGCTGTTTGGACACACTCAAAGTTATGTTCAAATCTGGGCCTCTTTCAAAAGAGCACCGCGAATATATAAAACTTCATAGTACTCATATAATTTCAGCAATACAGATTGTTCAGATTCAAAAGAGACCTTGACCTCTAAGTTTGTTTCTTTCTCTAAATAGTACTTAGGTAACACGATACCCCTTTTTTAAGGATGGGCAATCATCCAATGACTGCCTCCCGATCTAAGTGAAGCGGGAGAATGTGTCAGACTTTTACTGAACCCATCCGTGTTCCATCATATGCCCTTTGCGTTCCGAACAATTCCGCAACGGCCCCCTTATGGACCCCGACAATTTCGCTGACGCTCTTTGAGGCGCGCGTGGAACACGACGTTCCTTCTACGCGAACCTGGTTTCAGTCGGGCGGTGAGCTACCCATTGCTCGCAGCCTGCAGGCCCGCGCTCACGGTGGCTGTGAGTCACCCTGCGACTCCCAACTCCCGGAGCGTCTCTTGCGGCGGCTTGGGTGCAAGGACTGTAAGGGCCTTGAGACCCGCCTCTCCCTCGCACGTCCCGCCACCTCCTTCGCTTGCATAACTACTTCGCAGAAAGAGGCGACTGCTTCCCATGCCTCCTCGCTCCGGACCATGGATCGAACCGGGCCGGGAGCTAAAGGTCGCCGCCTATCGCCCCTACGAGGACACGACGGAGCTCTGCCCAAGAGGGGCAAATCACCACCGTGTGTTCCACCGTGTCCTCAGGGCGATCCTTGCAGTGGTGACACCCGGGCGTTTCCTCCCACCTAATCCGACACAAGTAACTTGACTAAACAACCGTGTCCAGTGAGCACCTGCGTCAGGCGGAAGGTGAGGATGCCATGACGCCTCTTTAGCCACTCCTCAAAGAGGGAACTTACCGCCGCTATTGTGGCGTGCCCAGCGCTGGGTTGCGATAGCCGCTCTCTCCATGCCGCCATGTTCTCGCGCCGGAGCAATACGAAACCCCTTGGAAATACGAGTGTCAGATTTTCTAGCTTCTGACTGACCCGTAAGTTAGACTTTACGGGTGTTAGGGTAGTCACCAGAAAGATGTATAAATGAAAGCCGGGATCAAAGACTTGACGTGCTTTTTAAGGTACGGAGGAATAATATACAAGGTGTAACATATTAAGCGCAATACCTCAGACACCCCAGTTAGAATATTAAATTAAAGTTAAAGTCTAAAACAACATCCGTAACTAAATAAATTGAAATCAAACCTAGATTTTTTTTATAAAATAGTTTATTTATTTATTTACACTTTATGCACATAGGTACAAAAGGTAGCGAGTGGAAGAAGCCACTTTCCACCTTTGGGCAGGAGAGACTCATAGTAGCTGCTGGGATCTCTAGGGTGTGAATAAATTTAAAAAATAGAACTTAATTTGGTTAGGCAGTCGGCTGTAAAAAATCCAACATAATAAAAAAAAATGCTGCGGTCTTGTGAATGCATAAACAGCCAGTGTGAATTTAAAAAAAAACTAAGCGGGTCCGCCCGTGGCAGTGACGCGGTGTGTTCCATAGTTAAAATTTTAAATAACTACATAATTTGGCGGGATACTAACTTTGGAAGCTGTATCGAAATCTCGGTTTAAATTTAGACTAATATCTTATTAAAAATGAGTTCAAGTGATTTTGAAATGTTTACTCCAGATTCTGTTAAAGACGAGGCAAATACAGTCATCGAAAATCTTTTGCCAGAAATTTCCAGGGAAGGTACTTAAATACATACAATGACTTTATGAAGTGGCGAGCAGATAAGAAACTAAAATCATTTTCCGAAAGTGTATTCCTTACATACTTCAATGAACTATCTGGCAAAATATAAAAATCCCACCCATTCGCACAAAACGTTTTGGGAATACTCTCATTGTGCGTACGGCTAAGGAGTGGAATTCCCTGCCGGAGTCTGTGTTTCCTAGCTATAGCTATGATCTAGGAGTCTTTAAGTCAAGAGTGAATAGGTTACTTTTAGGTAAGCGTGCTCCATCTTCGACCACATTATCACTTACCATCAGGTGAGACGGTGGTCAAACGCGAGCCTATTGTCGAATTAAAAATAAATAAAACTCTTAGTGTACTCTTGAGCATTGAATACCTGCTCCATAGCGTAGAAGCGCTATGGAACAGGTACTCAATGCTCAAGAGTACACTAAGAGTAAAACACAACATCGATTTGAAAAGATTCCATAATCTAACATCGTTTCTGAGTCCCAGGGATTCAAGAGCAAAAAATCTAAGGTTTTCACATCTTACGAAGTGGAAACATTTTTAAATGAAGCCCCTGACGAGGTATATTCGGCCGTGAATGTAAGCTATAAATAAACGTTTATCTAGGTAGAGGTCTAGGAGAGATCTTTTACTCTAAAAATAAACATCGATCCCAACGAATTTACTCTGACGTATTATAGATAAGTTTGCAAAAAAAAGAGGCAATCATAACAATCAAACACACTGACTAGATTGCGTAAATTGAAAGTAAAGACGTTGGATAGGCGTGCATTTCTGGAGTAAAAAATGACTGCTTGTTATTTTATCTACATAGGTACCTAAAAGATTAATAGTAATTGAAGAAATCATGTTTTTCACAGATGGTATTAATATTCGGTATAAACGGCGCCTGCAGAATCAGCAACAAATTTAACAATTAACGACTTTGAAAATCAAGGCTAGTTATTACTCATAAAATTGACTAAAATAAAAAAAAAAATTGGGCGCACGTTTATTGTACCAGAAGAGTTTACACAAATAATCAAATACCGGAGTCTCCTACTTTTACAGAAATTCAGCACAGCCAAATTTGTCATAACCTATCAAACAGAGTAAATACTCCAAACAAAAATGTAACTTTAAATTTCACAAATTGATTTAACTTCTCAATTAATTTTAAGTAGGTTTTTTTTTTTATTCAGAAAGAGCTCACTCTTGACATCGATCTCGCCTAAAGGTAAGAGATAGATGAGGTCTACGTTGGAACGAGGGAGCCAAGCAGATGCCTGTTTACTCTTGCTTTAAAGGCTGAAAGGTCATAAGTGGTAGGGAACACAGAAGCCGGCAGAGAATTTCACAGCTTGGAAGTGCGCACAATAAATGTAGAGGAGAAGCACTTGGTACGATACGACGGTATATCAACCAAGTGTGGATAGTACCCAGCCGTGCGTCTGGTAGACCGGTAGTGAAAGGGAGGTGGAGGGATAAGGTCATGGAGCTCCTGCGCACACTCCCCGAAGTACAATCTGTAGAAAACCGTCAGGCAAGCAACGGTTCGCCGATGAGCCAGGCTATGAAGCTTGCCCGAACCGTAGGGAAAAACTACTATTTTTTACTTTCCTTATATACGAAATGAAAAATAGAGTGCTTAACACGAGTGAAAGACATCAATTCCTACTCGGACTATAGCCTATATAAATACCTCGTATGGGAATTGATTCCTTTCGACCCTCGTGTAACAATCTACTATTCTTATCTTACCATGGTAAAAACAGCTCCTGGGACTAAGCCTAGGTACGGCGTCGGAGTTGTCCATTGATTGTGTAAATTGATCGACAGATAACAAAGTGGGTGTGAAAACGCGTTGCTGCTTAATCTCATTGATTAACGCGGTCAAAAATAGTCGTAGCCATTCCCCTGTCCTGTTTTGCGTCACAAGGTTGGTTTACGCTGTCAGGAGTGATACATTATTTATGCCACTTAACTCGAATATGTATACAGCGACGCGCCATCGTTACATGGTGGACATCCCACCCATACGCACAAAACATTTTGAGAATGCTTTCGTGGTGCGTACAGCTAAGGACTTGAATTCCCAGCCGAAGTCTGTGTTTCCTGATAGCTATAACCTGGGGGTCTTAAGTCAAGACTTAATAGGTTACTTCTAAATAGGTAAGCGTGCTTCATCTTCGACCACATCATCGCTTACCATCAGGCCCCTGCCCCAATGTTGCTCAAACGCAAAAATATCAATAATAAAAGTATTAAAAAATTATTGTAATAAAATTTTGAATAAGCTAGTGTAATGTCAGACAGAGTTAAACTTACCTGAATGTAAGAAATTGTCAGCAGCATCACCATAGAAATATATATTTTATCTATGAGCATCACTTTAGCAATATCGATTTTAATTATCGTGATAGTTACATTATTTTATTACATATTATTGTGTTATAATTATTATAATAATAATTTAAATTTAAATTAAATTAATATATCGCACCCCCGGTGCGAGACTGTCACTTATGCAAAAATGCAATTTTTCAGGAGAAGCATTTAAAACTTTGACATTTCAAAAAATAATTATATTTTAAGATTTAGACAAGATGAATAGCTTTTACTACAACGTCAACTTTTAACTTACTTTTGAATTAATAATTACCACTTAATATTGTAAAAAACATACTATACGATTATTTTAAACCTTCCAACCCCCTCAGAAGAAACGTTGTGGCACTAACAAAAAATAATAACTGTAATTACATGTGTGTCACACTGAGTTAAAAAGAAAACAAGACCAAATTGTTTACTTAGTTTTATTTTAAACCGCAAATATGCACTGTTATTGGCGTAAGAAATAAAATAAGTCTAAATTCTATAAAATAAACATAAGAAACTTTTGTACTTCTTAACATTTCTACAGAAGTGTAGTACAAATAGAATAAAAAATCAAATAGTAAATAGTGTAACAAAGAAATAACAATCTCATATAGGACAAAATGAGAATGTTACGCAAGTACGTATACAAAACATGTTAGAGTAGGTTAAAACTTCGGTAAATATTTACCAACAAGTAAAATTAGAAGAAATAGTCCAACATACGTAACTTTTGTCTAAGTCCTATGCTCCTAGTCTAGTTACTATCTGAATACTAAGTTTAATCAGACTTGTGAAATCACAGCAAGTTAATCACCTATAACTTTAATAATTCTTATTTGCGTAGTATTCAAAAAAGCCTTAATTAAATAATTAAAACGATTAACATAATTATACTTCAATATTTTGTTCTCAACACGTATTAAAAGTTAAATAAAATTAAATGAGATCTTTATAGAACTTTTCATAGTATTTTGGTACTGTCTCTACCAAATTCAAAAGTTCGCGCTTCTTGCGTTCTGTAATAGCAATCTGCGAGGTATACGCTGCCCAAGCCTTCATGCCAAAAATAGCATGTAGTTTCTCGCTCTTTTGCATTGGAAATCGTGAAATTGTAGCAATTAAGCCTAGATTTGTAAAAAAAGCTGATGAATTTCCTAAAGGGCATGGCAAGACGGCTTGTAAGTCGTAGGTACATACGATCTTTGTGCTTTGAGGATCTTGACATTCTTTCATATCTTATTTATTATATATTTCATATCTTATTTATTATTATATATTTTTGAATTCCACTCAAACTCTTTTCTTCTTGGTGAACCTTGTAACTGGCATTTAATTTTACTTTTTCTTCTTCTGGTGCATTTTCGTATGCAACGCATTGGTCACAAAGTCTCTCTCTCTCTAAAATAAAATGCAGAGTTACTTTTTTTTAATAATAATAATAATATTCCACAACTTTTTCACACAACGCCATCTAGTCCCAAACTAAGCAGAGCTTGTGATATGGATACTAGACAACTGATAAACATACATATATATTTCTAAATACATACATATTATAGATAAATTACACCCAGACAAAGAACAAATGACCGTGCTCATCACACAAACATTTGTCCTAGGTGGGAATCGAACCCACGACCTTGCGCATAGCAGTCAGGACCACTGACCACTATACCAACGGGCCTGTCAAAATCAAACTTTGTCTCGGGTAACGCCTATTTGTTTTTATACGGTGGCTTGCAATCTCCAGTTGGCTGATACAGGCATTTAAAAAATGACGATGCCTTTCTACGCTGCCTAGTGAATTGAATATTTGAATTCTTTTTTCTTGAGTAAAATGAGATGAACAAGCCAGCCGACACTTATCTGTACAGGAGGGACCAATTTTTCTAGCCTGAACTGTTTTGCCTGTTGTAATTGATCGGTATTCTTGACCAGAATTTTTTATTTTTTTGTTATATTTTTTTCCAATTATTAGGATTACGAGTACGTTTTTGTCCCCTTTTTTCGGTGATGATTCTGGTTCTTGGTCATCAACAGCTTCATGCTCCTCTGAGCATGAAGCTGTTGATGACCACTAGATGAACTTGAACTGGAGGAACTACTAGTTGAAGAAGACGAACTAGATGAGGGCTTGAAATTGTCACTTGAATCAGTACCAGAGAAGTCACCAGTTGGAGACCCAGATTTTTGTTCTACTGGTGAATTTGGTTGGAAAGTTGGTAAAACTGACTTACTGCCATCTTGCTTGATATTAGAGGGTGAAACTGAAGATTTTCCGGGTTCATCTCTTTCAATGGGTGATGTAGGACGTGATAATAACGCCAGTTGAGTTGGTAAAACTGACTTACTGCCATCTTGCTTGGTATTAGAAGGTGGAACGGAAGATTCGCCGAGTTCATCTCTTTCAATGGGTGATGTAGGACGTATCAATAACACTAGTTTTTTCCCCGAGACAGACATTGATCCAAGAAACAACTGAAAATAAGTATAAAGTAACGGAATAAATAAATTGTTCCTACAATCACCAATCACACCCTTACAAACAATAAAATCACAAAAATTGGAGAAACAAAGTCATTTTTCAAGAAGAGTCATTGTAGTTACAAAATTAAATTCAAAGATATTCAAATATTGGGGAAATAATGTCACAACTGTATGGTAGGTCACTATTGCTACAGAATCAAAAAAATATTATGTCACAATTACCTTAGTAACAGTGTAGCTCCAAGACACACTTGCACTTGCGGGGGAACCGCACACAACTGAACAATAACACGATGTTGCTCCCAGCCTCGCCGTATTTCGCGCCAGAACCACAATGACACTCACGGCCTCATACGGAAACTATGTGTACTACGAAAGTAACGTTATCACACCAAGTGAATATGTAATAACTGTCCTAAAGCACCCCGCTTTAGGACAGTTATTACATATTTAACTCATTATTGCAATATTTGCATAAGTGACAGTCTCGCACCGGGGGTGCGATATATTTTAATCATTCTTTATTATTTTAATTCAAATTTCTATTTAAATTTTAATTATAGTAATAATTATAACCAATACAGAGTTTTAAATACATGCAGCAGAAATTTAGAACGTAAAAGTGAACTTAGACGGTAAATACAACACGCTTTGATCATATGTATTTCTATCATATCCAATCACTCACTTCTCAATCACTTCAGATTTTGACTGCACCGTCTTGAAAGTAGTATTATTGTTGAACACTACACGTCAATTGCAATGTCGATAGAAATCTCATGACTAGCAATTTTGTTAACCCCTCCAACTTAGCTAAATATGCTTGGGTCTGGAGTGCGTTCAGGGAACTAGTGTAATGGGTAGGGTTCGAACCCACGACCTCTCGTTCACGAGTCCGACATCTTAGACATTAGGCTATTCTTATTTATTATATAATAACTATATACATTAGTTATTTACATACGTGGCCGCGTGGGACCGTATTCACAACCTATAACTTATAAACTGTTTTATTATTGTTGTTATTTATTCATTACTGTAATATTTTTGTATTCAAATTAATATCAATCATTGGGATTGATATTAATTTGAATACACTGGTAGAAAATGCTAAGATAATTAAGCCTACCTTTATAGGTTTGTGTGTTTAGATAAATAAACGCTGTAAATAATGACAGTGAAATCAAAACACTAATTTCTAAAGCCTTCATTAGTACACAGCTACATACCTCCAGGATAAACGTAGATATACATAAGCAAACAGACAGACACAACTTTTATGGCTCATCAAAGTTATATAGCGAATTAACTCAGCTTTAGGTAAAAAACATAAAAGGTGAGTCGTACAGCATATTTTGTGTTTAATTCTGTCATAAAGTCACGGTTCCATTATACTTTGTATGTTATGGAACGGCTCTAGAGGATGATAGTACTCTGTCTAAGTACCTAACACTAATTGGCATGAAGTTGACAATGTGTGCGAGATTACATGGCAAAAAAATGTGTTGGTCACAATGTATGTTACTATACCTACCCAGACTTTTAATTCGATGCAGTAAGCTGACATAAGCTAATGCCACTTACTAAAATAATGATACCCTATTTAAACTAATAGTGATGGATTCAATCAATCGAACAGTAAATAAGCGATTCTTAATCTTTAGAAATATAAATAAATGATAAAATATATACTAAAATCATTAATTTTAAGTAGTAACTAGATTTATATCTATTAAGATAAATCTATTTTTAGTAAAAATATTCATATCTAAACAGACATGACAAAAGCCACTCTTCTGCTAATTGTTTCATGTGATGAATATTTTAATAAATTGCGCGGGATTACTATTAAAAAGACTGCTCCAACATCACTACGACTTAAACCATTGAAATGGGTAAGGGTACAGACGCAATTTGCAAAAAAATATTATCATGATCTATTCGTTTTATTTTTTACGCCCCTTCATTATAAAAAAAAATATACATCGCTATTCGATTTTATTCCTGAATTGATTAATTTAGTTACATCACTATTTCATAGTCATTATCTGACAACTCAGAATATGTCAGTCTACTGCATCGAATTAAAAGTCCGGGTATAAACAGAGTTTTTTTTGCTTACTTACTATTTTTTCAAAAAGGTGCTTGTGGCAAAATAATGTTACGAGCTGGGGTTCGGGATAGAAATAATTACGCCAATTAGACCAAAATTAACACTTTAATGAAATAAACACAAAACAAAAATTAACACAGTTATTCACAGTACAATACTTGTCACTTAACACTTAAGTCGCACTGAAATTCACTTGTAAAGCTTCGATTATATCGCCTCGTATCTTGAAATAAGACTGCGTCTGCGTTCCTTTGCAATCTATTTATACCTTATACCCTGTGTTCTAAAAAATTCTTGTACAATCTACTCACTGCCTATACTGCTAAGAATATTCCAGAAGCTACTCGAGGTACTCAGTACTGCCACTCGCCGCTAGATGGCGTTAGAGTCTCGAACATGTTAGAAGTCGGTCGAAGTTCCTCTATATACTCAGTACCGCTACTCGCCGCTAGATGGCGTTAGTGTCTCGAACATTCTAGATTTCTATCGAAGTTTCTTAACGTACTTCGCTAAGCGACTGGTGTAATAATAATAACAGTCGTGTGGATCGATTGTCAAGGTTAAGCTATAAATAAAATAAAATAAAATAAAATAATCTTTAATTCGGATAAGCAACATTCATATGGGTTAGTAAAAAAAACAAAAGATAACTTATACCTATGTTAGTACCTAAACTTATGTATTTTCTATTTTACAACAAGGCTGTTGTTCAAAATGCATCTTTGAACAACATCACCTAACAAAGGAGAATCATACCTCTCCGCTATGGTCTTCAGGATGGAGTTGGAGCTGCCCCGCACTCTGCAGAGCAAAGAGGCAGATTTCTGTCTGACGATGGCGTGGAAGCCATCGACTTGTGCTTGTGCAAACATATCTGATGCACTGCAAAAACGGGACAGCCCCATCAACATCCTGAACCCGTTGTTATATTGGACCCGTAGGGCGCTAATAGCCCGCTGAGTATAGTTGGTCCACAGGCTGCACGTGTAAAACACTTGGCAATAAGCTTTAAAAAGCGTTATTTTGACTGCCCTGCTACAGCGAACAAACCTGCGAACCAACATGTTACATCAGACGGCCAGCGCCCTACGTTCCCTCTCAATATCCACTCGATCATTAAGGTCGTCGGTTATAAGCTATGCTTGCCGAGGTCTATCCATGGATGGGTGGGTGTACATCTTAACATATTCAGATACTGGTCTAGCAAAGGAGTATCGTGTTACCCAGCTAAGATTTGGAAATTGAAATGGAATTTGGAATTCTCTGCCAGTTAGTGTACCCTTCTACATATACAGGGTTGATACGACCGAGGGGCTTTCCTTTAAACTGCGTATACTAGGTACCATTTTCAAGCTTTGTACCAAAAATCAATTAAATAGGAGAAGTAGTTTAGTCGCAAATGATTTTGATGATATGCACCACAGCCATAAATCTGAACAAGACAAGAGATAACACACGCCGCGCTTCGTTTCCACTTTGTTACCTAGGTATTTAAGGTCAGTCACATTTATTTACAAAGCGTTTTACTCTAGATTGTTTGAAAAAACAATTTTTTTTTGGCTCTTTTTAATTTTTAACTGTATCAAATTAACACTAAACACGTAAAGTATACGTAGTGTAATTTAATGCCCCTCTGTCGTATCTACCTTTAAAGCAAGAGTGAACAGGTACCTTCTGGGCTCGCTCGTTCCATTGTACACCTCGTCTATCGCTTATCATCAGTCATAATCGAGGTCAAGAGTGGACTCATTAGTAATAACAAAAAATATATATGCAGCAGTAATTTAGATCAAATGTACAGACGCCAGCACATCAAGCTACAACAATTTGTCAATTTTTATTTAATAGATTTTCAACTTTATTGTTAAAGAAATTAGGTTCAAGGTTTATTGGGAAAATTTGGCAGTTTCGGGCAGCTTTATATCCTGGCGTCTGTACAATATTTTGTGGTTATCACAACACGCTTCGTTCGTATGTATTTCTATCATAATCAGTCTATAACGTTTCACATCATCTCCAGATTTTTTAGTTCATGATGTATAGGTATGTTCACTGTTATAAAAGTAGTATTGTTTTTTTATTTATTTATAATAGGCTCGCGTTTGACCACCATCTCACCTTATGGTAAGTGATGATGTGATCGAAGATTGAGCACGCTTGCCTAGAAGTAACCTATTCACTCTTGACTTAAAGAGTCCCAGGTTATAGCGATCAGGAAACACAAACTCCGGCAGGGAATTCCACTCCTTAGCCGTACGTACAATGAAAGTATTCCCAAAACGTTCTGTGATGTGTGGGATGTCCACCATGTAACGATGGCGTATCGCCGTTTGTCTTGTAGTCCGATGATGGAACAGGTTTGGCGGAATTAGATTGTGTAATTCCATCGCACACTCCCCGAAATGTAACCGATAGAAAACCGATAGACTTGCAACTCGTCATCGATGTTGAAAATTATACTGGGTAGATTTTAC
This sequence comes from Tholera decimalis, assembly GCA_943138885.2. NCBI lineage: Eukaryota > Metazoa > Arthropoda > Insecta > Lepidoptera > Noctuidae > Tholera > Tholera decimalis. The sequence goes on from OW964559.2 coordinate 43,031,710, forward strand.
AGTTAAGACCAGGCACTCTAAAATAATTTTCACGCAAGCTCCGCCCCCATGCACCCCCGATGCTAAACGCTAAGGAAGCAGTAATAAAGTTGAATATCGCGTGCGCTCTTTTCTCAGCTAAGGGGTTGTAGAGATCAGATAGACATTCGCTCCATGTAATTAATTAATACTGACCTGCATCCAGTTAGACTGTAAGCAGACCCCGAAATGGTTCTGAAAAGGAAAAGCAAATGTTGACTATTTTTTATAGAGGATCTCGTGGCTAAATAGTAACAGTCACACAGGTTAAGCTACACTTGCCAAGGTTGCTCCGTGGATGGATGACCGTCTTAACATATCAAGAATCCATAGCTCGGAAAGCCTTTGGTACCGGCCCTCGTTTATACCAAAGAACAGATAAAAGAGGTTAGAAACGAAATAGTTCCTGATTTGTATGAGAACGCGTGTCGCCGCTTGTCTCCTACTCTTTAGCTCCACTACAAGCAAGAGGCCCGTTACGTATGCGAATTACGCACACAAATAAATTACACTCACTTAAATCGAGAGCTTGCTACTGATTGTAGCTCACTGTCGATAAACATGCGCCGTGCATCACGGCCAATCAGGGCAAAGGACGAAACGTCAATGGTTGAAGTGTTGAGGACGCAACGCATGTAGTATATTGTAAGCAGACTTGGTCATTACGTTGATTAAGCGAGTACGCATTGGGCCATGTATATTTTTGTAACATGCTGCGATAATGTTGTTAATATTTGGAATTTCATAGTGATCAGAATATTTTTATGTTTTTTACCAATAAAATTGTAATTAAATGTTATTTTCTACTTACCTATGGAAATATATACCTCCTCGCTCTATACTTGCGATCTGACTTTTTGTTTTACAGGTTATAATTGCACAACACGGCAATTTAAAGCAGAGTTCTGTATTCCGAAGTAGTCCGAAGCGTACTAAACGCAGTGAATGAATTAATCGGTCGAGCTATGATTTTCGAAACATAGTTGTGGCGCACTCGCCACGCCCACATTACCATTCCAACTTTATTCATCTATTCCGTGGTTTATACATCTTTGACAGTCTGAGCTGAAAAATCTGATACCGGTTTTGCTAAGGGATATAGTGTTACCCAGTTACTGGGTTGTAGAGGTCAGATAGGCAGTCACTACATGTGTAACTTTAGTACTCAACTGCATCTAGTTAGACTATAGGCTTACCTAGCCATAGTTAAGAAAGAGCCAAGGAGATGATGACTGTTTCTTAATGACAGCTATACCTAAGATTTTTCCGTGACTTTGCCTTCTTGCCATGTCTCCCACAGATTCTGTTCATAGAATATGATACGGCAGTATCATCCTATTATAGTATTTTCGTAAGTAGAAACGGACATCTGACTTCCTTTAACGAATAGGATAACATCGTGATAATAACAGATTTCCACAAGTATGCGGGGTTTTTAAGTATCTGAACAAAAGAACACCACAAACATGAACCTACATGCTTCTCATATACAAATACAAATTGTATAGACTTTAAAAGAGACTATTACCTCTGAGTTTGTTTCGGTTTTTCTTCTCAGAGTAGTCAGTTAGGAAATACCGGCCTCATCTAGCTAAACTAAACATAACACGCAAAAAATCATGATGTGTAAAAGTGTTATTTATAACCAATTTACAAAATAAATATCTATTTATTTATTTTTATTTTATTTTTATTTCATTTCATTTCAGGAAAATTCATATGAGAATGAGGATTATTTTTTTTTCTATATTTTAAGAATTGTGGACTTGCATTGTGGACTCACTTTCAAACATACTCGTAAAATCTGACATACAGAAGCAGACCTGAAAAAAAAACTGTAGACCCGTGTGTGTTCCACGCGGGAATCGAACTAGTGACAGTTAACACAGCAGCCAATGTCGCAACCACTGCGCTACTGATCGTTTCTTCACATAACTCTATTAATTCCTTCCCTTTGTGACGAAGCAAAATATTTTACAGCCACCAGCAGTCGTCACTTCATCTCCCGTGTGGCATTCCACCCACATTTCATAATAAGCTGTCAAACTTTACAGACAAAATGTCATAAAGTCTTATTCGGATAACCGACTTTATGCATGCTAACGTGCTTTTATTAGTACTTAATTTTCTACGATCCTAATATTACTCTGGTCTATTAGATCTATTTTCACACAAAATTAACATAATTAATGGCTTATTTAATAATTATTAATAAATAAATAAAAAATATATTTATTTCAGGTTCGAAACCCATAGAAAATAAAAATACAAATTCTAACAATTGCTTGGTTTCCCAGATTCTAAATAGGGACATACAAAAACGCTCAAAGATATATTAAATGACAATTTAATTAATAACAAGATGTTATATTATCAAATTAAATGTGTATAGAAAAAAAAACATATTTTGCAATATATTATGTTTATTTTCAAAAATCTTTTGACTACTTCACATGACAATGTGGCAACAATTTCAATTTAGGCATTGAGTTTAGCACCTGTAGCCGAACTAGGCATAGCCTGTATTTCGGCTATCAGCAATATAATACATAATAAAGAAATAAAATCAGCCTAGCATTTTATTTTTAACCGAGTTCAAAAAAAGCAGGAGGTTCGTAGTTCGTTTTGAACTTTTTTTTTAATATGTATGTTACCTCATATCTCGAAGACGGCTCGACCGATTTGGAAATTTTTTTTTCGTTTGAAAGGGTATACTTTTTAGTTGGTCTCTTTGTTATGAAATCAGAATCTGATGATGGAATCATGGAGAAATCGAGGGAACTCTTCAAATATTATATGCACACCTATAGTGTTTCGGGTATTTCTTAAGTACCCTGTGCAGTGAAAAAAAAAAAGAAAATACAAAACCAATAACACCGACTACCGAAATTGAAGTTATTTTTGGCTTTGTATTGTTTTGATATCGAAGTCGGTTTTATTTTTTTGCTAAAAAGTTTTTTATTAGAAGGAACCACAAACAGTTACAACGAACTTCAACTAGTTTAACAAAAATTGAGTTTTGATTATAATGAAACCCACTACGCTGTCCACAGATAGACATAAGAGTTTAGAAAAAATAAAGATTATCTAACCGCTTGATAACCTGCAATAATTAATTACCTTAATTTATTTATTTACTTCAAAATAACACGGCCGAAGGCCAATTACATTAATTGAAGACATTATAAAAAACATCTAACAGTCATACACTCATCTCATTTTTTAAAGAGAACTAACAATGTTGGAGGGGTTACCTTGTTAACCCCTCCAACTAAGCTATATGCCTCAATGGGTTCACGGCAATAATGTAATGGATGGAGCTCGAAGCCACTACCTCTCGATCAAAGTCCGACCCCTTAGCCATTAGCCTAATGACTCAACAATTTTTTTTTATTTGAATTATTTATTTGCATCAAAAAGGATTACAATATTACTTAAAAACTAGCACACACAAATAAGTATCAGTAAAAATAATATAGGATCATCTGCAGCCGAACTAGGTAAACACCTATATCTCGGCATACAGCGCCAATCCTCTCAGTCTATGACATTGCAATTTTATTAAATCAGCAAGTACAGTCTTTCTTTAAATTTAAAAAAACACTTAAAAGTAATACTTTATACAAGTAATGATAAAATTAGAATTAGGGTTTTACTTAAAATCTAAGTGAGTTATAGGTTTATTTCGTGTGTGTATGAGTATGGATGTAAGGATGAGTGTACGTGTGTGAGTCAGTGTACGTGTGAGGGTGTATGTGCATGTGTAGTGCGTATGAGAACGACGAAGCATTGGTACCCGAAGTAAGAATTAAATTGATTTCTTTCAAAAGCCCTTTATTTATAAGATATAAATAATCACCTTTTCTAATTATATGTATTTGTATAATTTATTGATAATAAGCTCGCGTTTGACCACCATCTCACCTGATGGTAAGTGATGATTTGGCCAAAGATGAGACACGCTCACCTAGAAGTAACATATTGACAGGCCTGTTGGTCTAGTGGTCAGTGGCCCTGACTGCTATGCTCAAGGTCGTGGGTTCGATTCCCAACCAGGACGAATGTTTGTGTGATGAGCACGATCATTTGTTCTTTGTCTAGGTGTAATTTATCTATAATGTGTATGTATTTAGAAATATATATGTATGTTTATCAGTTGTCTAGTACTCATAGCACAAGCTCTGCTTAGTTTGGGACTAGATGGCGTTGTGTGAATGTTGTGGAATATTATATTATATTATTATTATTATATTATTCACTCGTTACCTATGTGTATAAGAGTTTGTTACACTTATGTTCATTTCCTTTTGTTTGCATGTTATTGTAGTGGTTTAATCAACCATTGGGAACCCCTAAATAAATAAAAACCTTTTTTACAAAATATCGAACCGACTTCAAAACTTACAAAAAATGACTTGCACTACAAAGAGAGAAATAACCTTAAATATTGTTTTATTGGATGTCTAATTCCGTTAAAAATAAGGGCTAGGTATCTACTCACATGGCTGAAGTCGGTACCAAGCCAATGAATAGTTTTGATAGGCAAAGAAAGCCGCTTTCTGGGGCACACCCGTGGTGTTGAAACCTATTAATTTATCTTCTCAGCAATTTCTGAGAAAATCGCGGATATACGCACATACATACATATTGATCGAATACAGAACCTCATTTTTTGGAGTCAGTTTATAAAACAGAACAATTTACATTCATATACATACGATTTATGTTAAAGTTCAAACAAATGGTCAATATAAAAGAATTCATAATTTGTGAAATACTTTATCATTTTTCTGAAACTTTTTCAGCTCTTGAAGTGTTATATAAAAGAATAAGTTTAGACCACAGAAATCTTAAGAATAAGGCAAGTGGTTTAGACTGACACGTTTCAGAGCTAATAAAATTGTACAGTTTTTATACGGAGTATTTTCAGACTAATTTGTGTAATTCTGTTTTGTAAACGGGAAACAACAATTTGTCCCGCCTCTGTGGTTTCATTTGGGTCAGTCATGACTATAGAAAAATAATGTATCGATGCTAAGTGTGTGCTACATCCATACTTCCATATCTATATCCATACTTCCATACTAATATTATAAATGCAAAAGTAACTCTGTCTGTCTGTCTGTCTGTCTGTCTGTCTGTTACCTTTTCACGCCTAAACCGCTGAACCGATTTAGATGAAATTTGGCATGGGAATAGTTTAGGACCCTGGGAAAGACATAGCATAGGTTTCGTCCCGGAAATCATTCCTAAAGGATGTAAAAGGGGTGTTAGAATTTCGTATAGGGAATCAATAATGTCCCCGCCCTACCCACACACATAATACACTTAGACCGCTAAACCGATTTGGATGAAATTTGATATGGAGATAGTTTTAGACCCTGGAAAAGACATAGTATAGTTTTATTCCCGGAAATCATTCCTAAAAGATGTAAAAATGGTGTTGGAATTTTGTATAGGGAATCAATGATGTCCCCGCCCTCCCCACCCACATAATACACTTGACCGCTAAACCGATTTGGATGAAATTTGCTATGGAGATAGTTTTAGACACTGGAAAAGACATAGGATAGTTTTTATCCTGGAAATCATCCCTTAAGGATGTAAAGGGGTGTTGGGACTTTGTATTCCCCCTTTCAATTCATTCAAAACGCGTATTCAAGAACCACTCATAACATTTTTTTAAACTACACAACTGCATGTAGGCTATACAAATCTTTGTTTAGAGCTGGGGTCGAACCCACGTCATGCACCAGTTAACAGTAACGCCAACCGTGTCGCTTAAATTTCAACCAATCAAGTTAATATACGAATCATTTATATTTCAAAATCGGGGCAATATGCGTTTGCCCTTTTGAAAATAGGAGAAGATCGTGTGGCAACAGATATCAAAGGGATGATTTATTTGAGCTGAACTGAAACTGAAACTGAAGCTGGAACTGAATCTGAAACTGAAACCAAAACTGAAGCTGAAGCTGAAACTGGAACTGTAGCTGATTCTGACGCTGAAACCAAACTCAAGCTGTAACTGAAACTAAAGCTGAAGCTGAAACTGATGCTGAAACCAAAACTGAAGCTGAAGCTGAAAATTTAGCTGAAACTGTAGCTGAATCTGAAACTGAAACCAAAACTGAAGCTGAAGCTGAAACTGAATCTGAAACTGAATTTGAAGCTGAAGCTGAAACTGAAACTGAAGCTGAAACTGGAACTGTAGCTGAAACTGACGCTGAAACCAAACTGAAGCTGAAACTGAAACTGATTCTGAAACCAAAGCTGAAGCTGAAACTGGAACTGTAGCTGAAACTGACGCTGAAACCAAACTGAAGCTGAAACTGAAACTAAAGCTGAAGCAAAACTGATGCTGAAACCAAAACTGAAGCTGAAGCTGAAACTGAAACTGAAACTGAAACTGTAGCTGAATCTGAAACTGAAACCAAACTGAAGCTGAAAATGAAACTGAATCAGAAACTGAATCTGAAACTGAATCTGAAACTGAAACTGAAATCAAAACTGAAGCTGAAGCTGAAACTGGAACTGTAGCTGAAACTGACGCTGAAACCAAACTGAAACTGAAACTGAAGCTGAAACTGAAACCAAACTGAAGCTGAAACTGAAACTGATGCTGAAACCAAACCTGAAGCTGAAGCTAAAACTGAAACTGAAGCTGAAAATTAAGCTGAAACTGTAGCTGAATCTGAAACTGAAACTGAAGCTGAAGCTGAAACTGAATCTGAAACTGAAGCTGAAGCTGAAACTGGAACTGTAGCTGAAACTGACGCTGAAACCAAACTGAAACTGAAACTGAAGCTGAAACTAAACTGAAGTTGAAACTGAAACTGATGCTGAAACCAAAACTGAAGCTGAAACTGAAACTGAAGCTGAAACTGGTACTGTAGCTGAAACTGACGCTGAAACCAAACTGAAGTTGAAACTGAAACTGATGCTGAAACCAAAACTGAAGCTGAAGCTGAAACTGTAGTAACATACATAGTGAACGTAGTCCAAGATACAGATAATTTAATAAACCACGTTTATTCTGATTTGAAAACAAATATGAGGGATAAAGAATGGCTGCGTGAAAGAGTAATTTTGGCACCAACTAACGAAATTGTAGGGCAGATCAACGAAAAGATTATGTCTCATGTGGATTGTGATGTTGTTGAGTATCTGTCCGTCGACATTGTCATGGATACAAAGCAAGTGACGTCGTAATCTGTAGAGTTTATCAACTCTCTGGAATTGTCAGGGTACCCCGTCACATTATTTGAGGCTTTAACTTGGTGTCCCAGTCCTGTTGATGCGTAATCAGGGCGCACCAAGGCTCTGTAATGGCACACAACTACAAATTACATACCTTGGATGCAATGTTTTCAAGCAATAATGATGACAGGAACAGCAAGCGGTGAAAACGTATTTATTCCTCACATTCAGTTCGAAAAACTCAAATTTCCCCTAAAAGCGGCATTCGCAATGACCATAAACAAAGTTCAAGGACAGACACTGAAAGTCGCAGGTGTACGTTTAAAAAAAGACTGCTTTTCCCATGGGCAATTGTATGTGGCGTGCTCACGAGTATCAAGCGTACAAAATCAGCACGCCAATGACGGGAAATCCAGTAACGTAGTTTACAAAAATGTATTGTAAACTACGTTTTTGGTTTTAAAAAGATAAATTTTAAATACTAACTGTCTGTCTGTTTTTGGGGATGGATGGACCCTGGTGATGGTTTTTTAAATATTATATGCGTTTTTTAACCACCCAAAAAGATACGTTTCACCTTTATGGCAACAAGAATTATTGACAAAGTGTAAATTAACGCGGGCGAGCCGCGGGCAAAAGCTAGTAACATAATATATTCAACTTTTCCGGCCTCCTCCCTGCCAAAAGCGCGGGTTTGCTCACGGCTAGCAGGGGTAGCTCACGGTCCAGTAAGGACCAGGCCCGGGTCAGCGACGTGTTGTGGCTATAGGGCCATTTCCTGCCGGTATTGCGGGCAAGTTCTAACGAGATACCGCGGCCCCGGAACTTAAGAGCAGCTTCAAGAACAGTGGGGTTTTAGTCAGTAAACATCTGACACTCCCTTCCGCTCCACCCAGAGCGGGAGAAGTCATTCAATTATTTTCTCACCCAGTAAGAATGGCCTCTATGTGAGTAGGAATAGGCCACAATCTACAACGCTGGCCGGTGGATGTCGCATATCTTTGGATTTTGGGTTTTTGGACAAGATGGTTTCCTCACCTTCACCGTTTTGAGAGCAGTGGTTATGATGAAAATTACACAAAAATGTGCCTGCCTTTTTTTTCCTTTTTTTTTTCTTTTTGTGGGAAAATCATCGAATGACTTCTGGCCGCGGTATCTCGTTAGAACATTCCTGCAACCCCGGCATGCAATGGCCCTATAAGACCCCGTCACTATTGCTGACAGCTCTTTGAGGCGCGCGTGGAACACAACGCGCCGCCGACCCGGGCCTGGTCCTTACCGGACGGTGAGCTACCCCTGCTCGCCGGCCGAAAGCCCGCGCCTACGGTGGCCGGAGATCTACACGCGATCCCCGACGCCCGGGGGGTCTCCCGCGGTCTCCAGGTTATAATTCAAAGAATTTAAAGCGACAATAACCTAATAGCTAACGTGTCAGCCTTGTGCTCGAGAGGTTGCAAGTTCGAATCCCACCCATTACATTATTGTCCTGAACCAATTCCAGACACACGCATAATGTAGCGAAGTTTAATTAATTTTATTATAAAAACTTATTAAAAAAAAACCCTTATCCTTTAAAAAACAATGTTTTTATTCAATTAAAATGTGAAAATATACACTTAAATAAATACCCTAAACTTTATACATATATCTAAAAATAATCTAAAATGTGGCGTCCAGAAATTCGTGCGCATCGCTGTCCACTGGTAATGTGCCCAAAAGACTGGCGGCATTGCCGCGTTGTATGGCAATGCTTTCCTCTGTCCAAGGTAAAAGCCAGCCCTTGGGTCACGCGAAGTGTCAATTAGGTGTCTGGAAAGGTTTTTAAATAATTTGTGGGCAGACAGACCCAACGATTCCAGGTTACTTTTTTATGATTGATATAATTGAAAACAATTGCCAGATATGTGAATTCAACCCACACATCTAGTTATCTTTAAAAAAAATGAATAAGGTGGCCTTGTGTTCGAAAGGTCACGGGCTCGAACCCACCTATTACACGATTACTGTGAACCCACTCCAAACAAGCATATTTATCTTAGTTGGAGGAGTTAACAAGATTGCGAGTAATGTGAATTCTACGCAAATTACTAATTCTCTTTAAAAAAAAAACTCTTAAGAAAAAAAAATCAACGCACATTAGTGCTTACATCAACAAAATCGCAACTCACAAGTAATTACATTTGTAACGGTACCCATCTAAGTAGAAAAACGTCGTATCTGATTTCAAGCCATTATGTTCTCAAAGCGTTGAAGCGTCAAATACATCGACACTGATTCGTACTCTAATTAATCTGTCTGAGACGTACCGCGTGATTTTACGTGTGTATTTAACCCTTCACTGCTCATTTTCAATTAAATCGCTTTCATTGCACTAAAACCAATTCTTAGCAATGAAACGAGATGCTAGCCCGTTTAATATGGCGACGCAATTTCACGGGATGTTCACTTTATTGCATCTACCTATTAGGTTTAAAGCAGGGAAATGGGAATGAAGATTTAAGGTTGAGATAGTGCCCATGAATAATGTCGATGGATGAATAATAATAATATACTTTTAAATTATTACTTATTTACTTCGTGCGCATTAGTTCTATGTTAAGTGTATTTTTTATATGTATTAGTTTATTCATAAGATTGTATATGTTTATTGTTTTTATGGCCTAGTTGCTCGAAATAAAAGATTTATATTTAAAAAAAAAATTAAAATCTTAACAATTAAATGAAAGAATATTAATATATTTGCATTTACTAGGTTAATCTTATATGAGTTAAGTTACTTGAATTAAATGCATTTCTTTTTTTATTTTATTTATAATACAAACTGTAACAGAATATAATTCCTGAAAGAAGTTGGTTCAAAATCGGCTTCTGAATCGATTTTCGTCATAAAAAATAGGTGTTCAATTTTGACGGAAAAATCTTTCAATTAACTTAAAATGGAAACACAGTATCATGAAAAATGAATACAATCCTTAATTCAAGGAAATGCGCTCGTGTGCGTATCGGCCGCTAACATTGCATGAGTGTGTGCGTCTGCGTAAGGATATTGTATGACCCACAGAAGTTTTGCGTTTAGTATGGATAACTATTTTATAAAAAAAAATGTCTAGGTTTTGTTTCAATTTATTTAGTTACGGATGTTATTTTAGTTTTATAATTTAATATTCTAATTGGGGTGTCTGAGCTATTGCGCTTAAACTGTTACACCTTGTATAATAAATGAACAAGAAAGAGATTTTGTATATTGAATATATTTATATAAGAAATATTCAGGGGGTTTATCGTAACAAAGCAAGTTTTAAAAAAAATGTCTATCTGTTTAACTATATGTGTTTGTTTTTACAAGCTAATCTCTCAAACTCGTAGACGGATCTGAATGAAACTTTTTTTTTATATAGCTATTAAGTCTAGGCAACATATTTACACGCAAGCAAAGCCGCAAGCAAGAGCTGGTCTTAAATAAATATTTCTAGTGAAAGTTCTGCCAAAAACTTCAAGTTCAAGCTTGCATGCAGTATACAACCCATCCACTCGCCAAAAGCCAGAGCAATTGGCAAGTTAATAATTATACCTATAAGAATAGGTGAATAGGGACTTAACCCTACCTATCGCTGCTTTACAGCCTGCAACCCAAATCTATAGTTGTGAACGAATGAATCTTGCTAATATTATGTGTATAAATATGAAAATAAAGTTGAATATTTGTTAATCAATCACGCCAAAATTGCAGATCGGAATGCAGAAGAAAAACTGAATCAAATTTTGGTACGTATGTAGATATCTAAATCTTAGAACAACACATACGCTTTTATTATCCCGGATTTTCTACGTGATTTGCGCGGGAAAACCCTCCTTCACGAGCAAAGTCAGGGGCTCAGCTAGTGTGAAGAATATTTACTTGATAATTTTCATTTTGTTTCACACTTAAATAAACAAAATATAAATGAAAATATTTACGAATGAAAACGAAACGGATAAAATTGAATTTAAATTACAGTTTAACTTTATTTGGTATATCATTGTTTATTTTTATAAATTACTTAGTTCAATTAACCAGAATCTCGTGAAAAAAACTCAAAACCGTCTTCTCCGTACCCGCAGGTTTCTTTTGAAGTCATTCCGATTCATTGACTCCCATATTCGAGATACCTCACTTCACCGTAAAGTGAAGTACTATCACCAATAAAATACTTTTACAGAAAAAAATAACGCATGTTTTTTCTTCTTTTTCAGGTAAGTATTGACTTTAAGAAAAAAACCCGTAACGTATTTAGGTGAGTAAATTTTATTATTTCCAGGCCAAATCAAATTCGGGGAACAGATAGCATTTGGGGACTCACAACAAATCGTAAGGTGTATCTTCGTAACGTAATAAAAAACGGCGAATCGGATCGTTCGTCCTTCGAAATTTGATAACGTGTATCTTGGGTACAATTACTGGGTTATGACGGAATTTTGGACCCGTATGTCGCGTTTAGGGGGTTGTTTCTTTATAGAAAGCTTTTTATATGTTTTGTTTTAGGTTGCTGGATTGATTAGGTATTTTTAGGGTCCCGTATCCAAAAGGCAAAAACGGGACCCTATTACTAAGGTTACACTGTCTGTCTGGCTGTATCTCATGAACCGCGATAGCTAGACAGTTGAAATTTTCACAGATGATGTATTTCTGTTGCCGCTATAACAACAAATTCTAAAAATATATATATTTAAGGGGGGCTCGCATACAACAAACGTGTTTAATTTTCCTTTTTAACCAACTTCAAAAACGGAGGAGGTTCTAAGTTCGTCTTGAACTTTTTTTTATGTATACATCATATCTCGAAGACTGCTAGACCGATTTGGAATGTTGGTTTGTTTGAAAGAGTATACTTTCTAGTTGGTCCCATTGTCATCACGGTGGATCTGATGGTGGAATCATGGAGAAATCGAGGGAACTCTTTAAATATTATAAGCACACCTATAGCTAGCTAGCTATAGCTAGATTCAATATAATAATGCTTTCAGGGTGATGATGGGGTTGCCGCGCTACTGCAGTGCTTCTGGCATGTTTGCAAAGGCAGGTATAGATGGCTTCCATGCCATCATGCGCAAGCGATGCGCTTCAATCATGCGCAGGGTACGCGTCAGCCCCATCAGCATCCTGAACACTATAGCGGACAGGTGGGACAGCCCCATACTGGGACATTGGATACGCCTACATGCCACTGTGGCGTTAAATAATAAGTTGTTTTTGTGTTTCTGGTAGTTTTAAGTACTAACATTAGTTTTATAAGTTGTTTGTGTGTACTAACCAAATGGATTCTGTCTGAAATAAAAGAATTTTATTTATTATAGCGTTTTGGGTATTTCTTATTTATTTGTGCAGTTGTTCTCGAAAAGCACCATTTGAGGAAGTGGAACTGATGATGAAGATCACAGATGGCCACCGAAACTACTCAACACTAAGTATTTCATGGATTGCGATTAGATTACTTGAATATGGATGTTAAACACTTTATGCTCGTCAGAATGCATATAGTGAAGTAGAGCTGATGGTGAAGTACCGATAGTTTTGGAAGGCGTTGTGAAAAAAAAAAGAAAATACAAAACCAATAACACCAGCTACCGAAATTAAAATTATCTTTGTAGTGTTTTGAATTGGAAGTTAGTTTTATTTTTACCCGACTGCGCCAGAAGGAGGGTTATGTTTTTCGAGAGTATGTATGTATGTATAATTGTTTGGCACGCTTTGTGGCCTGAACAGCTTGACGGATTTTAGCTTTACAGGTATCGTTAGATTTGTATTGACTGTGAAAGTGACACTGGGTATATCAAAATAAAAAAATAACCAAAATGGCGGATTTTTGGCGCCATATTGTGCCTTCAAAAAAGTTTTTTTTTTCTCAAAACCTATCGAGTGGGGTATCAAAATAAAGGGTTTTAAAAGGTGATTACAAACATATATACAACTTATATGGTTAAAAGTAATTCAAAGTGACAAATCGTAAAAAACACGTATCAAGAACTAAATCGTCTGCGAAATCTTTCACATTCGTAAACTAAAAAGCTGGAAATTAAAAACAGTAATTAAAAAAATTAAAAAACCCGACTGCAACCTTATACTAAAACTAACTGAAAAGCTAATAAAAACAAGCCTATTTTAAATTAAATAAAAGTTGGAAGCAGACGGGACCCATTTGAGTTTGAAACTATAATAATGGTATGGGCCCCGCCTGCTTCCAACTTTTATTTAATTTAAAATGGGCTTGTTTTTATTAGCTTTTCAGTTCGTTTTAGTATAAGGTTGCAGTCGGATTTTTTAATTACTTTTTTTATTTGCAAAAAAGGTTTGTTTATAGATAATGGTACGGAACCTTTCGTGCGCGAGTCCGACTCGCACTTGGCCGGTAGTTTTTTCATACGTGTAAGTTGATAAATACCTATAGTGTTCTCATAACAACACTTTATTTTTAATGGTGTCGTCATTCCCATTAGCCATAAAGTAAAAGATCTCGGTTTGCATCTTGACTCAACACTTGGCTGGCAAAGTCAAGTATCTAGTGTCAGCCAAAGGGCCAATGGCACTTTGCGTTCGTTGTATCGTCTGAGGAACTTTTTGCCTGTTAAGTCAAAGGCTATGCTTGTGCAGACTTTAATTTTCCCTTTGTTTGACTATGGTGAAGTGTGCTACTATGACCTGAATGCGCTCTTGCTGGATAAGCTTGATCGTATCCTTAATAACTGCATTCAGTTCATATTTAATTTAAGGAAATATGACCATGTCTCAAGTTTCAGGTCTGAGCTTAAATGGATGACCATTCGTAAGAGAAGTTTGCGCGCTTTGACGCTTTTTTCTCTACTCAACTCTTCCAGCCCTCCTTATCTAATGTCTCACTTTCAATTTCTATGTTCTTCAGACAATAAGAATCTACGTTCATCTAATAATCTTCTCTTACTCTGTCCTTCTCATACTTCTGACTTCGTTTATTCTTTTTTTACATCCAGTCGATTCTCCTCTGGAATGCGCTTCCTCTCGAGATCAGGACGGCTGACAATCGCTACGCACTTAAAAAGAATTTGCGGATCTATTTTCTACATCAATTAGCAGAATTTCCACATTTAATTTTCATTTGCTTTAAGTATACATGTATGTATATGTATTTATAATTAATGTAATATTCATGTATATTATTTATGTAGATTTTTATTTTATGATACTAGATTTTTGTGTTATCACTATTATTTTTTTTTTTGGGAATAAATAATAATAATAAGAATAAATAGCCGTACGCTCAGTAAAAACTGAGCGTACGGCTAAGGAGTGAAATTCCCTGCCGAAGTCTGTGTTTCCCGATAGCTATAACCTAGGGGTCTTTAAGTCAAAAGTGAATAGGTTACTTTTAGGTAAGCGTGCTCCATCTTCGACCACATCATCACTTACCATCAGGTGAGATGGTGGTCAAACGCGAACCTATTATCAATAAAAAAAAATATTTTTATTTTTTTCTTTATTTTATTGGGGACTTTTACGCACTGTGTATGACAGCCCCATCAATTGTATATATTATTATTATTTCCAATATTATTTTCTCGTACATATTGCACCTGCCACACTATCTTTTCAACACTCATGGCTGACTGGTAGAGAATGCCTTCGTCATTAAGTCCACCTTTGTACCTATGAGCATAAAGTGTAAATAAATAAATAAATACTTACCAGTAGGTGTTGAATTGCATGTAGAAATATTGTGAATTCAGATAAAAATATAATCTTTCATTATCTTTATAAAATCAGCTCAAAATGTATGTAAAAACGATATGATGTAGATAATCCTATTGGTCAATTTATATCATGTTCGCTTCATAGCGTAGAACAGTAAACAATATATTCATACATTTAAAATCAACTAGTCAACATCACATTGTTTAGATCCTTTTCTAGCAAAAATAAAGGCAACATTTTCCCACACGCCGATCAACATCGAAAAAGGGGCCTATAAATTTTATACACAAACACGACACGCCCTTTACTCAGGCGTAAATAAATCCGGCCACAGCTCACCGATTTACCGACAAAAAGGGAGATAAAAAAGCGATTAAAAAAGTCGCATCAGCCCGGCCGCGTGAGACCTGTCAGTCGCATAAAGTCATGTTTTCGCATTCGAGCTCTGTCCTCACGGCAACTGACGGCTGAAACCGCTAAGCCCGCCATTTTCCTAAAGGTATTTAAAAATACAATACATTTTTTTAACAACAGGTATCTACGCAATACTTGTTACTTTTGTTTTATTTTATTGGATAACTGACATGGAAATACGAGAATTGGTTAATTTTTTTGCTGTCAAAGGTATGTATCAGTCTGACAATGTATGGATTGGGTATTTGAACCGTGAAAAATCTTTTTTAGGACCGTTATGCAATGTTTCTAAATACACCATGCTTCAAATCACCCGGCCATCATGTTACCACAGATTACTCCTGCATCCTCACCCATTTTGCCTCATACTTTGGAAACCACAAACCCAGCTCAAAGTAACATTTTAGTGTATTCAGATAGATTAGGCACAGGTTTTGGCTCACTATTAAATAATTATTGCGATCATACCGTAGTAAGTCATTGTTACCATAACCTGCATTTCACTGAGCTCATTCATAAAATCAAACAATCAAAATTGAATGAGCAGACCACAGTCATTCTTTTATTTGGAAACAGTCTTAATGTGACAAAAAAGGACATTGTTAATGGTATTGGCACCCTCCTTAAATTAAAATTAGGCAAATTAATTTTATGTGCATTGCCTTATTCTAATAATTTGACATGTATAGAAAATGAATATATTTATAGACTTAATAATTTGATGCATATGTTAGTATGCCGTCATAGTGACCATTTATTGTATTTTGATACTAACAATTTTGTTAGAGATTTTGTTTTGATTCGGGAATATATGTATCTTCCCAAAAAAAGTCGACATTTATTGGCTACTTTGTTAGCATACAATGTACACTCATTTATTGATAATTTTACTGATCCTAGGTTAAGTGAATATTCAGTATTATCTAGGGTATCTAATAATACTGAAATTAATTATTGCATTGACAGTTTACATAACTCAACCAATTGCTTGGTTGCAAATAATTTTACTACTGAGAATTTAAATTAGAAATTTTGACAACAGAGGGAATCTCTAGCAGTAATGAACTTTTAAACTGCAAAGAGGACACAAATATAGTTTTAAAATCAATAAATACTATTAACCTGGTACATCAAAATATTCAAGGATTTTTAAACAAAGACTTAGAAGTAGAGTTTTTTCTTAATTTTAACAATATTGATATTCTTTGCCTAACTGAACATTGGCTTCAAAGCCATCAATTTATTTTCAATTATAATAATTACCAGGTTGGTAGTTCTTTCAGCAGAGTGAATGCTATACATGGTGGCTCTTTAATTTTAATAAGTAATAATCTTAAATTCAGGAACCGAATGGATATTGTGAGCCTCTCTGTTGAACGATCTATTGAAATAGCATGTATTGAATTGGAGCAGTTTATTATATTAAGTGTGTACAGACCACCTTCAGGATTGTACGATTGCTTTGAAAAAGTAATGGATGAAGTTTTGCATAAAATCTGTAACTCGAGTAAATATGTCATTGTATGTGGTGATTTTAATATTAATTTATTAGAAAATTCTAGTTTGAGCACTAACATTATTAGTTTATTCCAATCATACAATCTTGTAAACCTATTTATGGAGCCCACTAGAATAACTCCTACTAGTGCCACTTGTTTAGATAATATTTTTACGGATGTTGTACCGACTCACAAAAAAATCATTAATTTAATAGACTCTGATCATTGTGGGCAATTAATTACTTTACCAAAAAAAGTCAATAAAATGTTAAAAAAGAATATCACTGTAAATCCAAAAACTAAATATCGCCTGGAAGCATTCAAAACTAAACTCTTAAATAAAATGCCCTGTTTGTTAACTAATGAGGACCCTAATAAACATTATAATGATTTTTTCAAAATATATTGCCAACAATTCGATAACACATTTATTCCCAAAATTGCTTCAGTAAATACTAACACTTCTTTCAGTGACTGGGCCACCACTGGTATTTATAAAAGTAGAAATCGGCTTTATGAACTCTATGAGGAGCGGTCTTACACTAACTCGGCAGAATTTCATTTATATGTTAAGAACTATTCTAAATTATTTAAAAAAGTCTGTTATATTGCCATGTCTCGCTACTTGAGTTCTAAAATTAAAAATAGTAGTAATGTAATTAAAACGACTTGGGATATTATAAAAAGCGAAACGGGAAGGTCTTGCAACCGAAATAGTGATTACACCCTCACTATTGATGATAATATAATAACATTAGATTCACAAGTCGCCACAGAATTTGAACATTTTTTCACTGACATTCCTGTATCGACAACCAAGTCGCTAAAATCATCTACCATTGCTGCAGAAACACTACTTAAAAAAAAATGTTCCAGTTTGTAGTTCAGAGTTTAAATTCCAATATGTTACTTTTAATGACATCATTAAAACTTTTAATTCTTTGAATGTTAAAAAGACTGCAGACCTGTGGGGTAATTCTGTTGATGTTACTAAGTCCATTATACACATTATTGCTCCTACATTAGCTGTTATATTTAATAATTGTATTGATTGCGGTGAGTTTCCTGATTTAATGAAATATAGTAAAATAATCCCACTATTTAAATCGGGTAGTACATCTGACCCTACTAATTACAGACCTATTTCTGTACTGCCCACTTTCAGTAAAATTTTTGAGAAAATTATTTTAATGCAGATGCAAAGATATTTTAATAAACACAAATTGCTACATAATAAACAATTTGGTTTTACAAAGGGTCGTTCAACAACTGATGCCGGTGTTGAACTTTTAGGACACATTTATAATGCATGGGAAGATAAGTGCGATGCGTTGGGCATTTTTTGTGATTTGTCCAAGGCATTTGACTGTGTTCCCCATGAGACATTAATCAGGAAACTGCACTACTACGGATTCCGGGACACCTCTCTGAATCTTTTGTCCTCTTACTTGAGTGAAAGGATTCAGAGAGTCGATGTGAACGGCAAAAGATCGCCGGGATCTGTGGTCAAAATGGGGGTCCCCCAAGGCTCAATTTTAGGTCCCTTTTTGTTTCTTATTTATATAAATGATTTGCCGTACCTGATCAAAAATCATGACATAGTGCTATTTGCTGACGATACTTCTCTTTTATTTAAAATCAAACGTCAACAGCAGGTTACTGAAGAAGTTAACAGAGCCCTTGCAACTGTAGTTAGCTGGTTCAATGTTAATAATCTTCTTCTTAATGAGAAAAAAACCAAATTCCTAAAATTTACGTTACCTCATGTTAGACAAGTGAATACTAGTGTATCAATAAAGGGCGAAATATTGAAAGCCGAAGATACCACAGTATTCTTGGGCATAACCTTGGATGCGAAGCTTCAGTGGGGCCCCCATATAGATAAATTGTCAAAAAAGCTAAGTTCTGCAGCATATGCCGTTAGAAAAATACGTGGATTAACTGATATCGAAACAGCACGTTTAGTCTACTTTAGTTACTTTCACAGTGTGATGTCATACGGCATTTTACTTTGGGGAAATGCCGCCGACATTCACACAATATTTGTATTACAAAAAAGGGCCATTCGTGCAATTTATAAATTAAGTCCTAAGCACTCCTTAAGAGACAAATTTAAGGAGATTAATATTATGACTGTGCCATCTCAGTATATTTATGACAACCTCTTGTATGCACACAAAAATATTAATCTGTTTAAAAAATACAGTGATATTCATAGTGTAAATACAAGGAACAAAGACACATATGTCATTCCTAAAACAAGGTTAAAAAAAATAGGTGGTTCGTTTAGATGCCAATGTATACGTTTTTATAATAAAATTCCTAGCCATATTCAAAAACTAAGTATTAATAAATTCAAATTATTGATAAAACGTAAACTATGTCAGAAAGCTTTTTACAGTGTTAAAGATTATATTGAGGACAAGAAGGCTTGGGAATGAGATGCTCCAGTGATATACGTGTGCCTTTTTTTATTTCTTTTTAAAATTATGATTGATGATTTATTTTTGATTAATTAAAATTTTGCTTTCTCAAGTATTGTATATACCTATTAATTTTTGTTTTTGTTTGTTGTTTTTTTTTTATACATTGTTGTTTTCTTATTTTATATTGTTGTTTTTTTTTTATATATATAAAATTATTTCATTATTGTAAATGTGAGGACGATGTAGGTTATTCTTTCTTCATTGTTTTTGCTTTCACTATAATTTATTTAATGATGTCAAGCAGTTTGAGTACTTGTGTGGCCTACCCAAAGGTCCTTACTTTGGTATTGTTCGTCAAATTGTTGAGCTCCTTAAGTTCTAAGTTGAGCTACACGATAACTGACAAATGCTTGCACTGTCTGGACAGGTCCGCTCAAATTTGCGTGGTTATTTCCTCAAAAGAATACCACAGACATGAACCTACATGCTTCTCATATACAAATACAAATTGTCTGGACTTTAAAAGAGACTTTGACCTCTGAGTTTGTTTCGGTGTTTCTTCTCAGAGTAGTCAGTTAGGAAATACCGGCCTCATCTAGCTAAACTAAACACGCAAAAAAACATGACGTGTAAAAGTGTTATTTATAACCAATTTACAGAATAAATATTTCATTTCATTTCATTTCATTACAGGGTTATTGGTAAAACACTAACAACCTGTCAGGACTATGGCAGAACTAGTACAAAAGGCAGCGGACGGGATCGTGAAGGATTGTTTTTGGTAAAAGTAGGTATAAGGTTTTTTTTTAATTACTGCTGAGCCCACTCTATATCGTCTGATGGTAAGTGATAGATGAGGTCTAAGATGGGACGAGCGAGCCCAGAAAATGCCTGTTCAAAAAGTCATGGAACAAAATTGGTTGCATATTATGTTAGTGATACAGTCCTGCAAAGTTATTAGTGTTTTACCAATAACCCTGTATAAGAAGAAGACTGTACAAACATACCTACCAGAATTTATCGAATGCACTTTTATTATGTCTGTCTTAAGTTTTAGAACAATTTATTTCAATGCTAATAAACATAATGCGTTTTCCAAGAAAGTTATAATTTAAAAACTTTAATAGAAAGCATTCGCTTTCTACATGCTTTCGGCAAAGACGTGAGAGAAATTTAAATTATCTTTCCATTTTCAATTACGAATTCTTATTGTTTTATACGCTTATCTATCTTTCTCTTGAAAAACATTTGAAATCTAAAGATATCAATGCGCATTGAATTACAAATTAAGTACCTACTTTTTCCAAGAGGACGGCGTGTTACTGACGGGCCAATACCTGCCAGGGTCGCGGAAATTTTAAAATGAGATACCGCTACCTGAAAACGCAAGGGTAATTTTTTTTTAATTCAGAATGAGCTCACTATTGACCTCGATCTCGCCTGATGGTTAGATGAGGTCTACGATGGAACGAGCGAGCCCAGAAGATGCCTATTTACTCGTGCTTTAAAGGTTGAAAGGTCATAAGTGACAGGGAACACAGAAGCCGGCAGAGAATTCCACAGCTTGGAAGTGCGCACAATAAATGTGGAGGAGAAGCGCTTGGTACGACAAGACGGTATATCAACCAAGTGTGAATGGTATCCAGCCATACGTCTGGTAGACCGGTAGTGAAAGGGAGATGAAGGGATGAAATTATGGAACCGGGTGAGCATTTAGCTTGTGGGAGTTTATAACTCCCTTTTGCTCCACCCAGAGCGGAATGAGACATTCGACGATAATTTCCAGCAACTGAAGATCTACCATTTATCAGTCATCCTTATTCTCACCATGAAGCATACTGCAACAAAATCCTTATTTATAACTAATCATAAACTAGGTGTGAAACTTGAAGCTTCAATAGCCTAACGGCTAAGGTGTCGCCTTGTGATCAAGAGGTCACGGGTTCGAACCCCACCCAAAACACTATTGTTGTGAACCCACTCCAGACACAAGCATATTTAGCTTAGTTGGAGGGGTTAACAAGATTGCTGGTAGTGTGAAATCTACCGACATTGCTATTTCTCTTTTAAAAAGTATATATAACTTTGCTGACTTCTGGGTTTCATAAATGGGTCATCTCACATATGACCCGTCATCCTTTAAAGCAAGAATAAACAGACATCTTCTGGACTCGCTGTGCCATCGTAGACCTCATCTATCGCTTACTATCAGGCGTCATCGAAGACAAGAGCCGGCTCAACCGATAAAAAAAAAGATATAAATCGTAACAAATCAAGAAAAGATTTCCATATTTAAAAGTCCATCGTCAAATTAACACGAACATACAACATTCCATATCTGAAGTGTCACGCAGTGCTTATAGTCTGGTCACGTTGGCACGCTTCCGACGCGCGAGCGCTCACCGTGTGATACGAGTCTCGCGGTCGTGTCGACGGATTATGACTAACAGTGAGTGGGCCGCTTTATGTCGGTTTTTGATGTAACCTAAGTACGGTAGCGGTTTGATGGAAGACTTTATTTCTAAAAGGATGCTATAGCTATTAATTTAAATTATTTTATTAGAGTTTTAAAATAAATTGCACTTTCAAGACCGCTCGTTGTAACTACCTATTCAGTTGTCCTTTTTTATGGTGTACAATAAAGTGTATATCTATCTATCTATACACACTTGTTCTTTAGATGCTTTTAAGTTGTTACATTAATATAATCTACTAACTTCTGCTTGCAGCTTCGCTTACATGAAATCTTTTTTTTTTCACTTAAATTAGTCTATGTTCTTTTCCAAAGTACCAAATTTCTCTGCACCAAATGCCCACACAAGAAGTCGCGGGAAATAGTTGATAGTATATAATATTAATACAAGATTTAGAAATGATTTCGTTTTCCTTGGTGAGTCCCACTTCACTTACAGTCTGATCACGTCAGCACGCTAGTGAGGCGCGATGTCGCGACCGTGACGATGGATTATGTCTGGCAGTGAGTGCGCCGCTTTATGTCGGCTTACGTTGTAGTGTGCTCGAGGGTACGCGGATAGTGTTTTTATTAAATAACTATATTCTACATTGGTTAAAGTAACTTGTTATTTTTTAACTGTCTTGGTGGTCTAGTGGTTGTAAGTGTGACTGCCGAGCAAGAGGTACGGGGTTCGATTTCCGGGTCGGGCAAAAAGTGCTATTGGGTGTTTTAAATATAAATATCTCAGTCGTAGCCCGGAGATTGGAGACCGTTGTGCCCTGGAAAGCACCATAAGGCGTTGTTCTATTGCCTGATCTTACTCCGGTCGTGTCGGATTGCCACCTCATTGCGCTAAATCAACTGTGGATAGCACTACCCAAGCATCGAAGTTCAACGGCTCCAGGAGATTCCAATGAACAGTCTTCGATGCAAAGAAATTAATTCAAAGAACAGCAAAAATAATCCACTGGGATGTAATATCAAACAGACGTAACTTTCGAGTTGATAAATTACCCCTACACCCAGTATATCCTACAACTTTACTGTATGAGCCATTTCCAAAAGTAATTTATTCTGATAACACCTACATAACCAATTTATTCAAACCAAAGAGGCCGCATATGTTTTACCGTAAAACGTAATAAAAAATACCGTAATTTCCAACGTTCTTCGTAATTAGGTTACCTTTCTCAATCGTAAAAATTGCAATCAGAATTCGAATCGTAAATAAAAAAATAAAAACAAGTGGTTGGGAAGAGTCGATAAATTATATCAAGAATCGTCGTTTAGTGATAGGCTATAAAAATCGATGTTTAAGTGCTGGACACGCTATAAATGGCTATAAATTCGCGCTTCCAGCAAGCCGGATGGTTTTTGATGACCAATGACAAGCTGCAATTTATGACGCCAATGCGATAGCCATGTTTTTGGATGGGAAAGGGTGATGTATAGGTGATTATTTGTTATCTATAATAACGGTAGATAAATCGGTAGTGGACACATTACCATATTTGCACTCCTTAGCTGTACGCATAATACCCAAAACATGTTGTGCGTATGGGTGGGATGCTTCTATGCAATCGACCTTATTCACTTTATCCAGTGCACTTCATTCAAAACGTTCAATTATTCCAATCCACCTTGCCTATTTTATGTTAAATTCATAGATTTTGCTTTAAAATATGTTCTTTTAGAAAAATAAATGCAACAGTTGTGCAATACAAGACATGCAGACCAGAGACTATAAACCGCAATTTGCGTCTCGTTCAGTCCACCAAGTTCCTACGTTTAGTTTACCGTATATCGAGAAGTAGCTCGCAGAACAATAAAATAAATCCTCATATTATTTCAGTTCAATGGATTTTACGTGATTCGAGTGCAAATGGACAGATCTAGCTTATCTTTACGCTGGAAATACTTCATAGGGTGAGTAGGACTGTTAGGACATGAATAGTATAAAATTTAATATAACTTTTGGCTTTTGTTGAGATCGGTAGAATATATTTTATTTTATACCAAAAAAATTGTTCAAATGCGTGTCAGACTCTCCCATGAAAGGTTCCCTAGTAACTATGCAAAATAACTTTGACTTCATAGTGTTTGTATGAAATAGAAAGTTATATTCGCGGTTTCAGGAAATGTGGAAAACTGCTGACTCTATCTCGTTCAAACCAATTTTTGTTGAAAGTTTTCATTAAAATCTACAGCATATATTTTTTTAGATTTTTCACTTAATTGTTATAAAAGTTAGTAGTGTACATTTTAAACGATTGACTTTAAGAAAAATAGTTTTAAAAACCTCAATTTCACTTTAAAGACTGTATATAGACACTACGCACGTATAAATTTAACGAAAAAACTATTTTGAGTTTCCGGTCCATGTATGGGGGAAAAATGAAGGGCGTCATTTTTTTTGTATATAATTCGGAAAGCGGTTCATAGAATACACAACCTACCAAGTTTCATATGTGTAGTCCTAATAGTTTCGTAATAAAATGGCTGTGACATACGTATAGACAGACATGACGAATCTATAAGGGTTCCAGATTGCCGGAACTAACGGCTCAACATGTTTTCCGAAGTACGGAATATAAGTGATAATTCTAGCTTCATTAGTTCTGTAAGATAAGGAAATTGGTCATAATTAATGTATTTGTATTTTGATGTTAATTAGAGGATAACGGAAACGTATATTTTGTGAGATATGTGAATCATTTATACCAGCTTACTGGCTATATTGATTATAGGCAGTTAATTAGCTAATGGATATTCTTGCCAATAAGGAAAGAATATGAATATTTGCGTACAGTCCGTGTCTACATATATTAGTCTTATAGTTCTAGCCAGTGAGATAATTTTTGATAAAGTATTAATTATTGATGATTATTTATTTATTTTATTTATATGGGAAAAAACGATTGTACAATAAGTATAAAAAAATGGTATTACAAAGTATTGCGCTTGCAATACTTTGTAATACCATTTTTTTATACTACTATATGAAATATTATGGATTGTACACTTGTAAAATCCATAATATTTCCATAGTATACTTGTGTACATTATTAATTATAGACAAGTTTATTATTATTTATCGATTAATTTAGTGGAATAACATTATTATAATTACCATAAAAACTAAAAAAAACACTAAAACTACACTAGAACAAGCATTATAACATTTTCGATATAATTACTATGAAATTGGAAATTGAATTGACATTGGAATAGACATTCAATATACCTTTGTGAAAGAAATAACAACGGACCACGTTTACGTTTTGATATTACTAATTTACCACAAGAAATACGAACGAAAACAAAATACCCACTCATTCAATAAGACCTCGTGAGTTCCATCTTTGAAGTCAGACATTCGATATTTGTATCCATACAATTCAGCGCAACAATTATTTTGGGCCACAAAAGGTACCTATATAAAGACGCAAAGGTATCAATTTGGAAAGGAAAGTAGTGTAATGGATATTGTTATAAGTTTCGGTGGGAGTATGTTGGTGGTGCTATTTTTGTCGAAGTTGTGAAAGCCACCACAAAAGCCACGATACCTGAATGTATGAATGTATCTGTTATTTGTAATCGATACTCTTCCATGCTTTTAAGGTATGAGAATAAACGTATACCTTAAAATAGTTGAGTATACTCAATATGCAATATTAGTTTTTGTTTATGCGAAACCTGAATATAATTTGTTTGTTTGTCTGCACAGCCAAGCTGTGGAACTCTCTGCCGGCTTCTGTGTTCCCTGCCATATATGACCCGTTAGCCTTTAAAGCAAGAGTGAACAGGCATCTTCTGAGCTCGCTCTTTCCATCGTAGACCTCATCTTACACTTACCATCAGGTGTTTTTACATAAAAATATTTGACCGGTGTTACGTGTTTCGCATAAACAAAAACTAATGCTGTATACTCCGAGAAATAGTAAGCAAAATTAATATTATAAATATGAAAGCAACTCTGTTTGTCTGTCTGTTACCTTTTCACGCCTAAACCGCTTAACCGATTCAGGCAACTTGGCCTATACAAATAAAATACAATAAAAATAAATAAACTAATATATCATGTACAGTATATCACTTAACCAAAACTTATATTATGTTACACGAGTTATCGGCGTCGTGTGTCGCTAATGATTCCTCCCTCTTTGGGTGGAATCGAAGGTTGAAAGGTGTCAGACTTGTTCTGACTAAAAACCCACCATGTTCCTTCACTGCCCTTATGTTCCGTGGCCGCGGTATCTTGTTAACATTCTCGTAACTCTGACAGGGGTTGGCAGTGTTGAGCGCCGTCGTGGACTGTTGAAATTGTCAGTGCGTTTTTTTGAAGCCGCTTTAACAAAAAAAAAAACTGATAATTAATATTAAAATACAATAACAATATGCAGAAGCATGTTTTTTTCAGTTAAGTGTATGGAACGTTTCAAGTACAACTCGCACTTAGTGAGTTTTTAATATTCGATAAGCATCTAAGTGATACGTCAATATAATGTTGGGTGGTTGGCATGAATGGTGGCATTCTGTTTGTTAACGATTTGTGGGGCTGTCTTTTGTAAATAACATTCAATCAAATTTGGCGCTCTTAACTGACTACTCTGAGAAGAAACACCAAAACAAACTCAGAGGTCTACGTCTCTTTTAAAAGTCATATAATTCGTAATGGTCCAATCATAATTATGAAAAGTGCTACACACTTTGATATTTATGTAGCGCTCTTTTGAGGAAAGAAGCTCACAAATTTGAGCGGACCTGTCCAGACAGTGCAAGCATTTGCCAGTTACCGTGTAGCTCAACTTATAACTTATGAACTAAGTAATGACTTAGAATGTTGCTTAAATATAAGCACAATATTGGATACCAATGTGCATACATACCTATGTATGTATATGAAGGCAAATACATTGCGGTGTCGCCTAGAATACCTGAAAACTTTCGTACTATAACTACAGCTATGTAGTTATAACACATTCTTACTTTTAATGATTTTTATTGACCTATGCCATTGAACAAAAAAAAGTAAGACGTCACATTCGATCATGAATCTGTCTCGCGTACAATGTGTACAGAATCACACGAAACTGAAATTATATTTCCTTTATATTACATTCGTCTTGGCGTAACATTTGCAGTATTTTTTCACGTGGCAACACCATATCTCACTCTCGCCGCTAGAGAAAAAAAAACAAATTCCGTTTTCAAACGTATGTGTCATTTTTTGCTTAATATTCAGCGCGCGTGGACGTGCGGCTGCCTGTCACGGGTACCGATAGTTTTTATTTATTTGATATTTGGAACTTTTGTAACAAAAAATATTTAATGTTCGGGTTGCGTATAAGTTTACTCGTACGTTAGTTATAAGTTTGAGCTATTTCATTTCAAGTTTTCTTGTATTACATGTCTTTACTTAGAACGGAATTTTCTTTGTAGCTTTTTTGTTTCACAACTCTTTGAGAGTTTTTACATGAAGACGCCAGAACTGAATAATAATTTTACATATATTTGAAAAAACTTTTTGGAAAAAAGGAACATTGGTGGCTCAGTCGTTACAGGCACGACTAACGAGTTGTAGGTCGAGGATTCAAACCCAGATAGGCAAATTATTAAAATTTATGTAGATTTAATTATCAACGCTGCTCACTAAACGTTGAAAGAAAACATCTTGAGGAAATCGGTATGTTCCAAGACTGAAAAAATCCGAAGACATGCGACATCCATCAATCCGTACTGGATCACCCCTTAAATAGAAAGAGGCTGTGACCCGGCAGTTGTAACGTTATAGACCGATTTTGTAAAGTACAGACGCCAGCACATCAAGCTAAAATAATCTGTCAAATTTCTTTAATAGATTTTCAACATTATTGTTAAGAAAATTAGGTTCAAGGTTGATTGGGAAAATTTGACAGTTTCGGGTAGCTTCGTGTGCTGGCGTCTGTACAATTCGTATTTTTTTTTTTATTTATTTATGATCTCTAACAAAAGATATACACAGTTCATAAATATTCAGGTTATACAAATTATGTGTTTTGTAGGTGTACTCTTTCACTTATAAGAGACCACAGCATGCACGAGATAAAATTAATAACTAAGCTAAAAAATATAAGTTAATTGAAAATTAAAAAATAATAATTGTAGAAATGAATTAGATATACATAAAAAAGATTAACACTAATTATAATACATCTTTTATATATTTTTTATATTGCGTAAGAGATTCACTAATATCTAAATTGGTTATTTTGGACAGCATGTTGTATTGCCTGCAAAGTCTTGGAACCGCGGCGTAGTGACCTAGGTTGGTTTTTGAGCCAGGAATATAAAATAAGCTGTAAGTATTATGCCTGGGAATGTGAGTTGGTATTTTAATCATTAATGAACCCAGAAGTTCACTACAGTCTATTGATCCATTCATTATCTTGTGAATAATAACGAGATCCAGCTTTTTCCTACGATAGTCTAGTGTTTCCATTCGATAGTGTTTTAATCTTTCAGTGTACCCAGTAAGCTCTTTAGCCAAATGATCCCCGTAGCATAAATGGTATAGAAACCTCTTTTGTACACTCTCCAGTCGCTTGGTATACACGTCGTAATGCGGGTTCCATACGATTGAACTATATTCCAAAATTGGACGGACTAGAGTGTTAAAAAGATTTATCTTTGTAGATGGTCTTTTAAATTCTTTACTATTCCGTAAAACAAATCCAAGTATTTTAAAAGATCTAGAAACCGTATTCAAAATGTGCGTATTGATCAAATCATGTGAGACACGTGCATGATCATTGTAACACTGAACGAGTCATGTCAATAAGATATCTTGGCATAATAATTGACCTTACATTCAAAGAATACATAATACACCTCTCAAACAGAGTGTGCAAACTGATGTACGTTTTCAATCAATTTCGCAATTCAGCAGATGCTGCTGTCATGAAAATGACGTACCAGGCACCACACAGATTTAAGAAACTGTTCAGACAGTGCAAGCATTTTTTAGCTAACATCTAGCTCAGATTTTAAGGAGCTCAACGATTGACAAACAATACCAAATTAAGGTATTGTTGGTAAGTAATTAAAGTAATCTCTAATTAGTCAGATGTGATATCCAGTCTTAAATAGACCTCGCTTTTGAAGTGTTTGCTATTGTTTTTCTCCGTTTTGCGTGTATTGTTTTTTCTTTTCTTTTTTTGAATCTATCTACCATAACATGTTTCATCAATAGACGACGGAAAAGTATTCCAAACTGTAATCTCAAGTGGAGTGTGGCATTTGGGTAGGCCACAAAATAGCTCAAACTGTCAGACATCTTTAAACTATTAACATGAAAACACTAATAGTGAAAGTTAGTTATTCAATTGTTAGCATACACAATTACGACTATATCTAACTAATCTTATCAATGATTTGCAACACTGTTACCTGTAAGGTAACAATTATAATATTATTCATGGCAACCCAGAGTGTTAGCAAACACAATAATCGACGGTTTCACTATTTTATTTGTGGGTTGCAAAATGATGATTATTATTTGTGATAGCCCATAGAGCTATTTCTGATTTTAAAAAGCGGTACGCGCGTTAAATTGATTATTTATACGGTCGACGTTAAAAACTAAATGAGACAACAAAAGAGGAATCGGGTCGAAACTTATTGTGAGAAAAGTATTAAAGTGATTGTGAGAAGCATATCCAGTGACTTTTCTTTCACAGTCAAAACCATTTAAAAATACAATAAAACCTTAAATCCTTAAGTCAGCCCTTTAAGTTGTGTCCATCCAAAGGTTGTCAGTAAGAGATCGCCCTGTGCGATAAGACCGCCCATCGTACACTAGTTTTACTTTTTGTTTACATAGAAATATTCTATCTATCAAATTCAATCTAAATTAATTTAATTGCTCCATATTTTTTACAGTTATATCACTCCATGACAGTTTTTCATACAGTAAGTATTCCCTTTGTACTCACTCCAGCGTTGCCTGTCACGAACACAGCTCAACAATAACTCAACAGAGCTCAACATATGCTTGTCAAAAATATTTTGTTTCACACTTATCTATCGTGAACCGTGGTCCGTGACCTGCGTTTTATGGAGCTCCCTATTAAAGATTATTGCTATCATTTACCTTGCTGTCCGTAAAATCTTGTATAATAATGCGACTATTAAATACTGACGAGGGTAAACAGGTGAATATGGCTATCTGATTTGATAATAAGTTTGATTTATAGTAAAACTTCTACCTTCTACCTGTGGTTTCACTTTCCTGAAAAGAATTAATTTAATTTTTAAAAAGCCTACCTCTCTCTAGCCCTTCAACTTTCTTCACACCATAAAATTCACATCGATCCGTTGACCCATTTTGACGAGAAAGAAGCTAAAACAAATACGTTTTCTTACTTACGTACTTAATATAATCAATGCAATAATAACGTCCGTTACACTTTCACGTCTAAATTTGAGTCATGTACAAACATAGAGAATAGACATTGAAAAACAATATAGGATCGGTACCTATTTAGGTACTGGAAAAAAAAATTGTTTTGAGCGAGCGGATTCGCGGTCATTGCTTAGATTTTTTAAAATGTGGTTAGTCATAATCAGAGCGCTTTCAATCAATCTAACAGGAATAATAGTCTTTTACTTGTACTTAATATTCCAAAGACAGCTTCCTCATAACCTAACATAACCTGTTTGGATTAGAGTCGCAAACCAGTTCGGTCCTATGAAAAAAAAAAATGCCCAAGTGCGAGTCGGACTCGCCCAGTAAGGGTTCCGTAGTAATTATTATAAATATAATATACTTAATATATTTATTTGAAAAAAAAAACCAAAAAACCTTACAAATTTCTCAAAACTAGCTTATTTACAATTTTTACAACTAAGCCAAATAGCTTTGTTTTTCATAATATTTGTATGAATTACAAAGTTATAGATGCGGTTTTAAAAAATATGCTGTATCTCAAAAACTGCTGATTTGATCTCGTTCAACCCAATTTTGGCTGAAAGTTAATATTAAGGCCTACAACATATGGTTTTATTAGATTTTTCACTTCGTTATTATAGAAGTTAGAGGGGGACACACATTTTACCACTTTGGAAGCGTATATCTTTTAAACGATTAGCTTTATGAAAAAGTCATTTTAGAAACCTTAATGTCATTTTTAAAGACCTGTCTATATATACCACACACGTATAGGTTTCATGAAAGAAAATATTTTCAGTTTCAGTTCCATGTATGGGGAGCCCCTTTTATTTTTAATATATTTTAAATTTTCTCTTAAAATCAGAAAGCGGTTCACAGAATACATCTACCCACCAAGTTTCACATGTATAGTCCTAAAAGTTTCGGAATAAAATGGCTGTGACATACGGACGGACGGACAGACAGACAGACAGACAGACATGTCGAAACTATAAGGGTTCCGTTTTTTGCCATTCGGCTACGGAACCCTAAAAATATCGTGCAGATGTAAATAGGTACATACAGGTATATATCTATCTGGCTTACTGTTTAAAGAAGGCAAGCGTTAGGTTCTGTTCTCGTTAATCTGGAAGCCGGCCTCAACACAGTTAGAAAAATGCCAACCAAATAACGATGATAAGATGGCTAAAAAAGTCTTTTAATTAGTAGATACATAGGTCATGTATCTACTAATTAAAAGACGATCATTTTCGAATAACTCTGACATAAAAGTAAAATTTAAATATTAAGTAACCCCCGACACTCTTCTTTTTGCGTCGGGTGTTAAAACCAGCATACATGCGTGTTCCAAATGTTATGTCAAGCATATGCTTGATAAATACTCATTATACGCGTAAGATTTCTACCGCAGCTAACAAACAGAGCTGATGACTTTAAAAACACCTGAACAGATCTTGATAAATTTTAGCTAAGGACTCAATAACGTCAGCTTTCTAATAAAAAAAACGCATCATAATCAGTCCGTTCGTTTAGGAGCTACGATGCCACAGACAGACACACGGATACAAACTTATAACACCTTTCTTTTTGCGTCGGGGAATGCTATATATATTCATATAGCTATGAAAACATCTCGATACAAACATAATAATACGGTCTGCTCCTACATTGGTTGACACTCCTGATTAAAATTAATCCATTTGAAAGGCGATTCGTTTGAGGTCGCCGTTTGTAAAGGATCTTCTTTTGTTATTGATAGCTTTGCAACTGTCAGACAATACTTTTAAAAAGGGTTTCACTATCAATGGATTTTTGTATGCTGTTTGTTATAAATATGGTTTTCAAATTCAAATTGATTTTATTTACATTTGTCACATTAAAATAAGTGCGTACATGCAAACTTATACGTATACGTTACATCACATCATATTATGTATTATTAAATTATTATTGGAGCATGTTTAGTCTCTAAAATGTCTTGAATAGAATAAAAGTTTTGTGTATTTTGCCATTTATACAATTTATACTTAAATGCTTTAGACGTCAATGTTTTAAAATTACTGGGTATATTAATATTTTTGTGCATACGTACACATATTGCCAAACAGTTCTAATTGTATTTTGTAGACCTATTAATTTCATGTAGCACAAGTCTGAATGATTTTCTGTTCTGTGTCTGAATGGAATGAAAAGGAAGAATCTCTGCGATTTCTTTGATTCACATTATTAGCAGTTCTAAATAAATCTCTGTTATTTCATACGAATATATGTACATGTTTCATATATATAAAGTGACAGTACAGGTAACAAACCAAGCTTCTTAAAAATTGGTTGGCACGATTGATCGGGTTGCGTGCCGTACATTGCTCTTATGCATTTTTTTAAAGCAAAGCTTTGTGCTGCTCTGTGCCGTTTCCCCACATTACAAGTCCATAGCGTAGTATTGATTGTACATGGGCTTGATACGTCATAATAGCTGTTTTTAAATTTAGTCTGTTTTGAAGCGTTTTGTGCGGATTATCCGAATAATACTACGTTTTATTCTTGAGTAGGTCGCCGGTAACTAGTAACAGCCGCACAGCATCAATCTCCAAGGTTACGCAATGGTTGTCTAAATCGGGATGGAGATCCAACCATCTTGACATGCCGAGATTTCTCCATACCTAGAAAAACACGTTAAGATTGATCTCAGATGTCATTTATAAATTTTTGACAATCATTAAAGGTAGACAGACGCCACAAAATCTGTCATTGTGGGGGTCAGATACACAGTCGGTTCATTTAAATTACTAGTTGTTAGCATACACAACAATCAACTATTTCTAACAAATTCTATCGTTGCGTGCCAACTAAACATCATAATATTGTTAGATATATATAATCTGTATTAGTTATCTGTAGCCGTAAGTCTATGATTGTCAACGGTAGACATGGGCATAATGTATCACTAAAAAGAAAAGATTGAAATGTATCTTTCGATCACAGGGATATGTATCACTCTTTCATATCTTTGTATCCATATGTATCAGTAGCTCGCACTCGCGCACACAACACGCTGCTCAGTGTGGCATCGAAAGATTCGCTCACAGGGATATGTATCACTCTTTCATATCTTTGTATCCATATGTATCAGTAGCTCACACTCGCGCACGCAACATGCTGCTCAGCGTGGTTTGCTTCGCTCAACTCGATCCAATGAATCATTATGAGCAATGTTACAATACAGTGGTGAGCGATAGATAAGTATATCTGTTTGCACTTTGCTTACATTAGGTATCTTTCTAATTTATTGGGCTGCTGTTTTTTTCTAGGTAGGTATCTGTTTTGGTTGATAAGTATTAAATAGGTGTTTGAAAAATTAACTGTAATTTTTGTTTAAAATAATAAATAATTAAATTAATGATTATCGAATATAACATTGGTACTTAGGATAGGTATTGTTTTTACTTAATTGTAGAAAAAATAATTAGGTATATTCTAGTCTACCGATTGAACTGATATTTTGTTTAATTTTGTAAATCGCAAATTTCGTTTTATTTATTTCTTATGCTGACCCTCAAAACGATGGTTTTATGACTGAAATTAGTTTGCATAGTTATACTAAAACTTTTTAAAGGCAAAGTAAAGTACACGTGTAGGTAAAACCAGTATAATACTTAAATGTTCACGTACCGTTTAACGACTTTGAGCCCTACGTACCAGTACCTAATAGAGTTATCAATTTATCTTTTTGTGCCGACGTATGTCAACTTATAATGGTCAAACGACTCTCTCTGTCTTGCGAAAGCACGACAAAACATTCTAAATAGGGAGGTGCGAAAGAGACGTCTGAACTTTTCTTGGAGTGGACGTCCGGCCGAAATATAATAAAAATAATAGACATCAAGACGCCGTGAGTGAATGAGTTGAAAAGATACACTGATACAGTTATACATTCGGATGTGAACGGATATAAAGAGTGATTGATGGAAACGGAGTGATTCATATCTTTTGTATCTATCTCTCCTGAGTTACCCATCTCTAGTCAACGGGACTTCCTGTAACGCTGATTGAAATACACCACGTCGTCATGAGCTCCGTGTTTGTTTTATTGAATACTCCTCGCATCCTGCATAACATGGTGTCAGAAGTTCAACTGGAACCATAACAAGTCGTCGTCGTCACTCATCATAACTCGTCGTCACGGAGTTTCGTCAGCATATATCAGCGCATCGTCAACGTCAAGGCAAGTCTGCTCACGTTTTTTCTAACCAAAAACCAATATGCCGAACGACTCGTCAACGTACAAGCAAGCGCCAAACGCGCCGCCAGCGAAATTTCAGCTGGACATTCATGCCTCAAACATGCCTCTTGCGTGGAAAAACTTCGCAACGGCTCTAAGTATCTATATGACTGCAAATAACTTAGATGACGAACCGGACACAAGGAAGGTCGCCATTTTGTTAAACACTATCGGCACAGAAGCCCTTCAAATATTCTACTCATTTGATGTTGACATGAAGAAAATCTATACTAATATTATAAAGAGGAAACCTTTGTATTTTTGTATTTTTGTATGTTTGTATTGAATAGGCTCAAAAACTACTGGACCGATTTCAAAATTTCTTTTACCATTACTTAGAGGGATTCTTTCGAATCCGTATAGGCTATATTTTATCCCGGAAAATAGAAAGGATTTTTCGTGGTAGTGAAAATTGTGGAGTAAGGCGCCGAAAAACTGCCGTACGTTAACGATTCTCGCGAACGCTGCCTATATTTAATATAAACATTGCACCCGTGCGAAGCCGGGGCGGCGGGTCGCTAGTAAGCTATAAAGACCTCGTCAAGAAGTTCGAGTCATA
This sequence comes from Tholera decimalis, assembly GCA_943138885.2. NCBI lineage: Eukaryota > Metazoa > Arthropoda > Insecta > Lepidoptera > Noctuidae > Tholera > Tholera decimalis. Next base: position 43,066,693 of record OW964559.2, read on the forward strand.
TTTCCTACCAAAAGTAAACATTTCAATAGAGAGGCACAAATTATTTAACCGGAAACAAGGTCAAAACGAGGACATAGAAACATATGCCACGGACTTGAAAAATATTAGCCTACAATGCGATTTTGGGACCCTCAATGACAGCATACTCAAAGATATTTTCTCATGGAACCTGGAATCCAGTTGTGCTTACATTAAAGAGAGAATTTTAATGGAGAAACCAGATACATTTGATGCCGCGGTCGAGCTAGCAAAGACGATCAGAAATTCGAAGATTGACACACAGAAGATAAGTCAGAATGATAACGAAACAAAAACAGGCCAGGATGTCAATTCAGTGCGGTCAGGAGCAAGATACCCGAAGAACAGTTCAACACATAGGCAGTCAAGCAAACCAAGATCAGCTAGTCAGTCAAGACCACAAAAGAAGTCAGAAGAGCCCTGCACCAGGTGTGGACAAGTCCATCGAGTTCGCTGCCCAGCAATAGGTGTAACCTGTCGCAGCTGTGGCCGCAAAGACCACTTCGCATCTGTTTGTCATACCCGGACTAGGGCTAAAAAGGTAAACATGACTAAAGAAAACAAAGATTTGTCAATAGATTCAGACAATAATTATTTTCTAGGCTCTTTATTTCTATCCGCTGTATATAATGATAAAAATAATTACACGACACATCTTATAATTAACTCACAAGATACAAAATTTCTTTTAGATACAGGAGCAGACACAAACATACTCTCATTATACACTTTTAAAAAACTCAACATACCTTTGTCAAAAATAACAAAAAGTACCCATAAATTATCAACATTCAGTGGTGAAATACTACCCACTGTTGGTCAGTGCCAAGTGAATGTAAAACTCAATAATAAAGATCATTCATTAAATTTTCACATAGTAGATCTTAATTGCCAAAATGTCATAGGTCGTAGAAGTTGTGAAGATCTGAAATTAGTCAAAAGGATACATAATGTTCAGTTCAATGATCATACGAATTTAAATAATGTCATGTCAAAGTATTCTCAGTTATTCAAAGGCATAGGTTGTCTTACGGATTTTGAGTGTCACCTTACCTTGAAACCCGATGCCATACCTTCAGTAGAGGCATGTCGCAGAGTTCCTTTCGCTTTGCTTGATAAACTGAAAAAAGAACTAGAAATACTAGAAAGAGACAATGTCATAGAAAAGGTAGAAGAACCTTCAGACTGGGTTAATGCAATAGTACTTACCTCTAAGAAAAATGGTAAACTTAGGTTATGTATAGACCCCAGAAAACTTAATAAAAGCATCATGAGGGCACATTATCAGTTTCCCACTATAGATGAAATAAAACATAGTTTGTCAGGTGCCCAATTCTTTTCCACTCTTGATGCTAATAAAGGATTCTATATGTTAAAATTAGATAGAGACTCTTCTAAACTATGCACTTTTATTACACCACTAGGTCGGTATAGATTCCTTAGGCTTCCATTTGGAATTAATTCTGCCCCAGAAATTTTTCATTCTGAAATGACTAAACAGTTTAGTGACATACAAGGTGTCAAGGTCATGATGGATGACATACTAATTTATGGTAGTTCCAAACAGGAACATGATATAAGGCTTGAAAAAGTGCTTCAGAGAGCACAAGAAATAGGCATAAAGTTCAACAAAGAAAAGTCTAATATATGTCAAAGTCATGTCAAATACTTAGGTCATATCTTCAGTAAAGAAGGTGTTAAAGTAGATCCAAGTAAGGTCCAAGCCATATGTCAAATGTCGCCACCAACTAACCTGACTGAATTGCAAAGATTCATGGGTATGGTTAACTACTTAGGATCTTATATTGAAAATTTGTCACAGAAAACTACTAATCTGAGATCACTTTTGTCTAAAAACACTGATTGGTACTGGTCGGAGAAACATGATATAGAATTCAATACATTAAAAAGACTGATAACAAATGCCCCAGTGCTTACATACTATGATTCAAATAAGGATATTATCCTATCAGTAGATTCTTCCAAAGATGCTATGGGTGCTGTTATATGTCATGACAAACAGCCAATAGCCTATGCATCCGCTTCTCTCAGTCAAGCTCAGCAAGCTTACTCCCAAATCGAAAAAGAGTTATTAGCCATTCTCTTTGGATGTACCAAATTCCACCAGTATATTTATGGACGTCATGCCATAGTAGAAACTGACCACAAACCGATAGTCCCATTATTCAAAAAGCCAATAGTCAGTATTCCAGCTCGATTACAAAGAATTATGCTACGACTTCAACCTTATGACCTAGACGTTGTATACAAACCTGGTAAATACCTGTACGTAGCTGACACACTGTCGAGATGTGCTTTACCAGAACAAGCCCTAACTGACCTTGAAGCTGATATTGACCTTCATGCCAACTTAGTAATTAAATCTTTGTCTATTAGTCCACATAAAATGAAAGAATTACAAGACCATACTTCTCAAGATTCAGACTTGGTCCTTGTTTCAAAGTTCTGCAAGAATGGCTGGCCAGAACATAGAAAATCAGTCCCTGCAAATATTAGACCATATTTTCTTATAAAAAATGAACTGCAAGTGATAGATGGCCTCATCCTAAAACATAACAGTGTTGTTGTCCCTACTTCACTTCAAAATGATATCTTGAAATTATTACATGAAGGACACCTTGGTATTAAAAGTTGTCAGAATTTGTCAAAAAATTCAGTATATTGGCCCAATATTTATGCAGACATAGAGACTTACATTAACTCATGTCACATATGTTTAACACACAGACGTAGCAACAGTAAAGAACAATTTTGTGAACAAGAAATTAAGCCGATTCCTTGGTACAAGGTAGGCATTGACTTATTTGATTTTAACTCTCAAAAGTACTTGTTAGTTGTTGACTTCTTTTCAAAGTATGTAGAACTTGCTCACTTAAATAATAATTCAACTGCTAGTAAGGTCATTTCACATCTAAAGTCAATTTTTGCAAGACATGGTATTCCAAAATACATAAATTCAGACAATGGTCCACCTTTCAACTCACATGAATTTAAAACATTTGTTACTCAATGGCAAATTGAACATGTCACTGCTAGTCCCTACTACAGCCGTTCTAACGGTATGGTGGAAAGGGCAATTGGTACAATTAAACATTTACTTAAGAAATGTCTTATGGACAAAACTGACCCATATATTGCTCTTTTACAATACCGAAACACTCCTAAGCAAGGTTTATGTTCCCCTGCTCAACTTTTGATGTCTAGAACACTTAGATCTAAATTACCTATTTCAAATAAAGTACTACACCCTAAAGTTCCTGACTACAAATTGGTAGAGGATAAAATGAAACAACAAAAAGAATATTCAAAACATTATTATAATACACACACAAAAAACTTACCTAGTCTTAACAAAGGTGATAAAATATATTTCAAAAAACAACCACACAATCCACATAATGTTTGGACACCAGGCACAGTCACAGATGTCACTCCACAACCCAGGTCATACATTGTTGACACTGGAGATGGTTCCTACCGCCGCAATCGTGTACATATCCTGAAGCCCAAGACTTCACCCCAACTTACACGTTCTCCTTCTAGTCCTCCGCCACCACAGCACCTGCAAAATAAAACGAATATTAGTCACTCTCCTGTCACACAACACAATGAACACAATCATAACACAGAAAATATTAAATACTCATCTTATGGTAGACCAATCCGAAAGCCTCAGAGATACTGTGAATAGTAAATTAAGTAATTTGTTTCCTGTTAATAAGTGATTGTATTTTCAGTGTTTAATGTTTTATTTCTTTTCGTTGTTATTATGCAATGTCAACTGTCACTGTCACTGTTTATCAACTGTCAATATAACTGTCATAGATAAGCAAGATCGGTTTAGATTTTTAGCTGTCATAGATAACAAAACTACTTTAAGTTTAGATTAAGTCTGCAACATTTTGTTTTAATAAAGATCTGTCTGAAAAGGGGGGATGTTAGATATATATAATCTGTATTAGTTATCTGTAGCCGTAAGTCTATGATTGTCAACGGGACTTCCTGTAACGCTGATTGAAATACACCACGTCGTCATGAGCTCCGTGTTTGTTTTATTGAATACTCCTCGCATCCTGCATAAAATATTATTCATGGCAACCCACAGTGTTAGCAAACACAATAATCGACTAGGTATCTAACTATTTTAGTTGCAAAACGATAGTCTAATATCAAGAATGATGGTTAGTTCTGACTATCATCTTTTGGTTATAAAAGACGGCATGCGCGTTAATGTGAAACATAATACGGTCGACGTTCAAGCTGATACAGACGACAAAGGAGAACTTGGGTTACATTTTAGATGTGAAGAAGTATTAAAAGCGATTATAAGAAGTATTTCCAGTATGTTTCTTTCATAGTGATCGGATGTATCTAGGCAGACTAATCGCTTACAAACACATCCTATGTACGTTATGCTTATGGTATTTAAGTCTAAAAGAAGGCAACGGAAAGGTACACTACTCTCAAATTAGTCCTAACCTACCTTAATTATATACGAAACGACAACAAACGTATATTTAATTACTTCATAAAATCCTTTCACCCATAAAATGAATACGTAAGGAAATGAGTGAGAAATAGAGTATTTTAAATATATTTAGTCAAAGCAAAATATATTCAGTTTGCTTAAAACGACTCTAAAGGCTAAATAAACTAAGCTAGAAAGTCTTTGAACCTTTTTAAAACATTTGCTACTCCTAACCTATTTCACGTCTATCTTTTTGGCTCGGAATCGAACCCGGAAACGATATGTAAAGACAGAAATTGGCAGACGTGTCAACGCGGTTTGAAATAATACTTTTGAAAAATAAAAACATAATATTAAGTCTTGTACTAACATAGGATTAAGGAATTTTGTTACTAATCAATTGAGTTTTGTTACTTGAAATAAATGAAATTGATTGATTGATTGAATATTATTGAGATAGTTTCATCTGACATCACTATGATTCACATACAGGGTGGCAGGGACATTGACGCGCAACCGCTTACCATGGATTTAGTACATGATTCTGGACTGGATTCGTTGAAATTTTTCGTCGGTTTTTTCTTAATTTAATAAAATTAAGAAAAATCCGGCGCAAAAAAAAGCAGTAAATTCACTTGTTTCACTTAAAACAGTAATGTAAATAAAACTCGGAAGGGCTACCTGATCAGCTGTGTTGACCTCGCAAATGAACTCTAGCAAAACAGCTGATCAGGCAGCCCTCTCAAATTCAAATTCAAATATCTTTATTTCGAGCCACATAGCTCATATAAGTAATTATGGTTAGTAAACAATAACCTTAAAAAACTAGGGTTAGTACACAACACGATACGAAGACAAATGTAATTGACAGCAGTGGACCATATATGGACAGTCCACTCTATCCGCGACCATCTTCAGAACCCTTTTGGGACTAGCCATGACACGAGCCACCAACGATGCTGCACGTTTGCACATTATTGTGTGAAAACAATCAACACGCGCCGCTGCAAACATCCCTGACGCACTGCAACGCCATGGCAACCCCAACAGTTTTCTGAAGGTGTTATTGAATTGGACACGGAGGGCTCCATACGATGCCTGCGAATACCTCTCCCACAAGCTGCACGTGTAGAAGGTGGTACAGAATGCTCTAAAGAGCGTCACCTTTACTTCTGCAGTACAACGTGCAAACCTGCGGGCTATCATATTCGCACGCACGGACAGGGCCCTCCGTTCCCACTCTATATCAGCATTGTCTTTGAGGTCAGTGGTGATCAAGTGACCGAGGTATTTAATTGAGTCACTCGCTTCAGAGGAACACTGTTAAGCCGTATAGAAGGCACATCTTGATTATACCTGGTACCCGCCTCAAAAACAATGTACTGACTTTTTTTGTCATTATACAATAAGCCATGTGTTGCCGCATAACTTTCACACATGGCTAATAACGTCCGAATACCACCGACTGACGCTTATTTACATTGCTGTTTTACGTGAAACAAGTGAATTTTATTTTTTAATTAAAATCCCATTAGGTTAGACAGAAACAATGATTTTATACAGTTTCAGTAAAAAAAAATTGCTGAAAGAACCTGAAAAATTAAGAAAAAGCCGACGAAAAATTTCAACGTAGGGGCGTCCAGAATCATGTCCCGAATCCCTGGTAAGCGTTTGTGCGTCGATGTCCCTACCACCCTGTATAGCTTAATTTATTTGTAACTCTAAGCAGTCATACCATACCTATTACAACATAAGTCATAACTATAGAAACATCATTTCTAGTAGAAAACCTCTAGACTTCAATTCCATCAACTTTACATAATTGCTAACTACCAAAGTATGGGATACCTTAGAGAAATCTACGCTGTACTATGAGTTTCAAATGAGAACAGGAACTTCAATGACCTCTATCTGTCAAATGTCACTTGAAAAGTACGGTTTGCAAAGAAAACTTATTTGATATAATTGATAACGCGGTTTATTTTACTTTGTTTAACCGGATATGTGTTTAAATGATGTACAAATGGCACCCAAGACCACCGGCTTAACGTGCATTCCGAGGCACGGAGGAATCTCGGATGCTCACCCATCCATGAATCAACCTCGGCAAGCGTTGCTTAACCTCGATGGTCGACCGTGCGGCTGTTACCATTTTGTTACAAACTCCTCTCAATCTAAATGCCTTACTTCACTATGATTCCCATAAATACAAGGTGGTAGGAACATGGACGCACAAACGCTTACCAGGGATTCGGTACATGATTCTGGACCCCCTGCGTTGGAATTTTTCGTCGGCTTTTTCTTAATTTTTCAGGTTTCTTCAGCAATTTTTTTACTGAAACTGTATAAAATTATTGTTTCTGTCTAAATGAGATTTTAATTAAAAAATAAAATTCACTTGTTTCACTTAAAACAGCAATGTAGGTAAATAAAATTCGAAAAGGCTACCTGATCAGCTGTTTTGCTAGAGTTAATTTGCGAGGTCAACACAGCTGCAGCTGCTGGTAGCCCTTCTGCGTTTTATTTACATTACTGTTTTAAGTGAAACAAGTGAATTTTATTTTTTAATTAAAATCTCATTTAGACAGAAACAATATTTTTATACAGTTTCAGTAAAAAAATTGCTGAAGAAACCTGAAAAATCCTGAAGGGCCGACGAAAAATTCCAACGCAGGGGGGTCCAGAATCATGTACCGAATCCCTGGTAAGCGTTTGTGCGTCCATGTTCCTACCACCTTGTATTTATGGGAATCATAGTGAAGTAAGGCATTGAGATTGAGAGGAGTTTGTAACAAAATGGTAACAGCCGCACGGTCGACCATCGAGGTTAAGCAACGCTTGCCGAGGTTGATTCATGGATGGGTGAGCATCCGAGATTCCTCCGTGCCTCGGAATGCACGTTAAGCCGGTGGTCTTGGGTGCCATTTGTACATCATTTAAACACATATCCGGTTAAACAAAGTAAAATAAACCACGTTATCAATTATATCAAATAAGTTTTCTTTGCAAACCGTACTTTTCAAGTGACATTTGACAGATAGAGGTCATTGAAGTTCCTGTTCTCATTTGAAACTCATAGTACAGCGTAGATTTCTCTAAGGTATCCCATACTTTGGTAGTTAGCAATTATATAAAGTTGATGGTCTTGAAGTCTAGACGTTTTCTACTAGAAATGATGTTTCTATAATTATGACTTATGTTGTAATAGGTATGGTATGACTGCTTAGACTTACAAATAAATTAAGCTATACAGGGTGGTAGGGACATCGACGCACAAACGCTTACCAGGGATTCGGGACATGATTCTGGACGCCCCTACGTTGGAATTTTTCGTCGGCTTTTTCTTAATTTTTCAGGTTCTTTCAGCAATTTTTTTTTACTGAAACTGTATAAAATCATTGTTTCTGTCTAACCTAATTAGATTTTAATTACAAATTAAAATTCACTTGTTTCACGTAAAACAGCAATGTAAATAAAACTCGAAAGGGCTGCCTGATCAGCTGTTTTGCTAGAGTTCATTTGCGAGGTCAACACAGCTGATCAGGTAGCCCTTCCGAATTTTATTTACATTACTGTTTTAAGTGAAACAAGTGAATTTACTGCTTTTTTTTGCGCCGGATTTTTCTTAATTTTATTAAATTAAGAAAAAACCGACGAAAAATTTCAACGCTGAGGGGTCCATGATCATGTTCTGAATCCATGGTAAGCGGTTGCGCATCGATGTCTCTACCACCCTGTATTGTACCAAGAACTATAACGAGACGCGAGGTGCGCGCACGTCGACTTTTCACTATATACTCATGCCGCACTAGTGCTGGTTAGATATAGACATATTTACATTGTCGTTTAATAGATTCTGAAATTTCCTGGTCAAATAATCCAAAGCTTAGTTAAATTACAAATTAAAAGGGTCACTAGCCTAGTGGCTAAAGTGTCGGCCTTGAGATCGCGAGGTCGCGGGTTCGAACCCCACCCTACACTATTGCCATGATCCCACTCCAGACACAAGCATGGTAATGTGAATTCTACCCAAATTGCTAGTTCATTTAGTTTTTTTTTTTATTATTATTGTCAATTGTTTTCTTTTAAAAGTAGATTCACTTGCTTTCGCTTTAACAATAATTATTTAGATAATGTTGTGAGCTACGCACATACCAATGCTTTTGTAATCACTCATAATTTTAATATTATATTTGTGTCACTGTTTGTTTTCCCAATAAATAAAGGTATTTCTCTTGCCCTAAATACTTGAAAACAAAATATTTTCAAGAAATGAGCTCGCAGTTAACTTGAAATCCTGCACTTAAAGCTATTATCTTAATGTAAGATAGTTTTAAGTACACCGGCACTCGCGAGGAACTCCAGTCTCCGCGCACATTATAGAAATAAAAATCTTATTTTCAAGGAATATCTTCAGCATTGTTTTGTTTATTTTCGAGACTTTGGGTGAGACAAAATGTCTCTTCAATATTATGAGCGTTTAACTTGTAACGGTATTTCATTTTTTTAAACACACAAATGCACTAGGGCCATTATTTTTTTCCGGGGCCCATAATCGGTCTCTCAAGAACAGAACCTATTACATTAAAAAAAGCTATGATTACTAAAATAAAATCGCTATTGGTAGAAACGTAATAATAATACCCTTCTAAGAAGACATAAACACTAGTGAAAAATGTTATAATTTGACGTAAATTACGGTAACTCAGTCGCTTTTCTCGGTAACTCAGTCGTATCTCATACAAAATCCGGCTGTCCCAGTAAGCAACTCGCTTCAAATACGTTGACATTACATTAAAACTCTTTATGGCACTATTAAATTAAAATATCTACGGAAATTAAGATAAGTATGAACTTTAGTAACAGGCTAATAAGTTTATCTTTCCTTTAACCGTGTATTATTTACGAAATATTTCTTGTCTTGTCCCTGTTGAAGAAAAAAAACGTAAGTGCTCTACGTTACCAAGCAAAAGTGAGCTTTAAATTCGGCTTTTTTAGTATATTTTCGACTAAGTTAGTTTGATTTAATGTGAATTGCTGGCGGGGTGAGGCGGGTGTTCATGGCCTTGACGCTGGCCGCATCAGTCGAGCGCGGGTCGACCGGAGAGGTGCGTGTGTTTATTGTGCGGCCGCTGAGTTACCGACGACAAACGGTGAGTTTTTAAGATATTTGAATGTTTTTTTATTGCGTTTTGTAATAGATTAAGTAAATATTTGCATGTCATCAAAAATGATTAGGTATTTATTATCATATGACCCAAATGTTAGAATACACGTTATTTTTACAACTGCGTTACCACTACACTGCGTTACCACGAGAAATAACGCAGTTGCAAAGTAAACAGTTTTCTAAGTGTATTTATCTAATTTACAGTTCACTTAATTAATTATTGGGTTATTTTGTTACAGTATATTATTTTCAATATAATGGCGTTAACACCGGCATAAAAACAACGGCGTTATAGGGAAAAATTGAAACAGGACCCTGTAAAAAATGCTGAGACTAAAAGAAAACATCTTGAGAGATATCTTGCTACTAAAAAACTTGTAAAGGATATGACAGAGAGAGAACATAGATCAGCAAAGCGTAAATGGAAGATAGCAAACAAGAAACTTCGAGAACGTCAGAAAAGAGAGCAAGTTATTCTAGATTATACACCGGCTTCAACACCACGATCAGGAACTCCGGTTTCTCCAAGGTCAAAAGGAAGAAGACAAGTAAGACGAGACAGATCTGCATTATACAAAATAAGAATTTTGTATAGACAAAATAAGAAATCGGAGGAAGAAAACGAGAAATTGAAAAGAAAATGTAACAAGTACAAGAAAAGATACCAAAGACAAAAAAGAAAAAAGTCGGAGGACGGAGACAAAAAATACATAGCTTTGTCTAACGCTATTAAAAACTATTACTCCAGAATAAAGAAACTTAAAAACCGTTTAGCTATCAGGCGTATTTTTGGCGAACATGTCATAAAAATTCCAGGCTGAAAACCTCCATTATTCAAGAAACTCTCAGTATCAATAAAACCCTAAAATATTTAAGAAAGGTAAACGTGTATATTACGAATTTGATGTTCAATTAAATATATTTGAGAAATAAGACTGATGAGACAAAGATTTTACGTTTAAAAATGTTAATTTGAGAGGATTTTGTTTTGTTTTTTTTTTAAAGAGAAGTTTTATTTGATTTAAAATACTTTATTATTGTTTTTAGCGTGTTTCTATTAGTTAAAGCGAAAAAAAAAACCTAGTCTGTGATAAGATTACCACTGTTTTACTTATCCATCTACTGCGTTACTTTTTTGTCCCTCTTTTCCTGAATACTTTAAGAGCTATAAAGCTTAAATATAATTTTCAAACATCACAAATTTTATATTTTTTTGTTTATCTACCATATTTCAACCTATACTAAAAAGATTGAGCTTAAATTGCTATTATTGAGGCATATTTTGAGAAATTACAGTAGCTGAAATTAAAATAACGTAACGCATTGGTAAACTTAATTAGAAAATAAGATATTAGACTGAGATGATTGTGATTTTACATTATAGGATTATTGTAATTCTTGTCTAAGTTTATGTCTGATAGGTTTTTAAAATTGATGTAAAAGTTCCTACCAATAAAACTGATTATTCTAAGTAAGTAACACAGTTGTTGTTTTTCTACTCCTTTCCTTGTATTAACATCAAACTAAACAATAAATAGTAAAAAAACGTCGCTGCTGATGACTGTACTGTTTACTTTAAATATTGATAAAACTAAATTAACCTAAAAATTTAAAAAAAACGAATATGTTTTAAAATTATTTTTTACCACATAGTTAGTCAATTTGGGCCCTGGAAAAAAATTATGGCCCACTAAATGTTTTGGGAATACTTTCATTGTACGTACCGTACGTGAAAAGTGACGTGTAAAAGTGTTCCATCATCCATCATCAGACTACAAGACAAACGGCGAAGCGCCATCGTTACATGGTGGATATCCCACCCATACGTACAAAACGTTTTGGGAGTACCTTCATTGTGCGTACCTACGGCTAAGGAGCGGATATCCCTGCCGGAGTCTGTGTTTCCTGATAGCTATAACCTGGGGGTTTTTAAGTCAAGAGTGATGTTGCGTCCAAAACATATTTGAACGCATATTTTTGGTGTGGCAACATTCTATTGTCTTTGATGTTGACACTTGACATAACTTTCTTGACTTGACAGATAACCTTTGTTCCGTTGTTGAAATAATGTCCGCTCTTGGGACCCGTTGATTTTGTTGTAATTGGAAATATCGTGTTCAATCGCCCGTTGTAACCGATAATTGGGTCGCGATTAACGATAAGTAGAAATTATAATCCCGAATTGACGAAAAACCTGGGATATTTTGAACCATTACGCCGTATTGACGCCAGACCGCATGGCACGCGAGTTTGTTGAAAGCAATTATGAATTAGTGATAAATAGCTGCTCCAATCTGGTGCAAAGTTTTTGATGTGATTGCTGCCGGACCACGTTGTGAGGACCTGCATCTTTGAGAACCTTCGTCCATCAACACTCGACCTCACTATACGTTTCAATTACTCATTACATACACACACACACACGGACGTGGCCTCAGGAAAGGTCGTAACTTGTCGTCTCTAGAACTGGTAAGTCAAATTGTGTAAAGTTAACTATTTGTTAGTAAGGCCGGAGAGCCTATTGTTTGTTTGCAAGCAACGGCAAAGCTCCACGTACCGTGGACAGTTCAGCATACCAGTTACCGTTGGCTGGCTTGGGACTGAACAAGTGAATAGGCTTCTTAGGTAAGCGTGCTTCATCTTTGACCACATAATCGCTTGCTATCAGATACAGATGAGATGCTGGTCAAACGCGAGCCTATTATCAATAAATGCAAGATAGGTTCTACGTTATAAGTCTTTAAGCTAACATGGTCACTAACAGTATCATTAGAACTTAAAACGGGATATTTACCATGTGTATTTATTGTTTTGAGTTTCCGCTATTTCGGCACTGTTGCAAGCGCCATGATCACGGATGAACTGAAATAATTACGGGTGGAAGTATATGAGCAGGTAAATCGGTCTACCCTCTTTCTCGTTCATTTTCTGTTAGCGACACCGCTATCACTGTCACATGTATCACTAAACACTCGATTCTGTTCCCGACACACAAAACTCACCGTGTCGACTCGCGAAATTTAAAGCTTTAACAGCCTTTACTGCCTATTAATCCCCGTATTTTTTGGGAAATATAATTCTAAAGAATTTTATGCTGGTAACAATATTTTGTTAATTCCCCGAATAATTCCAATCCCGTGCGAATTCCAGGATAAAAATTGTTATTCCAGGATGTCAAATACTTACCAAATTTCATTCAGATCCGTTCTGTAGTTTTTGCGAGAAAGAGTATACAGGGTTAATTGTAAAACACCGAAAACCTCTCAGGACTATGTTACTAACATCATAATCAACAACTTTTGTGTGACTTTTTTGTTAAGCATAAATCGCTTTCTTTTACTTCGCATAGACTTCGTAACATTTAGGGCGTTCAATTTAACTATTTTTATATGAAAATCTGGTGAACTAAAACATGACGAATTTTTAAGAGTCATAGTACAAAAGTTGTTGATTATGAAGTTAGTAACATAGTCCTGAGAGGTTTTCGATGTTTTACAGTTAACCCTGTATATCCATTCTCACAAATTTTCGCATAATTGTAATACATAATTAGTAAGATAAGATAAAATAATGCAGAGGAAAATCTTTTTATAACCATAATAGTCTCTGTCATAGAGTCCATTCTTAGTCTTTGAATATTAGTATCATGTTAGTTATTTAACTAAGTCGGTATTAATTTATATCAGACATCTCTTATCCCGCTTCAAGAGCATTATGAATAATACATGTTTGATCTTAAATCATCAACAATACACCTCATTTATTATTCACAACGATGGGAGAATTTCCCATCGAATTCCCAAAGTCGTCTCTAAGACATTCCATTGTGTTATGGTGTCAAATATCCAGATATTTGCCCCCTACCTGCCGGCGCGGGCCTGACATTTAAAGGGAAGGAAAATTAATGGTGTTTTGAACACCATCTTTAGCTTTATTCGAAGTAAAAGCGTGTTTAATATTTTACGGGGTTTTTGTTAAAATATTAGAATATATAAACGTTATTAACGTGACAAGGAAATGAGTGCCCGAGAAAATATGTTTAGAAAAAAAAAAGGAAATATGAAAGTTCATATATACAGAGTTGATACGACCGAGGGGCTTTCCTTTAAACTGTGTATACTAGGTACCATTTTCAAGCTTTGTACCAAAAATGAATTAAATAGGAGAAGTAGTTTAGTCGCAAATGATTTTGATGAGATGCACCTTAAAGCGATAAATCTGACCAAGACAAGAGAAAACACACGCCGCGCTACGTTGCCACTTTGTTACCTAGGTATTTAAGGTGGTTGCGTTTTACTATGATTTGTAAGCTAATATTTAGTATGTTTAAAAAAAAAAAATTTGCCTCTTTTTATTTTTTAACTGTATGAAATTAACACTAAACACGTATGGTATACGTAGTTTTATTTAATACCCCTCTGTAGTATCAACATCTGTATAGATATGTTTTAAAACTTTAAGGATTCGGTTTATAATAGGATATTACCAGAATACAAAGAAAAACGTTCTATTGAACTTTTTCATATTAGCCATTTTGATTACATATTCATGAGCTTGATAACAGCCGTTAGAGACGATTTTCAAGGTTGCCAACACTTGTCGAAGTCAATTCGTGGATAGGCAACCATTTATTTGTAATTTTATTTACTCACTAATTCGCACTGTGTTGAATATACAACCAACCAACCAATCATCTTAACTATTTTGTTATTGGATCGTATTCAGAGAAACACTTATTTCCACATAATAAACTTATTTCTTTATTTAAAATATAATTACAGAATACCATTTTACTCAGTGCAAGCCATGACAGGAAGAAGGGAAGTTGCCAACTTAGAAAAATAGAAATGTATACCAGTGTAATAACACACTAATACTTTAACACGCCTCCTTACATTTATATTTTTATTTTCACATCTCATTACTTTAACAAATTCTTACTAGGCAACATCAATTACAATTATCTTTTACTTACAACATAATATGTACCTATTCATAGAACTTCTATAATATTTATTCACTTAAGTATACTAGTACCTACCTAGCTTGCACACTCTTTCCTTTAAAACAGTTCTGTTAAATTGTTTAACTTAAATATTAACAAAATAAAAACAAACAAAAAGCTTTTCTTTCTCAACAAAAATTAAAACAAACTTAAGACATTCTTTCTTATTCACCTATTAACTTAAAATTCTTATTTATTAATTAACTTTCTTATGTATCTACTAATTTAACTTTCTTATTCATTTAAGTTTTACATATGTAATTTCAACATTTCTCTAAACTTAAGAAATTTTAATTTACCCAGAGATTTGGTAAGTATATCTGCAACATTTGAATCTGAGTTTATCTTTACAATTTCAATAACTTTACTTTTACAGTTTTCATGTACATAATGATACTGTACTTCTATATGTTTAGAATTTTTAGTAAAATTTCCGTATTTTGCTATAGCAAGTGCTCCTGAATTATCTTCATAAATCTTAATAGGTTTACATATTTTAATGAACATATCACTAATTACATTTTTTAAGAAATTTATCTCAGTTACAGCCTCAGATAATGCAACATATTCTGCAAAGGTAGATGATTTAGTTACACAAGTTTGTTTTCTAGATTTCCAATAAATTGGATTTCCAAACAATTCAATAACAAAACCTGTAGTTGATTTCCTATCTGTACTATCTCCTGCCCAATCGGCATCTACATAGCAATTTACAATATTATCAGTATTAAGACTCTGTTGGTAAGTTAGTTTTAAATCTTTTGTTAGATACAAATACTTTAGAACTCTCAGAGCATATTTAAAATGTGTTTCATCGTAACAATTCTGAAATCTACTTAAATAATTCACACTGTAAGATATGTCTGGTCTAGTACCATGACTGATATACAAGAGTGCACCTATCAAGTTTCTATATTTAACATCTTCATTTACATCACATTTACTTAGTTTCAAGTTGGGTTCCATAGGTGTCTTATACAGTTTTGCATTTTTAATATTATATTTTTCAGCTAAAGACTCTATGTAATTTTCCTGACACAATGTTAAGACATTTGTAGAGTTATCATAATCATATTCAATATCAATACCAATATAGCTTTTTACTTTATTTAAATCCTTCATTTTAAATTTATTATGCAACTGTTTCTTTATATTATCAATAATGTTTATATCTCTACAACAAATTAATAAATCGTCAACAAATAAAAGTATATAAACTGTTACATTGCACTCTCTTTTTACATAAAGACAATAATCGTACTTGCTTCTACAAAAACCAAGATTCTTAATAAAATCATTAAAACATTCGTACCAAGCTCTAGGGCTTTCTTTTAATCCGTACAAAGCTTTATTTAGTTTATAAACTTTATTAGAAACATCATTATAACCTTGTGGTTGTTTTACATAAACTTCTGATACTACTTTACCATTCAAAAAGGCTGTTTCCACATCCATCTGATGAATGAGAAAGCTGAACTGACAAGAATAAGATAACAACAATTTTAATGTTTGCATTTTGGCAACAGGTGAGTATGTATCATCAATATTATCCTTTTGCTGAAAACCTCTAACTACTAAACGAGCTTTAAAAATGTTACCTGGTTTCCTTTTGTAAACCCACTTCACATCTAGGATCTCTTTGCCCTCTGGTCTACTCACAAAGTTCCATGTATTGTTTTTAACAAGGCTGCTCATCTCACGGTCCATTGCTTCTTTCCATTGATTGGCCTCATCACATTGCATCGCCTCCTGAAATGTACCTGGAATCATAGCATCACAAAAATTTGCACAAATGCAGTAATATCCAAATTCTTCATCAAATCTGATTGGACGTCTGATTGTTCTCTTTGCTCTTCCTTGTACTTTATCATCATTCATCGAGTTGTCATCAAATTTTATTAATTTAGTCTCTTCCGGTAAGTTATTTTCAAATTTTTCCTTTTCTTCTTCTTGTCTTTCTTCCTCTGAGTCTGTATCTTCATTGTTATTCATAAACTTGACATCTTCTTCTATTATATCAACATGTCTGGCAACTACTATTCTATTATTTATCAACACTTTGTAGCCAACTTCAACATATCCAAGTAATATTCCTAATTCTGCCTTTTTATCCCATTTTGATCTTCTTTTTTCTTCTGGTATTCTCACATAAACTCTACTTCCATACAATTTCAATTGCTCTATTGATGGTTTCTTATTGAAGAATATTTCATAGGGTGTTTTTCTTTCTATAGTATTTGCCAAACTTCTATTTTTTAAATAAGCTGCTGTTTTAATTACTTCCGGCCAATAGCATTTATTTACTCTTGCTTCTGCTAGTAGACATCTAGCCATATCCATTATAGTCCTGTTATATCTCTCTGCAGTTCCATTCAACTCGTGTACATATGCCGGGCATGCCTTTATCATTATTCCCTTTTCTCTTGCAAAACTATACATCTTACTGTTCATATATTCTTTACCATTGTCACATCTTAATTCTTTTATCATTTTTCCAGTTAAATTTTGAACTGTATTTACATATTCTTTAAAACAATCTGCAACTTGATCTTTAGACTTGATGCAATAAACTTTTGCCAATTTACTGTAGTCATCTATGAATGTTACGAAGTATTTTTCACCACAATAACCTATTGTATTATGTGGTCCATTTACATCTGTATGCACAATCTCTAATATATCTTGAGCTCTTCTTCTTTTGTTTTTAAAGGGTAAGTTATGCATTTTATTCTCTATGCATATAGCACACTTCATATACTCTGATTCAATTTCTTTAGGTATTCCTTCCAGTAACTGTTCCTTACATAAGATTTCTAGATATTTGAAATTTACATGACCAAGTGTACGGTGTAATTTTTCCTTCACTGACAATTTACTTTCAATTATATTTGCTTGTACTTTACTTTGTATATCTATGTAGCTGTTCACTTTATATAAGCTGTTTTCCTTTTGTGCTATAGCTATTACTTTTCTATTTGAATTATAAATTTTTGCCCATTGTCCTTTCGATATTACCGTGTTGTTATTATCTGTGATCCTTTCATAACTCAATAAATTTGCCTTCATTTCTTTTACATAGAATACATTTTTTACTGTTATATATGATTTAGAACCATAAACAAGAAAATGTATGTTAATATCACCAACCTTTGTGGCCTCCAGCATCCGTCCATCTCCAACTTTCACTTGCACTGGTTTTTTTAATATAACTGAATTTTCAAAATACTTGTCGCAGTTGATTATGTGGTCTGTGCATCCACTGTCTAATAACCATGTAATTTGGTTCTTATTTGACTTATCTTCGCTCACACTTGATGTCATGTTGTTTTGAATAACTAAAGTTTGGAAAACATTTTGTTGATTTTGTGTATTTGATGCACTATGTTCAGTGTGTCTACCTCGACCACGATTATTAAATCCACGACCACGTCCCCGATGATTTGAATGACCTCTTCCTCTTGTATTATTGTTATTTGTGTATCTATTATGCTGTCCTCGATTGTACCAACAGTTGCGTTTCACATGGCCTGGTTTTCCACAAATAAAACATAAATTTGAGTTAGGGGCTGACAGGGCTGACTTTGTTTCTGTTTTAAAAGCATTTGATTTGTCTGTAACTTCTGACTTTTCTTGTGGTTTTTGTGTCAAATATTTAATTTTAATTTTATTTGTTAGATATTCCACAGTTCTTTCCTCTTTTGACAACACATCCAATAAGTCTCCAATGTGACTATATTCACTGGGCAGTGCTCTTAGCATATAATTCAACTTCTCATTTTCTGATATAGTAGCACCTGCCTGTTTCAGCTCGTTTACTGATCTTTCAAAATCATCAAAAAAGGAGTCTAGTTCTTGATAGTTTTTTAACTTTAAATTTTCAAGATTGTTTCGGTAAACTATTTGCAAGGATGTTGAACCTTGTAAGTACATAGAATCAAATTTACAAATTATGTCGTATGCCGTTTCACATTCTGATATATATTCCAATTGCTTATTCGTTATTGCCCCGTAAATGTAGTTCGTTGCTTGCACATCTTTGTCCGTCCATTTTTCTTTGTCATCAGTGCTTAAGATTTTTCTCGTAATAACGTCTTGACACTTTTTGAATTGCAGAAATTTTGTTAGTCTTATTTTCCAATGTGCGTATTCTTTTCCGTCGAAAATGGGTATTACAATTTGTTGATTACGCTCCATTTTTTATTTTCAGCACACACATGTATGCCACAGCACAAAAACAATTTTCACTTTTTTTCAATCCTGCGATATTTTAGCAATCTTTTTACATATTCAATTAACCACGGACTGCTACCATATTTTGTTATTGGATCGTATTCAGAGAAACACTTATTTCCACATAATAAACTTATTTCTTTATTTAAAATATAATTACAGAATACCATTTTACTCAGTGCAAGCCATGACAGGAAGAAGGGAAGTTGCCAACTTAGAAAAATAGAAATGTATACCAGTGTAATAACACACTAATACTTTAACATTAACATAACGCGATTTTACTCTGCCTCGGAAAACAAGTTAAGCCTTTGAACCCGGTTGTCGTTTACACACCTTTGACGGTCATTACGGGGAGTCAGAAGTCAGACACTGATACTATTTAAGCCAAGGGATATCGTGTTACCCAGTAACTGGGTTGTGGAGGTTAGATAGACGGACGGTCCATGTAAAATCACTAGTAATCAGCTGCATCTGGTCAGACTAGAAGTCGACCCTAAGATATTTTTTTTTTATATTATTTATTTCGTCCAAATTTACAATTAATATAAAATGGTCAATAAATCAAAAGATTACACAAATGTTAAAACTAATGCTTAGGTATATACAACGTGTAACGGAAACCCTATATCTATCCAAAAGGGCTGAAGACAACATCTGGTATGGAGTCTCTATGCACAGTTTCAGCGCAAAATAACTGACTCCAAGAATTGATACCAAATTATTGGTTTCATATATTTCTTGAATACCAATCATAACAAACGTGTCGCAGCACTACGAGAGTCAATAAATTTCCACGTCACTTGCCAATAACACGATAATTCTTTTCGTTCTTCTTAATTTGAAAAATTCGGTCTCTGGTATCAATGTATTGAAATTTGTAATAAGTTCTACACACGTAGACTTAGGATTACAAAACCCTTGCCATATCGTTTGTTATCATCCAAAGAAGCCATGCACTTGGTATGTATATACCCTTTAAATTACACGTTGTATAATTGATTTACAACTATTATTTATTTACTTTTAGATTAAATCACCTGTACTTAAAATACCTCTTAACGGCTTGCCTGAGCTAGGTTAAACCTGTGTTTCAGGCTGTCGCTAATAATGTTTTTTATTGCAGGATCAATTATTATTTGTAAAACTAGTGTAAACACGAACAATTATACATTAAATGTTTAATAACTACAGGAATATGTATAAGTAAATTCAAAATAGAAACTAATCACATAAAACTATTTTTAAATTATTTTAAAATTTGTAACAAATTCTCAGTGTCTGCATAATTAAGCTTTGCTAAATATTCCGATAACATGATACTGCATTTTTTGTAACTTTTGCTATGTATGTCTATTATCTAATTAATTTTATTACTTATATAAAAAGGTCCTAAAAATAAAATGGAAAAAGGCAATGTAGATGATGACACATAAACAAATATAAAGGGCTACACAACAATCCCAAAATCTATACATATATATATTATAAAATCGAAAGTAACTCTGTCTGTATATATGTTACCTTTTCACGCCTAAACCGCTAAACCGATTTAGATGAAATTTGGCATGGGAATAGGTTAGGACCCTGAGAAGGGCATAGGATAGTTTTTATCCCGGAATTCCCAAGGGAACGGGAATTACGCGAGAGAAACATCCCAGGCGAACGAAGTCGCGGGCAAAAGCTAGTGATCAATAAATTGTTTTATCTGTCCCAAAACAAGGAAAAAAATCCGTCGAAAAGACTCTTAAAACATATTCTACGACCCATAATAATTACGCTAAACTTCCTAAGCAAGCATTATCTCCAAAGACATCTTTCAAGCTCGAATTGACAGAATAGGTAATCAGAGGACGGCTTCCAACGGAAATAAAGCATTAAGGAAAAATATTGTATCCGACCAACGTTTATCGATTACGAATTGCCGTTTAAGAGGAAGCTACAATAATAAAACCATTTGATGGCTTTTAGTGTCTTTTGTGAGTGTAATAGATTTTAGTTTTTATATCACTGACAATCAGCAACTTTAATCTTTTAAGGGTTTAAGCACTCTGCCGTATTTTGTTAATGATTCCGTACGCAAGTAAGTTTTTATGTAACGTAAGTACATTTTTACAAACACCCAGACCCGAAACAATTATAAATAGGCCAAACAAACACATTTTCCAGTGTGGGAATTGAACTCGCGAAACACAGTCCAATAGCCAATCGCTCAATCACTGCGCCAACCTTGTTGACTTTGATTTCAAACTAGTTAAAATTTGCTATGTTATCCAAACTTTGTAATACTAATATGTATATCAAGATATACTCAAGAACTCTTTTTTCCGTCAACCTCCAAATTACTACTTACTGAGAAATGTCTTATACATAGAAAAACACATTAAGGGCGGATTCGACCAAACATAGATTTACACGCGCGTAACTATACCAGAGGTAATTTTATTCCACGATTTTAAACTCGAGTAACTGAAAGTCATTTTTCGACACAATTTGAAGTATAACTATACTTGGAATAACTAAACGCGAATAGCAGAATGAATGATTGAATGGTATATTATCTGGCAAAACAATGTTGCACCAAAACGGTATGGGGTGAAGGCTTAAATCGTGTCAACTCAACATTGTCGTATTATAGCGTGGTACTTTCAATAGCGAGCTGTCAATGTGTTGATTTTGCTTTGAGTTTCTGAAATTTCTGAAAAAGAAGGATCGTCATTAATAATAAATACATACATTCTATACATGTACCTACTTAGTTAATACTTGTACACTAATTAAGTTGGTAGGTACAAGTATCGGCACGAAACTTTAGCGGTGACCGTTATTGCGCAGAAGTAAAAATTAAGGTATCTGAGGGGGGCTAGCGGGATGAAGGGCGGCCGTGCGTAGCGCCGATTGGCTCTCCAGCCGCAATATGTTCCCCGCGCCGATACGACGCTCCGCGCACATTCCGTGTACAGTCGTGTTACGCGCATCACTATTAAGTAAAGCGCTGACACAGAGTCACGAGGCACGCCGCATGCGCATCATCGATCCAGTTGCTACGAGTGGAAACTGCTGACACAGAACAAGAGGCTCGAAGACACCGCTTACGTGACCGAGCCCGCGCACTTCGTATCCACCATCGATCGAGTCAATTTCATTTCTTATTAATTGTAATTTTTATTGAAATAAATTAGTTTGTAATAAATTCGGTTTTTTTTGAGTCCTCCGGCAGTAGCCTACGTAATTGGCGCAGTCGGTAGGATCCCCGGGTCGTTCTTGCGATTACCGGTATATCGCACCGCGTTCGCTACGATAGACTTTCAACGTCGCACCGGGAGATCCTGAACAACGAGACTACGCCGGAGATCCAGATATCGATACAGCTCAACGGAGACCAGAATGTTCATGTAAGTCCGCTGAATTTTCTTAGTGGTTGCTTGCTTCCTTTTATGTGTAAATTTTATATACCTTATCCAACATTTTTTATCCACGTAGATCAAGTACACCTAGGTTAGTTAGTAGTAGGAATATAAGTGTAGATTCTAGACGTAATCTTAATCCTGAAATTGAACCCGAAATGGCAGACTTAGACGGTATATTTAAAGCTCTCCGATTAGTTCCCGATTTTGATGGGAACCCGAACGTACTTACCCGGTTTATCAAATTGTGTGACCAGTTAGCACTTGAGTTCATCCAAGAGGGACAACCGTTAAATAAATTAGCGCTTTTAAATGGCATATTGAACAAAATTACGGGACCCGCCGCCCGTCTGATTAATGCTAACGGTATACCTAATGATTGGGCAGGCATACGTAGTGCTCTTATTAATAATTTTGCAGACCAGCGAGATGAGACCGCTCTCTACAACGATTTGGCTTTACTTACACAGGGTGCCAGCACACCGCAGGAATTTTACGAGCGTTGTCAGAGTCTTTTCAGCACCGTCATGACATATGTTTCATTGCACGATACCTTAGATTCAACCATTGCGGCTAAACGCGATTTATATCGCAAACTAACTTTGCAGGCCTACCTCCGCGGTTTGAAAGATCCTTTAGGCGCACGTATTAGGTGTATGAGACCAGAAACTATTGAGAAGGCTCTAGAGTACGTACATGAGGAGACGAACACTATATATCTGCAAACCCGAAATGATAACTTGTCGGATAAAAAACCTTCAGCTCGCATGCCATCTAACCAACAGAACGAATCTAATCATAAAATGCCCGTCCATCCAAATAACATGCTTGTTCCGTTTAAGCCTAACCTTTTTAACATGCCCGGTTCGTTCAGACCGCAAGGACCGCAATTCATGTCACGGCCTTGGCCATCTCAGCACCAATTTGGAATGCCGTTTAATCCATATAACATGCAACCGCGTGGCCCGACCCGTACGCAACAAGTATTCAGTTCACCACCGCCTAATAATAACCAGGGTGGCCCCGGATTTAGAGCGCCCCCAAGAAACCCCTATCCAACAAATAATGGCCCCAAGCCGATGAGCGGCGTGAGCCACTTTGTACCCAGGCCCCTGCCTGCTACCAATAGCTGGAATTGGGCACTGCAAGGAAATCCACCACCTTCCAACTATCTTAAAACCCGTGATATTAATGTGAACGAGTGCTCAGATTATGGGGAGGCGTATTATTACCCCGACCTTTCTGACTACTTCTATTTTGACCCCTATAACCAAGATTACTTTTTTTTTCAATGAATGTACATATGACGACGTCACACCGCAACAGACCGACGAGACTAACAATAAAGACAAGCCGGGTACTGCTGACCAACAGCAGCCCTCAACCAGTCAGGATTTTCAGAAGGCTCCGAAGTCAAACAGCTCAAGATAGAATTAAACCTGCAAACTCAAAGGCAACTACCGTTTATTCGTATCAGTGACCCTCCACTTAACTTTCTAATAGATACCGGTGCAAATCAATCGTTCATTAGTCCAGAAGCAGTTCAGAATTATTTCCCGCATACACCTCTTAACTATGATCCATTCGAGGTTACTAACGTTCATGCCACAAGCAGGAGCGACTACTCTATTAATTTACCGTGCTTTCCCGAATTTGGTGACACAGAACCAATTAAACTATTCGTATACAGATTCCACGATCGTTTTGATGGTCTGATAGGAATGGATTTACTTACAAAATGGGAGGCTAAATTAGATTTGAAAGATCTTACATTTATAACTAAGTTTGCAATTAATCCCATCCAAATTTATAATTCGCGTAATTTAAATCTCTATGAAGAAATCATACCAGCGGAAAGTTCTAAATTAATACGTTTACCTATTAATGCCCCAGATAGTGATGTTTTTGTAGAAGAACAGATAGTTTGCAATTGCATTATATCCGAGTGCTTAACCACCGTTTCTAATAATCGCGGTATGGTTGAAGTCACTAACCCAACTTGTAACGATATAATATTTTCACTGGACCATGCCACTCAGGCAACTATATTAAACTTCGAATGCGCTGAACCATTGTCACCTCGCGCTAAAGATGTTACATCTCGGATACGCACCGATCACCTGAATGAGGAGGAAAGGGCAAACTTATTGGCACTTTGTTCAAAGTACGCCGACGTGTTTTATATTGAAGGCGAGGCATTGACCTTCACCAACAAAGTTAAGCACAGTATTAAAACTACAGACGAAATTCCAATTTATACTAAAAGTTACAGATATCCGTTTATACACCGTCAGGAAGTTAGTGATCAAATAGCGAAGATGTTAGATCAGGGAATCATTAGGCCGTCTGAATCTGCATGGAGCTCACCAATTTGGGTCGTCCCAAAGAAAGGTGACGCTTCAGGAAAACAGAAATGGCGTATAGTCATTGACTTTCGGAAGCTGAATGAAAAAACGATTGATGACAAATACCCTATCCCGAATATTACAGACGTCCTGGACAAACTAGGCAAGTGTCAATACTTCAGTACCCTCGACCTAGCATCAGGCTTCCACCAGGTTGAAATGAATCCCTGTGACATTCCTAAAACCGCTTTTAATGTTGAACATGGGCACTTCGAATTTTTGAGAATGCCCATGGGACTTAAGAATTCCCCTTCCACATTCCAACGAGTGATGGACAATGTCCTCAAGGGACTCCAAAATGTCATATGTCTCGTCTACCTTGACGATATCATTATATTCAGTACCTCACTCCAGGAACACATGAACAACTTAGAGAAGGTGCTCCAAAGGCTAAGGGAGTCTAACTTCAAAATCCAGTTAAATAAATCAGAGTTCTTAAAACTCGAAACCGCGTACTTAGGTCATGTAATCAGTACCGAAGGGATAAAGCCTAACCCAGACAAGATCATAGCTATTCAAAATTACCCCATACCTAAAACACCTAAAGAAATCAAGCAGTTTCTCGGACTCCTCGGTTACTACCGAAAATTCATTCCAGATTTTTCACGGATTACCAAACCACTGACACAATGTTTAAAGAAAGGGAAAAAGGTAACTTTAGATTCGGATTATATTAACTGTTTCGAGAAGTGTAAGACTCTACTGACCAACGACCCTATCCTTAAATACCCCGATTTTGACAGGGAATTTATACTAACCACAGATGCTTCCAATTTTGCAATAGGTGCGATTCTCTCGCAAGGGTCCATTGGCTCGGACAAACCCGTAGCTTACGCTTCACGAACACTTAATGAAAGTGAAGTAAATTACAGCACAATAGAAAAGGAATTACTCGCCATTGTATGGGCAACCAAATACTTTCGACCCTACCTATTTGGACGCAAGTTCAAAATAGTAACGGATCACAAACCATTACAGTGGGTCATGAGCCTCAAAGAACCAAATTCACGGCTAACTAGGTGGCGATTAAAATTAAGCGAATATGATTTTACCGTTATCTATAAAAAAGGCAAATACAACACCAATGCCGATGCCCTTTCTCGCGTCGAGATCCATAATGAGGAGATTAGTTCGATTATTGCGAATGCAACTGATAGGCCACCATCCCTACCTAATTCCAACACTCTGACAGCACATACCTCTGAGGAAAACCCTATACTTGAAATACCTATCACCGACGAACCACTTAACAAATTTCACCGACAGTTGTGCTTAACCGTTGTAGGCGATTTTAAAAGACGGGCTACTGCGTCCAAGCCATTTGACACTCACACTCGAACATCCGTCCAGCTATCTGAATCCAATCTAGAAGAAGATCTGATTAACGCTATTAAGGAATACGTCAATCCTAAGATCAAAACTGCACTGTTAATTAATCCACCCCTTGCAATGTACAACATAATCCCTCTGTTACAAAAACATTTTAAAAGCTCATCTATGAAATTGGTTTTGGCAAAAAAAGAACTTGAAAACGTAAAAGAATATCTGAGACAGCAGGAAATTATTCGTCACTACCACGAAGGCAAAACTAACCACCGTGGCATTAACGAGTGCTTCCTGGCTTTATCTGTTAAATATTATTGGCCTAAGATGCGAGAAAACATAACCAAATTCATAAATGACTGCACAATATGTGGGCAAGCAAAGTACGATAGGAGCCCTATAAAGCAGAAGTTTAATATTGCACCCCCGGCCACCAGACCGTTCGAAATAGTACACATGGATAGCTTTTCAGCACAGAACGAGAAATACGTTACATTCATAGACGCCTTCTCAAAGTACGGTCAAGCTTACCTCCTACGAGATGGGACTGCAGTTAGTATCATAAGCTTTACTAACTTTCAGCACACATCATGGCTTACCACTAACCATTATTACAGATCAAGGGACCGAATTCACCAACCAGATGTTCTCCGAATTCTGCAAGGTACATAAAATAATTCACCACCAAACACTTGCATACTCACCTAACGCTAACGGTAATATTGAACGCTTTCACTCCACTATACTGGAACATCTTCGTATTTTGAAACTAAAACACAAAGATGAGCCAGTTGTACATCTGATGCCATATGCAATCTTAGCATACAATAGTTCAATCCATTCCTTCACACGATGTAAACCGTACGATCTCATATTAGGCCACACAGACCCACGAGACCCAATTGATATAGATCTGACCGGACACTTATTGCAACAATATACCGAAACACATAGAGAACGCATGCAAAAAGTATACGAACTAATCAACGAGACGTCTCTCGCTAATCGAACGGCGCTCATAGAAAATCGTAATAAAATCCGTGAGGACGAGGTCGATTATGAACCCGACCAGCAAATATTCATCAGTAATCCCACTGCTAGTAGATCAAAACTCGCACCCAGATACAACCAGGATACCGTCCTAGCTAATTTACCTATCCACATTTACACTTCCAAGAAAAAGGGACCTATAGCTAAATCTAGACTAAAGCGCGTTCCTAAAACTGCGAAATTGTTGCAGGATACCCCTGATGCTGTCACTTAGCCTAACATGGGCGCAGGAGATCAATCTAGAACGACTTGAGAATGGACCTGGATTATTACCCTTCAAATTAGGGCCCATGAAACTCATTACTCATTATCATACATTCCTGCAGAATATAGAACTAACAGACATAGATAACAACATTAACGAAATACGAATTCAACTTATTAAAGCCACAGATAGACTAGATAACTACACCCGCACTTTATACGAGCTCCAGATAGATAGTTTAAACGCGAAATTGAATAAAGCCTCATCCCAACTACAAAGTCTGAAGCCCAATCGATTCAAGAGAGGTTTAGTAGACGGACTTGGATCCGTAATTAAGAGCATTACAGGAAACCTGGACCACACAGATGCCGTTAAATACGATAACGCCCTTAGAGCCCTCAATGATAATCAGCAGCAAATAACTATTGAGCAAAATCAACATATAAGTCTAAGCAAAAGTTTGATGAACGAACATACAAAAATCATTACAAAATTAGTAGAAAATCAGGTACAATTAAATCATAGCTTGCATATTTTACTTGACGCCGATAAGTATAAACAATACAACCTCATAAAATTTGCAAAGTTTTCGCAAATACTACAAATAATTTGCAATAATGTAGATAGTTTATTAAGCGAATTAAGTAGGTTAGAGAACTCGATAGCACTTTCCGGTCAATTGCATACTCATCATTCCATGATAGGTACAGAAATATTAAGCAATATGATACGCAAACTAAGCGCGCTTTATAATAAGGACCAACTATTAGAATTAGAAATCAGAGAATATTATGAAATTATTAAGCCATTAGCTTACTATCGTGGAAATCAAATAGTTTTTGCATTTAAATTCCCCATAATCTCTCCACTAAAATTCTTATTGTATAAGTTAGTCATTGTACCAAATAAAAATAAGCAAGCCATTATCCCGTCCTATCCGTTCCTAGCAATCACTGGAAACATTCACGCGTACATAGAGGCAGAATGCCCGAAGGTAGCTTCAGAGTATCTTTGCGAAGAAAAATTCAATCACCAAATGAGAACCCATCCTGACTGCATCTGCGATATTATTGGAAATCAAAACCCGCGCAAACCATGCAACACTATTACTATTAGCCTGACGAAGCCTGCTTTGGAGAAGTTAGATGACCGCCGCTATGCTCTCGTATTCCCGAAACCAACACAAGTCCAGCTAACCTGTGAGCAAGAAGAATCCATAACTCTAACAGGAAGCTTCCTAGCCACTATTCCACATAGCTGCAAGCTACGAACAGAAGAATTCACCATCGTGAACATTAACGACCACATTAGAGGACAACCTTTGAAGATAAGCAACGTGCCAGATGACATCGAAGGATCAACCATGCCACCCTTTCAAATCAGTGCCATTAACTTAAAGAAGCTGCACGACATTCAAGATAGAATAGACTCTCAGAAGCCAATCCATATTGAATCAACCGCAACTATTTATCATACAACAATCCCATTTTATTGTGCACTACTTGCCTTACTTGTACTGGGAGCGATACTACTATACCAAATCCACATCCGTAGAAAGAAGCAGATGACAACTCCACATGAAGCCACGTACGCCGAGCCTGAAACATCTGAAACCCGCCAGAACCAGCCGGCATCCCAAGATCAATCTAAACTCTCGACGATATTTCATCTCAAAATCTGAAATAGTCGTCGATCTGAGGGGGGAGGTGTTACGCGCATCACTATTAAGTAAAGCGCTGACACAGAGTCACGAGGCACGCCGCATGCGCATCATCGATCCAGTTGCTACGAGTGGAAACTGCTGACACAGAACAAGAGGCTCGAAGACACCGCTTACGTGACCGAGCCCGCGCACTTCGTATCCACCATCGATCGAGTCAATTTCATTTCTTATTAATTGTAATTTTTATTGAAATAAATTAGTTTGTAATAAATTCGGTTTTTTTTGAGTCCTCCGGCAGTAGCCTACGTAATTGTCGCGTCATTAATTGTATTGTTATTGCTGTTCATTTTGTTGTTGTTTTTTTTGTAAGTATGAATTTGTTTGTTAAATTGAGTTTTTTAGTTTGTTTGTGACTTTAAAGTGAATATATCTAGAAGAAATACTGTTTTGAAAAGACAGGCAAGGAAAATGGTTTATGTCGTGAATTGCTTTTTAAAAAGGGAATCTAACGAATTAATTGGTTCTTTGAAACAAATTAAAAGTGAGATTGACGAAGCTACAAATACTTTACTCAGTCATTCGGACAGCATGAGAATGGTTCTCTGTAGATTCAGATTCACTGTAGATTCTCTGATTCAGATTAGACTTAAATCTAAAATTAAAAAAAAATTAACAAATAATGTTTTTATTTTTATACTCCCCACAAAACATGTTAAAAATTGTATCTTAGGTACCTACTATAAATCCTTGGACATTGGCATTGGAGATAAACTATTTATTAAAGTATAGGTAATATTATTTGCATGCGCGACAGTACTCATGCGCAGCTATCCTCTACATTTCGTTCAGCGCTAGACCTACTATTTGACATTACATTAAAATAATGTCATTAACATTATTTAGCTAATAATTGTATTGCGTGCGCGACAGTACCCATGCGCAGCAATCCCCTCCGCGTATCGCTCAGCGCAGACTTACGTGCCGCTACTTATACGTAAATATTCTTACCGGTCGGAGACATATTCCAAATTATGTTCAATTTTCGTTAGTAAAGACAAAAATGCCTCTTTGCTCAAACGAAACCTGGTCGCAAAGTCCTTAAAGGTCAAATAAATCAGTCTTTTCCTTTATCCACCTTGGACGTCAAACTGTAACTTCATCATCACTATCCTCAATCAAATTTCTTAAGCGCTGCATTATTATTCAGGGTTCACAATAATTTCTAACGAAGTAACGACCAACAAACAAACAACAAAACAATGAATGACAGCTTCTGCTGACGTATGACATAACCTAAAAATAGCATGAATCATATGGCGAGCGGACGCCATTACAATATTCTTGGATTAACTCTGTTATTCCACGCATGAAGGTGGGTAAAAGAATTACTCCCGAATAAGTGCGCTATTCTTGGAATAGTAGATGGTAAAACGCAAAATGGATTTACTCTCGGATAACTAGCGATTTAATCTATACTAATATTATAAAGCTGAAGAGTTTGTTTGTTTGTTTGCTTGAACGCGATAATCTCAGGAACTACGGTTCTGATTTGAAAAATTCTTTCAGTGTTAGATAGCTCATTTATCGAGGAAGGTCATAGGCTATGTATCATCACGCTAAGACCAATAGGAGCGGAGCACTAATGAAGAATGTTTCAAAATCGGGGATTTTTTTTCACGCAGACGAAGTCGCGGGCGGAAGCTAGTCTAAGGATAAAATTTATTCTCGTTTGGTCGAATCCGCCCTAAGAATTTTTGGGTTGGAATGGGAACTGGTTTAATGTTTTTACATAGTTGACAATTCAAAAGTAATTAAAAAAATAATTACAATTAAATGAGTTGAGTTGTGTATGTTATTAACCTTATAAATGCGAAAGTTTGTGAGGATGGATGGATGTATGTTTGTTAGTCTATCACGTAAAAACTACTGAACAGATTTGAATGAAATTTGGCAAGTAGTTTACATCCTGGACTACTTTTTTACGCGGGATAACCCTCCCAAGTAAAACGAAGTCGCAGGCATAAGCTAGTTATTGATTAAATTACTTATCTACGAAATAAATTCGCAACAAAACGAAGTGAATGAAAATCAAAAGCGGTTGATTGATATCGAGTTACACGCTACAAATCGTACACTTCGTAATGCGCACCAACTCGTCCACTCGTGTGACGCTGGCACTCAATTTATTAGCCTCGTTGTTACCACTGACAATGGGCTGTAAACAACTGAGTTTCCAACTTAGTGTATCTAATGACAATGATCACTTAGTTCAGCGAACCAGTTCCATTGGGAGATTTGTAGGACATTAATAGGTACTAGGATTGGACATGTGTGATAATGTCAATCTTTTTTTTTATTTATTTACTAGCTTTTGCCCGCGACTTCGTCCGCGTGGAATAGTTTCTTTGGGCTAACGTTAAATTTAACCCCGATTTTGAAGCATTCTTCATTGGCGCTCCGCTCCTATTGGCCTTAGCGTAATGATACAATATAGCTGTGCCCGCGACTCCGTCAGCGTAAGTTAATGTATTGGTAATATTGTTTAGATCACGTTCACATGAGGCTTAAGTACCTAGAGACCGCTTCGACCGCGAGACGCGTCGAGCGCGGCGACCGATTCTCAAAAATATATAGCATGATTCAGTATTCACGCGCGATGGCTTATTATTATAAGCGTATTTCATGTATATCTTTGGTGTTTCTATACCGATTTATATGATTCTTTTTACGTTTTCGTAGCCGAATGGCAAAAAACGGAATCTTTATAGTTTAGACATGTCTGTCCGTCTGTCTGTCTGTATGTCTGTCCGTCCGTCCGTCTGTCACAGCAATTTTATTCCGAAACTATTAGGACTATACATGTGAAACTTGATAGGTAGATGTATTATGTGAACCGCTTTCCGATTTTGAGAAAAAAATTAAAAAATATTTAAAATAAAGGGGGGCTCCCCATACATGGAACTAAACCTGAAAATATTTTTTTTCATGAAATCGATGCATGTGTGGTATCTATAGACAGTTCTTAAAAAACGACATCGGGGTTTCTAAAACCACTTTTCCATAAAGTCAATCGTTTAAAAGATATAAGCTTCCAAAGTGGTAAAATGTGTGTGTGGCGGACACAACCTCTAACTTCTATAATAATGCAGTGAAAAATCTAAAAAAAAATATATGTCTGTAGATCTTAATATAAACTTTCAACCAAAATTAGTTTGAACGAAATCAGTTCAGCAGTTTTTGAGATACAGCATATTTTCTAAAACCGCAAATATAACTTTGTAATTTATACAAACACTATGAAAAACAAATTTATTCGGCGCAGTTGTAAAAAATGTAAAAAAGCCAGTTTTAAGAAATTTGTAAGGTTAATTTTTCAAAACAAATTTACTTGGCGCAGGTGTAAAAAATGTAAATAAGCTAGTTTTAAGAAATTTGTAAGGTTTTTTTTTCGTCAAATAAATTTGCATATTATATTATAGTTACTACGGAACCCTTCATGGGCGAGTCTGACTCGCACTTGGCCAATTTTTTTATGGAATAGTTAATAATGTTAACTTTTTCAATTTGGGGTGACTGAGAGTGTTGTAAACGTAAGAGTAGACAAATATTATAATCAGAAAGCTTCGAACTGCTAAGCTATCGGGAGTTACACGTGTTATTATGAGTCAACCATAAAAGTTAGACTTTTGTTGTCGTGGGATATTTTTTATATAATTTTAAGGAGAACATTTCCGTCATGAAATGATTAGTGTAGCTTTAACCATTAAGGTTGCACACGCGACGGAAGCTTAAAAAATGGAGTAACTTCTCCCGTTTTCCCAACATTTCCCTTCACTGCTCTGCTCCTATTGATTGTAGCGTGATGAAAAGTATACTATAACCCGCTCAGGAGTATGAAAAATAATTGTACCAAGTTTCGTTAAAATCCGTTGAGTAGTTTTTGTTTCTATAACGGTTATACAGACAGACAGACAGACAGACAGACAGACAGACAGACAAAAATTTAACTGATTGCATTTTTGGCATGAGTATCGATCCTTAATCACCCCCTGATAGTTATTTTGGAAATATATTTCATGTACAGAATTGACCTCTCTACAGATTTATTATAAGTATAGATATAGGCGCGTTTGACCACCGTCTCACCTGATGGTAAGTGATGATGTGGTCCAAGATGGAGCACGCTTACCTAGAAGTAACCTATTGACTCTTGACTTAAAGACCCCCAAGTTATAGCTATCGAGAAACACAGACTCCGGAAGGGAATTCCACTCCTTAGCCGTACGCAAAATGAAGGTATTCCCAAAACGTTTTGTGCGTATGGGTGGGATGTCCACCATGTAACGATGTTGCATCGCCGTTTGTCTTGTAGTCCGATGATGGAACGGGCTTGGTGGAATTAGATTGTGTAATTCCATCGCACACTCCCCGAAATGTAACCGATAGAAAACCAATAGATCTGTTTAACACTTCAATAATAATTAAGCCTAATGAGTTCTAACTTCTAGGATACGGCTTTAAGAGAGGGAATTAGCCACAATTCACCAAGTGGGCCCAGTGTGGGGTGACAAAAGCCTAGTCAAATGGTGCTTGGACATTTCGGTTTCCTCAGGATATTTTCCTTCACAGATTTTAGAATAATGGTGATGATATACACAGCATTGTATTTTGCAAAAGTGTATTTTGTATGGCTCCAATCATATACAACCATGTACCCAATTCGATTAAAGAATTAAATATAAACTTATTTAAAACGAGACTTAAATCTAAAAGCATATTAAAGCGTTTCAGAATTTCTGACACATAAAAACTTTATGACAGAATGTTGCAATTTTTTGGACTAATTAATAATGAATATTTTTAATTTGTTTTTGGACTAATTATTATTAAGTATTCTTTATTTATTTTTTTGTTATATTTCTTTGACATTATTTTTTAAATTATTTTATTGACGTTATTCTTATATTCTTTTCTTTTGTCATGGTTTTTAGGGTTCCGTAGCCGAATGGCAAAAAACGGAACGCTTATAGTTTCGATATGTCTGTACGTCTGTCTGTCCTTCCGTCCGTATGTCACAGCCATTTTTTTCCGAAACTATTAAGACTATACATATGAAACTTAGTAGGTAGATGTATTCTGTAAACCGCTTTCCGATTTTCAGAGAAAAATATTTAAAATAAAGGGGGGTTATACGGAACTAGAACTGAAAATATTTTTTTTCATGAAACCTATGCGTGTGTGGTATCTATAGATAGGTCTTTAAAAATGATATAAGGGTTTCTAAAACCACTTTTTCATAAAGTCAATCGTTTAAAAGGTATAAGCTTCTAAAGTGGTAAAATGTGTGTTCCCCCCTCCAACTTTTATAATAATGGAGTGAAAAATCTAAAAAAAATATTTGTCTGTAGATCTTAATGTAAACTTTTAAACAAAATTAGTTTTAACGAAATCGGGTGAGCAGTTTTTGAGATACAGCATATTTTCTAAAACCGCAAATATAACTTTGTAATTCATACAAACACTATGAAAAACAAAGTTAATTAGCGTAGTTGTAAAAATGTAAATAAGCTAGTTTTAAGAAACTTTTAAGGTTTTTTTGTCAAATAAATATACATATTATATTATATTATTATAGTTACTACGGAACCCTTCATGGGTGAGTCTGACTCGCACTTGGCCAATTTTTTATATTTTTGTCTGTAATGTTTTTTTTTTGTTTTAATGTATGTAATGAAATCTATGGACATTTTTACACCGAATAAATGACTTATAAATTACACAAAGAAATGAGCCTGACTGCGATTGAACCCACGATCTATAAGTTGTAAGTTAGGCACGTACCCATTGGGCCATCACTGCTCTGTCTATTTAATTTACGTTTCAATATGTCTATAATTTACTTGAAGGTGTAAGTTTTTTCTGTTATCAATAACTAGTACTCACGCGGGGCTTCGCTCCCGTGGATTCTATCACGGTAAAAACATAACTCACGTTTTTTGCAGTCGCGTAAAAAGTAGCCTATAACCTTCCTCAAGCTTCAAGCTACTTCCATGCCAAATTGCATCCAAATCCACCCAGTACTTTCGAAGATTAGCGCGTTCAAGCAAACAAACAAACAAACTTTTCCGCTTTATAATATTAGTATAGATATAAATTATCTGATTAACAATTAACTTAATAGTAATTTTACAAGCATTACCACAATGATATATATTATTTTAGTTTTTACCATTGATTTATTAAAAGGAGGAAGATACGGTACTAGACACAGCTTTTGGTCCTACTAAACTAGGTGATTGCCCGTAGTTGGCGCTCAGTCGCGCACGGAACGTTGTTGATAACACAGCTCAAGAAATTCTCGTCTCTTCGTGTTTTTAAGGAATAAATACGTATCAATATAACTTCTTGTGTAGCTAAACAGTGTTTTAATTACACCAGGAAGAAAAATAAGAGACATGGGCTGTGACATGGGTCATGGGATCACTTACTACTTACTTACCTAATACATGCAATCTCATTTCATTCATAATCGCAAACATTCGGCAGCTGAGGCGATTTCGCTCGCACTACAGCGCCATCTCCTATCTCTGTCCTTGTCTATCGGTAACTGTAGGTTTGGGACTGATGATTACACTGAACACAGATGTGTGAGTTTCCGTGCATGTATTCGTGAGCCGAGCCCCAGGTTTACTGATTGCGATGTTAGCGCGTAACATATCTTCCTCCTTTTAATACATCAATGGTTTTTACGTAATTTAAGTTTTAGCCATTTCGCCGATATCTTGTGTTCATTCGCTGACCACGTTAATGTTGAATTACACAATCTAATTCCACCACGCCCGTTCCATCATCAGGCTACAAGACAAACGGCGATGCGCCATCGTTACATGGTGGACAACCCACCTATATTCACAAAACGTTTTGGGAATACCTTCATTGTGCGTACGGCTAAGGAGTGGAATTCCCTGCCGGAGTCTGTGTTTCCTGATCGCTATAATCTGGGAGTCTTTAAGTCAGGAGTGAATAGGTTACTTTTATTTTAGGTAAGCGTGCTCCATCTACAACCACATCATCACTTACCGTCAGGTGAGATAGTGGTCAAACGCGAACCTATTTTCAATTAAAAAAAATGTTTTACTAATGTACATAAAAACTGACTTTATTTCTAATAAATATCCCCATGTGATTCGTTCATCTACAAAGTAAGTACATTTCAGTGTTCAGAGTTTATTGCCCGTACAATACGGTTTAAATTATGAATATACTAGCTGTTCCCGCGACTTCGTCCGTGTGAAATAGTGACTTTCTAGTGAATTATTTTGAAAATAAAACTCTTACATAATTTTAATGTCGTATTTATTCATATCTAATCAAAAGTCTAAAAAATAAGTTTCAAGCTTCCAGCTTCAAAAATGACGTAATTTCCATACAAACTTTCATGTCCCATTTCAATACTCAATCTATACTAATATTATAAAGCTGAAGAGTTTGTTTGTTTGTTTGTTTGTTTGTTTGTTTGCTTGAACGCGCTAATCTCAGGAACTACGGTTCTGATTTCAAAATTCTTTCAGTGTTAGATAGCCCATTTATCGAGGAAGGCTATAGGCTATATATCATCACGCTATGACCTATAGGAGCGGAGCACTAATGAAGAATGTTTCAAAATCGGGGGATTTTTTTTTCCACGCGGACGAAGTCGTGGGCGGAAGCTAGTACTCAATACGTTTATTTGCATTCCACAATGTGAACTTAGGTGGTTTCAACCGCTTATAGCCCTTTTTTACCATTAAAAAGCCTGTGTCCTTTCTCAGGCTCTAAGCTATGTCCGTACCTTTCATTAAAATCGGTTCAGTAGTTTAGGCGTGATTGCGAAACACACAGACAGACAGAGTTACTTTCGCATTTATAATATTAGTAAGGATGTTGCGGCCGGCTTCCAGTCTAACCGGTTGCAGCTAGTATAAGTGTTTTACACGCGACTGCCTATCTGACGTCCACAACACAATACCCCATGGTAAGACCAGCGTCGGATTCCCTGGCTGCTTTCTACCCTGTAACCTGTACCTGTCGACTGTCAAAGATATACAAATGGCAGCCGGGAAGAACGGCTTAATTTGCTAACCGAGGCACGGTTTAATCTCGATGTGATAAAATAGTCACCCATACAGACCAACTTCTGCAATCGTTGCCTTAACCGGGAACATCGAACCGATCGGCTGTTATATTTTTTTTTGGTTTTCGGAATCCCACTGATGAGCCCACTCTTGAACTCAATTTCGCCTGGGTAAGCGATGGATGAGGTCTACGATGGAACCAGCGTGCACAGAAGATGCCTTTTTACTCTTGCTGGCTGGGCTGAAAGGTCATAAGTAGCAGGGAACACAGAAGCCGGCAGAGAGTTTCACAACTTGGCTGTAAAATAAATGTGGAAGAAAAGCACTTGGTGCGACAAGACTGTATATCAACCAAGTGTGGATGGTACCCAACAGTCTGGTATTCCGGTAGTGAATGGGAGATGGAGGGATCAGGTCATACAGCTCGTGCGCACACTCCTCGTAATACAGCCTATAGAAATCCGACAGGCAAGTGACGTTTCGCCGATGAGCCAGGCTGTGAAACTTGTCCACTTGCGCCTCGTCGCCTATAAGCTTTTTGGCTCTGCGCTCGATGGAGTCTAGTGCTGCAAGTTTGTATTTTCCTGAGCCAACCCACAGGTGGCTGCAGTACTCCACGGAATTGTGCTTTATACAGATTCAGAAGCTGTCCAGGTATTAAGTACCGCCTCATCTTGTGTAGGATACCCAGCACTTTTGCTGCAGTCTGAGCTCTGAACTTGATGGTTGAGCCGAAGTTAAGGTCTGACGTCAACTCCATACCCGAAAGCTCCAGGTGGTCAGTGACTAGTACAGATGCACTTCGGAAAGTAGGGGAAAATTCAAAAGAGCTCCTTTTAGCGCTGAAAAGACAAGCCTGCGTTTTCAGAGCGTTGAATCGGACCAGATTGTCACCCTATTGGGAAACGAGATTTAAGGTCAAATTCTTGCGCTCTAC
The DNA here is from genome assembly GCA_943138885.2 of Tholera decimalis. NCBI lineage: Eukaryota > Metazoa > Arthropoda > Insecta > Lepidoptera > Noctuidae > Tholera > Tholera decimalis. The sequence continues at coordinate 43,104,709 of OW964559.2, forward strand.
CATGGCCTTTCTGAGAGTGGCAATATCGTCCCTGCCAGCTTAAGGCTGTGCTGTCATCCGCACCCAACTACTCCCAGCTGAAGTAGGTCATTGATATGCAGCAAAAAAAGAGTCGCAGAGAGAACAGGCCCCTGAGGAACATCTGCATTAATTACCTCAAGAGCCGATGAGCATCCATCGACGACCACTCGGATCAACCGCTCACTCAAAAAGTCGGAAATCCAGTTATAAATGATAAATGATAAATGATCTTTATTTTGCAAATTGGTTATTAAATAACTCTTTTACACGTCATTTTTTTCCTTAAATATTAACTAGATGAGGCCGGTGTTTCCTAACTGACTACCCTGAGAAGAAACACCGAAACAAACTCAGGGGTCCGTCTCTTTTAAAGTCCATACAATCTACACTGAATTAATTATATGGGAACCTTGTAGGTTTCAGTCTGAGGCGGTCTTTTGAAGAAAGATGCTCACAGATTTGAGTGGGCCTGTCCATACAGTGCAAGCATTTGTCAAATGACGTATAGCTCAACTTAGAACAAGGAGCTTAACGATTTGACGAACAATACCAAGGTAAGGACCTTTAGGTAGGCCGCAAAAAGCACTCAAACTGCCAGACAATTTATTATGTTTAACTCGAATAAATAAATAAGAAAAAAAACCTACATAGTGCACATATTCACAATCGTTTATGAGGATTATGTAGATTAGTCTGAAATGGCCTTTTGAGGAAAGACCAAACAGATTTGAGTAGACCCGTCCCGTCAGTGCAAGCCTTTGTCAGTTAGTCTGTAAGCTCAACTTTGGACTACTAAGGAGCTCAACGACCTGACGAACAATGCCAAAGACGGTACATTTGAGTAGGTCACTAAAATACTCAAACTGTCAGACAACGTCGTAATAAAGAGAGAGAAAAAAAAATGTAAATGGATATTTAAAAAAAAAAAAGAATACCACATAATCCTCGCATTTAAGTACATAATTAAGTAAATATTCAAAAAAAATACATATATTATACTTTACAAAGTAAGTAAATATTCATGTCAAATTAAAATAAAATATTATACTTTAAAAAGTAAATATCCATGTCAAAATAAATATTAAAAAACAAAAAAAAAAAATGACGTTTTGTATAAAAAAATAAAATACAAGAAATTGTGATTGTAAACAACACTAGTGCTCCCTGTATATCATTGGAGCAGCTCAATCCCAAGCCTTTTTATCCTCGACATAGTCTTTAACTGTGTAAAAAGCCTTCTGGCAAAGCTTGCGTCTTATGACTAATTTAAATTTGTTGAGGCTCAGTTCTTGCAAATGGCAAGGTAGTTTATTATAAAAACGTATGCACTGGCATTTAAAAGAACCACCTATTTTATTGAGCCTTGTTTTTGGAATGACAAAGTTGTGTTTATTTCTAGTATTTACGTTATGGATATCACTGTGTTTTTTAAAGAGATTAATATTTTTATGTGCATACAAGAGATTCTCATAAATATACTGAGAAGGCACAGTCATTATATTAATCTCTTTAAATTTATCTCTGAGGGAGTGCCGTGGACTTAATTTATAAATAGCACGAATGGCTCTTTTTTGTAACACAAATATTGTATTTATATCGGCGGCATTCCCCCATAGTAAAATGCCGTATGACATTACACTATGAAAATAACTAAAATACACTAAACGGGCCGTCTCTAAATCAGTTAGGCCACGAATTTTTCGGACGGCAAATGCTGCAGAGCTAAGTTTTTTGGACAATTTATCTATATGGGGGCCCCACTGAAGCTTCGCATCTAAAGTAATGCCTAAGAACACTGTGGTGTCTTCGGGTTTTAAGCTTTCGCCCTTTATTGACACACTTGTGTTTACTTGTTTCACATGCGGTAATGTAAACTTTATGCACTTAGTTTTTTTCTCGTTAAGCATAAGATTATTGACATTAAACCAATTCACTACCGTTGCGAGGGCACTATTAACATCGTCAGTAACCATCTGCTGACGTTTGAATTTAAATAAAAGTGAAGTATCATCAGCAAACAACACTATATCATGATTATCCTTTATGAGGAATGGCAAGTCATTAATATAAATAAGAAATAGAAAAGGACCTAAAATTGAGCCCTGGGGGACCCCCATTTTGACTATAGATCCGGGAGATGTTTTACCGTTCACATCAACTCTTTGAATCCTATCACTTAAATATGAAGTAAGAAGATCCAGAGAGGTATCCCGGATTCCGTAGTAGTGTAGTTTCCTGATCAATGTTTCATGGAGAACACAATCGAACGCCTTCGACAAATCACAAAATATGCCTAAAGCATCGCACTTATCTTCCCATGCACTATAAATATGACTTAAAAGTTCAACACCGGCATCAGTTGTTGAACGACCCCTAGTAAAACCAAATTGTTTGTGATGCAGTAACTTGTGCTTATTAAAATACCTCTGCATTTGATTTAAGATAATTTTTTCAAAAATTTTACTAAAAGTAGGTAGCACTGATATAGGTCTATAATTTGTGGGGTTTGAAGTGCTACCTGATTTAAATAATGGTAGTATTTTACTATATTTCATTAGATCGGGAAACTCACCATCATCAATACATTTATTAAAAATAACAGCTAATGTAGGTGCTACAATGTTTATAATAGACTTGGTAACATCAACTGAATTACCCCATAGGTCTGCAGTCTTTTTAACATTCAGAGATTTAAAAGTTTTTATTATATCATTATAAGTTACATATTGAAATTGAAATTCAGAGCCACAAACTGGCACATTTTCTTTGAGTAAAGTTTCTGCAGCAATGGGTGACGCATTCAGAGATCTGGTTGTCAATATGGGAATCTCAGCAAAGAACGATTCAAAAGCCAAGGCAACTTGCGAATCTAATTTAATTATTTTATCATCAATAGCAAGGCTGTAATCGTTATTTCGTTTGCAAGACCTGCCCGTTTCACTATTAATAATATTCCAAGTCATTTTTATTACATTATCACTATTTTTAATTTTTGAACTCAAGTAACGTGATTTGGCAAAATATCACACTTTTTTAAATAATTTTGAATAATTCTTAACATATAAATTAAATTCTACTGTGTTGATATAAGTCCGTTCCTCATACAGTTCATAAAGCCGTTTTCTACTTTTATGGATACCAACGGTGGCCCAGTCGCTAAAGGAAGTGTTATTATTTACTGATAAAGACCTGGGAATAAATGTGGTATCAAATTGTTTACAGTACATGTTAAAAAAATCATTATAATGTTTGTTCGGGTCACCATTAGTTGACAAATATGGCATTTTGTTTAAAAATTTAGTTTTAAATGTTTCCATGCGATATTTTGATTTAGGGTTTACAGTGATATCTTTTTTTGTCTTCATCTTACCCACATTTGATAGAGTAATTAGTTGCCCACAGTGATCAGAATCTAATAAGTTTATTATTTTTTTGTGGGTAGGTAAAACATCTGTATAAATATTGTCTAGGCAAGTGGCACTAGTGGGGGTTATTCTAGTAGGCTCCATAAACAGGTTAACAAGATTGTATGACTGGAACAAACTCATAATTTTAGTACTCAAGCCAGAATTTTCTAATAAATTAACATTAAAGTCACCACAAATAATGATAGACTTGTTCAAATTACAAATTTTATTCAAAACTTCATCCATTACTGACTCAAAACAGTCATACAATCCTGAAGGTGGTCTGTACACACTTAATATAACAAACTGCTCCAATTCAATACAGGCTATTTCAATTATCCGCTCAACAGAGAGACCCACAATATCCGTACGATCCCTGAATTTTAGTTGATTACTTATTAATATCAAAGAGCCACCATGTATGGCTGATACTCTGCTGAACGAACTACCAACCTGGTGATTTTTAAAATTGAAACTAAATTGATGGTTTTTTAACCAATGTTCTGTTACACATAGAATATCAATACTATTAATATTAAGAAATAATTCTACTTCTAAATCCTTACTTAAGAATCCTTGAATATTTTGATGTACCAGGTTAATAGTAGTTGTTGATTTTAAAACTACATTTGTTTTATTCTGATTATTTACAATAATGCTAGAGTTTGTATCTGTTGTCTTAATTTTTAATTTAAATCACAATTCATAATGTCAATATTTGATGCCAAGTGATTGGCAGAATATTCCAACATGTCATGGCATTGCTCAACAGGAGCAACTTGTTTAGCCAAGTTCTTGGCTGTAATATTAAAGTAATATGATAGCGACACAGCTATCTGTCTTTTACAATACATAGAAAGATAGTACCTATCAACAAGATATCTATCTTTTTTCAAACAAAAAGTATGTCCAACATAAGTGTTGGTATCAATTAAATGAAATAAATTATTATTTATTGTCACATTGTGCAAAGACATGTTAATATTAAATCTAAAAAGGTTTTCTTCCTGTGGCAAACTTTGACTATATGGATATGTGAACATAACAATTTTTTTTACTTGTAAGTTACTCAGAATTCTATAGTATTGGAGCAGCTCTCCCTTGTTCAGCGTCCCCCTACTACCAACAAAAATGACAAGTGTAGTTTCTTGACAAACTTTACAATTTATTATTTTTTTCATTATATCAGATAATGAACAGCCAGGCATGCAATTGTTTATTATTGAATGCCCTGGATATTCATTGGTTAAAAGTTGGCCTAAACTTTTCCCAATCTCATCACAAAAAATAACAATATCATTATTTACACTCTTTTGTGATAAACCATCAGAATTATTTGAATTTTCTACCGGCAAACTGACACAGGACTGCAGTAAATTGCTATCATGCATTGACAATAAATGGTCTGATGTAGATATAACAGATTGACAATGCTCACAGTTGCTGTTTTGGGAGCTTATCAGATCATTTATTGCCAACATATATTCCCTCACTTGGTTTTCAGAGGCAGAATATTTGATTGACACGGAGTTAAGTTTTTGCTGTAACCGATTTAATTCACTCTGTAAGTCTTTGGTGTCAGTTTGGTATTGTTTAGTACATTTTTCTAAGTTCGAAGAATACATATCTAACAGTTTTAATAAATGTAACCTTTCCCTGTTTAATTTAACATTTTTAATAAAGAATTTTTGTTTTTTGACCATTTTTCTTGTTTTAATTATGTATTTATTTATTCTTATATACTTTTTTAATTTATTTTTACTATTGATAACTCTCATAGGTTTAATTGATTTACAGTTATCCTCATTCGTTAAATCTATTACATGAGATGGGTTAATTTGCGAAACCATTGATGGGTCAACAGGTAATAACTCATTAAATAAACTTTGATTTAGTGAGGCGGTGATGTTTAAGTTTGCAGTCTCAGGTTCAGATATATGAGTCTGAGCCTCTTGCAGTTGTTGTTGCAACAAATATTTGTGATCCAAGGCTTGCTCATATTCTGTGCTACATTGGCTAAATCTATCTACAACAAGTTGGAGCCTATCCCGGTCTTCCATAACTTCAGTGTATTGAATGTACAACTGAGACATATCATTTTTTAACTTCCTATTCTTTTCATGGGCTTCTACTAGAACTCTTTCATTGTCATCCATTTCCTTTATTAGTTGATCACAGTACTCCTTGGACGCCTTTAATTCGCTCAAAGCCAGATTGAGCTTAGACGCTTCTTGGCGAGCATAGACACTGCGAGTGACAGGCATGATTAAAAGAAATAGAAAGTAGCTTGAAAGAGACTAAGTGTTTAGAACGATGCTTAAAAGATAATAAAACGAAGGAAAAATGAAATTAAAATACAAAGGCAAGAAGTTCTGTCATCAAACTAAACAAGGTTATGTTTAGGTATGTCAGGTCAATTTTATCAACACGTAGCCGTATGGAAATTAAGTATAATATAACTAAAAGTAAAAATTATACTACGTAAACAACATAAAAACCAGTTAAATATAAAAAACACAGGTAGGGGAAAGTGGGGTAGATTCATACAAGGGGCACCGTCATACACCAAACATATCTGATGTTAGGTGCACATCAACAGAATGACTTATGCGTGTATGCGTAGCTTACTTTTGTGTATGGTTGCTCACGGAGTTTGAAAGCAGTCGGTGTGAAACGCGCGTCGGTGTGACACAGAACATGATTCGGCCAGGCATAAGTATTTTTATAAGCTCACTTTAACGTCTTTTTTTTAAATAAAAGCTGCCCTCTAGATTATTCAGTTCTATTTTATTTAAAAGATAATAGGGTCAAGTGTGTGAATTAATCTGTGAATAATTTTATATATGCTTGCTTTTTTTCTAGAAATATTTTGATTTCATTTTCTTGTGATGGGGTAGATTCATACAGGAGTGTACGGGGCACATTCATACTGTATGAATGTGCCCCATTTTTTGTTTGTTTATAAAATTATACCATAATTTTGTTTTGCAGAACGATTATGTTCAGAAATTACAAGAAAAAGGGAACTAGGAGTGGAGTGGTGGACGAAGAGGCAATTTTTAAAGCTATCGATAAAGTTTTGGAAAACAAACTCTCATTTCGGAAATCAGCAATCAAATATGGAGTATTAATAAATAAGAATTAAGCAATAGGATGTAGATATTTAAAAAGTGATCTGACTGATCAGAAACTGTTTTTTTATAACTGGTGGGCCCACTTCTTGATCTCGATCTCGCCTGATGGTAAGCGATAGATGAGGTCTAAGATGGGATGAGCGAGCCCAGAAGATGCCTATTTACTCGTGCTTTAAAGGCTGAAAGGTCATAAGTGGCAGGGAACACATAAGCCGGCAGAGAATTCCACAGCTTGGCTGTGCGCACAATAAATGTGGAGGAGAAGCGCTTTGTACGACAAGACGGTATATCAACCAAGTGTGGGTGGTACCCAGCCATGCGTCTGGTAGTCCGGTAGTGAAAGGGATATGGAGGAATCAGGTCATGGAGCTCCTGCGCACACTCCCCGAAGTACAATCTGTAGAAAACCGACAGGCAAGCAACGGTTCGCCGATGAGCCAGGCTATGAAGCTTGTCCACCAGCACCTCGTCGCCTATAAGCCTTTTAGCTCTGCGCTCGATCGAGTCCAATGTAGCAAGTTGGTACTTTGCAGAGCCATCCCACAAGTGGCTGCAATACTCCACGCAGGAACGGACCTGTGCTTTATACAGAATTAGAAGCTGTCCAGGCGTGAAGTACTGCCTCATCTTGTGTAGGGTTCGCAGTTTTTTTGTTGCAGTCTGAGCTCTGGACTCGATGGTTGAGCCAAAGTTGAGGTCTGACGTCAACTCCATGCCCAAAAGCTCCAGGCGATTGGTAACTGGCACAGATGTACTTCGGAAAGTAGGGGTCAATTCAAAAGGGCTCCTTTTAGCGCTGAAAAGACAAGCCTGTGTTTTCAGAGCATTGAATTTGACCAGATTTTCGTCACCCCATTGGGAAACGAAATTTAAGGTCAAATTTATGCGCTCTACCATGGCCTTTCTGAGTGGCAATTTCGTCGCTGTCAGCTCTAGAACTGGATAAGTATCTCTCTGTGTGCTGTGTGTGTTAGGTTAAGTTAGTTGCCTCGGTGCCATAAAAATAAAAACTAACTATATTTGTCTTTTTTATAATATGATTATGTAAGTATTATTTGATAATAGAGACTAATATTGCTTTTGTTTTCATGAACGTTATGTTTTGATACTTTGATTTTGATAAATAAATAAACATTTCACGCAAAACTTGTGTATTTTGTCACATGTATGAATCTGCCCCATAGGCTGTATGTAAGTGCCCCGCATGTGGGGTACATTCATACATTTTTAATTTTTTCTTTCAAGTGTTACAAAAAGTCGTACAAATGTATTTACACAAATTTCATGTTTTTTATATAAAGTCAGATAGTAAGACTATTGATTTTTGATGAATCAATAAAGATATCGATACCCGAGAGCATTCTATAAGATGAAATATAAAAACTGTATGAAGCTGCCCCACCTTCCCCTACCTGATATCAAGATGACAATGCAAAAATTCACTTTAGCCGGTAACCTCAAACCTGTCACCGATTCACTACAATAAAACTTTAACTATTTTGCACTTAATATATCAATTTATCACAAAATACACCTGAATATCCTATTTACTCAGTGAATGATTGGAAGTAGACCTCACAAATAAAGTAAATTAATTTTTAAAGTTAAAATAAGAGAGCGCTACAATAAATCAGCTGTTAGCTGTAGTGTTGCCACAGGAATCCTCAAGCTCAAGGAATCCTCAGTTCCACAAGCCAGCAGCTATTTACTTGCTGGCTTGTTTAATTTAAAGTGTTTCACAGTAAAATCAGTTAGAAGCGATGGAAACTACACGCCCTTAACGGATCTAGGTTGATAACTTGTAAAACTGAATACAGTATTTACACACTGATCAAAATTTGGAATATCATATACCAATTACTGATACAGAAAGTATATTACACAATCAATGAATTCTTAAATGACAAATGTTTAGACTAAAATTTATACAATATTATAATAATGCTTAATTATGACAAACGACAATCGATGCATGTACCTATAATGAACCTATTTTTTCAATTAATGTTATTTTTCCTTGTTTATTTTTTATTATTTTTTGACATAATTATATAATTGTAAATATAGATATTATACACTTGACATATAATTGTGAATTTAAATAATGTACACATTAAATATAATTGTAATTTTAAAATATTGTACACCTTATGGGTATGTTACAGTGATACTTGTCATAATAATAATTTTAAGAACTGATTTTCTACCTGTGAAAAACAATATAATAAATCTGAATCTGACTCTGAATCAAGTTTTTTAAACAATTCAAACACCTTTCAAACTAATCCATTACTTGCAAAAATATCTAATACAAATCATACTGGCCGAACACAATACAAAGAAATATGAGATAAATGCCAAAAGTGGCGTGCACTTTAGACCAAGGAGTTAGAATCACAGATCACGGAACCGCCGTGCTATTTTTATTAACCGACTTCAAAAAAAGGAGGTTCTCAATTCGTCTTGACCTTTTTTTTATGTATGTTACCTCATAACTCGGAGACGGCTGGACTGATTTGAAAAATTTTATTTGCGTTTGAATGGGTATACATTCTAGTTGGTTCCATTGTTACAAAATCAGGATCTGATGATGGAATCCTGGAGGAATCGAGGGAACTCTTCAAATATTATAAGCACACCTATAACGTTTTGGGTATTTCTTATAGTACCTGGAGCAGTTGCTTCCAAAAAGTACCATTTGGGAAAGTTGAACTGATGATGAAGACCACAGATGGCCACTGAAACTGTATGGGGAAATGCCGCCGATATTCAGGCAGTCTTTGTTTTACAAAAAAGGGCTATTCGTTCAATATATAAATTAAGTCCTAGATGCTCCCTCAGAGACAAGTTTAAAGATATTAATATAATGACTGTGCCCTGTCAATATATTTATGAAAATATTTTATATGCTCATAAAAATAAAACAATGTTTAAAAAGTACAGCGATATCCACAATATAAATACTAGGAATAAGCACACATTTATTGTTCCTTCAACTAGGCTCAAGAAAATTGGGGGCTCATTTAGATGTCAATGTATACGCTTTTACAATAAACTTCCCAGTCATATCCAAGAACTAAGCCTAAATAAATTTAAATCGTTTGTGAAGCAGAAACTTTGCCAGAAAGCTTTTTATTTTGTCAAAGACTATCTTGCTGACAAAAATGCTTGGGACTGAGCTGCTCCAATTACATTTACGTTGTAATTCTGTTTGTTTTTTGTTTTTTTTTTCTTATTACTTTTACATTACATTTTTCTTTATTTTATTTTATTTTAATGATTATTTGACAACATTATTTACTTTTTTTAAGTAATAGAATATACTTTTAATTTTTTTTTTATTTTATTACTTTATAGTTTTTAATTTTGTTCGCATAAAATGACAATATTTTTTTTATATTTGTTGTAATAGCAAAAGCTTTATTGTGAATGTGAGAGCAATGTGGGATAACAACAAATATTATTAATAGATTACCGCAATGTTAGATTACCGCACTGTCTGGCAGTTTGAGTGCTTTATACGGCCCACCCAAATGTCCTAACTTTGGTATTGTTCGTCAAATCGTTGAAGCTCCTTAAGATATAAGTTGAGCTACACGATATTTGACAAATGCTTGCACTGTTTGGACGGACCTGCTCAAATCTGTATGATTCTGTCCTTTAAAGGGCGCCACAGGCATAAACCTACATGGCTCTCATATGATTTGATTACTACACATTGTATGGACTTTAAAAGAGACGTTGACCTCTGAGTTTGTTTCAGTGTTTCTTCTCAGAGTAGTCAGTTAGGAAACACTGGCCTCATCTAGCTTACATTTACGAAAAAAAAAATGACGTGTAAAAGTGTTACTTATAACCCATTTGCAAAATAAACATCATTATTTCATTATTTCAAACTCCTCAATAATAAGTATTTCGTGGACTGCGTTTCGTTATTTCAGTACGGATGTTAAACACTTTATTCTCGTCACAATACATATGGTGATGTAGAGCTGATGGTCAAGTACCAGGAGAACTCCTCAAAAATTAACGGCTATGCATCGGGAAAAGCAATATTTTGTAAAAGGTGACAAGGTGTTGACATTATGGCTTTTATAACTAGATAAATTACAAACCGACCCATTAAAAAGCGAGAATTTTTTTTTCCAATAAATAGAACCGACTTCCATATCATAACACTACAAAGCCAAAAATAACTTTAATTTCGGAAGGCGGTGTGAAAAAAAAAGAAAATCCAAAACCAATAACACCGACTTCCGAAAATAAAGTTATTTTTGGCTTTGTAGTGTTGTGATATGGAAGTCGGTTCTATTTTTTGCAAAATTCTTTTTTATTGATGATGTGGATGATATGTCCGCTTTTGACCACCATCTCACCCATCTGATAGTAAGCAATGGTTGAAGATGAAGCACGCTTACCTAGAATGAATCTATTCACTCTTGACTCAAAGCCCCCAGATTATAGCTGTCAGGAAACATAGACTCTGGCAGGGAATTCCAAGGAGCAATGAAATTATTCCCAAAACAATTTGTGCGTAGGTATGGGTGGGATGTCCACCATGTAACGATGGCGCATCGTTCGTCTTGTAGTCTTGTAGTATGATGGAACGGGCTTGGTGGAGTTGAATTATGCAACTCCATTGCACACTCCTCAAAATATAACCAACAGAAAACCGATAGGCTTACAACACAGGATTCCTCTATCCTAATTTGCTGTCCACAACTATCTTTAACAATGTATATTTTGTATATACCTACCACTTAAGTTCACATTGTGGAATGCAAATAAATGTATTGATTATTGAACACGTCGCCGATGTTCGAGCTTTGTCATATGTTTTCGATTTTTGTATGTGAATCCGCGACCAACAACTTGAAAATCCGGCCCGTAACCACTGGTCTCCCACTGCTCACCGAGAAACCATCAGACACACAAAAATAAAAAATTGGACAAGTGCGAGTCAGACTCGCCCATGAAGGGTTCCGTAGTAACTATAATAATATAATATAATATGTATATTTATTTGACAAAAAAAACCTTACAAATTTCTTAAAACTAGCTTATTTACATTTATTACAACTACGCCAAATAACTTTGTTTTTCATAGTGTTTGTATGAAAAACAAAGTTATATTAGCGGTTTTCGAAAATACGCTATATCTCAAAAACTGCTGACCCGATCTCATTCAAACCAATTTTTTTTAAGTTTTTGTTAATATCTACAGCATATATTTGTTTTAATTTTTTACTCAATTATTATAGAAGTTAAAGGCACACATTTTACCACTTTGGAAGCGTATATCTTTTAAAAGATTAACTTTATGAAAAAGTGGTTTTAGAAACCTCAATGTTATTTTTAAAGACCTGTCTATAGATACCATACACACATAGGTTTCATGAAAAAAAATCAGTTTTAGTTCCATGTATGGGGGGCTGCCCTTTATTTTAAAATTTTTTTTTAATTTTTTTCTTAAAATCGGAAAGCAGTTCACGGAATAAAACCATTTTTCACGTGCATAGTCCTAATAGTTTCAAAATAAAATGGCTGTGACGGACGGACAGTCACACAGACAGACATGACGAAACTATAAGAGTTCCGTTTTTGCCATTGGCTACGGAACCCTAAAAAAGTTGGTTTGTGTTTTGGTATCATGTAAATAACTATAATAAATATTAAACACAAAAAGAGAGAACGTAATAAATAGTTTTCTATTCTAGTTGTTACCTCTATAGCTTCTCGTAGCTATGTGGTTGAAAACTACTTCATTGTGAGAAGCGCGCGAAATGTCTTTAAACGGAGTCTTCGGACGGATGCGTGGCTTGATTGCGCGGTCGTCAGGGCTGGCTGCCAGTGGACACTGATTTGTGGGCAACATTTTTGTAGAAATAATCGTTATGTGACACTTTAGAGCTTACTGAGCTCAAAAATTGTGCAATTCAGAGAAATTGTGGATGTAAGACGCTAGGGATAGCTGTCGCAGTGAGGAAGCTTGATGGGGTCATTGCTTACCGGGGTTGAGGAGATGTTCTAATGAGATATCAGTGCTCTGGAGTACCTAAAGGAACGAAGTGATGATTTTTGGTCTCTAGAACACACTCGAAAAAATAAAACCGACTGCCACAAAAAACACAGCAAAGTGCAAAATAACTTAAATTTTAGTAGTCGATGTCTTTGGTTTTGTGTTTTTGTTTTTTGATACCGACTTCCGAAATTAAAGTTAATTTTTATTTGGCAGTGTTTTTTTTTGGAAGTCGATTGTCCGTTCATAAGCCTCCATTATTCAGATTTTAAGTAAAGTAATAGAGTGTTACTTTGCTGATTATCTGTCCAGACTTTTCCGCACTAACTTGTAGACCGAACTTGCGCTTGGTAAAGTTAAATAAAAGCTTATAAACCGAAATATAATATTACGAAATCAGTCCATAGAAAGTTGAACATTTGACCAGCCCTGAGTATCGCGTTCCGCATTCGACGCCATTGTTCAAATGTCTTTCAGCCACTGAAAGAACCTCTATCTAGCGTCTTCTGAAAATTCTGCAAGTGACACAGTTTCACCCTGAAGAGATGCTTTGTTGATTGGTTTGATGCGATTGTGAGTTTAATTATTGTACCCGTTTATTGTTTTGTTTCGAAGCAATTTCTGTATTTCTGAGAGAGAAGAGTTTTGATTCACAATTGCTTTGGTAGAATTTTTTTTTTTTTTATGGTTTTGGATAGTTGATTGATTTTATGGAGCCTGTAGATCTGGTTGGTGTCTGATACAATATGAAATATAGCTATATTATTATTCAACAATAGCTTCTGCTCAATGATTTTGTTGTGTGTCAATTTTTTTCAGCAAATAGATTGCTTAATTATGTAGTATAGGTGTTTATTACATTTATTATACAAGTTCACGAGTCATGGTAGAAAAATAAAGTAAAACTGAAATTCATATTACGCTGAAATTAATATCGCTTTTAGCGATAAGAACGCCCATTGTATCACCCTTTTTAGTTGTACAGTCCTTATTGTTTTACTGTTATGGTGTACAATAAAGAATATATCTATCTATTTATATTACAATGTGTGTTTCATAGTATGGTGTGACCGTGAGGGTATACTGCGTAGTTGATAATGCGATTGATTTTACTTTTACATAGCCAGCCTATAACTGGGACACAGGCCTCTTCTCATAAGGAGGTATTCCTCGAAACGCTACCATTTTGAAGCGCATCTAATGAAGCGCTCCTTTTTATTCCTCGGAGCGCTCCTTTTAATAGCGCTCCCGATACCATGTTATCGGAAAAGGAGCGCTCCGAGGAATAAAATAGGAGCGCTTCATTAGGTGCGCTTTAAAATGGTAGCGCTACGAGGAATACCTCCTCATAAGGGGTAATAGACCGTAATCTACCACATGAGCCCAGCCAATGTTAAGTCATAAGTCATTTATTTCAGAACAACATGCATTGTGTAGAAATTGTGTAAAACAAAACAGTACCATTAAAATATATCAAACGAAGAGCAAAAAAATGTCAAAGATAATAAAAATAACAAATTGAAAACGACAATAATCCTCTTTCAATTTAAAATAATGAATAATACAATAAAACAAATAGTTGAAAATAAAAAGAAAAACGAAAATCAAATTAGCAAAGATCAAGATCTGTGATTTTTGACATCTAGTTTTATAAGAATATTGCAATAAAATAAAAGAAAAAAATGTGTAAGAAAGATTAATAATGTCTTCTCACTTGGTGTTGGTGTAGGTGGATGTCTTCGAACTTTCAATCCTAGAACACAGGTTCCCACACGATATCTACCTTCGCTGTTCTGAAAACAAAGGTGATAATAAAAATTACCCAAGTTATGTGCCCGACTTGGCCCGAACAAGTCAATAAGGTTCTACCTACTACTAGACCTACATACCTTATTAGTAAACTTATACAAACTTTTAATCTTGAGAAACTGATAGTGACCGGAAAGATCGAAGGAAAAAGACCGTCTGGCCGCAGTTCGATGCGCTGGTTCGACCAGATCCAAAGTGATCTCAAATCCGGCAAACTTTACGATGCTGTGTATGTTGCTGAAAATAAAAACCTATCGCGAGCCATTGTCCATAGCAACGTGTACCATCCCTCAGAAATAAGGATCACGATGCGAGGAGGAGGAGGTGTCTATCTATTCTATTATCTTTGTGTTCTATTATATTCTTCTATTCTACATACCTACTGTCACGGTTAGAGAAAATAACACAAGCATTTTTTTATTTTATTTATCACTGAGCTATTTACATAAGCACCAAGGTATTACGAGAAATTGCCCAGAAAATTGGCGCTATTTTGTAACGTAAAAGTAATGACGCAATAAGTTATGTAAGTTGTTGAAATAAACTAAAAACTGTTTTATTTTTAGTGACAACATTTTCAAGGCTGCGCATTATGCCTACTAATATTAATTATTATTGCGAGAAAGTAACTCTGTCTGTTAGTTAATCGATTTTGATGAAATTTGGCACAGAGACAGATTTGATCTTTGAGAAAGATATAGGCAACCTTTTTTGCTGAATTTTGCGAGCCAAACAGGGGGCAGATACTTTTTTATATAATAGTCCGTTATGTATACTATATGCATGTAAAAAAAAAACAAAATACTGTAAATCCAGTTAATTAAAATTTAAGTATAAAATATAACGACAATAACTATAATAATCACCAGATTACCTAATAAATAATTACCGTAAAAACATTTCGACCTTCCTAATTAGAACTCATTTAAATAAATAAGCAGTAAAGCCCGCCATTTTGTGTGGCAGCCATCTTGGAAAGCAATGTGACATTCCTGTTTATACGAGGGTCGAATTTTATGTGCAATCCCACCAATTTAAGATAATGTTGTATTAAATTAAAAGATATAAATTATACTCTAAATTCGTTTATGAAGGTCGTTTTAGTTTCTGTTAATTTTAGTTTTAGCTAAGGATGTTCGCATGAATTGAGTGAGAATGATAAATGATCTTTATTTTGCAAATTGGTTATTAAATAACACTTTTACACGTATTTTTTTGCCAAAATATTAACTAGATGAGGCCGGTGAATGCCAGACAATTTGAAATAGTTCACATAAGTAAATAGTTATTTTAGAGGGTGCTTTATTTATTATCCGACTACGGCGTAGCAAGGAGGGTTATGATTTGACCGGCTTGTATGTAAGTGGGTATGTCTGTTCATCTGTTCCCTCACAACTTCTAAACGACTTATCGTAATTTAACAAATGATATATCGTTGGAAGCGTATTAATTGTCTGCTAGTTATAGGTAATTGAAATTGAATAATCTCAAGAAAACATAAATTCATGAACTAATAAAAACTTGTTACGATGCCGTGTTGGGGTACCAAATGAAAGCGCATTAGCACAATTAAAAACGTACAGTTAGCAGCTCCTCGTGGTTTGGCTTGCATGTAGGTACCTGATAACTGGGAATAATTGCTAAACTGAAAATCTGTTTTGTAGATATTTTATTACGTAATTACTATACTATACTGATAGCATGAATCATCCCATGCTGAGCATAGGCCTCTCCGTATGATTTGAGAACCGCCTCGAAATTACGTAATTATAATCGCAAAATAATATACCTAAATAAAAAAATAACTTTAAAAATTTGCTAGATTATACTTTTTTGTTTCACAGATATACCTATCTTCGTCTTTAAGTATTTTGTTGATATTAATAAGAATAAACATAAGCAAAATAGTAAGTATTTTGTTTAAGTAAAAGTCTATACTCAAGTGAAGTTAAATATTACACAGCTTAAGGCATAATATAATGTAAGACGTGTTTGTACTTAAAGCATTAATTAATTTAAAGTATTTGCTTTTAAGTTAAATCTTGTTACACTCAACACGCTCATATTATACGATTCAAAGGATATATTTTGAATAAACTAAGTCTCAAAGGGATTTAAGTCATGAGATTTATTAAAATTAAGTGATATTGTTTTACCTACATAACAGTTAAGTACTATCTACATGGAATGGAATAACGCACTTACATAATTTTTAATACAAAGAAACATAAATTTATTTTGGAAAAAATTAACACAACTGCTTTTTAGGGTTCCGTAGCCAAATGGATAAAAACGGAACCCTTATAGTTTCGTCATGTCTATCTGCCTGTCTGTCTGTCTGCCCATCCGTCCGTATGTCACAGACATTTTATTCCGAAACTATTAGGACATGTGAAACTTGGTAGGTAGATGTATTCTGTGAACCGTTTTCCGATTTTAAGAAAAAAATTAAACTATATTTAAAATAAACGGGTGCTCCCTATAGATGAAACCTATGTGTGTGTGGTATCTATAGATAGGTATTTAAAAATGACATTGAGGTTTCTAAAACCACTTTTTCATAAATTTAATCGTTTAATAATAATAAATAATAATAATAATAATATTTCACAACTTTCACACATCGCCATCTAGTCCCAAACTAAGCAGAGCTTGTGCTATGAGTACTAGACAACTGATAAACATACATATATATTTCTAAATACATACATATTATAGATAAATTACACCCAGACAAAGAACAAATGATCGTGCTCATCACACAAACATTTTCCTAGGTGGGAATCGAACCCACGACCTTACGCATAGCAGTCAGGGCCACTGACCACTAGACCAACAGATATACGATATACGCTTCCAAAGTGGTAAAATGTGTCCCCCCTCCCTCTAACTTCTATAATAATGGAGTGAAAATTAATATATATATATATAATTATATATACGACAACGAGATCGGGTCAGCAGTTTTTGAGATACAGCATATTTTCTGAAACTGCAAATATAACTTTGTAATTCATACAAACACTATGAAAAACAAAGTTATTTGGCGTAGTTACTACGGAACCCTTCATGGGCGAGTCTGACTTGCACTTGGCCAATTTTTTACTTCTTAGTATTCATGAATTGAGAATATTATTTTGAAAACAGTATCAAACCATGGAGTTTCTTTCTCGTATTTTCTTCTCAATGAAACTGTTACTGGCTACTAACGTTTCAAACGTGCCCTTGTAGGCGTATGTGATATAAAATATCTAATATATAAATTATACTAGCTTGCTTCTATCCCCCGCGGCTTCACCCGCGTTAATTTTTATTTTCATCTAGCTTTGTTAGTGTAGTATACTGAATGTCTCCTCTCTGTTCGTATATTTCTTTTTTTTCTGTTTTAGTCGTTTTATCCTAGTTTAGTAGTAGTAGTTGCCTTTTTGCCCGGACTGTGAATAATAATTTTTGTTTGTTTTGGCTGTTCTATAGCCCGTTATATGTGTTAACTCTGAACTGGCGGGTGGATTTGAATAACTTTAATTTTTTATATAATTTTTATTTTTTGCTCAAAACTTTTTTAATATTATTTAGTATTTATTTTATATAATTTCTGTCAATGTCATTACATAATGACAGCGACACTGATAGTTTTTTGTCTGCACGTAGTAATGACAGCTTTGTTAGTTTTCCGTCCCTTGCCGACACGCTTGAATCTCATTTAATGTAGTCCATATTAATGCCCAAAGTATCCCGGCCCATTACTCTGACATGTTAGCTAACCTTGACTGTAAGAATATCCATGCAATCCTTGTTTCAGTCTTGGCTCAAACCATGTCTCCCGTCAACTTCTTATTCCTTACCAGGTTTTCAACTAATAAGAAATGCGCGCGTGGTGGCGGAGGTGGTGTTGCCATATACCTTCGTCCACAGATTACCTTTTCAATTGTCGATATGTCAACGCAACCTCCCCCGCAGGATGCGGGTGAGCATCTCTTTTTGGAAGTTAACCTGAATCACGTGAAAGTTCTTCTAGGTGTCTATTACAGTCCTTCGTCACGTGTGAATTTCTTTTCCTCCTTTGAAAAGATCCTTGAGGATCTTACTCCGTCTTACAGTCATACTATCATTATGGGGGATTTTAATACTTGTTTATTGAAAAATGATTCTCGTTCTTTGTCACTCCAATCAATCCTACAGTCGTCTAACTTGGCTGTTCTTCCGTCAAGTGCCACACATCATTTCCCGAACTGTAATCCCTCGCTTTTGGATCTTGTAATTATCTCCTCTAACCATCATGTCAGTAAGCATGGTCAATGCACGGCTGACATGTTTTCTTACCATGATTTAATATTCCTTTCATTAACACAAGATTCGCCCTCCTAAGGCCAAACCTAAAACTCTTCTGCTACGCAATTTTAGTGGTATGAATGTTGATAATCTCCAGAGGGATGCTAACGACATTGATTGGGCGTCCCTTGTAACTGCTGAATCGGTCGATGACAAAGTTAGCTTGCTCACGGATAATCTCGTACAGCTGTACGACATTCATGCCCCCATTCGTGCAGTCAAATTAAAACATCTTCCTGCGCCGTGGCTAACAGATGATGTAAGAGCTGTCATGCACAGGAAGGCAGTATGCAAGTCTAAGTTCAGATGTCACCCCTCACCATTGAACCGGGAGATGTTTGTGAATGCTCGCAATCGCAGCAATAGGGTGTGTAGGGATGCAATGCGCCGCCATATTCATGATTCAGTTGAAAACGGTGATCGAGCTAAAGTCTGGAAATTTCTCAAATCGATGGGAGTTGGAAAATCACGCCAAGAATCGATTCCTAAAAACCTAAATATTGATCTATTGAATCAACACTTCTCATCCTCGTCCCCCTCTAATGGGACAATGAAGGCAAATACAATAAATTATCTTTCTAACCTTCCAACTCCGGATCACTCCGCATTTAATTTTAGTCAATTTTCTGATTGTGATGTTAAGAAAAGCATAGTTTCAATCACATCCAATGCCGTTGGTAGTGATTGTGTCAGTCGGAAGATGATACTCCCTGTCCTCGATGAAATCCTTCCTATCCTTACCTATATCCTTAACTATTCTATTTCCAATGGTGTCTTTCCCTCGGTATGGAAAGAGGCCATAATTGTTCCTTTACTCAAAAAATCGAATCCTACATCTTTTTCAGAATATCGACCTATTTCCATCCTGCCTTTTTTATCTAAAGTCCTTGAACGCCTTGTCCACAATCAGCTTAGTTCTTTTCTTTGCAAGAATAGTCTGCTGAATCCTTTCCAATCCGGTTTTCGTCCTGGTCATAGTACCACTTCCGCCTTAGTAAGCGTTACAGATGAGATGAGGTTGGGCATGGATAAAGGAAATATGACGATTCTTTGCTTGCTAGATTTTAGCAACGCTTTTAATACTGTTGATTTCGAAATCATGCTCAACATACTACGCTCTATTAACATAACTCCAACAGCGATTGACTGGTTTCGTAGTTACCTGTTTGGCCGCCGGCAACGTATTTGCATAGATGAGTCCTGCTCTTCTTGGTGTAGTACTTCAGCCGGTGTTCCTCAGGGTGGCGGTTTATCTCCTTTACTCTTCGCAATATTCATAAATTCTATTTCTAAAAAACTTCAGTCCTCCTACCATCTTTATGCTGATGATTTGCAGATTTACTGACAAGCTCCCTATACAGATTTGCATACTGCTATTGATATCATGAACCGGGACTTGGCTTCTGTTTGCGAATGGAGTGATGCACATGGTTTGCAGGTTAACCCGTCAAAGACCCAGGTCATTGTGGTTGGCAGTTCCAGGTTGGCACCTAAGGTAAAATGGACGCAGCTTCCTCAGGTTATTTTCAACGGCACTGCTATTCCATTAAGCGAGAAAGTTAAGAACCTTGGGGTTTGGGTTGACAAACATCTTTCTTGGGGTCCCCAATTACAAGAAGTCAGTCGCAAATTATTTGCTTCTGCCCATTCCCTACGAAGGTTGCGTAACTTTCTGCCAACTGCTACTAAAATTGCGCTAGCACAGTCTCTTTTACTCCCCATCCTAGACTACGCTGATGTCAGTTATCTTGATCTTACTGAGGCACAATTTGATAAACTTGAGCGACTCCAAAATGTTTGCATTAGATTTATATTTGGCTTGCGCAAATATGATCACGTATCCGATTTTCGTACGAAACTCAAGTGGCTTTCAATACGTCTTCGCCGGAACTTACACATTCTGTCTCTGCTTTACAGTGTGCTATTTAATCCTAAAACCCCCACTTATCTTAAAGAACGATTTAAGTTCCTTCATGACACACATGCAAAATCTCTGAGGTCATCAGAAAACTTAAGGCTTGCGGTACCGAGTCACGCCACCAATTTCTATGGTAAGTCGTTCGCAGCTCAAGCAGTACGGCTGTGGAATGCTCTACCCGTGTCAGTAAAACAAGCACAAACACTATCTTCTTTCAAAAACTTAGTAAAAGATCTTTATCTCTCTCCTTAAATTGTTATTATGTATGTCTTTGTTTCTTTCTTTTTCTTTTTTAATTTTTGTATGCATATATATGTTTTGAGAACGTTATTTATTGTTTAGTATTTTATATAGATAATTAGTACACCGTGGACTACCCGCGTAATTATTTTCTCCTTCTGTGTCAAATCCATCCAAAGGTTGTCTGTAAAAGATCGCTTTTAGCGATAAGACCGCCCATTGTATCACCCTTTTAATTGTTAAGTCCATAATTTTGTTTTTATTGTTATGGTGTACAATAAAGAATATATCTATCTATCTATCTACCTACCAAATATACCCAAAATATTATAAAAATTGGCCAAGCCGTTTCGGAGGAATTGAATAACAAACATTATGACACGATATTTTTATATATTATTTAAACAGAATTAAGTTTAGTCCTAGCAATATGCCCAAAAGTGACGTAAGTAGGCATAATGTTATGCGTGCCAAAAGAAAATCGCTTTGCATGACACCAGAACGGAATAGATAGAAAGATCAGAATACAAGTTTATTGGCAAGTTTGTGATTTTTGATTCACAACATATCCAAAATACAAACACATCAAAACAATCTAAAAATTAATACCAATACATATTTTAAATGTAAAAGAAACTCTGGTACATCTTCCCGCCTTAACAACTAATTTTGATGATAAGAACATAAGTAGGTCTTTGTCGAAAAAAAAATATATTCAAAGAGCAAAGCCGCGTGCAGAAGCTGTAAATAATAAATAGGCCACTTCACACCAAAAATAGAACTCGACAATCCACCCTAATTAATCTCTTAGCACCAATGATATTATAAAGTATATCATTGCTTAGCACCTACACCGAATTATTTATAAAAATATCGATAATTAGACCTAAAAACAAAGCGATACGACAAATAAGTTGGTGAAAAGTTGACCCTTATCACACGGCCGCTGTCACCAGCATAATGCTACGCGTATTCGAATTAATTACGGCAAATAAAGCCGGACATTCGCACCGCGACGCTTGCGACGCAGAAATGCGACACACCCGAGAGTTACATTATTCATCACGTATTGTGGTATTGACAATTACTTGTATAGAGCAAGGTTCCATTCAGTGTGTATCGGTTTTCAATGCCTGTGAATGGGAATGGGTTTTATCTGGTCGGCTTAGCTCGTATGTTTTTATAGCATTGATCGTTCAACTAATGGTTGTATTCTTGAAACGTTTTTCTCGTTACCTCCGATTCTAAAAAAGTTTTCAAAAGATGTTTGAAATAACTCGCAGCCGTGTGCTTTACGTTTGGTTTTGTAGAACCAACTTGTGAAAGCATTTGCCAGTACCTCGCTTGTCTCGTGCTTATAATTGTCTAGTTACAAAAGAATAAGTATTGATATCTTTAGTGATCCGTTCAATTTATTAAAAAAAAAATAACAGAGATCTATTGTTGAATCTTGAGAGTTTTTCTTAATCAGTGAGTTGGTTTTTAGGGTTCCGTAGCCAAATGGCAAAAAACGGAACCCTTATAGTTTCGACATGTCTGTCCATCTGTCTGTCTGTCTGTCTGACCGTCCGTCCGTCCGTATGTCACAGCCATTTTATTCCGATACTATTAAGACTATACATGTAAAACTTGGTAGGTAGATGTATTCTGTGAATCGCTTTCCGATTTTAAGAGAAGATTTAAAAAATAATTAAAATAAAAGGGGCTCCCCATACATGGAACTGAAACTGAAAATATTCTTTTTCATGAAACCTATGCGTGTGTGGTATCTATAGACAGGTCTTTAAAAATTAAAGTTTCTAAAATGACTTTTTCATAAAGTTAATCGTTTAAAAGATATACGCTTCCAAAATGGTAAAATGTGTGTCTCCCCCTCTGACTTCTATAATAATGAAGTGAAAAATCTAAAAAAAGCATATGTTGTAGATCTTAATGTAAACTTTCAACCAAAATTAGTTTGAACGAGATCGCGCTAGCAGTTTTTGAGATACATTATATTTTCTAAAACCGCAAATATAACTTTGTAATTCATACAAATACTATGAAAAACAAAGTTATTTGGCGTAGTTGTAAAAATTGTAAATAAGCTAGTTTTAAGAAATTTGTAAGGATTTTTGTTTTTTTTTTTTTCAAATAAATATATTAAGTATATTATATTTATTATAGTTACTACGGAACCCTTCATGGGCGAGTCCGACTCGCACTTGGCCAATTTTTTAGTTTTGTTGATAGTGGAAGGTAGCCTTTAATTATTATTATTGCAATTATCAAGATTCATCAGCTGATTAGCCTTAACTTAACCCAACGATGTAGGGGTTGGCCTACCTGATCTCCGCAACGACTGTCAAAGATGTGTAATTGACAACCGAACCCAACAGTTTAGAGGCACGGAGTTAACCCGATGTGCAATTATCAAGATATTATTGTTCACGCTTTTGGTTTTCATTTTAAATAAATGCTGTAGGTATTAAAATTATTAATTTAATTATTAATTTGTTTATTTGACTCACACTAGTTATTGAGGAAAGACAGATACTAAAAGAAGAAGAAAGGAAACAGTATACAAAAGCAGTATCTGCGGGCTTCAAACTAGGCACAGCCTGTATCTTGGTGACCCAGGATGAAACTAAGCAGATTACCAGTCTACCAGACGCCCAGGTATCGTACCAGGGTACCATCTACACTTGGTTGATATATCGTCTTGTCGTACCAAGCGCTTCTCCTCCACATTTATTGTGCGCACAGCCAAGCTGTGGAATTCTCAGCTGGCTTGTGTTCCCTGCCACGCCTTTCAGCCTTTAAAGCAAGAGTAAATGCGTCTTCTGGGCTCGCTCGTCACATCGTAGACCTCATCTATCGCTTACCATTAGGTGAGATCGTGGTCAAGAGAGAGCTCGTCCGTAATAAAAATAATATAGTTCAGTGCGAACAGCGTAATTTGGCTCTTGACACAACTAAAGGTATTGTGAGCTACTTTCATAGCTGGATTGTGTTTCATAACTTCACCCTTTTTAGTTAGTGGGTCGCTTGATCGATTGTGTACACATTTTATCTGATTGATTAGCGAACGTTTGAAGGCATTTTCCTGCTTTTAAAATGTCGAATGTTCCACAGCCTTTTTACAACAAAGACCCTGATTTCGGAGGAACTCATAAATCCTTTTACACCCAGGTGATAAAAGGTGGCTGTAATTGGATTGCGTGAGAGAAGACTTATCAGTGTGTTTGGATCTTTTAGACTACCAACCTTAATTCTCTAGTGTCCCAGCGTCCTGAAGACGGTTTTCTATAGTGCCTATTGGGATTAAACGATTTGAGATAATAAGACACGTTCTAGGATGTTTTCGAGGTACCCAAGGAAGGCACGAGTTGTATACGATATGTATGCGAATTTGTAACTACCACTGGGAGTTGTGAAGAGAACGAAACTGGATAAAGCAATTTTAGCAAGTCGTCGTATTAATAATAAACTTTAGCTAATCTAACGTGTCGTTACAATATGATCTAGAAACAATGTTATTGCTGTAATTTAAAATAAAATTTAAGTCTAATTTTTTGTTTCTATAAAAGTCGTCTGTTTGTGTCAAATAAATATGGTTTCTTTCTCTTTTCAACCGACGAAAAAAACGGAGGAGGTTATCAATTCGACGCGTATTTTTTTATGTATGGTCACCGATTACTCAAAGACGGCTGAACCGATTTGGAAAATACTATCATACTAACACAACACAACACTAAAATACACCCATTGTCACCAAGTCAAGATCTGATGATGGGATTCTGGAGAAATCGAGGGAACTCTTCAAATATTATAGGCACACCTATAGTGATTTGAGTATTTGTGAAGTGGACCTGATGATGAATACCACAGATGACCACTGGAACTACTCAATATATAAGTAGGAATAATAATTATTTCATAGGTTCCTCTTCGATTACTTGAATATGGTTATTAAGCACAATATGCTCGTCACAATGCATATGGTGAAATGAAGCTGATGGTGAAGTACCAGGAGAACTCCTCAACAACTAACGGCCCAGCATTGGGAAAAGCAATATTTTGTAAAAGGTTATAAGTAGTTAGTATAAATCGACCCACTAAAAAGAGTGAAATAAAAACTTTTTACCAAAAAATTAAACCGACGTCCAAAAATCACTGCAAAGTGAAAAATAACTTTAATTTCGGAAGTCGGTGCCAAAAACGAAAATACAAAACTAAAGACACCACATTTAACATTTTGTCACTATACTTCATTGGACACAACACAATCAGTGATCTCTACAGATTGTGTAGATTATGTGCCACGATAATGTAGCTTAAATTAATCAACAGTAATTAAAATCAACAGGTGGGCCATGATCCGCATTGCGCCGTCAGCTCTTCGTCAGTCAGATGAGCGTTGATTCGGAATGACAAATGTACATAATTAGCTGTCAGTCGGCCTCTGTGTTTGCTTAAATCATCTGGTATTCGGTTAATTGGAATAATTATTACACTTCGAGGAATTCTCAGGTGAATTTGATAATAATTTGTGTTTTGTGGGTATAGTTAGTGGTGCAATGTAACTACTAAGCATGGTACCTATTCTACTGGGGTTGCTTTTTTTTTTTTTTTTAGGTAGCGCCACTCGTAGATCAGCTCAGTAAGGCTGTGCGTCTACTTAACCGGTCTGTACTGGGGTTGCGGAAATGTTGTAACGAGATACCGCGGCACCGGAACGCAAGGACAAAACTTAAACTACTATGTATGTTTACAACGTGTAACGGTAACCCCATATCTATCCAAAAGGACTGAAGACAATATCTGGTATGGAGTCTCTATACAAAGTTTCAGCTCAAAATAAGTGACTCACAGAATTGACCCCAAATTATCGATTTCATGCGGCGACCTCCCTGACGGCGTCAGCGTAGTATGTTACGCTGACGACACGCTCGTCCTGGCGCAGGGAGAGTCGCACCAGGCGGCGGCTGACCTGGCGACGCAAGCGGTTGCGACAGTCGTTCATAGGATCCGGCAGTTGGGCCTCGACGTGGCGCTGCACAAGACCGAGGCCATGTGCTTTCATGGCGGTCGGAACGCGCCACGGTCCGAGTCCCACATAACGGTGGAGGGGGTTCGCATCGGCGTCGGGAGGACGATGAAGTACCTGGGACTCGTCCTCGACAGCCGGTGGAACTTCAGGGAGCACTTCCTGAGTTTGGACCCAAAGCTGAACCGGGCAGCAGCCGCCTTCAGGCGACTCCTGCCTAATCTCAGCGGGCCAAACGCCTCCTGCCGAAGGCTGTACGCCGGCGTCGTGCGGTCCATGGCCCTCTACGGGTCCCCAGTGTGGGCCCTGTGCATCCGGACGCGACCACTAAAGTTGGTCGCATGCCAGAGGGTCATGGCTATCCGAATGATCCGGGGATACCGCACGATCGCTGGCGAATCGGCCAACCTCCTTGCCGGATTGCTGCCCTGGGATCTGGAGGCGACTGCCCTCCAGCGCGTCTATGAATGGCGCGTGGAGGCGCAGCGCCGGGGCGTATCCCCGCTGCCTCGAGAAGTCGAGGCGCGGCGGGAAGAGCTCCGGCGCGATCTCAGGGCAGTATGGAGGGAACGACTGTCGCAACCGACGGCCGGGCACGCCGCAATTGCGGCGGTAAGACCCCTCTTTGAGGAGTGGCTAGATCGGCGTCACGGCGTCCTGACCTACCGCATGACGCAGGTCCTCACCGGACACGGAAGTTTCGGGAGGTACCTGTGTCTGATGGGAAAGGAGGAAACGTCTGGGTGTCACCACTGCGAGGGTCGCCCTGAGGACACCGTAGAGCACACGGTGCAAGACTGCCCCGCCTGGGCAGAGCACCGACGTGTCCTCACGGCGGCGATAGGCGGAGACCTCTCGCGCCCGGCATTGGTCGAGGCCATGCTGCGGGGCGAGAGGGAGTGGGAAGCGGTCGCCTCCTTCTGCGAAGCAGTCATGCTTCCGAAGGAGGAGGCGGGCCGCGAGAGGGAGAGGATGGCGTCCTCCCTCCAGCCCAGCTGCAGTGGTAGACGCCCACGGCGTCGGACGTCGGCCGACGATCTCCGGCCACCGTAGGCGCGGGCATGCGGACAGCGAGTAAAGGGCAACTCGCTGTCCGACCATGGACCATGCCCGGGTCGACGGCGCGTCGTGTTCCACGCGCGCCTCAAAGAGCGTCAGCAACATGACGAGGCCCCCTCTGCAGAGGGCCGAAGCCTGCCGGGGTCGTGGGACTCATCCCGTTACCGTGGCCCCGGTATGTAAAGGGTTATTGAAGGAACACCGTGGATTTTAGTCAGTAAAAGTCTGACAGTCCCTCCCACCCTGCCCGGAGTGGGAGGACTTATTTGATAATTTTACCACGTTAAAAAAAAAAAAAAAACAAAATTATCGATTTCATATGTTTCTTGAATACCAATAATAACAAACGTGTCACAGCACTATGAGGGTCATCACTTTCCACGTCACTAGCCAATAACACGATAATTCTCTTCGTTCTTCTTAATTTGAAAAATTCGGTCTCTGGTATCAATGTACCTATTGAAATTTCTAACAAGCTCCACACATGTAGATATAGGATTACAAAACCATTGCTATATCGTTTGTTATCATCTAAAGGGCCTGGTCCTTACCGGATGGTAAGCTACCCCTGCTAGCCGTCCACAAGCTTGAGCCTACGATGGCCGGAGATTGCCTCGCGATAGCCGAGCGACGCCCAGGAAGCGTGATGCCCTGGATTTAATCCAGAGATAAACAACAATGTTTCAACAGCCTGAAGTCTGAATTATATTGTTTATATGAGCTGATAATAACATTTACTGTAAAACTGAGGAAAGTCGGGTAAATACCTGGGAAGCATGGAGTAAAAACTAAGAGACCTAGATAGCTAACAATAGTACATTGTGTATTAAGGGCGGTAAGTAAGGAATTACGATCGAGGCTCTAGTAGAAGCCCGAAGTCGGAGACTGAGGGCTTTCTGAGTCGAGGTTCGTAATTCCCGTACTGCCCGTGAAACATAATTACAATGTTTTTCATCACATTTGCGAGTAAATAAATAAAAATAGGGCAGAAAAAACTTATTTATTAAAATATATAGTCACTGTACATCATTAATTGTTTTTGCGGCATGGATAATATCTGGCGGTGTTGCATTTAAACCACACTCATCGGACGACGACGACGACATGTTTTATAACTTTTTTATTTGTCTTCAAATACAAAACGTAAATAATTATGCATTATAGCTTTAATACACAAGTCAGCACAACTATTATTACGAAACTTACGAAATAACTGAACGTTTTTTTTAAGCGGATGACGGGCTTTTTGCCTACACCACAGACTATACAAATGTTTCGTTCAGAAACGTTAATGGCAAATACTTACGTAAGTATACAGCCATGATGGAGGGTAAAATAATAAAAATAATTTCGAAGATTTGATACAAAAAAAAAACTATTAAAATCGATTAGTAATAACCGCCCATTGTAACACCCTTTGTAGTTTTTAAGTCCTTATTTAATTCTGTTATGGTGTACAATAAAGAGTATATCTATCTATCTATCAATTAGTTAGTAAGAACATTAGTAAGAAGATTAGTAAGAACATTAGTTAAGTAACATGTAGCGAGATTGCAATGAAATTCCTGTTTAGATAACATTTTAAGACAATTTTTCAATCGCGTGTAAACTCTGCTTGAACTTGCATGACCTGTGTGCTGTGTATAAATTAAAAAAAAATACTTACCGACCTTGGGTTTCATGACAAAAAGAAAGCTCGAGGGTTTTATATGGGGCATTACGGCTAAGTTAACCTGTATGTTTAGATACTGTTTACGTGCAAGTGTGATGAAAAAATATTTACTTTCAGTATGTGTTTTCACAAAAACCATTTACAGTTTCCGCTTTCCAGTTTTTAACAGATCCACCACAAAAACTCACCCTGCACAACATAGTACGTTTTTTTTGTAAAATAGCACATTTTCTTTTTTTTTTTCTTTTACAATAAATGGAATGGCCAGCCATTATAATTAATGCCATTTTTTGCGTCGCCCAGTGAAAATGGAAATTTCTTACGGATTGCTACTAAATTAGCTCCCGGGAAGACCTTGCTGTATTAATTACGAAGCCACTTCAGTAAATTAAGACTTTTTAAATACTCCGTATTAATTTAAAAAGAGATGTAGCTGACTGTCTATTGTTGTATTATGAAATGACGGTAATAATATAATAATATAAATCTTTATTACTCAAAATAAAGGTTACACAGCAACACATGGTTTAATAAAATGTAAGCAAGAAATTAACAATAAAAAAACAGTAGAGACCCTGACTCCTAAACTAGGTATAATGTCCCTGTATCTTAGGAGTGAGTGTTCTTCAAATATCAAGCTTAAACAGACATACGAGTATACAGAATAATTGAAAAAAAAAAATAAGTACAAAAATATTATATATACCTATCATCTTATAAATGAAAGATTGTTTATTAAGTAAATACCTACAAATACTTACTGACGTGACTATTAGCGCAGTGGTTAGGCGATTGGCTGGTACGCTGCGAGTCGCGAGTTTGATTCCTCTCTCTCGGGTATTTTTATGGCCTACAGATCATTCTGGTCTGTTGTTTATGATCGGGAATTAGGAAACGATTTTAACGCATTGCGATATTTTAGTCATTTACTTACCTTGTGAACAAAGTTCCGAGTTCGATTCCAAGTCAAGACGTAATTTAGGCCCGGTTTATTTAATGGCATAAACTTTTATTTAAAAGTAGGTCAAACAGTTAATTTCGTGAACAATCCTGGAAAAATATTTAAAATTCGTTTGGTGTTATTACGTCGTAAATCTTTCCGATTTTATTTTTATTTCTTTATGCATTAACATCTAGCACGAGAACTCATATTAAGAATGTTTGCTGCAAAACAACGTTGATTAAAACGAGAGGCATTACTTAAATGAAACTACATTTGTTTAACAAAACTACATAAGTTGATTTTTGTTTACATATTTTATGTTACTCCGTTTTTTGTATTTATTTTTTAGTCTTAGAAGTTTTAATTTAATTTTTCATGTAATTTTGTAGAATCAGCATAGATATAAGCGATTTGGTGTAAACTGTTAGCTTATATTTGATAAATAAATGAATATGAAATACATATATACTATACGTGCTTACGATTAATTCGAAATAATAATATTTAAAAAAATATAATATAACTTTTTCCAAAGAACTTAAATAGCTGAACAATTAAAGTAAAACCTAAACAACCTTTATATAAACTTATGATGTAGAGCGGCATTGTAGGAAAATTATCGAATGACTTCTCCCGCTCTGGGTAAAGCGGAAAGGAGTGTCAGACTTCTACTGACTAAAAACCCACCCTGTTCCCTCAGCTGCCCTTAAGTTCTGTGGCCGCGGCATCTCGTTAGAACATTACCGCGACCCCGGCAGGCAATGGCCTTATGGGGCCCCGTCACTCGTGCTGACAGCTCTTTGAGGCGCGCGTGGAACACGACGCGCCACCGACCCGGGCCTGGTCCTTACCGGACGGTGAGCTACCCCTGCTCGCCGTCCGCAAGCCCGCGCCTACGGTGGCCGGAGATTGGCTCGCCATCCCGGACGCCCGGGGCGTCTCCCGCGGCGGCTGGGGAGTGAGGAAGAGAGTTGTCTCTCCCTCGCGCGTTCGGCCTCTTGGCCTCTTCCTTCGCTAGCTTGACTGCTTCGCAGAAGGAGGCGACTGCGTACCACATGCGTAGGTTTAATTTTTTTAATTTTAGTTTCATGTATGAGGAAGCCCCTTTTAATTATTTATTTTTGTATAAAAACGTGTAAACCAGTTCACAGAACACATCTAAATTATTGCTTCTATTGATCTGATTTTTGGTGTGTAGCTTGAAAATGATACAATAGTAAATGTGGTTTTATTTAATATCTCACGCTTGTATCAACGTTATATGTACAATTGTACATAATTATGTATGAGTGCATTATGTTTTTCTTTATTTCACTTTCTTTCATTATGTTTATTTCTGTTATATGTTTTATTTCTGTTTCTTTTTTATGTATGTGTTTTATGTAAATTATATTCTGTCTTTTGTTGTACCGAAGAAATGTTTTATTTGTTTTTCTATCTCTATAATTAAGTTGCAGGTCACTTATTATATAAATCGTGAAACAGTATGAATCGCTTTATAATTTTACATACAAAATTATCTATTTGGAAAATAAATTGCTGTTAAAATGTAACAAGTAAATAATATTTTGAAAGCAGTCTTGCTAAAGTTTGTCATGTTACCCAGATACTGGGCTGTGGAAGGTCAGATTGCCAGTCCCTGCATGTAAAATACTTGTACTCAGCTGAATCCAATTAGACTGGACTCTCCCAAAGTAATTTATTTTAAAAGCAAAAATGAATCATACTGAATGTGCATTATACAATTACGAAGGGTAGGGCTTTACTGTGGGACGCCACTTGTGTCGATACTCTTGCACCATCCCATCTTCCTAGCTCGTCATGCTGTGCTGGCGCTGCCGCTGCGGCTGCTGAGAACTTCAAGCGGCAGAAATATAATAACCTTGTTGGTCAATAACATTTTCGAGCCGTTTGGGGTAAAACCTTTGCCGGTTGGGGTCGTGGGGTCCGAGTGCTCCCAAATTATTTAAAGTTCTATCCAAACGCCTAGTTGACACTTCGCGTGACCCAAGGGCTGGCTTTTACCTTGGACAGAGGTTAAGCATTGCCATACAACGTGGCAATGCCGACAGTCTTTTGGGCACATTACCAGTGGACAGCGATGCGCACGAATTTCTGAATGCCATATTTTAGTTTATGTTTTGATTTATAACATAGTAAGTGCAGTAAATTTAGCAATATTTTGTAACGATAAAGTTTTTTTTAAGTAAGTAACCAGTTTTTTTTTTCTCGGCACAATACAATTGTTTTACACATTTTGTACATCAATATTATATAAACATACTGTGGGAGACTGGTGCCTAAGCTATGCTCATGGCCTGTGTATTTCAGGACACCAGGCCTCCTTAGATATTTATAATTTGTTCACATAATTTACAGTAGATTGTGGTCGAAAATTATATTACATAGAAAAAGAATACAAGAAAATGATAAATAGAGTGTAGAAGATGCAAATAAATCGATAAAATTCCTAAGATAAGAGCTTACTATGGGTACTCATTTAAATGTGTTTTCTCCTATAGGATCAATCTAAAACCGCAAAATAAATCAACTCCCCATAAAGTCCTTTCACCCTCTTTAAATGGCTCCATTAGTAAAACTTTTTCACAGTGAACACTGATCCCATTCAGAAACTTTTTTATTTCAGTTACATAGCTGCTATAACTAAGTGACGATCTCGTGGTTAAATAATCACAGCAGCACGCTCTATCTTCAATGTTAGTTAACAAAAGTATTATTTGTATGGCGTCCGTAGTCTACAATAAACTACCAGACGTTTTACGTTCGACTACGTTCCATCATCGGACTACGAGACAAACGGCGAACCGCCATCGTTACATGGTGGACATCCCACCCCTACGCACAAAACGTTTTGGGAATACCTTCATTGTTCGTACGGCTAAGGAGTGGAATTCCCTTACGGAGTCTGTGTTTCACGACAGCTACAACCTAGGAGTCTTTAAGTCAAGAGTGAATAGGTTACTTTTAGGTAAGCGTGCTTCATCTTCGATCACATTCTGCCGCCATAAGGTAAAAGGACGCATCTACATGAAGTACGAAACGGAGAAAAAAAATAAAACGTGTTTTAAAAATTAAAAAATTCGCTGTGCGAAAGGAAATAAACCTTATTACAATTTTATTATGCAAAAGTGTGTATTATTGTTTGATCTTTCAGAAATTATATGAGAATTTTAATTAATTTAATTTTATGTATTAATTAAATAACTTTTTCCTTTTCTTTTTAGCAAAAAAAATATAAGAAAGTAAGTTTTACTGCAATGAAAAGACGCTTCTGGCTAGAAACGTCCTTTCAACGTAGTATTTTTTTTAAACGCCTTTCCTACTTAGTGATGATGTGTTACCAGGTTCTAGTTAACTAAATAAAAAAGACGCTAATAGCCATTTGCTGCTTTTCAACTTAGTAATACTAATACTCATTTAACTTAAAAACTACCTGCCCCTTGTGGGATCCCTAACAAAACATCTTATGTTATAAACTGAAGTACATTTTAACACGATAATTATCTTGTGTTAAATGAAACACAAAGTATGAGAAACTGACTTATCTATACTATATATATATAATATTATAAAGCGGAAAAGTTTGTTAGTTTGTTTGTTTGTTTGTTTGTTTGTTTGCTTGAACGCGCTAATCTTCGAAAGTACTGGGTGGATTTGGATGAAATTTGGTATGGAAGTAGCTTGAAGCTTGAGGAAGGTTATAGGCTACTTTTTACCCGACTGCAAAAAAGGAGAGTTATGTTTTTACCGTGATAGAATCCACGGGAGCGAAGCCCCGCGAGAGTACTAGTATTCTTTATAAAAAATAACAATTACACACCTTTCCCAACATTAAGTTTTAAACTCTTAAAAAATTAATGTTTAAGTATAAATAAAACTACCTAAAATTGTACTAATTATAGTAAACATTAATAACATTAATAATAATTATCACAGCTTTGTAAGGAATCTCTTAAAATGAATAAATTTTCGACATAAACTTGAGTGAGATGAAACTAACACTACGACTTATAATATTTCATGAATTTTTTTCATGAAACAAGTTTGAACGTTAACACAGTAATCAGAGCTTTGTATGTATATTTGTATTATAAAGAGGAAAGAAAAGCAAAAGGAAAAATTTGATTGTTTGCATTGAATTGGCTCCGAAACTACTGGACCAATTTCAAAAATTCTTTTTCCATTACAATTTTTCATTATCCCTGATGAACATATGCGATAGAATATTTTCAAAAATGTTAGGGATCCGTATGATATTATATATTATAAAGAGGTACAATTTGTTTGTGTGAAGAGGAAGACATTTAAATCAAAACTAAGATGGTGCCAGAATAACCAAAATAAAATGAAAATGGACATCTTAGCCGAGCATCACAAATCTAAAGATTTAATACAGATAAATTGAATCCAGGACCGGGCATCCCTGTGAGTGTAGCCGGGCAACATGAATCTGCTCCCGTAGCTAACTTGTTTGTAAAACATTTTAAAATTGATTCTACTTATAATCCAACATCGCAGATATTGGATACTGAGGATTTTGTGATGGAATTAAATTTGAGATTCTCAGCGAAAAGTGTCGCTACTGTAATAAAAAGCATGGTAAGGGGCAAATCTCCAGGATATGACTACCTCTGCCAAGAGTGCTGGCGATGTTTTACTTACTCTCTTTAAATCACTCTCATCTGCCCACCAACTTAATGAAAACGATAGTTGTACCCGTTGTGAAAGATAAGACCGGGGAAGCATCAGATCAGTCTTGGCCAAGGTACTAGATAATTTTCTTGATAGATATATGGCGACTCGTATCGAATTGCATGATGCACAGTTTGGGTAAAAACCTGGTCTATCTACAGAAACTGCCATACTGTCGCTTAAGCAGACTGTCCAGTACTACACGTCTAGAAAAACGCCTGTTAACGCGTGTTTTCTAGACCTTTCCAAGGCGTTTGATCTAGTGTCGTATGATTTGCTGTGGCAGAAGCTTATGAATGATACGTCCGTGGATAAGGAAGTCATATCAATACTTCGGTTCTGGTAAAACAATCAATGGTAATCAAAAAATGGTAAAAATTGTGTCAGATGGGCAGGATCGTTGTCGGATGAATACAGGCTGAATTGCTTAGTGAGCCAAGGTGGCTTGTCGTGAACCGATTGATCGTTGAGCTCTGTAGCACTTATCAGGGTTGTCACGTGGATGGAACCAGCGTTAAAAATATTAGTTATGCTGATGATATGGTGCTGCTGAGCCTTTCGATCAATGCGATGAGAAGTGTGCTTTCGATGTGTGAAAGGCACGCGGAGATCCATGGGCTTCGATACAACGCGAAAAAGAGTGAGTGAGCTACTAGTCTTGTAAGGCAGGCACAAGTTCTATCCGATTGTGCCTCAGTTAAAACTTTGTGGTATTGCATCAAAGCAAGTCACTGCATTCATGTATCCGGGCCACTGGGTTTCTGAAGACCTAAAAGTCGGTCTGGACATTGAGTGTGAGCGTAGGGCGTTGTCTGTTCGTTAGGACTACGCTGTTTACAGTGTATTGCCATTCTTTCTACATATGCAGTCTGTGAGTTATCTACACTCAGGAGGCATACAATTTCCTGCGGGTACAGTATAATAATACGTTCAAGGTGTTGGTGGGGTTGCCGCGCTACTGCAGTGCTTCGGGCATGTTCGCCAACGCGGGAATAGACGATTTTTATGCTATCATGCGTCAACGATGCACTTCCATCATGCGCAGGGTACATGGCAGCCCCAACAGCATTCTAAATTCGGTAGCAGACAGATAAGACAGCCCTTTTTTGGGACATTGGGTACACCTACATGCCGATGTATTTTATTTTATGTTTCGGGTAGCTTCTAAGATTTGTTTGTATAATAACCCAAATGGATCTAACGTCTGAAATAAAAGATTATTTATTTATTAAAGCACGAAGGGCCGCCCGCGTTTCTCTGACTGCCTGGACGCAACTGAAGGGCGGTATTCCAACCGCGAGCCCCACTTCACCCCATATAACTAGCAATACTAAGTAGAAAGGGCACAATTGCCACTTGCGCCTGCTTATTTTTCGTAATACTACGTTAAAAAGTCACATCTACGCAGAACAGTCTTTTCTTCTTATGACTATGCAGAAGTGTCTTTTATTTGTATGAAGAATTAAATATTTTGTAAAAAAATAAGACGTTTCTACTGAAATGCGTCTTTTCAACTTAGTGTACGTCAGAAATGTCTTTTCTATTTAGTAATATTTAATTAATATGGTAGATACGTCTTATTTAACAGTGAGATTTATAGGGTTCTGCTTAATTTATGCGAAATATAAAATACTGGCAGATGCCATTTTTTTTCTGATTAAGAATATATAGATAACTCAATTTCGAAAAAAATGTTAGATGCGTCTTTTTTCCTTATGGCGGCAGACATCATCACTTACCATCAGGTGAGATAGTGGTCAAACGCGAACCTATTTTCAATAAAAAAAGACAAAATAAAAAAAAAGCCATTTCTTAAATTTAAAACTAGTTTACATTACTTTCGTATTGGTAAATGTTACTATAGTGTCAAAGAATTTTTAGATGATAAGCTTTTGACAATCTAATCCTAACTAGGTACTTAATTCAATTGAATGTAACCAAGTTTTTATGTACTGATATCATGTAATTTATCAGTTATAATATGACTGTTATTCTGACATAATATAATTGCATGGCATTACTTAATATATTGTACTGATAAAATTAGATGTAACTAGCACTAATAAAAATATGACTGTACCAACATTTGCACACCTCTTGAGGTTATAATATAGTGATACACTAATATAAAATAGTATGTAACATCTTGTCAACCTGTGTTATACAAATAAATGTTTTGATTTGATTTGATACCGAACTTGGCAATCGTTGCATAACCTGTGAATAGCGGTGAATGTGCGACTATCTCAACATATCGACAATCCTTAGTGGCTTTACCCAAAATCCGAATACATGACATGTGTCATACACCGAGCCGCACCAGCTCGCATGTTGGGTCACGGCCCATTCCCTCACATTGACATTTTGCTAAACGATATTATTTAATTTTAGGACCCCATTTGTATAACAAGATTAACAGAGTGTATAGTTTAAGTTATAATATGTGTAATTTAATAGTATCGGAATATTTGTCAAAATTCAATTATACAGATACGGAAAAACTACTAGAAATCCTGAAATAATTTAGTATTAGTTCCTCTCTTATAGTTTTTCTTTTTAAATTGGCTATTATTTAATTTATTGTTTTCTATTCATATTGAGGTGGTGAAGACAGTGAATAAAGATTTAGCGCGTATTTCCGATTGGAGTTTGGATCATAGTTTGAAGGTTAATCCTGCGAAGACTAAAGTCATTATTGTTGGCAGCCCTAGGCTACGTTCCAAAATTGACTGGACGACCCTTCCCCAAATCATTTTTGATGGAGCTGTTATACCCTACTGTGACTCAGTAAAAGACCTTGGTATTTATATTGATAAAGATTTGTCTTGGGGTCCCCAGTTGCGAGAAGTGAGCCGCAAACTGTTCGCCTCTGCGGGGTCTTTGCGCAGATTGCGCAATTTCCTACCGACTGCTACTAAATCTGCGCTTGCCCAATCTCTTCGTCTCCCTATCCTTGACTATGCTGATGCAAGTTATCCAGATCTAACTGAAGTGCAGCTAGATAAGCTTGAGTGACTCCAAAATTTTTGTATCTGATTCATATTTGGATTGCGCAAATATGATCATGTTTCTGAGTTTCGCACTAAACTCAAGTGGCTGCCTATTCGCCTTCGCCGGAATGCACATATTTTATCATTACTCTACAGTATTCTTTTCAATCCAACGACTCCCTTTTACCTCAAAGAACGTTTTAAGTTCCTTCATGACACACATGTTAGAGATTTGAGATCATCAGAGAATTTGAGACTTTTGATGCCTACGCATTCCACAAAATTTTACGACCAGTCGTTTACGGTGCAGGCCATTCGGTTGTGGAATGGATTGCCGGTGTCAGTAAGACAAGCTCAGTCACTTGCTGTTTTTAAAAGCTCGGTTGCCAATCATTTTATTTCAAACTTATGATTATTCCTTTGCTTTCTCCACACGATGTTAAAGAACACATTATTATTTATTTATTTTATGTACTTATGTATTTGTATATATATATATATATATTTGTTGTATTTTTATTAGTTTTTCCGTTATTAATGAATATTTGTACAGTAGTACAATAATGGGCGTTTTTCCAAAAAGATGTACATTTGCGAATTCGAGGTGTCCAACACTTTAGCTATTTTTAATAATTTTTGTATGGACCGCACTTAAATAAACTGCATATTTATTTAATAGTATCATATTTAAATTTTAAAATCGACTATAATATGCAACCCAAGTATCACGGATATTAAAATATCATAGTATTAACAACAAAAAATGTGTAAAATATTCATGTCCCAACTGTATGTCTGGCACTTTCAAGTCTCAGGTAATATTATACAAATTAAATGGCGTCACTATTTTAGGGTCTGTAGACGTAATTTGAACTCATAAATATAATTTAGAGCCCTTTATTTCGAATATGGGCTTAAAATAGCTCATAATACAATTTTATTGTTGTCCCAAGAATATGACCGAACCGGAATTCCGGCAATAGTCACGGTGAATTTTTCATACTCCACCCCAATATTACCCTTAAATACGGTTGTTTTTCATTTCCTGAAACATTTATCTTGTCTGTAATTTAACCGCTTGTTTGAAGCAAACCTCAGTGTCAACTAAACCTGTGACGAAAGTAGGCGCGTTACGGTGGTCCAGAATTGGAGTTCCAGATAGTAACAAGATTTTTTGAGGTATGTAGCAGTTTATTAAGATATTTGCCGTGACAAAATCACATTTTGGTTTATAAATTTTTGTAAAACAAGCCGAAACTAGTTATAAAATGGACACAACAGGTTGAATTATTTTTTAAAGTTTTGATGTCATGAATTCGTCACATCCGGTTCGTAACGTATTGTATAGCCGGAATTATTTTGTGACGAACTGGAACTATTAGGCTGATGCTACATTTGTATGATTGGTATTAAAATAAATAGTCCTTCTAACATTAGAAATGTGAAAGATTGTATGTTTGGATGTTTGTTACCGCTAATCTTTGGAACGGTTGAACAATTTAAAATATACATACATCGTGACCTAGAATCAAAATATTATGGTAAACTTGGTTGAAATTTTATGTAATTAGGTACACGCTTTTGTAGAATACAATAATATAATTAACAGTGAAAAAAAAAAACAGTTGAAACATTGCGAAGATATTTGTAGGTAGTTGGTTATTTATAAAGGAAAAGCAGCACATGATTACTGCACGACCCCTTGCATAGAAATTTAATTATTAAAAAAAAAAACCCTTTTTTTTAATAACTGACGAAATGTTTACGCTAGTGTGTCTAGAATCATTATATTGAATTCATGGTTACATTTTTTTTTAAGTTGTTCCTCTCAAAGTTGCTGTTTGTTTCATTTCAGTGAACATGTTCCTCACGGCAGTAGAAAGAGCTAAGCGATACCGGGAGAAATTAAACAAAAACCCTGAAAAATTTGAAGAGCAGCGGAAGAAGCAGTTAAAAAGACTTAAAAAGGATAAAATAAAATAATTACTTAACAGAAGAAGATATAGAATGTAGAAGAAAATAATGGAGTGAAGAAAAGAAAAAACAGAAACTGAAAAAGAACAAAAAAGAAAATGAAGATCAAAGAGCTACCCCAAGTTCGTCGAAGTCTCAGTCTCAAAACCTGTGCTCAAAACAGCGCAGCTCCAGTCTAAAAAATTCGTTACAAAAAATATGTAGGAGTTATCGCGAAGCTTTAGAAAATAATCAAAGAAAAAGCTAAAAGTACTTTTACCAATAAAAGCAGAAAAATACAGATCAACGTCACTAAAAACTATAATCAATAGAAACTTTACATGCCATATGTGTAAACTGCATAAACTAATCATGTGATTACCGACATGACGCGGTGTATTGCTTGTAAAAACTGGGTATGCAGATCATGTTGCAATCAACCAGCTATTGACTATATTTGCGACCGATGTTTCGAAGACTTAAGCGATACGTAACTTAATACATTCCAAATAGCAATGAACAAAACCTAATTTGAATAATGAATAATGTTTCTTTATTTACTTCTTATAATAATAAATATAACTGAATCATTTTCTTAACAATAGAATGATTTTCTTTGCATCAATTTAATTTTGATTGGTTAGTTGTGAGAGCAATTGCTATTTGGAATGTATTTGGTGTTTGTAATAAGTATTATTTAAAAATAAGTAAAACAAAATATTAATAAAATGTAAAAGTTGAGTTCAAAATATGTACCTAACTGATATACTGATACTGACATAATTATATACAAGATAAAGTTAAAACTGGTTTTGGTAATAACCTGTTTTTACTTTATATTATTAATAAAAAAAAAACAATAAAGTTAAAATGTTTGACCAAAAATATTACTGTGTAAACTTAGCTTATTTTTTTCCAATTAGTCACTTAGAATTCCAGATAGTCACTGTCCCATATTTTTACTGAGACAAAAACTAATCCTATTTAAGAATTAATTCGTTATTTAATAATATTTATGTTATTGTAGTTAACCCTCAGTTTGCTATTTATATTATTTGTAATCTCGTCCAACTTCATTTAAAGTAGAAGGTAGAAATTTAAAGTTTTAGTGGTCAAAAGTTCCTACTGTGATGATCTCGAAAGAAAATTTATTGCTAAGCGATGATTATAGTCGGGCACGCCGCAATTGCGGCGGTAAGACCCCTCTTTGAGGAGTGGCTAGATCGGCGTCACGGCGTCCTGACCTACCGCATGACGCAGGTCCTCACCGGACACGGAAGTTTCGGGAGGTACCTGTGTCTGATGGGTAAGGAAGAGACGCCTGGGTGTCACCACTGCGAGGGTCGCCCTGAGGACACAGTCGAGCACACGGTGCAGGACTGCCCAGCTTGGGCAGAGCACCGACGTGTCCTCACGGCGACAATAGGCGGAGACCTCTCGCGCCCGGCCTTGGTCGAGGCCATGCTGCGGGGCGAGAGGGAGTGGGAAGCGGTCGCCTCCTTCTGCGAAGCAGTCATGCTTCCGAAGGAGGAGGCGGGCCGCGTGAGGGAGAGGATGGCGTCCTCCCTCCAGCCCAGCCGCAGTGGTAGACGCCCACGGCGTCGGACGTCGGCCGACGATCTCCGGCCACCGTAGGCGCGGGCATGCGGACAGCGAGTAAAGGGCAACTCGCTGTCCGACCATGGACCATGCCCGGGTCGACGGCGCGTCGTGTTTCACGCGCGCCTCAAAGAGCGTCAGCAACATGACGAGGCCGAGCCTGGTGAGGGCCGAAGCCCGCCGGGGTCGCGGGACTCATCCCGTTACCGTGGCCCCGGTATGTAAAGGGTTATTGAAGGAACACCGTGGATTTTAGTCAGTAAAAGTCTGACAGTCCCTCCCACCCTGCCCGGAGTGGGAGGACTTATTTGATAATTCAACCACGTTAAAAAAAAAAAGCGATGATTATAGTGTTCTATTTATGTTTAGATGTTTTTTATTCAAAGGTATGAAGGTAATTTAATATAATATATTAAATTACCTTCATACCTTTGAATAAAAAAGCGGTTATGTTAGTTTGTTTTTAATATATTATATTAAAAACAAACTAACATAACCGCTCATATTTTTCACTTTAATTACATTTTTCCTTTGTGACGAACCGGAGTATATTCCTGTGAAGTCTTTCATAAAAACTAAGATTATCGCGTTGTTTTTCATAATACTAATGTACTTTATTATTTTTTACATATTTAGGAATATATGTTATCAAATGAGATAAAAATGTACTGTAAAATTTCTATAACACAAAAATCAGTTCCGGTTCGTCACATGTACATTTGTTTTGAAAAATGCCCTAATATAGCCCTCCCCATTTTAATTAAAGCTCATAAAGTCCTTCCAAAGGTTGTCTGGAAGATATCGCTCTCAGCGATAAGACCGCCATTGTAACCAATTTTTTACAATATTGTTATTTAAGTGTGATTCAACTATTGGTGTACAATAAAGTATATTCTATCTATCTATCGATGTAAAGTGATGGCCTGAAACACAGGTTTTTATAAATCTACATCAAGCAGGTCGCTACATTACAGTAAGCAGTATTTGACCGCTATTGAACTTGAGATATATCACCATTTTACCAATGTATTTCAAGCACTTAGATTTACCCTTTATGAACATATATTTATTTTCTAGACTATATGTCCTGTTCAGTAAACATGTTATTTGAATAAAAAAAGTATATTTATTTATTTCATTATACATATTATACTTAATATTGTTCATTCCATGATCAGCCACTTCGGCATACAATAGTACATTGTTCATCGAGGGGAGAAAGTTACCGATTACCAACGAGGGTGTAGTTTGAGTTTAATACACACAAGTTGGGAATCGCACTTTCTTCCGAGTGATACATAGTGCTTTATACTATAGCTACCAGGAAAATAATGATAGCTTTTTGTACATTAATATTTGAAACCAAGTTAAAAGATAGGACCTATGGCCATAGATAGTAGACGTACCTCATTTATTTGTCGCGCCAAATTTTATTTATTATTTATTATATACTTTATTGTACACCTTACAATACACTTAAGGATAAAAATCATAAAACTAGTGTGCAATGGGCGGTCTTATCGCACAGGGCAATCTCTTACAGACAACTTTTGGATGGACAGAAATTATAGGAGATAGATTTAGGGCTGTCAGTGTACAACATCATACATAATACTAACCAAACATCATAATATAAAATACATACCACAAAATATAATATATAAATACATATTAATACATATCAAATTCATAATAGAGAAAGAAGGGTAAACAATTATAGTGAGAGGTAATGCTCCTTCACCATTCTTTTGAACGTAGATAATGTTTGAGCACGCCTCACATCTATGGGTAATGCATTCCACAAGCGGGCCGCTTGTATAGTGAAAGATTTATCGAAGAAAGAAGTGGAATGCATACGGATACTTAACTCTAAATTTTCCGATGATCTCAAGGACCTTGCATGTGTGTCACAGAGAAACCGAAAACGATCTTTAAGATAAAAAGGAGTGAAAGGATTAAATAGCACATTATAAAGCAGAGAAAGTAAAGTAAGTAGTTATTCTTATTATGTTCGAATGCTGAAAGTTGATGTGAAATCCTGAATTTGTTCAGCAGCATGTTGGAGTAATTTTAAATCAATGTTGAGCAATACTATGTGGCCAGTATCATTTTCTCTTGGTGATAAAAACTTTTTGTCTTTTGGCATTATAAGTACTTTTAAGTTAGCTACTGAATTGGTCTAAATTAAAAAAAAAACAGTGCGTTAGTAATGGATTTTCATACACTTTTCCCTCCCTCGCCAGTGTCTCCAGCACGTTAGTATTGAATTCTCATACACTTTTGCGACCCGCACATTTGTACTACAGTAATGACGTTCCTTCTGTCAAACTTTTTAAAAAGTAATAAGGCACTTTCCGAACAGGTATAGTAAAAATTAATGAGTGATATAATATAATGAGAGTATAATTATAATATTCTAGTGCATTCATATTAATTAAATTGAAAATGTCGTAATAAACTGACTATAATTATGATGATACGGTTGGTCAGAAGAAGAAAGTCTGACACCAGTTTTGACAAGGGGTTTCGTGTTACCCAACGGGGTTATAGAGGTCAAACAGGCATTCGCTCCATATAAAGAAAAAGTAGTTAGTAACCGGTTATACTGGAAGCCGACTGACTGACAGTTGGGAAAATGACAAAGCATATGACCTGCTAACTACCTACCCAGAAAAATTGTTCAACCTCCGATTTCAGCATACAACCGTCATAAAACCTACGGATTTAAATTCCATAAACTAAGTAGGTAAATACTTGGGT
The DNA here is from genome assembly GCA_943138885.2 of Tholera decimalis. Lineage (NCBI taxonomy): Eukaryota > Metazoa > Arthropoda > Insecta > Lepidoptera > Noctuidae > Tholera > Tholera decimalis. The sequence continues at coordinate 43,148,307 of OW964559.2, forward strand.
ATATTGTTAAGTGAATATATATCTTTGTCCGTCGCCCACGCTAGGTATATTGGAGTATACCCTGCGAAATTGTCACGTCTGTCGTGTGGAAGAAATATAGTGTAATTAGCGACCTCTCCTTTCGGTCGAGCTGGTTTTGTTATGGAAATTATATTGGGTCCCGGAGTACAAATAAGATCGTCCTTCCACCGGCTTTTGTGTACCCTGCCACTTATGAAGTTATGACCCGTCACCCTTAAAATCATAATTAAAAAATATAATACAATATGACTTATTGGCTACTTGGATGCCAATCAAATTCATAATTGTCTTGCTATCCAAAATAGTAATCAAATTAGATAATTATATGTATATATCCTAATTCGATGGCACATTATGTTTCACACGCGCCCCAAAAAGCAGTCAAACCGACGACGCGACGGGACCCAATAAGGCTCGCTTAACGGGGTTTGGGAAATGTTCACGAGACACAATGGAATCAGGACGCAGTGGCAACTGACAGTAAAGGGTGGAGTCAGTTCGAGTGTGACACTCCTATCCACTCAGTGATTTGCCGCCACAAAAAAAAAATAGGAATATATGTGTTTCTATATTATCATTTGCCAACACCGATAAAAACTGCGACACACTTGGAGAAATATCTTAGGCTCAATCTCATTGCACTTGTTCTAACGTCGCGCGTTCATGATCATGATTTAAACCTTCCTCAAGCTTCAAGCTACTTCCATACCAAATGTCTTCCAAATCCATTCAGTACTTTCGAAGATGAACGCATTTAAACAAACAAACTTTTCCACTTTATAATATTAGTATTGTTACGATCTGGGGTTCGGGATAGAAATAATTTACATCAATTAAACCAAAATTAACACTTTAATTAAATAAACACAAAAATAAAAATTAAGACAATTATTCACACTACGATACTTTTCACTAAACACTTAAATCGCACTGAAATTCACTTGTAGATCTCAGATTATATCGCCTCGTATCTTGTAATAAGATCTGCGTTCCTCTGCGATCTATTTATACCCCGGTCTATGAGTTCTAGAATATTCTTGCAAAATCGACTCACTGACTATACTGTCAAAAATATTCCAGAAGCTACTCGAGATACTCAGTACTGCTACTCGCCGCTAGATGGCGTTAGTGTCTCGAACGTATTAGAAGTCAGTCGAACTTTCTCGATATACTCAGTACTGCTACTCGCCGCCAGGTGAAGTTAGTGTCTCAATCATTCTAGATTTCGGTTGAAGTTTCTCGACGTACTTAGCTAAGCGACTGGCGTAACAGTATAGATGACATAATTGGGCTCTACTGTTCATCCATACCCCGGCGGCGTCTTTCGTGAGAAGGGACCTCACCGGTCGCTAAATAGATAGCGGTCTTATTATTTTACATCATACAGGGTCGGCTTAGTTTCGCAAGGATCGGGGCCTTCCGGGACATTATAGGCCTGAAATATGTAGCTTAAAGTTAGGGTCCTGTAATTTTAGGTGATTTTAAAATGGTGGAAGGATAAAAGGTCGTGCTTGCGCAGGGGATGGGATGGTTAGCGCGAGGGTTGTGAGTAATTGGTTGAAAACGGCAAAGCTCATTGATAACCAGAGACTGGTCGAGACGAAACTTGAATATCGGCAACGTTTTGCAAGCCTTTCGGTTTTCTACCGGTTACATTTCAGGGAGTGTGAGATCGAATTTCACAATCTAGTTCCACTTAGCCCGTTCTGTCATAGGTCCATAAGACAAACGGTGATGCGCCATCGTTACATGGTGGACATCCCATCCATACGCGCAAAACATTTTGGGAATACTTTCGTTGTGCGTACGGCTAAGGAGTAGAATTTCCTGCCGGAGTCTGTGTTTTCTGATAGCTACAATCTAGGGGTCTTTAAATCAAGAGTGAATAGGTTACTTCTAGGTAGGAAAGTGTGTTTCAGCTTTGACCACATCATCGCTTACCATCAGGTGAGATTGTTTTCAAACACGAGCCTATTATTAATAAAAAAAATGAAACCTGTGGGACTTTGGATACTACACGTAATAATATAAAATAAGATAAAACAACTATGATCTTTGAGCAAAGAAACATTCGGATTTGAGTGTAAATATTACGTAGCTCAACTTAGCCAAACAAACATGTTCCAAGAATGCAAGAATCGAACTCGCAACACGCAATACAACTGCGTAAATCATGTCGTCAAATTGAACTTGTGTCACAACGTACGGCAGCCAATTACAGCGCCACTGCACTAACCGTACCTTTTCATTGTGACTCATGTTTAATTCTCTAATAAACTTACACTCTATAACACTGCATTATCCGTCTTCAATGAAATTATACGACTACGAATAGATAATACAGATAATTGATCAATTAAATTGATTGAAGACTTTGATTAGTGACGCAATCAATGGGTAGTTGCAGCTCATAGTTCTCTGATAAGGGGTGATAATGAAGGGTCGTTTGGTTTGGCACGTTTTTTTAAGTAAGTATGTTAAACGAATGTCTTAATTGATGAAGAGCCTACTTCTAAAAACCTATTTTTAAAATAGCTTTCTCACCTTCTACAATCCTATCCAAAGGGATGGTATAGGAACAAAAAATATTGTTGATTATTTTTTTACCACGGATCATTTTGTGAAGGGAGGGATAGATCCTGTCAGGGTTGCGGGAATGTTCTAAATAAATACCGTGGCCCCGGAGAGTAAGGGTGACTGAAGAAACAGGGTGGGTTTTTAGTTAGTAGTAATCTGACACTCTTTTCCGTTCTACATAGACAGAAATAAAATAAAATATTTATTTTGTAATCCTTAATTAATATTATAAATGCGATAGTAACTCTGTCTGTCTGCTTGTTACGCAATCACGCCTAAACTACAGAACCGATTTTAATGAAATTTGGTACGGACATAGTCTAGAGCCCAAGAAAGGACATAGGCTGCTTTTTAATGCGAAAAAAGGGCTGTAAGGGGTTGGAATAGGGGATGAAAGTTTGTATGAAAATTACGTCATTTTTAAAGATAGAAGCTTGAAACTTATTTTTTAGACTTTTGATTAGATATTAATAAATACGACATTCAAATCATGTATGAATTTTATTTTCAAAATATCTAGCCGAAAAAATTAAAAATTCTGTCGAAAGTCACTAATTCCGCGCGGACGAAGTGGCGGGCACAGCTAGTTGATTATAAATAACACTAACTGCCTCAGTGGCCGAGTGGTTTAGACGTTTGCCTTGTGACCCGGTGGTCGTGGGTTCGATTCCCGCAAAAAGCTTACTTTGTAAAGTTGTTTCCAGTTTGGCTAAGACATTGCAGGCCTGAATCACCTGATTGGCTGATAAAAAGATGGTTCCGTGCTTCGGAAGGCACGTATAAGCCAGTGGTCCCGGTCGCCAAATGGCGGTCGTCAAAATAGACTACTTTAGAGGCCCTTGAGGCGGTCTAGAAACTCTGACACTAGGGTGTATGGGGTCGTTAGACCTTACTACCCACACGATAAGAAGAAGAATAACACTTTTACACGTCATGTTTTTTGCGTGTTAAGTTTAGCTTAGATATATGATGCCTGTGTTTCCTAAGAGTAGTCAGTACTCTGAGAAGAAACACCGAAACAAACTCAGAGGTCAACGTCCAAACAATTTGTACAACTGAGAGGATTTATTTGATTTTTTGTATTCAATACTCTGCAGTATTTCTTTTGTTACATAATAATTATTTACTCGCCAAACTTTTCAGTTTTTTGGCGAAAATCGCTCGTTAATTGAAATTTAACATATAGGTACCTACATAATTATATTTTCCAACTCGCACTATAGTTGCACACTCCAACTCACCTATTCCATGGATATTAGCGGGGCTATTAACGCTCTGGACTCAAACTCGGATCTGGATTTGTTTGCCGAAGAATGGAAGATAATACTGTCGGAATTTTTGAATTTTTGTGAGAAGAATGCATGAATGTCTTATATAAATTATATTAAATTAATAATATAATGGGTTTGGCAGTTCTACCTAAATGAATAAACTTACTAACTACTAGCTAATGCTAGTAGTTAGTAAGTAAAGCACGCTAATGCGTGCTTTGTCTTCGATATCATCGCTTACAATCAGGTGAGATGGTGGTCAGATGAAAAAAATCTACAGTTAATAAAAACTACTTACTATTTAATACATTTTTTTCTATTCTATTATATCTATTTTATTTTATTACACCCACGAAATCTAAGCGATAATGATGATTTTTCCCCTGAAAAATAATATAATAAAAAATGTGAAGGATAGATGTCCACATCGTTTTGTTTTTTTTTTAACCCCTCAAGTGTCAACGGTACAGTCAGTTTGATTTGCTTATTAAATGGTAAAATAGTGAGATCACTCATAACGAAGCCAGGTAGGTATAATATATACCATGATAATGGCTATAAATTGCCGATTTCTCTTTTTTTCTCACTTGGGGCGTTTCGACAGGCGGGCAGACGTGCGAGGGGTTAATAAAGAAATTGTTTATTTTCAGAAATAGTGCAAAGTACAGTTACAATAAAAGTCTTAAGAATTAACTAAATTAAGGAAAATTAACATATTGGCCTGTACTAGGTTAAAAAGCTGTGCTTTAGGCGATGAAGTACATACAAACTATCTTAATTGGTAGGTATATAACTAAAACGAAATCTAGATAATAATAGTTAAAGATGTGTTCCTAGTGTTTAACATTCTATTTGCATATTGCGAACACATAATGATAATATATTCGTGTACGTATCCATCAAACCCTCTCATTGCCAAAACAGATAACAAAACCGTACAAATAACCCACCCTGGTAACAAAGCACCTTCATACATCATATTCCCTCAATCATCCCATCTCATAACACTTTTGTTTCACAAATTCACACATCACAGCTTTGCTCGTCAATACGTCCATCCTTGTCACTGCCGTCAATAGGCGGCCGGCCCCCGTTATCCCCTCACCCCCGTCATCCCCATTACCGGGTATAGCTGTCAGTTTGACGGAGGTAAGTGTCATCGTCCAATGACGTCACTGTAATAAGGCCTAACTCGATTTGTCGCGACTTATGTAGATGTTGGTATTGTTAGTCTGTTGTGTTACGCAAGAATAATATACAAGGTTATTGGCAAAACACTATAGTTGGTTCACTTTAAGAAAATAGTGACGTCATCTATGCAACTGCAGGGTAAAGGTGTTTTCACAATGGAGTAAAAATTCAAAATTAAATGTATATTTCAAAAGATTAAGTTAAATGAAAAAAGTTAAATAAATTGTCTTAAATTAGTAACATTTTTGTTGTGTGTTACTAGATTTATTTTTGAATTTATAATGAAAGAATTTTGTTCTGCGTTCTCTATGACTTCATTCATAATATTTTCTTCTTGTATTATGTGGTCGCAGCACTTCTTCCATCGATTAGCGTCTATTAAAGTTATTGCGTCACAAAATATTTTTTTACATCACTCATCTGTGAGTTGACTCAAATGTTGAGTTGTGGCCCAAACCAATTCAATAGGATTGAATTTAATTAGGTAAATTATTTAATGTAGGTAGGTAACGCATAAAAGACAACCGTTTCGCCAAAAGATCTCCAGTCAACTGGTCACTGTGAACTTAGCTTTCTAATTTGTTGCGATCTGATTGGTCGAGAGGCGCGGACAACGATGACGTTACTATTTTCTTTACGTGAACCAACTAAAACAACCTCGCAGGACTGTATTACTAACATCATAAACGACAACTTTTGTTCAATGACTTTTTAGTACACACATACATTTACCAAAAACAAACCTTCAAGATTCTCTCCGTTGCCTTTTTAACCGACTTCAAAAAAGGAGGAGGTTCCTTCTCAATTCGTGTTGAACTTTTTTTCTTTTTTTTTATGTATGTTACCTCATAACTCAAAGACGGCTGGACCGATTTAGAAAATTATTTTTTCGTTTGAAAGGGTATATTTTCTAGTTGGCCCCATTGTTATGAAATCAGGATCTGATGATGGGATCCTGGAGTAATCGAAGGAAATCTTCAAATATTACAGGCACACCTATAGTGTTTTGGATATTTCTTATAGTACCTTGCGCAGTTGCTCTCCAAAAGCTCCATTTGGGGAAGTGGAACTGACGATGAAGACCACAGATGGCCACCGAAACTACTCAATAATAAGTATTTCTTGGATTGCGATTCGATTACTTGTATAGTTATAAATTTTAAGCACTTTATGCTCGTCACAATGCATATGGTGGTGTAGACCTGATGGTGAAGTACTAGGAGAACTCCTAAAAAATTAACGACTCTGCATCGGGAAAAGCAATATTTTGTAAAAGGTGATAAGTAGTTGATATTTTGGCTTTTGTAACTAGATGAATTACAAACGGACCCACTAAAAAGCGTGAAAAAAAAACTTTATTGCTAAAAATAAAACCGACTTCCATATCAAAATACTACAAAGCAAAAAATAACTTTAATTTCGGAAGGCGGTGGGAAAAAAAAAGAAAATACAATACCAATAACACCGACATTAAAGTTATTTTTTGCTTTGTAGTGTTATGATAAGGAAGTTGGTTTTATTTTTTGCAAAAAGTTTTTTGTATTATCAGTTTACCTAGATTACTAGCGCTTTCTTTTGCTTCGCTGCGTAACATTTAGTGCGTTCTATTGAAATATTTTTAATATTGTATGATAATCTGATGAACTAAAATATATTATGATGAATTATTAAAAGTTATAGAACAAAAGTTGTTGTTTAAATGATGTTACTAACATAGCCCTTAGAGGTTGGTAGTGTTTTACCAGTAACCCTGTATAATTAAGATGCTCAGTTAAAAGTGTTAGTTATTCCGTATGTAATGATATAGTTAGGTACGGTTCTATTCACTAACTCTATAATTAACTAGCATTCAACTGTGAAACCCCATTTCACTCAATTGTGCCTACAGCTAGTAGGCACAATTGAGTGAAATGGGGGAATATTTACCACTCCCAGTACGAATGTGGTGTTGCTGACCAAACTATGTCCCATCTGAGAGTCCAAAATACCCAAATACCCGACTAACTACTGGGTATAATAGATAATATTTAAACTATCGATTAACCATAGATTCGATAAAAAAGAAAACTATTTTAAACACATTTTGGTACATTTTTGGTGTTTTTTCAAACATTACATGATAGCATTATTTAAATATAGGTACTATAATATTTAAATAAGCGTCATGCACAGCTTCATGGCTAGGTATCGGTTTTGTGATCGAGAAGTCGCAGGTTTCAACCCACTCTAGACACAAGCATATTTAGCTTATTTGGAAGGGTAAACAGAATTGCTAGTAATGTGAATTCTTCCCACATTGCTAGTAATATTTTTAAACAGAAAAAAATGTCTATTATCCTGAAACGATGTGCTACCTCAAAGAATTCTGTAAAGGATCCATCTTCGACCATGGCATCACTTACCATCAGGTGAGATGGTGGTTAAACGCGAGCCAATTCTCAATTTTAAAAAAATGTATTCAATCCATAGTTCTACCGCAATACCAATGGTGGGCGTCCTTGTGATTATCTTTAGACAAACTAGAGTCACCCATACTTTAAAAAAGTTCAAGACGAATTGAGAACCTCCTCCTTTTTTTTGAAGTCGGTTAATGACTTAAATGGCGCGAAATTCGTCTCAATGCCTACTTTTATACCACGCATGAACACAAATAAAAACTTCATAAAAGTAGGCAGCCCACAAAAAGGAGGTTTTCATTCTAAAGGAAAGACAAACGAGAACTTTTAAATTGTTCTTTAATCCTTTAAAAACAAATATCAGTCAGCAGTAGAACGGGGCCCGATAGGGCCATTGCCTTACGTGGTTGCGGTAATATTCTAACAAGATAACGCGGCCCCGAAACTCAAGGGTAACTGAAGGAGTAGGGTGGGTTTTTAATCAGTAGAATTCTGACACTCCCTTCCGCTCCACCCAAGGGGAGATTAGATTAGATTCATTTATTTGCCAGAAATATGTTATTTTACAGATATTATAACAGATACACAATAGTTCTACATATTTCGCCTACTAAATTCGACATGCAAATTTTGTAACAATATCAGTTTAATAAATGAAGTGAAGCAATTAAACAAAACAATAAAATTACAATGTCAAAAAGTCTAAATATAAATTATCTTAGTAAATTTCAAAATATAAATGTCAAATAAATAAGTATAAATTTTATAAATGTCTCCTATTTAAATTATAACCAGTGATCGGAGTAGGTAGATTGATTTTACGTACTTGCATCATGAATAGTCATAGAAATCATAACATGGATAAGCCTTTTTTCCGGGATTTCATTTTGGTACTTACGGGATTGAATCAAATATTGTGAATGTAAAGATTTTTAAACTACTATATTGAAATTTATAGAATGCGATAGATAAACGTTTAAAATTGTTTTATTCTTATTTATCAAATAATAAAGTGAATCTTAATTTTGTGCGTCCATTCGAAACTTACATATGACTAATTTAGTAGTTATTTCTTGCAAGTTTATTATCTGCTGCTTGTAATTATTATATATTATATTCTTGAATAAATAAATAAAAATAACTTTTTATACTCCTTAATATTTTTTCGCATTCAGTGCAATAACTTTTTATGAATATGAAAACAGGTAAAAATGAAATAAAAAGCAGTTTATATCAAAATCAACATATTTATTGATAAAAATATGTCTAATCATCATTTTCATTAAAAAGACAGCAAAAGGGTTAAACATTTCTTATTCATATTGTTATATTCTTCATCCTACATTACAATATTTGAAATTCCTAAAAAATCTTAATTATTACAAAATCCCGGAATCCCGGAGTCATATCCATATTAATATATACGTGCCAGTTCATTGACCCCAAATCAATCTACCTACTCCGATCACTGATTATAACCAAAGAAATTAAATTACAAAATGTCAATAGCTTAAAATCAAATGTCAAATTTGGAAATGATGAAACATTTGATGATTTCCCCAGCCAGAAAAAAATAAAAAACAGACCCTTAGGGTATATCAACAGGTATATTTACGTAGTAACCTCTTTTCACGACGGCCATTGACTCAACATTTAACACAAAACCTCAATCGAAATGGCACTTCCTTATTAATATACACAGTACTCGGAAATAATTAACTTTCTTTCCGTTTGCTGTATCAATATTGCGGTCTTTATTCTGCCCTTTGTGGCTCACGGTTAAATATTGAATTTATTGTAACTCGAATTGTACCAGTTGAAATTAATTCTGGAAATTTTGGTGTTTTCATCAAAAATGGTTTAAAGAAACCTAGAAAATGTATCTTTTAGCATGATTCTTATTTGATTAACCTTTTCCCAACTACAAGGTGTAACAGATTAAGCGCAATACCTCGGACACCCCAATTAGAATATTAAAAGTCTAAAACAACATTCATAACTAGATAAATTGAAACCAAACCTAGATATTTTTTATAAAAGAGTTAACCTTACTAAACGAAAAACATACATGCGTCATACAATATCCTTACGCAAACGCATACACTCATGCAATGTTAGTGGCCGATACGCACACGAGCGCATTTCCTTGAATTAAGCATTTTATTAATTTGTCATGATACTGTTTCCATTTTAAGTTAAACGAAAGATTTTTCCGTCAAAATTTTACACCTATTTTTACCCGACTGCAAAGGAAGGGTTATGTTTTTCGCGCGTATCTTGTATGTATGAATGTATGTTTGTAATATTCTTTATTACCTCATATCTCCAGAACCACTGAACGGATTCACATAATTGAGGTATCGTTAGATTTGTCTTAGCAGCCCAAGTGTTCCTAGATAGGTGATATTTGAAAAAATCAAACATGGCGGCTGTGCGAAGTCATTATAAATAGTGAAAAAATAAAATTTGGAATACCACAATATGGGTATCAAATTAAAGGCCTTATTACAAGGATTTCAAAAAGGTATATCATATTTATCATTAGTGTAATACTAGCGAAAATAATACAAAGAGAAAGTTTAAAAATATGGACTTGAGCTATTTCACTTTCTGAATCCGGTGGGGTGCCAATATGACACGACCAGGAAAATTAAAAAATTGTAAATTAATATTTTAACTGAAAAGCTGAAAAAAAAACGGTCCGCCTGCTTGTTACTTTTCAACCGACGACCAAAAGTGGAGGTTATCATTTCGATGCGTATATTTTTTTTTTTTAAATAAAAATGTGCTTGTTCTTTGCATTTCAGATGAGCAGTCGGGTTTTTTAGATTTTTTAAATAACTTTTTTTATGACGGAAATCGATTTAGAAGCCGATTCTGAACCAACTACTTTCAGGAATTGTGTTTATTCTGTTACACGTTGTTTGTTGGAGTCGGCTTCTAATCAACTTAACTGGCCTTCATAACCCAATAAATAGCTCGTTAACACCCCTTGGTCAGATCAGTGTCAGATTGTCTGACTTCTGACTGTCAAAGATGGCCAAATGACAACCGAGACTAACGACTTAATCTGTTTGACGAGTACGGGGGTATCACACTGTCAACTTCCAAACACCGCGCTACTACTTAACTGAGAAATAGGGTATTTGCCTATTTTTCAAAAATAGTGTAGATTTAATTATTAATCAATTTTAAGCTACAAAAAATGTTTTTCGTGAAAAATAACCGGGTAACATTGGTAAAACTTTAAAATAAAATTCAAATTAAATATTTTCCAGCCCAAAAACTCATCGCTGTCACGAAGTCGCATGACGTCATATTTCTCAAACAACAGTTTTTGAGGTTAGGATTTCTGTTGTCTTACGTTGTTTGACAAGTCGACACGTTTGACAGCTTTGAGGAAAATGACGTCACACTACTCACACTTCGTGATTAGCATTTGCGGTCACGTGACACACAGATTAAAAATATAATTATTATTTTATGAAAATATAAAAGTGTGGAATTATTTTTAGAAATAAAAATGTTGTTTAAATTTCCTGGCATCTAAACTAACTATATGCAAAACATCGTTTTTCACCCTATTTGTTATAGATAAACTACTTTTAATAGCCTGGTCTAGTGGCCAGTGGCCCTGACTGCTATGCGCAAGGCCGTGGGTTCGATTCCCAACCAGGACAAATGGTTGTGTGATGAGCACGATCATTTGTTCTTTGTCTGGGTGTAATTTATCTATAATATGTATGAATTTAGAAATATATATGTATGTTTATCAGTTGTCTAGTACTCATAGCACAAGCTCTGCTTAGTTTGGGACTAGATGGCGTTGTTTGAAAGTTGTGGAATATTATTATTTATTATTAATAACACTTTGGCCGACTCGGGAATCGAACCCTGAGACCTTATGCTTAGAAGTCGTACTTGCAACCACTAGAACAACAAGGCAGTTCGGTATCTTACAGCTTGATGTGACCGTGTAATTTATATCAACAGCTCACTAATATCAGTAATAAAAAAAATTGGTCAAGTGCGAGTCAAACTCGCTCATGAAGGGTTCCGTAGTAACTACGCCAAATAACTTTGTTTTTCATAGTGTTTGTATGAAATACAAAGTTATGTTTGCGGTTTCAGAAAATGTGCTGTATCTCAGAAACCACTGACTTTATTTCGTTTAACCCTCAAGCTCCTGCCACCTATATTTATGACGCAACTACCTGCCCGCGGTCACAGTGACTCCTACATTAAAACCATGTTTTCTTATGGAATATGAGTCAATAATGTAACAAATAATGAATGAAACGCACTTTAACATTATAATAATGATATTGAAAAGAAAAAAACGAAATAACACAACATTTCCTTCTATGAAATGACAAAAACATAAATGCAGACATATTTCACTCAAAATTAACAATCATCTTCAAATAATGAGATCAATCAAAATAGGAACTTAAAATTAGAGCAATTTGCACTTTTTCTTAATATCTATAAACATTTGAACAAAACAAAGTTATAAAAATATAAAAATTTTGAACATTTGATAAAAATTGCAGAGGGTAAAGTTTACAATTTTTCATGACAATTTTGGCACATTTTTTTAGCGCACTCCAAACAGATGGGTTTTTTTACACATAAAACTTAGGTGAAATGTTTTGCGTCTTTTCTTGGGATCGCAACTTGAACATGTTTTACGTTTTTCTAGTTTATCTGCATCTGAACAGCTGGTCAATTCATCATCAATTTTCAAAATGCGGCGTATTGAACATTTTATGTCCCGAGGAGTGTTTTCATAACCTTCTCGCCGTGGCATGTGTGGTGTCGTCAGCTCTTGTGCTAGCCGTTTCATAAACTATATTGTTATATTTTCGTCGTTTTTATTCAAAACATACACATAATCACGTAACAAAATAATCACGTAACTTCCTACGCGCGGTCACCATGACCGCTCACGAGATTGTTTTACTCACCCAAGCTAAACGCACGCACGTATAGCCTCGCTGAGCGCATGCGCGACACTAACGTCTAACCGACAAGTAGAAAAAGTACATAGACGCACGCCAACGCACGTAGCCGTTTAACGGAAAAATCAAATTCAAATATTCGGCGGGGTCACGGTGACCGCGGGCAGGAACTTAAGGGTTAAACTAATTTTCTTTGACTTATATTAAGATCTACAGCATTTATATTATTTAGATTTTATGATATATAGGATGATATGATCTTAAATTAAACTTCGTATTTAGTTATTATATTCCCAACCTGCACACAAACAATCAATCGAATATTTGCCGTAGTTTAACCACAGGACATTATTTTTATTTTAAGCATTTTTTACATGATGTATTGTTAACGGGACAGGTTAACGACCCCCGGGTGCATCGGTATTATCCACGTTGCCAGCTCACTACTACAAAAACCTACAACTTTTATTTCTAAAACTGATCGCCTGATACAAATCAATGCAAATAATACCGTATGCTTAAGTCGTAAGAGTCATAAAGCATACCGATATCGTTCCGCGAATGGGCGAGGCGAGCGCGGGTTATCGCGAGGGTATACGGGAGGGGTAGTCATATTCTCTGTCTAGGTCACGGTCATTAGGTTAGTGTATCACCGGACGTGCTCGGTGTCTGTGACGCATTTTGGAATTTCTGATGCGCCCGCGCTCTTCGAAACCTTAATGTCATGTTCAAAGATCTATCTATAGACATCAAACACGTATAGGTTTGATGAAAAAAATATTTTCAGTTTCAGTTCCATGTATGGGAGCCCCCCTAAATTTTATATATTTTTTAAATTTTTGTATAAGAATCGGTAAGCAGTTTATGAAACACATCTACCTACTTAGTTTCACATCTGTATTCCTAATAGTTTCGTAATAAAATGGATGTGACATGCGGACGGACGGACAGACAAACAGACATTATGAAACTATAAGGGTTCCGTTTTTGCTATTCGGTTACGGAACCCTAAAAACGATTGAAGTCAAGGAAAACATCGTGGGGAAATTGGCATGTCGTTGGGTCAAAAGTTCGAAAAAATGCGACAGACATCAGCTCCCACTGGACTCGAGTGGTGGATTAGGGCCCATTCATAGAGAGGCCTGAGCCCCAGCCGTGGGAATGTTATAGGCTGATAATGTTTTATTAAACTATTGCATAGCTTTTATCGCGGGCTTTGAGCGCGGCGACCGAATCAAGAAATTCCGTAACGACAATAAACCTAACACCCCCACTCCGACCGGCACAGCGGTACGGCGTTGAAAGCCACGCATCGTCTAACGTCGTTTCAGTTCGGCAGACTTCAGCACGGTGTTTGTGTGCGTGCGACTAGACGTATGCGTGTAGACTAGGTGTTAACTGCTCATAACTGAGTCCACGAGTGAGTTCGAGCCCGCGACTATTATAGTTGAACCTTAACGTGTATGTATATGGTACGACTGTACGAAGCTCACGTGGATCGAGACGAGCTGCTCTGAAATCGGACGAATACGTAAGCAGCTGTTTGTGAGAAAGTATATAGGTGTATAGTTATCTATCATCTATGTACAACAGTGAATAGCTGTATGCGTAAAATTAGTGTATAAAGTGTTTTAAATATGAATAAACAAAGTTCATTTATTAATGAATAAAGTGATGAAAAAAATAGTGCATAAATAAAATAAATAAATAATTACAATGGCATAAGTTGATAAAAATACAATAGCTTTACCGCGGCAGTCCTCGAGTGCCACACTCATTTTTTTTTTATAAGAGCTATGTGGGTAGCATTCTCATTACTAGCAATCATGTGAACCCCTCCAACTAAGCCGTAGTGGGTTCACGGCAATAGTGTAATGGGTGGGGTTCGAACCCGTGACCTCTCGATCACAAGTCCGACATCTTAGTTATTAACGTTTCATAATGTAAGATGTGGTCGTTTATCGCCTTCATTAAAAAATGTTTTGTGTTTTCAAATGAGAAAGGGCAACTAAAATAAAACTAATAAAAGTAGAACTAACGAAATGTAATTATACATTTTGCAATTCACGGCGAGTTACTATAGTAACATAATGTGGTTATGTTTAAATGTGTAAACTAATGAGACGCGTGATGAAGTACATTTGACAGAAAAAATTGGCTATTGGTGAAGGCTGAGACTATAGTGGCGAGTAAAAAGCGAGATTGTAGCAGGTATAAATACATATTGTATATAGCTTCACGTATACTTAAGGCAGGCTTGAAGTCCATTAAAGTGGCACGAGATGAGGACTTACAGAGCTTCATTCTGATACATTAAATAGTATTTAATTTTGAAGATATAATTTCATTTAAATTTGTATTTATACATATTTTCGTTGTGTGATACAGATAACTAGGTATTTATTCAAATAAAGTATATACAGGCGAAAATAAAAATAAATTATAGGGAATCGAAAAGTTCGTCAACATCGCTATCAATGGGAAAAGTGCCCAGAACACTGGCCGCATTGCCACATTGAATGGCAATGCTGATTCTCTGTCCAAAGAAAAGGCCAGCCCTCTGATCACTTGTGGAGTCGACTTATCGTTTGCCAATGTCACGAAAGAATCGATGCGCACTCGGACCCCATGGTCCTAACGTCATTTTGAAGTATTTTAATGTAATTGGTTAATTTTTTTTTGTGCCTCTATGAAACTTTTATGAGAACCTTTTATTTATTTATGTTTCACCAACAGATGTTACAGCTAAACATGATTGATATTTGGTAAGATTACAATTAATAATACTGTACACCTAATTACCGTTAAACACCGCATGATAAACAGTTTAGTAATTATGCAATGCAAGTAATACTGCAATGAAAATTTGTATAAAGCTAATTAATTAAATTTGTCACGATATAGCATGTCTTCTACATGCTATATCGTGACAAATTACATTGATTAGCTTTACGGATAAATTCAGACAGGCCGTTTGTTTGGGCTATTAGACCACTGTGTTCATTTATGTGTTTGCATAACCATGGTATAAAGGAGCTTGCGCAAAATTTAGTTCTACGAAAGGGGAGACCAAGGTCGTGAATGGTTTTCGGGAAGATTTCCGACGTAATTGAAGAGAAAATTTGCTTAGGAGATGCGGGCAGTCAACTTTACTTCTAAATATTTTAAAGAAAAACTTAAGATCTAAAGTGTCTCTACGTTCCTCAAGAGATATAATATGGTATGGTATGTGGTTTGATAATAAGACAGCTATCTTAAAAAAAAATCTGAAAATCTGTATATAGTATAGTTCTTGTTCAGAGCAGGCTGACGCTATGCGCGCGCGACGTGATTCGAAACGGAAGAGAAGACGTGACTCAAAAAATAGCACGGCGAATCTACTTATCGCCCTCGCGAGGTGAGGGAAAGGGATTGGTCTAGGAAAGCGGAAGTCAATCGAATTTTGAATGTTGGCGCAACCAGTTGGGAAAAGATTAACAGATTTATTGCATTATGTAACTCCTGAAATTATAACTGAAGGCGATGACTACCTCCGTTGTACGTCTTAAACGCTGTGTTAGTATTATAAAACCTAGGAGTCGTGACTGATAAAGGATTCGTTGCCTTGTAGATTTATCTATATAATAAAAATGAATCGCTAACTGTGTTGCTAAGCGCCTGTGTTAGTATTATAAAACCTAGTCGTCGTGACTGATAGGGGATTCGTTGCCTTGTAGATTTATCTATATAATAAAAATGAATCGCTATTGCTAAGCGCAAAACACGAAAACGGCTGGACCGATTTGGCTGATTCTGTTTTGTTGTGTTTGGTTTTGTCAGTAAAAGGTTCTTATGGAAAAAAAGTAGGAAAGGTCTCAATGGTAGGGGTAGGGTAGGGTAGAGGTAGGGTAGGGTAGGGTAGGGGTAGTGTAGGGTTTGGATAGGGTAGGGGTAGAGTAAGGTATGGGTAGGGTATCAGTAGGATAAGGGTAGTGGTATCGGATGGGTATGGGTAGGATACCACCCGAACGAAGTCGTGGTGGGTCAGCTAGTTTATAATAAACTAGCGACACGCCCCGGCTTCGCACGGGTGCAATGTTTATATTAAATATAGGCAGCGTTCGCGAGAATTGTTAACGTACGGCAGTTTTTTCGACGCCTTACTCCACAATTTTCACTACCACGAAAAATCCTATCTATTTTCCGGGATAAAATATAGCCTATACGGATTCGGAAGAATCCCTCTAAGTAATAGTAAAAGAAATTTTGAAATCGGTCCCGTAGTTTTTGAGCCTATTCAATACAAACATACAAAAATACAAAGGTTTCCTCTTTATAATATTAGTATAGATAATAATATTTATAGCCATTACAACCTAATCATCATTATCTGTTTAGCCCTTTCTCCAACTATATCAGGGTCGGCATTTAGTTTTTTACAGGTAGCGGCATCCTATGTGACGGCCACAACCCAATTTATATTAAAAAAATATTTAATTTCACATAGGCCTACATGGTCACTTATAAAAGAGAAAGAAGTTAGTGCACGGCTTGAATTGAGTAACACTTTACCACTTGGTAAGATGTCAGATTTTCTGGCTGACTACGTGTCAAAAAATTTTACTAATGACAGCCAGAACCAAGAGCTTAGCGTGATTTACAAGGCAAGTATACAGGGTGGCAGGGACATCGATGCGCAACCGCTTACTATGGATTCAGTACATGATTCTGGACCCCCCCACGTTGAAAAAAAAAAACACTAAAGTCACTTGTTTCACTTAAAACAGAATTGTCAATAAAACTCGAAAAGGCTACCTGATCAGCTGTGTTGACCTAGCAAATGAACTCTAGCAAAACAGCTGATCAGATAGCCCTTTCGAGTTTTATTTACATTGTTCTTTTAAGCGAAACCAGGGAATTTTATTTTTTAATTAAAATCTCATTGGGTTAGATAGAAACAATGATTATATACAGGTTTTTGCAGAAAAAACCTTAGAATTTTAGAAAAAACTGACGAAAAATTTCAACGCAGGGGGGTCCAGAATCATGTACTGAATCCATCGTAAACGTTTGCGCGTTGATATCCCTGCCACCCTGTATTATTACATATAAATTAAGATCACCTGTTTACGACCTTGGTAAGCGTTGCTTAACTTTGAAGTCCGACTCCTCCGACCATCTCCTACGAGAATCTAACAGTAGTTGAGAATTTAAAAGTTTTCGTAAACCTGCTATTCGCTTCCTCCGTAGGTATAGTCGCTACCTCTTTTAAATTAAGGTGCTCTAATTGACTTACTCAGGCACACGAGCCCCTTGTGGTTTTACTTACGTTCCAAACAGAATGTTATGTTTAATTTGACATAACGATGATATAGGAATATACGAATGTAACACATGGAGAAATTCACGTGTGAGATGCATTATCCGGGAATGTATACGCTTGCCACGACCAGTTGGTGGATGGGTGGCTAATGTAACTATTACATAAAGTATTTTGAAGTGAATATGGGTTGTCAAGTTTTAGAAAAAAAAATCCATTCAATCAACAAATTATACGACAGTGTTTCTATATTTAATAAAAATATATACAGTCGAAAATAAAAATAAATTATAGGGCATCGAAAAATTCGTCAACATCGCTATCAATGGCAAAAGTGCCCAGAACACTGGCCGCATTGCCACGTTGAATGGCAATGCGGCCAGTGTTATAATTACGATAGTTATAATTCCAAAATATGTATAAGAGATACATTATCTACTTAGCCTTTACTCCTTTTTAAGGTTGTGGCAACTACGCTGTCACCATGTACTTAATCAATAAAATAGAGTATAATTGAAAATAGACGATAATCGACGGACCGTGGCAACTATATTGCCACCACTTTTTACAAAAAATTCCCATTGATTTTCCAAAAACAACAATACATTATTTTCATCATAGAAGTATTACTTTTCACTTTTTGTTTGGTAGACATTTTTATCACCTTTAGTTTCCTCGGCCTTATACATGGCTACTCAATTATGAAGGTTTGAGCTTGTCTAACCAGATGCACGAGAATTGCAACAGAGCGACTGCCTACGAGTATCTGACCACCAGCTAAATCCTGAAGTCAGATTTGTTATTATTATATTTAGATAGTAGATAGTATAGTAGATAGTTAGATAGTAGTACATCCACGGACCGACTTTCACAAACGTTGTTTAGTCTTGAAAAACCTCCCGTGCTGCCTTTACTATTTAGCCACGATTTAATAAGATAATATAATATAAGATGGATCACGTGAAATTTTAGTCAACGTGTGTCAATCCTATACATTTTTTTGTAATTTTTAACTGACTGCAAAAAGGAGTAGGTCCTCAGTTCGTCTTGAAATTTTTTTTATGTATGTTATATCATAACTCGAAGATGGCTGGACCGATTTGGAAAATTCTTTTTGTGTTCAAAAGGATATACTTTCTAGTTGGTTCCATTGTCATCACGTTAGGATCTGATGATTGAATCATGGAGAAATCGAGGGAACTTTTCAAATATTATCGGCACATCTATTACGTTTTGGGTATTTCTTATAGTATCTAGTGCAGTGCCTTCGAAAACTTCCATTTGGGGAAGTAGAACTGATGATGAATACCACAGATGGCCACCGAAACTACTCAATAATAAGTATGTCGTGGATTGCGATTCGATTACGTGATATGGATGTTAGATAAGATAAGATAAGATAAGATGTATTTATTTGCGTAAAACATGGTATAAATAGGTCTTACAGTACAAAAATAGAGCAGACATGTTTTGCCAAGATTAAACATAGCATGCAAATGTATTTTTAATAACAATTTTCTTAGTAAACTAAATTATTATTATATTTTAAGAACACTACTTTTGTACTGGGTATTGTTTTATACTATAGAAGTTGCTATTAAGTAACCATTCATACAGTTTAGATTTAAATGCATATCTCGAGTTTAACATTTTCAGGTGACTCGGTAATCTGTTATAAATACACATACTTAAGCAGTTTTTGTTGTACTTAACAAGCCTGGGAACACTGTTTAGCACGAGTCTATGCGGGTCTCGTCGGCTTCGAGGATTTAGATCGTTTGCTACTTGAAATAATTCTTTGTGTTTCCATACAAACATTGAAATTTCATTAATATACAGACAAGGTAGCGGTAACAAGCCAAGTTTCTTAAATACTGGTTGACATGATTCCTCCGGATGAAGTCCGCATATAGCCCTAATGCATTTTTTTTGAGCAATGAATGCTCTGTTTTTGTCAGTACTGTTACCCCATATTATCAGTCCATAACGCAACATGGATTCCACATACGCACGGTAAGCTAATATGACTGTTTTAAGATTAGTACTTTTTTTTTACTTGTTTTAGGGCATACACGAATTTATTTATCTTACTTGATACACTGTCTATATGCACTTTCCAATTTAGATCTTCATCAATAGTAACTCCTAAGAACTTTGTATGTGTTACTGGTTTGATTTTGGGTATATTCAATTTGATATTAAATTTATGATTATTAGATTTATTAAATTGTATATATACGGATTTATCAAGGCACTTTATGCTCATCACAATGCATATGGTGATGTAGAGCTGATGATGAAGTACCCTATATCATCAGCTCCCCTGAGAATTCCTTAAAAATTAACGGCTCTGCATCGGGAAATGAGTTTTTCTTTTTTTTTGTTATCTGGGGGAAATCTTGAAAAGGCGCCTGAACTTTTGGGGAAAAGGACCAGGGAGCGTGGGATTTCTACCTCACAAAACCACCCCAGTGATCATCACCAACACATAGAAGGGGCCCCGAAGAACACTCCGGAGCCCCCTCTGTGTAATGCAGACTGTAAAGGGGTCTAGCCTGAGCCTTGCTGTGCTCAGTAGCATGTGACCACTGTGCCACCATCTTCCCTGGGATCACTGGATGGACGGACAGAGTCGTCACTGAACGCTCGTGATCCCGGAAAGTTTCATAACCTACGTATCTATGAAAACTGTGTAGATAGCAACTTCCACACTATCTCTTCACCACTCATGGTTGACTGGTAGAGAATACCTACGGCATTAAGTTCACCTTTGTACCTATGTGCATAAAGTGTAAATAAATAAATTTCGCAGTTTAAAAGTTAAACAATAAGTTTGAGCTTGAGATCTGTATAATTATTTACTTATTTATTTATAAACATTGATTACAAATAACTTATAAGCTAAGCCCCACAATGTGTCCCCACGTTGTCGTCGTGGTGGGGCTTGCGTGTTTCGATGATCTCTGGGGCCATGCCGGTAGAGGCACTCATGCCGGACGGGCCCAGAGGGAGAAACCAGACCAAGAGGGACACACCGGGGGAAAGGCGCGCCGCCTGGAGGATCGAGCTGCTAGCTCAAGCTTCTAGACGGCGCGGGGCCCGGTCTCAGAGATCGGGTCAAGGGGGAGGAAAGGTTCACTTCCGGTATGCGTCTAATCTTTAGACGTAACCGTGAAGTGAACCAGGGGAGGGGAAATGGGGTGTAGGGTCAGAGGAACTCACCTCTCTAAAAAAGTAGAACAATATGGAGAAAAAAGCTTTTGTAAAAGATACCCAGGCGGGTCCCAGCTGCTCTTCAGCTGGGGAGTCCCGCACCGGACACGTCCGGTCAGTCCCACCGTACTCTGGGGGGGACAACAACCGCTTTTACCCCAAATTTCCGGCAGTCGCCGCATCGAGCCAGGGAGGCTCACGTGCCCGTGAGGTGGAGTCGTTGGACTTGTCCAGCACGTCCACCTCACCGGCACCGAACATTGAGCGAGCGCAGAGCGCCGCTCCGCGGAGGAAGGGGGCGCTGATGCTCGGGTCGGAGACCGACTCGGCATCGGACGCCGAGAGCTTCCAGAGCTTGATCTCTGGGAGCGCAGTGAGGAGCGACGAGGGGGGTGCCGACAGGAGGAAGGAGTTCCTCAAGCGCCCCCGCGACGATGAGTCGTCGTCGGAGGAGGGGCTTGTTTCGGCCCGTAAGATCCCCACTAGCGTGCGGGGTAAAGGCCGAGGCAAGACCTCAGGGAGAGGGCCTTCCTCTGGAGAGCCCAACACTGGTCTGGCCTCGAGCGAGGCCAAACTAGAAGAGGCCGTGGCAGCTGCCATGCGCACCATCTTGCGGAAGCGGAACCGCAGGAGTAAGGAGGACGCGATCGGCGAAGCCACGGCCTCCATCATAGCGGCCGCGCGGACTTACGGCGGGGCTCCGGCTGCAAGGGACGACATGTCCGATCTGCGGCCGGAGGTCACCCGCCTGACTGCCGCCATCGAGGCTCTCCAGATGGAGAACGCCGCCCTTAAGGCGGACCTGGCCGCAATCCGGGGAGACGGCCAGCGGAATGCGCCGCCGCGGGGCCAAAAGGAGAAAGGCCAGCCCACACCAGCGGAGGACTCGGTTCTCGACCTGGTGCGACAGGAGCTGGCCGCCTTCCAACAGCGGTTCTCTCTATTGGAGAGCCGCGTGCTGCGACCCCCACTGGCGGCGCCTTCGTACGCGGCTGCGGCCGCGTCCAAGCCCCCCCGGACGGCGACGAGGCCGCCTCAGGCGAAGACGGCCACTGGGCAGACGGCCCCAGCGACGGCGGCTCCTGCGAGGGCGAAGACGGCCCCAGCCAAGCCAAAACAGGGCCCACCAAAGCCGCCTCCGACCCCGACACCTGCGGGGCCGAAACAGGCGGCCAAAGGGAAGAAGGCCCAGGCCGGGAACCAGCCGTCCCAGCAGCCTCCTCCAAAGACTCCTCCAGCCGGCGCCGACTGGCAAGTGGCCGGGGAGAAGAGGAAGGCTGCTGGCGCAGCCAGGTCCTCGCGGAGAAGAGAGCGACGGCGGCGGCGAGACGCCGCGGCGCGATTGCGCGCCCCCAAGACCGCGGCTGTAGTGATCACACTGCAGCCGGACGCGGTGAAGAGGGGCGTGTCGTACCGCGACGTGCTGGCGAAGGCGCGGGAGGCGATCGACATCACAGAGCTCGGCATCGTCGGCGGCCTCCGTCACCGGGTCACTGCGACGGGGGCTCGGATGCTGGAGATCCCCGGCGCGGCCAGTGGCCCTACCGCTGACGCTCTGGCCGAACGGCTCAGAGCGTCCTTAAACGCGGAGGAGGCCCGAGTCTCCAGACCCACCAAGCGCGCAGACGTGCGCATATTGGGTCTGGATGACTCTGTGATGGCCGAGGAAGTGGTGGCCGCCGTTGCCAGGACTGGGGAGTGCCCTCCCGATCAGGTGAGGGCGGGCGCCCTGCGTCCTGGCTTCACGGGGGGGCAAACCATTACGGTTAGCTGCCCCGTCCCGGCGGCGAAAAAGTTGCAGGAGGGCCGAAGGCTCCTGGTTGGCTGGGTGTCTGCGCAGGTGAAAGTCCTGGACCCCAGACCCCTGAGGTGCTTCCGCTGCCAAGTGGGCAACCATGCGGCATGCGTGTGCACCTCGGAGGTAGACCGCAGCGATAGGTGCTTCCGCTGCGGTCAGCCCGGTCACAAGGCCGGCTCGTGCTCCGCCCCGCCTCACTGCTTCGCATGTGAGGCGGTTGGCAAGCCGGCCGATCACCGGGCTGGGGGCAAGTCCTGCGCCCCACCCACCAAAGCCAGGCGCAGAGGTAGGCCCTCTGCCGCCGCCGTCACCGCCACCGCCGCCGCCGCCGCCGCCGCCGTCGCTACTGCCACCGCCGTCGCCGAAGTCATGGCTGAACCCCCGCGAGGGGCCCTGGAGGAGGCTGCAATGGATCCCGATTAATGGCCCCATTGCGCTTCCTCCAGGCGAACATCAACCACTGCGCCGCTGCTCAGGAACTTTTGCTCCAGAGCATGGCGCAGTGGTTAATCAACGTCGCCGTGGTCGCCGAGCCGTATTTTGTCCTGCCCAGGAATGACTGGGTGGCGGACTTGGACGGCTCGGTGACCCTCGTTTCGTCGGCCGCCGCCGGTACCCCGCCCCTCGATCGCGTCAAGAGAGGGCGTGGGATCATCGCAGCACGGTTCGGGGAGATCGCTGTGGTAGGCGTTTATTTCTCCCCGAACCGAACTCTCGCCGAGTTCCAGAACTCCCTAACGGAGCTGGGAGACGTCGTCGTCGCCCTCGGTTCCCTCCCCACCCTCGTCCTTGGGGACTTCAACGCCAAAAGTCCGGCTTGGGGTTCCCGGTCCATGGACCATGGGCGGGGCAGGATGCTCGAGCACTGGGCCCGTGCGCAGGGCCTGGTGATCGAGAACCGGGGTTCTGTCCCCACGTGCGTGCGGTTTACGGGCGAGTCGGTGGTGGACGTTACGTTCGCCACCCCCAGCCTGTCACCGCGCGTCACCGACTGGCGCGTTGTGGAGGAGGTGGAGACCTATTCCGACCACCGGTATATCCGGTTCGACGTCTCCGCCCAGACCCCAGACGCGCCGGTCCGACGGGACCTGAGTGGTCCGCGATGGGCGCTGAAGCAGATGGACCGGGAGCTATTCCTGGAAGCCTCGATCGTGCAGGCCTGGGGGTCACCCCCGGACAGGCCTGCCGACATAAACGACGAGGCGGAGTGGTTCCGGGAGGCCATGTCGGAGATCTGCGACGTGGCCATGCCCCGGGTCCGGCAAGGACGCGCCCGGCGTCAGCTGTACTGGTGGTCGAGCGAGCTAGCAGCGCTGCGCGAAGCGTGCGTTGCGGCGCGACGCCGGTACACCAGGTTCCGCAGGCGCCGCACCCGACCTTCGGATGCGGCGACTGTAGAGGCGGAGCTGTACGAGGGCTACAGGGCAGCGAAGGCCGTCCTCCGAGACGAGATCTGGCGGGCCAAGGAACTGGCCCGGGAGGAGATGCTGGCGACTCTGGACGGGGACCCATGGGGCCGCCCCTACAAGTGGGTGCGAGAGAAGCTCCGCCCCTGGGCTCCCCCGTTGACGCAGAGTCTCCAGCCTCAGTTCTTGGAGGACGTGGTGAGCGCCCTGTTCCCATCGC
This sequence comes from Tholera decimalis, assembly GCA_943138885.2. Lineage (NCBI taxonomy): Eukaryota > Metazoa > Arthropoda > Insecta > Lepidoptera > Noctuidae > Tholera > Tholera decimalis. The sequence continues at coordinate 43,172,660 of OW964559.2, forward strand.
GAGGGGAGCACGCTCCCCCGCCCATGGCTCCGTCTCCGACGGAACCTGAAGCTGGCGCAAACGCGGACCACAGCGACGACGACGTCTACGACGCTCCAGAGGTGACCGAGGTAGACTTGAGAGTGGCGGTACAACGGCTCAAGGCCAAAAATACCGCCCCAGGACCCGACGGCTTGCCAGGGAAAGCCTGGGTCCTGGCCTCGGAGACTCTCGGGCCTCGACTAGGGGGGCTCTTTAGCGCATGCCTGGAGAGTGGCCAGTTTCCGCTTCGCTGGAAGACGGGAAAGCTGGTCCTGATCCAGAAAGCCGGGCGCCCTGCGGACTCTCCGTCCGCATTCCGGCCCATCGTGCTGCTCGACGAGGCGGGCAAGCTCTTGGAAAGAGTAATTGCAGACCGCCTCTTCGGGCACCTGAATCGGGTGGGCCTGGATCTTGCGGAGTGCCAGTTTGGCTTCCGCAGGGGGCGCTCGACGGTGGATGGCCATCATGCGCGTGAGAGCCCTCACGACGGGGGACGCGGTATCCCGGGGCAGGGTCGTCTTGGCGGTGTCTTTGGACATCACCAACGCCTTTAACACCCTGCCCTGGAGTTGCATCAGGGAGGCACTCCGGTATCACCGGGTGCCGACCTACCTCCGTCGCATAGTCGAGGACTACCTGACGGACAGAGCCGTCATCTACCCCGGTCACCGGGGAGAGTGGAACCGGCGAGAGATGTCGTGCGGTGTCCCACAGGGATCGGTCTTGGGGCCGCCCCTGTGGAACATCGGATACGACTGGGTGCTGCGCGGCGACCTCCCTGACGGCGTCAGCGTAGTATGTTACGCTGACGACACGCTCGTCCTGGCGCAGGGAGAGTCGCACCAGGCGGCGGCTGACCTGGCGACGCAAGCGGTCGCGACAGTCGTTCATTCGTCGGATCCGGCAGTTGGGACTCGACGTGGCGCTGCACAAGACCGAGGCCATGTGCTTCCATGGCGGTCGGAACGCGCCACGGTCCGAGTCCCACATAACGGTGGAGGGGGTTCGCATCGGCGTTGGGAGGACGATGAAGTACCTGGGACTCGTCATCGACAGCCGGTGGAACTTCAGGGAGCACTTCTTGACTTTGGCCCCAAAGCTGAACCGGGCAGCAGCCGCCTTCAGGCGACTCCTGCCTAATCTCAGCGGGCCAAACGCCTCCTGCCGAAGGCTGTACGCCGGCGTCGTGCGGTCCATGGCCCTCTACGGGTCCCCAGTGTGGGCCCTGTGCATCCGGACGCGACCACTAAAGTTGGTCGCATGCCAGAGGGTCATGGCTATCCGAATGATCCGGGGATACCGCACGATCGCCGGCGAATCGGCCAACCTCCTTGCCGGATTGCTGCCCTGGGATCTGGAGGCGACTGCCCTCCAGCGCGTCTATGAATGGCGCGTGGAGGTGCAGCGCCGGGGCGTATCCCCGCTGCCTCGAGAAGTCGAGGCGCGGCGGGAAGAGCTCCGGCGCGATCTCAGGGCAGTATGGAGGGAACGACTGTCGCAACCGACGGCCGGGCACGCCGCAATTGCGGCGGTAAGACCCCTCTTTGAGGAGTGGCTAGATCGGCGTCACGGCGTCCTGACCTACCGCATGACGCAGGTCCTCACCGGACACGGAAGTTTCGGGAGGTACCTGTGTCTGATGGGAAAGGAGGAAACGCCTGGGTGTCACCACTGCGAGGGTCGCCCTGAGGACACCGTAGAGCACACGGTGCAAGACTGCCCCGCCTGGGCAGAGCACCGACGTGTCCTCACGGCGGCGATAGGCGGAGACCTCTCGCGCCCGGCCTTGGTCGAGGCCATGCTGCGGGGCGAGAGGGAGTGGGAAGCGGTCGCCTCCTTCTGCGAAGCAGTCATGCTTTCGAAGGAGGAGGCGGGCCGCGTGAGGGAGAGGATGGCGTCCTCCCTCCAGCCCAGCCGCAGTGGTAGACGCCCACGGCGTCGGACGTCGGCCGACGATCTCCAGCCACCGTAGGCGCGGGCATGCGGACAGCGAGTAAAGGGCAACTCGCTGTCCGACCATGGACCATGCCCGGGTCGACGGCGCGTCGTGTTCCACGCGCGCCTCAAAGAGCGTCAGCAACATGACGAGGCCCCCTCTGCAGAGGGCCGAAGCCCGCCGGGGTCGTGGGACTCATCCCGTTACCGTGGCCCCGGTATGTAAAGGGTTATTGAAGGAACACCGTGGATTTTAGTCAGTAAAAGTCTGACAGTCCCTCCCACCCTGCCCGGAGTGGGAGGACTTATTTGATAATTTTACCACGTTAAAAAAAAAAAAAAAAAAAAAGCCCCACAAAACCGTAGTAGTGGTTTGATTGTGGGGTCGATGAGTCTCTATAATATACTATAGGTACACTTAAAACTTAAAAACTAATAATTATTTATTTATTGGTAAACTTATTTTTAAAACTTACTTTTAAAACTTTACTTACAAAACGAATAATAATTTATTTATTGATAGCCCTTTAGCACATATCTAAGTAATATTTTTTAAACTTATTATTAAATTTGTGACTCTGGATACAATGAATTTGCCAGCAGCCATAGATCGTGTGTTATGGTCGTTGATTACATGAGTCAGTTTATGCTCTTGGGTACCATGATGGTTCACTGCTAAAATATATTGTCCAGTCATTTTACGAAGTCAGTCAGTAACATTTTATGTTTTATTTTATTTAATTTTAATAAGTACAGTGGCAGACTGCAGACTAAGACACTTCATTACAGCTATTGCAATATATAGTAGTCTCTACTCTCAGAGTAGTCAGTTAGGAAATACCGGCCTCATCTAGCTAAACTTAACACGCAAAAAAACATGACGTGTAAAAGTGTTATTTATAACCAATTTACAAAATAAATATTTCATTTCATTTCATTTCATAGATGTTCATAAAGTGGAAGTCCAATTTTATTATTACTGTACATAGCGTTCAGTGTCTAATATGTTTCATTAGTGACGTGAAGTTGAGCTAATATGGAGAAGCATGAGTTTAATCAAAGATGTATAGATACGATTTTAACATTTACAGAAAATTGTACTGCTACTATCTAAAGCTCCATGACCCGATTCCTCCATCTCCCTTTCACTACCGGTCTACCAGACGCACGGCTGGGTACTACCTACACTTGGTTGATATACCGTCTTGTCGTACCAAGCGCTTCTCCTCCACATTTATTGTGCGCACAGTCAAGCTGTGGAATTCTCAGCCGGCTTCTGTGTTTCCTGCCACTTATGACCTTTCGCCTCTTTATGACCTCGCTCGTCCCATCTTAGACCTCATCTATCGCTTACTTACCATCAGGCGAGATCGAGGTCAACTGTGGGCCCATCAGTAATAAAAATAATATCAAAGAAAAGTATCGTATATTTTTAATTAGCGGCCATTTTCAACCGACGACCAAAAGAGGAGGTTATCAATTCGACGCGTATATTTTTTTTTTTTTTTTTTTTTTTTTATGTATGATCATCGAGTACTCGAAGACGGCTGAACCGATTTGGAAAATTCTTTTTTTGTTCGAATGGGTATACTTCGAAATTGGTACCATTATCACCAAAGTCAGGATCTGATGATGGGATCTTGGAGAAATCGAGGGAACTCTTCAAATATTATAGGCACACCTATGGCGTTTTGGGTATTTCTTATAGTAACTTGTGCAGTTGCTCTCAAAAAGTACCATTTGGGGAAGTGGAACTGATGATGAAGACCACAGATGGCCGCCGAAACTACTCAATAATAAGTATTGTGTGGATTGCGATTCGATTACTTGAATATGGATGTTAAGCACTTTATGTTCGTCACAATGCATATGGTGATGTAGAGCTGATGGTGAAGTACCAGGAGAACTCCTCAACAATTAACGGCCCAGCATTGGGAAAAGCAATATTTTGTAAAAGGTTATAAGTAGTTGACATTTAGGCTCTTTTAACTAGGTAAATTAAAAATCGACCAACTAAAAAGAGTGAAATAAAAACTTTTTAACAAAAAATTAAACCGACTCCCAAAACACACTGCAAAGTGAAAAATAACTTTAATTTCGGAAGTCGGTGCCAAAAACGAAAAAACAAAAACACCGACTACCGAAATTAAAGTTATTTTTCACTTTGCAGTGTGTTTTGGGAGTCGGTTTAATTTTTTGTTAAAAAGTTTTTTGTAAGACATTAATTAATTTAACTTGTCGAAAAAAACATCAGAACTGTAGCAAATTTAATAAAAGACAGTAAAAAACCGAACTGACTCGTTCACGTCGCCCTGGGCTACAAAGTGAACCAATTAGCGACTGGCCCGTTGTGTCGCCCGTCTGTTCGTCTGCCGGTACCTACTGTAGCCACTCGTTAGTGCACTGGTAAATGCAAGTATGCATTATGTGAGGCGGTGGATTTTAAAAATTACAATACGGTACGAGTATTAATAATAATAATAATAATATTAATAATAATCTGTGGCCCGGCTGTCAACAGGCTGTCAGAAATTTTCATCCCGATTTTTTAAATAATATTTTATTGTGCAAACCATCACAAAAGATGTACTTACTGCAAATTAAAAACCGTAAAAAAAGGAACAAGAAAGCAACAAATATGAAATAGCACCATCTTGGACAGAACACAATAATATTATAACAGATTGATTTAAAATGTTGACAAGAAGCCGGGCACAATTACAACTATCCACACGCCCAACACCTGCGGAATCATCGCTCAGCTCCGCCTCGCAGCTGCCGGGACCTGCTCCAGCCGTGAGTGAAGAGACTCCGGCCGCTGCAGTAGCGTCGAGCTCGAGCGACGAATACTTCTCGCCGCCGACGACACCACCACCTGCGCGTCGGCGAGGAAGAGGCCGCCCTCCGGTCGGCTTAGGACTTCGAGGCCCTCCGGCCTCCAATGGGGTCCCCGCTGCCGGTGGAAGTGTGCAGCGCATGCGATGGACACATTCCATCAATGAAAATGTCATGCGCTCATACTTTGGGGCTACAGAGGGGGGAACTAACCTGACTGCGTACCGTGGTCGGATGCTCTCTCTGTTTCAGGTACTTGAACCAGCTGTCAACGTTTCGGCCCAAAGACTATCGGATCAGGTGCGGGTCATCCAGCGTAACCGTATGTTGGATGACACCGTACTTGATAGACTACGCCTCGAATCACGGTGCAGCCGTGTCTCATCTGCTTCACCACTGGCCGCGGTGCAACTACAACCCAGTATCTCACCGCGACCCGACCACGTCAGTGATCATGATGATGACGAGGCTATAACCGTGAGTACCCAGTGCAATTGTGAACAATTGAGGAGTGCTTTGGAAGACGCATTACGGGAGTATCGCTCCACACCGCCTGAGCTTAGACCTCGTCTACCCCGTTTACCCATGCATAAGAAAAATAGGGCGCTAGTGTGTGCTCTAGATTCACTACTGTTAAATTATTTTGATAATAGTGAAGACCTCACCGATACCCATTCGGTCCTGTACTGTGCAGCTGTAGCAGCATGTCGGGTAGCTCATGTCAAATTCCCAAAGACTGACAGAACTATTCGACCGGCGGTACCAGCTTGGCAGTGCAGGATCGAACGTCGTATCGCTGGGGCTAGAGCACTCATTGGTAAACTTATCTGCTTCAGGCAGGGCAACACTCGTCCCAGAGTGATGCGCTTTGTGAGGCGGGCGTTCGCGGGGACTGATATCAGTCCTCGGGATTATCTGACCCGCGCCACAGAGCGTATCGACTTCCTGAAGCAGAAAGTCTATGCATGGGCAAATCGAATTCGTCGATATAAGCGGCGGGTGGAGCGATACACTCAGAATCGCACATTCCAAAGCAATGAAAGGTGGGTTTATAGGGCCTGGGAGCGACCTGACCAAGGTGTGACGGATACGTGCCTACCGGATGATGACGCCATGTGTTCGTTCTGGCGCAGCATCTGGTCTGTACCTGTCAGCCACACCGAGGGTGACTGGATGAGTGAGATCAGGCGCACGTGCGATCTTATACCAGAAATGGGGGCAATTACGATCAGCCCCCAAGATGTAACCCGTGCAGTCCGTCCGTTATCCAACTGGAAATCTCCAGGACCGGACGGGCTGCACAATTTCTGGATAAAATGTTTCCAAAGCTCGCACGCTCGCTTGGCCGCTCAGTTCCAGTCTGCCTTAGAGTTAGGATCGCTGCCTCAATTCCTTACTACAGGAATAACCCACCTGCTCCATAAATCAGGCAGTACTGCGGAACCTAAAAATTATAGACCGATCACGTGCTTACCGACGGTCTATAAAGTTCTTACATCCATTTTGAGAGCCAAAATTAATAACCACATCGATACCAATTCAATCATGTCTGCTTCTCAGAATGGATGTAGGAACGGGTCCCGCGGTACTAAGGAGCTTCTCCTCATCGATATTGCCATTAACCAACAGGTTCGTCGTTCCCGAAGGAATCTGTCGACATGCTGGATAGATTATAAGAAGGCCTATGACTCGGTTCCACATACATGGCTCATGAAGGTGTTGGAGTTGTATAAAATAAACCCAATACTACGCACTTTCCTTGAGTCATGTATGGGGCAATGGAATACGGTCCTCTGCTACCCAGGATGTCGACAGAGCCAGGAGAACAGCGAACCGATTAGGATTGAGCGAGGTATTTTTCAGGGCGACAGTCTGAGCCCACTGTGGTTTTGTCTGGCTCTGAACCCCCTCAGTACACTGCTGGAGGGTTCGGGGCAAGGCTACCAGTTGAGAAGAGGTGGTCAGGTCATATCACACTTGCTTTACATGGATGATTTGAAAATTTTTGCCTCCACCAACTTGCAACTGATGGAGCTACTGAAGGTAACGGAAACCTTCAGTAGCGCCATCAGGATGGAATTCGGGGTGGACAAATGTGCGGTCATGCATGTAAAGCGAGGGGAGATTATGGAATCCGTGGGAACTCAACTTTCGGACTCCATACACCTAAGATCCCTCGGCTCAACTGAAACCTACAAGTATTTGGGTATGTCAGAGGCACTAGGCATCAATGTTGCTTATGTTAAACAATCACTGAAGGAACGCTTCTTTGGCCGCCTGAATAAAGTACTGAATAGTCTTCTATCAGGCGGAAACAAGGTGCGTGCCTTCAATGGTTGGGTCATGCCAGTATTGATGTACTCTTTTGGCATACTCAAATGGACTCAGACTGAACTTGACGCCTTGGACAGGCGGGTCCGCACAACGCTGACTGCAAATCGGATGCATCACCCACGTTCATCGGTGATGAGGCTGTATATCCCGCGGAAGTGCGGGGGTCGTGGCTTTTTAAATGCAAAGACCCTGCATAACCGCGAGGTATGCAGCCTTAGGGAATATTTCCTAAAAGCCGACGTGGGTATGCATCGAGATGTGGTAGCGGTGGACAAAGGCCTCACTCCGCTCTCCTTAGGTAGCGAGAATTGGCGCAAACCTGTAGTATTAGATACTAATGACCGCAGAGAAGTATGGCAGAGCAAGGAGCTTCACGGACGCTATTACCGGGCCCTTCATGGGTCTGACGTAGATACATTAGCGTCCGTAGCCTGGCTACGTTTTGGTGACCTCTTCGGGGAAACCGAAGGTTTTGTTTGTGCGATTATGGATGAAGTTATGATGACGAATAACTATCGGAAATATATTGTGAAGGATGGTACGGTAGACACATGTCGGGCATGTCACAAACCGGGAGAATCCATTCGTCACATTATCTCCGGTTGTTCTCGTCTGGCTAACGGAGACTATTTGCATAGACACAACCTTGTAGCCAGGATTGTTCACCAGCAACTTGCTCTTAAATACAATCTTGTGGAATCAGAAGTACCGTACTATAGGTATGTGCCCGACCCAGTTCTCGAAAATGGCAATATTACATTGTACTGGGATCGGTCTATCATCACTGACAGGACTATTGTTGCCAATAAGCCTGACATAGTGGTGATAGACCGATTAGAGCGTCGCTCAATGATTGTTGATATAGCGGTCCCTCATGACGAAAACCTCGTGAAAGCCGAGAAAGATAAGCAATTTAAGTATCTTGATCTGGCTCGCGAGGTTGTCGACATGTGGGATGTGGATACAGCAATCATTGTGCCGATAGTCGTCTCGGCCAATGGCATAATAGCCAAGAGCCTCGACAAACATCTTAGGAGGCTCTCGTTGGGCAGCTGGATCAAGGGCTTGATCCAGAAAGCAGTACTTCTGGACACGGCGCGAATTGTTAGGAGGTTCCTCTCTCAAGAGCCCTGACCACCGGTAGCTTGGACCCTGTACCCGATACCGGTGGGCTACTGTTTTTTATATTTTTAAATGTTTTTTGTTTTTATAGGAATATTTAAAAATGTAAATAATATGTTTGTAAAATGTAATAAATGGAATAATAATAATAAAAATCTGTGGCCCGGTTGTCAAAGAATATGTCAGAAAATTTTTTCCTCCACATTTTTCAGAATTATTTATAAATTAAATAGCCATACAAATAACAATAATCATGTTCAACAAAACCAAAATAGTAAAAAAAAAACTATTCATGAATGGATGGAAGCATAAATAGACAGAACAATAAACGTACAAACCAAAATGTTGACAAGAAACCGGGCACGACTGATTTTGAACACACGCCCAAGACCTGCGGAATCGTCGCTCAGCTCCGCCTCGCAGCCGCCGGGACCAGCTCCAGCCGTGAGTGAAGAGACTCCGGCCGCTGCAGTTGCGTCGAGCTCGAGCGACGAATACTTCTCGCCGCCGACGACACCACCACCTGCGCGTCGGCGAGGAAGAGGCCGCCCTCCGGCCAGCTTCGGACCTCGAGGCCCACCGGCCTCTGATAGGGTCCCCGCTGCCGGTGGAAGTGTGCAGCGCATGCGATGGACAAATTCCATCAATGAAAATGTGATGCGCTCATACTTTGGGGCTACAGAGGGGGGAACTAACCTGACTGCGTACCGTGGTCGGATGCTCTCTCTGTTTCAGGTACTTGAACCAGCTGTCAACGTTTCGGCCCAACGACTGTCGGATCAGGTGCGGGTCATCCAGCGTAACCATATGTTGGATGACGCCGTACTTGATAGACTACGGCGCGAATCACGGTGCAGTCGTGTCTCATCTGCTTCACCACAGGCTGCGGTGCAACTACAACCTAGTATCTCACCGCGACCCGAGCACGTCGGTGAAGATGATGAGGACCGGGCTACATCCGTGAGTACCCAGTGTAGTGAACAATTGAGGAGTGCTTTGGAGTGTGCATTACGGGAGTATCGCTCCACACCGCCTGAGCTGAGACCTCGTCTGCCTCGTTTGCCCATGCATAAGAAAAATAGGGCGCTAGTGTGTGCTCTAGATTCACTTTTGTCAAATTATTTTGACAATAGCGAAGACCTCACCGATACCCATTCGATCCTGTACTGTGCCGCTGTTGCAGCATGTCGGGTAGCTCATGTCAAGTTTCCAAAGACTGACAGAGCTATTCGACCAGCTGTACCAGCTTGGCAGTGCAGGATCGAACGTCGTATCGCCGGGGCTAGAGCACTCATTGGCAAACTTATCTGCTTCAGACAGGGCAACACTCGCCCTAGAGTGATGCGCTTTGTGAGACGGGCGTTCGCGGGGACTGATATTAGTCCTCGGGATTATCTCACCTGCGTCACAGAGCGCATCGACTTCCTGAAGCAGAAAGTCTATGCGTGGGCAAATAGAATTCGCAGATATAAGCGGAGGGTGGAGCGATACACTCAGAATCGCACATTCCAAAGCAATGAAAGGTGGGTTTATAGGGCCTGGGAGCGACCTGACCAAGGTGTGACTGATACGTGCTTACTGGATGATGACGCCATGTGTTCGTTCTGGCGCAGCATCTGGTTGGCTCCTGTCAGTCACACTGAGGGTGACTGGATGCGGGAGATCAGGCGCACGTGCGATCTTTTACCAGAAATAACAGTAGAAATAACAGTAAACAAAATACAAAGGATCTCATACCACATGTGAGAATGCAAATATATTAAGATTATTTTTTATATTTCATTTATTTTCCAAACTTACCAATTAATTATGTTTAGGAGCCATATGTAGGTGAAGACAGAGAAAGCAAACTTGTTTTGTCGCGAGAGCGATAAGGATGCGTGCATGCGGACATAGATTAGTTAAAAGTTTACAAGTGTAGAAGCGTTATTGATTGACTTGTTTTAATTTGTTTTGTGTTACGATTTTTTTTACTAAAGTTCATTTGACTGATTATTGAGGATTATAACTGTTTTTTTTATTTAACTAGATTTCCGAGGGACCAGGTTCGACTTCCAGATTGGATTGCAATTGTTCGTGAACAAAAAAGCGAATCAGACTGGATAACATAAAAAAACAGCAGGATATGTAGCAATCACTTCCAAAGTAGGTACTAACAAATAAGTTTCGAAATGTGGTCGAACAATGCTTAAAAAAATGCAGTTCCAATTATAGAGGTAGGTAACTTAAACATTTTATAAAACATAATGCTGCCTGCATAATGTTTTATAAAATTTCAGTTACCTGTTGCTTGCATTTTCGCCAACGTTGAATTTGTTTGGTCAGTATAGGTACCTACAAAGAAACCGCTACATGAGATTTCATTATGAAACCTATAGTTGTGTTATGAAATTGATTATTTGTTGATTACTAGCTTTCCACCTGCTTCATCCAAGATGAAGTTCCGATTCGACGAATTTTTCGAATCACACAATTCTTGTTATGACTGATCATAAATTATTTCATTAACATAATTTTAATTTCTATTTTAGTTTTGAATATAATGGGCTAAGCTGAATACAAACATTAGTGGTAATACTTGATCCGTGATTAACCATTATGATGTTTTATTTCTTACCTACGTACTTACTCTTCAATCGAGTGTCCACTCTACGGCTATAAAACTGTTATCCTATGGCACAAGGACTCATTTGAAGCGCAATGGCTAGAATTATAGCTATCTCTTTCACTTGCGTGTTGTTTCGTATCTTTTGTTCTACTTATCAGTAAAACTTGTCAATGTGTGCCATAGATATCCGTGATGTGTGCAGTTTTTACTACGCGGAACAAATTTTAGGCCGTGCGCGCACTGCCTTGCGGTGGCCGCAATTGCGGTAATTCTACCGCACCGGTAGAATGACTGGGCCGGGCCACTGGTGACTCTACCGCACGCGTTTATTCCACCGCAGTGCGCGCACTTCTATGACACTCCATACTTCACAGATTTTGCGTTTCCAAAACGCAACGCAGTGCGCGCACGGCCTTAACGCAAATTACTATGAACGTAACATATCTGTACTTTATAATATCATTGCCCAACTACTGTGAAACCGACATAGTTGTGAAAAGACTAAGCAGGTGATTTATTTATTTATTAACTCAACATCACTATCATTACAGGAATTTCCTAATTCAATAGTGGAGGTATTCCTCGAAGCGCTACCATTTTGAAGCGCACCTAACGAAACGCTCTTTTTTCATTTTCGAAGCGCTCCTTTTAGTAGCGCTCCCGATAGCAATTAAAAATATTAAAATTTTATTCCTCGAAGCCCTCCCACGTTCACAAATAGGGAAGACCATGAAGTAAACGACTAATTATATTTTTTAAACTCATCATCATCATCGAAGTTGCTTAACCAAAAGTATGAAATTGACAAAGAAAATATTTTTTTTTGCTTTCGGCACTATAATGTGTATTCAAAGAGTAAAAGAGGATGTTATTAATAAATAAAACGCACAGATATAAATGATATGCGTATAATAATCACATTGCAGCAGGACCTACATAATAATTACAAGATTACTTTGTGTGGTGTTATCGTAAATACAGTTTTATACACGTATATTATTTGTAAACACAATTAATATTCAACAATAATCGCTATAATATGGGTAAAACCACGGGTAAAACAATAAAAAGTAACGTGCAAAAGCTGCTATATACTATGATCAGTAAGTTTAAACAAAAACATGAAGAGAAAGAAATTGTTTTCCAAGAAAAACAACAATGTTTAGATGCGATCTCGGATTTTTTAGGTTAGTACGACTTTGTAATGTTGATCCTTGGTGGCTCATTATTTGATATACCTATTTACGATATTATGATACTTTTTCTTATCTTTATATATAATATTGGAGATATTCAAGGAATCTGCGACTTGTTGAAACGTTAAAAAATTTGGAGAAAAAATCTTTAATAGAAACTCAGACTAAGTTCTTAGAAGAAATTAACTGGAATGAAGATCATTAACTGGTACGTATGTTACGGTTAAGAATGTTTTGTTGATGAGTTGTGTTATTTGACATTCTCAAATTGTTTGGGTACCTTGATTTTTAATATGCATTTTATACTTCGTTTTGCAGAGGTTGGTGTCACAACACTAAAAAAAAGGAAGGATTTGTGAATGAATGGATGTGGAGCACTCCAGGAAAAAAAAACGCCCACACAAAAGCTCAGTGTTGGATTTAGACAGTTTTGATATTGATGCAATAAGAAATAAAATCAATGAATTTTATATCATCGCTTAAGATTAGGTGAGATTATGGTCAAATGCAAGCCAACTATAAAAAAGGAGGTCTTAACATTGCGAACATTGTTAGAAGAATTGCATTGGTTTTAGTGGATGTAGAGAAACTCTGCGTGAAATATTAATTGCTAATGGGTATGAGTTCAAGAAAAATAAAATGAACGAACGGTTCTAAATAAATAATAATATAAATGTCGAACGTTTTGATATTGCTGCTTGGAGACATTTTTATCTACGAGAAATTGCTGCTAAACGAACGGAAGGAAAACGAATCAATAAAGAGCAATGCCAAGTGTCCATAGTAATTTTGGCTCAATATAAAATTCTCACGGCCAGTGATGAAAATAATTTTATTGTGTGTCGTTCAATACTAAGAACTGTTTCTTAGCATTGAATATTGTATAGAACTTCTAACAAAAAAATACTAGCATAAATACAAATATGGAATTTTGAGGTTATTACAATTTGACGATCTCTATACATGTTTGTACACGCTAACATTCAGCACTAAAGTAATTACTTCTGTCTAATTATATAAAAGTACTTTACTTCGAGAATAGAGGTCCACTGCTGTAACAATGAACGAACTTCTACGCATTCTCCTAAATACCTCCGCATTCGGAAAACATTCAATTCACTGCAACGTTGTTGGTTAGACATGGTCACAATAACGGATGTACTTCAACGCTTCGAGAAGCAAAAGAGTCTCAAAAAACAGAGAAGGAAACGTAAACGCATGCACTTCGCATATATTTTTTTTCGCACTATGTTTTACAACAACTGTTTGTGTTTGTAATGTCAATCAATTCCCTTTGTGTCACTTTTGACACTTTTTCGAGTTTTTATTTGGAAGAATAATCAACATCGCCTTTGCTAGCCATGTATAAAAATAGAATAGAGTTTTTATTCTCAATAATTAAAATATTATTTCAGATTTTTTATGTAATCAAATGCTATTATTGTTCACCACATATTGTTACTATTTTTAGTATAGAAAAAAATGCATAAAACAATAAAGAATTTGAAATAAAAACTGATTAATAAGTTTAATTGCAGCATACTGACAACTCAACCTATTTTTGACAATTTCCGGTCAGCTATTTGTTTATTAATAAATCAATTCTAATGTAGAAGTTCTCGAAAGAAATTAAATACAACTTTATAGTTTAGATTTTATTGTATAGATTCTTATACATTAAAGATAAATGGCCGTGCCATTTTAAATTTAAAAGTTGTGTAGGCCAGGATCCGTCTTTGTTCTTTAGATGAAACATATGTACACAAAAATTATAAGCCTAAAATGTCATGGCAAGTTCTAACAACCAGTGGTGCCCCTAAAACAAAATAAAACACTGATAAAAACCTCATTTGGCTGAATAGCTGCAGAAGATTGAAAAAAAAAATGACAAATCATGTAATAAATGTGGAAAATAAAATAATGCAAACAAAGAGATCATATAACAGAAAAAGTATTGGAAAAAATCATAATAAGTGAAGGTAATGACGACTCCACTGATACAGAAGAATCCTTAGAGGTTGAATTTTTGGACTCGGATTTTGAGTACGATGATTAAATTATTATCATACTCAAAACGCATGTAGTTGATTAAATAAATTGTTGAAGAAATTTAATAAACTACATCTTAAGTAGGTTAATATTATGTATAAACTATTAAATAAATCTACACATTCGTTTTTTTAATCAATCCATGACAGTCAAGGCTCCGAGACACCAAACGGAGTCTTTAAAAACATTATGTATCCTTAAATATTCCCGTTATCGTTATCCTTAAATTAGAAGTTAGTTCATAAACAACTATTATATAAATTGATTGTCGTAAATACTTAAATTTCAAAGTATCAAAACATTTTTCTCCTACTATAGTCAGTAATACCACATAAAGATTTTTTGAATTTGCCGCGTTTTCTCAGGTCACGCTTTCGTTAGGCAGACTCTATCATTTATATTATATCTGTGCATTTTATTTATTAATAACATCCTCTTTGAATACACGTTACTCTTTGAATACACATTATAGTGCCGAAAGCAAAAATAATATTTTTCTGTCAATTTCATACTTTTGGTTAAGCAACTTCGATGATGATGATGAGTTTAAAAAATATAATTAGTCGTTTACTTCATGGTCTTCCCTATTTGTAAACGTGGGAGAGCTTCGAGGAATATAATTTTAATATTTTTAATTGCTATCGGGAGCGCTACTAAAAGGAGCGCTTCGAAAATGAAAAAAGAGCGTTTCGTTAGGTGCGCTTCAAAATGGTAGCGCTTCGAGGAATACCTCCACTATTGAATTAGGAAATTCCTGTAATGATAGTGATGTTGAGTTAATAAATAAATAAATCACCTGCTTAGTCTTTTCACAACTATGTCGGTTTCACAGTAGTTGGGCAATGATATTATAAAGTACAGATATGTTACGTTCATAGTAATTTGCGTTAAGGCCGTGCGCGCACTGCGTTGCGTTTTGGAAACGCAAAATCTGTGAAGTATGGAGTGTCATAGAAGTGCGCGCACTGCGGTGGAATAAACGCGTGCGGTAGAGTCACCAGTGGCCCGGCCCAGTCATTCTACCGGTGCGGTAGAATTACCGCAATTGCGGCCACCGCAAGGCAGTGCGCGCACGGCCTAAAATTTGTTCCGCGTAGTAAAAACTGCACACATCACGGATATCTATGGCACACATTGACAAGTTTTACTGATAAGTAGAACAAAAGATACGAAACAACACGCAAGTGAAAGAGATAGCTATAATTCTAGCCATTGCGCTTCAAATGAGTCCTTGTGCCATAGGATAACAGTTTTATAGCCGTAGAGTGGACACTCGATTGAAGAGTAAGTACGTAGGTAAGAAATAAAACATCATAATGGTTAATCACGGATCAAGTATTACCACTAATGTTTGTATTCAGCTTAGCCCATTATATTCAAAACTAAAATAGAAATTAAAATTATGTTAATGAAATAATTTATGATCAGTCATAACAAGAATTGTGTGATTCGAAAAATTCGTCGAATCGGAACTTCATCTTGGATGAAGCAGGTGGAAAGCTAGTAATCAACAAATAATCAATTTCATAACACAACTATAGGTTTCATAATGAAATCTCATGTAGCGGTTTCTTTGTAGGTACCTATACTGACCAAACAAATTCAACGTTGGCGAAAATGCAAGCAACAGGTAACTGAAATTTTATAAAACATTATGCAGGCAGCATTATGTTTTATAAAATGTTTAAGTTACCTACCTCTATAATTGGAACTGCATTTTTTTAAGCATTGTTCGACCACATTTCGAAACTTATTTGTTAGTACCTACTTTGGAAGTGATTGCTACATATCCTGCTGTTTTTTTATGTTATCCAGTCTGAGTCGCTTTTTTGTTCACGAACAATTGCAATCCAATCTGGAAGTCGAACCTGGTCCCTCGGAAATCTAGTTAAATAAAAAAAACAGTTATAATCCTCAATAATCAGTCAAATGAACTTTAGTAAAAAAAATCGTAACACAAAACAAATTAAAACAAGTCAATCAATAACGCTTCTACACTTGTAAACTTTTAACTAATCTATGTCCGCATGCACGCATCCTTATCGCTCTCGCGACAAAACAAGTTTGCTTTCTCTGTCTTCACCTACATATGGCTCCTAAACATAATTAATTGGTAAGTTTGGAAAATAAATGAAATATAAAAAATAATCTTAATATATTTGCATTCTCACATGTGGTATGAGATCCTTTGTATTTTGTTTACTTTGAAAGTATAATTCGTACACTTCCGAAACTCACACGATGGCATTTTTGATAAATAAAATCTAAAGACACGGGTATTACGGTGCGGCACGCTTGTGGTTGCGTTCGACGCAGACTAGTTGCAAGACGTTCCAATTAGCTCGTGTTCGAGTCTTCACGACGCGCAACGCGCGCGCCTATAACATATCTGTACTATAAAATATCATTGTAGTTGGGTAACACTGTGTTACCCAACTGCAATGATTCTAGCCAAGGGGTACCGTGTTACTAACACGGTACCCCTTGGCTAGACCAGTGTCAAATTTACTGGCTTCTGACTACCCGTAACGACTGTCAAACATGTCCAAATGACAGCCAGGACCAACGACTTAACGTGCTTTCCAAGGCACGGGGGTTATCACACCACCAACTTCAAAAGTCCGGTCTCATACTGAGAAATTCCTTACAGAAAAACCCTATAGCACCTTTTGTTCAGCAGTCGACTCGACCATCAGGCTTATCACTATCTCATAAAATACAGGTTATTTTAGTTTGAAGGGCAAGCCTCACAATATCCGGGTTGCGGGTATGTTCTAACGAGATACCGCGGCCCCGGAACGTAAAGGCAGTAGAACGAACAGCGAAGGATTTGAGTCAGAATGGGAGGAGTCATTAGATAATTTTCTCACCGGCAAAAAAGACTTCACAAATCTGTACTATCGACCAATCTTCCGCATGCTCACCTTTAAGGCTATAATTGCATAGCACGGCTCACAACTCGATCGCCTGTATTTTAGTAGTGTTCATAATAGTAAGTATTAATACAATGTACGCCCTGTACTCACAAAATGTATATTGTCTCTAATTTGGAGAGACCAGGAAGGGATGTGGTTTGTCACTAGCTATGCTTTCACAGAAATATTTTCTTAAGTGAGCATGCGTATCTTTGGCCAATAGTACATATATTATGGACTCTTGCAACTAAAGAGCCATGCTGAGTGTCCATAATAACTTTGGCTCAATATAAAATTCTCACGGCCAGTGATGAAACTAATTTTATTGTGTGTAGTTCAATACTAAGAACTGTTTCTTAGCATTTAATATTGTATAGAACTTCTAACAAAAAAATATTAGCATAAATACAAATATGGAATTTTGAGGTTATTACAATTTGACGATCTCTATACATGTTTGTACACGCTAACATTTAGCACTAAAGTAATTACTTCAGTCTAATTAAATAAAAGTACTTTATTTCGAGAATATAGGTCCACTGCTGTAACAATGAACGAACTTCTTCGCATTCTACTAAATACCTCCGCATTCGGAAAACATTCAATCCACAATTAGTGCAACGTTGTTGGTTAGACATGGTCACAATAATGGATGTACTTCAACACTTCGAAAAGCAAAAGAGTCTCAAAAAACAGAGAAGGAAACGTAAACGCATGCACTTCGCAATATCACCGACAACAACAACTCAAAGAGAATGTAATACACTATGTTTTACAACAACTGTTTGTGTTTGTAATGTCAATCAATTCCCTTTGTGTCACTTTTGACACTTGTTCGAGTTTTTATTTGGCAGAATAGTCAACATCGCCTTTGCTTGCCATGTATAAAAATAGAATAGAGTTTTTATTCTCAATAATTAAAATATTATTTTAGATTTTTTATGTAATAAAATTAGATTATTGTTCACCACATATTGTTACTATTTTAGTATAGAAAAGAATACATAAAACAATAAATAATTTCAAATAAAAACTGATTAATAAGTTTAATTGCAGCATATTGACAACTCAACCTTTTTTCGACAATTTCCGGTCAGCTATTTGTTTATTAATAAATCAATTCTAATGAAGAAGTTCTCGAAAGAAATTAAATACAAACTTATAGTTTAGATTTTATTGTATAGATTCTTATACATTAAAGATAAATGGCCGAGCCATTTTAAATTTAAAAGTTGTGTAGGCCAGGATCCGTCTTTATTCTTTAGCATTTGTTAACACCTGTATATATTTATGATGTTTTGTTTCGTGGCAATTAACAATATTGTCATTTTCTAATTGGTCTACAACAGTTGTTGTTGGACTACAAGACAAACGGCGGTGCTCCATCGTTACATGGTAGACATCCCACTCATACGCACAAAACGTTTTGGTAATATTTTCATTGTGCGTACGGCTAAGGAGTGGAATTCCCTGCCGAAGTCTGTTTCCCGATAGCTAACCTAGGGGTCTTTAAGTCAAGAGTGAATAGGTTACTTCTAGGTAAGCGTGCTCCATCTTCGACCACATCATCACTTACCATCAGGTGAGATGGTGGTCAAACGCGAACCTATTATCATTAAAAAAATAAACTTAAAAATAATAATTATACAAGCACCAAATATGATATTAAACACCAAATTGATGGTAAAATAAGTGAACTTAAAGGATAACATTGTCTTTGCGGATGAAGAATGCATTTACATAGTTATGTATTGTATAATTATGTTATTCTCATTTTTACAAAATGAAATGAAGGTACACAAAATTAAGGTATGTTAAAACAGCGTAAAGATGGTAATTGGGTCGTATACAGACACAATGACGCAGCGGGCGACTTTGATTCATATCTAATATTTAAGCACGGACGTTGTTTATTTCCACGTAACAGTAACTAAACCTAGTCAGTAGGTAAGTAAAGAAAAGCATGAATACTT
Source organism: Tholera decimalis (assembly GCA_943138885.2). NCBI lineage: Eukaryota > Metazoa > Arthropoda > Insecta > Lepidoptera > Noctuidae > Tholera > Tholera decimalis. Next base: position 43,191,648 of record OW964559.2, read on the forward strand.
GAAGTGTAAACTTTCTGGCTGTGAAATTTTAAATGAGCAGCTCAACAGGTGAGCGACAGGTGGTTCCGAAAGCTTAGGGCGTATTACCATCGAATAGAAACATGTACAGGACCTCGTGACTAAATAATAACATCCGCACGTGCCGAGCTTCAAGGTTTAAGCAACGCTTATCGAGGCCAGTCCGCGGATGGGTTACCATCTTAACAAATTGAGATTCAAGCCGTTGGTACTGGCTGTAATTATTACGCCTTTTGTTTTGTTTCTTAGAGAGAACTAGCAATGTAGATAGAATCACAGAACAGATAAAAGAGGTTAGAAAGGAAATAGTTCCTGATTTGTATGAGAACGCGTGTCGCCCCTTGTCTCCCACTCTTTAGCTCCACTACAAGCAAGAGGTCCGTTACGTATAGGTACGAATTACGCACACAAATAAATTACACACACTTAAATCGAGAGCTTGCTACTGATTGTAACTCACTGTCGATATGCGCCGTGCATCACGGCCAATCAGGGCAAAGGACGAAACATGAAGTGTTGAGGACGCGACGCATGCAGTACATTATAAGCAGACTTGGTCATTGCGTTAGTTAAGCGAGAGTACACACCGGGCAATGTATATTTTTTGTAACTTGTTGCAATAATGTTGTTAATGTTTGGAATTTTATAGTGATCAGAATATTTTAATGTTTTTTTACAAATAAAATTGTAGTTAAATATTATTTTTAATTTACCGATGGAAAGATATACCTCCTCGCTCTATACTTGCGGTCTGACTATTTGTTTTACTGATTATATTTGCACAACACGGCATTGTAAAGCAGAGCTCTGTATTCTGAAGTAGTCCGAAGCGCACTAAACGCGGTGAATGAATTAATCGGTCGAGCTATGATTTTCGAATCATAATTGTGGCGCGCTCGCCACGCTCACATTACCATTCCAACCTTATTCATCTATTCCGTGAGTAAAAGTGTTATTCATAACCAATTTATAAAATAAATATCTCATTTCATTTACAAGTGACAGCCGGTTAAAATTGTCACCTATAGACCAACCCGGGTAAACGTTGCTTAACCTAAAAGATCAACCCATTTGGCTTTAGCCACCAGCCAATCGATCCAGATAAACTCATTGACCGTAAATTCGCAAGCCGTCAATACACTGCTCTAAGGGGATACCTACAATAAAATTAATCGCCAAATTGACATATACGCCTTACCCAAACACAAATTAAATTCAAACTCACTAGTTGGCTGCAAAACTTAACACACCAAAATACTGAAGACATTGTTGGTATAATTTCATAATATTAAACAACCTTCATACCCCACCTTACTTTATTTCTCCTTGTATTTAACAATCGATACGTATTGACACGATCAAATAACACACAACATTACACTTAATACAGCATGTACCTACTAAACAGTAACACCAACCTCTTCTTTAGATATTTCGAATATAATAATACACACATCACAGTATTCTTGAATTCTTGTTGTTGTCTCTAACTTAAGAACATTGTCAGTCTAGTACTAATGTAAGTCAGCTTTCGTAATACGGAGTGGAGACCAGTGAAACACAGGCCCTGGCCTAGCTTAGGCACTAGTCCCCACAATATTTTCAGTTTGTACTACTTTGCAATTAACTATGTATGTGATACTGTCAACTATTGTGGTGAAAATAAACGTTTTTATTTATTTTATTTATTTACTAGTACTCACGCGGGGCTTCGCTCCCGTGAATCCTATCACGGTAAAAACATAACTGTCCTTTTTTGCAGTCGCGTAAAAAGTAGCCTATAACCTTCCTAAAGCTTCAAGCTACTTCCGTACCAAATTTCATCCAAATCCACCCAGCACTTTCAAACATTAGCGCGTTCAAGCAAGCAAACAAACAAACAAACAAACAAAAAAACAAACTTTGCCGCTTTATAATATTAGTATAGATTGCTTGCGAAATCATTGGGTAAACTTTTTTAAAATTAATTTGCACGATTTGACAAATTAAAACGTCAAGTTAACTAAAAGCTTCTAATAATAAAACTATGTAGCTAACAAGCCCACCTATAGTCAGAAAACATCCTCATAAAGGCTTTCATTGTGTCCTTTTATAAACAGCGTGTGTTGTTTGTGTACTTTAAGACACAATGTATACCTTTGTTCTTAAGGAGAAACGAAAGAACAACATTGTATTGTAGGGGTACAAAGACATTGTTTTGGGAATACACGAATTATAGTCGGGCAGTAGATGACCTCAATCTTTACTTCCCTACTAATATTATAAATAAGCTAGTACCTCTGTGTTTTAGTGTCTGTTTCACTTTCACGTGTAAACCACTTAACTAATTTTAATGAAATTTGTCACAGATACAGATTGGACATTAGAAAATAACATATATGTAGGGTGTGGGGTGTCTATACATAGATTTTTAAAATTGATATTTGTGGTTCCTAAAACCTTCCTTTCTCAAAGTCAAACGGTTGAGACGTACATACTTCCAAAGTGGTAAAGTGTTTACCTCTAAATTTTAAAATAAGAGAGTGAAAAATATTAAAAATATATATCTACAAAAGATCTTATTAAATACTTACAATGAAAATTGGTTTGAACAAGATACAGTCAGCAGATTTTGAGATATAGCACATTTTCAAAAACGGCAAATATGACTTTGTCACTTATATGTACTTTGTGAAAGCGCCGACCGATCATCTGTCGACTTTCATGAAAGAGGAATTTTGGCCGAGAGGAGTAATGTTCCGGAGTTTTCGAGGCCGGTTACCGGACACTGCGTGCAGCGTGGCACACTACGCCGATAACTCGTGTAACATAGTATATGTATGTTTTGGTTTGGTGATGAATGTATTAGTTTATTTCAATTGCCTGAAATATATACAATTCTATTCTATTCTATTCTATACAAACATTATGAAAACTAAAGTTATTTTTCGCTAATATCTATGCATGCTACGGAACTTGAGTACTTGTACTTCATGGGCGGGTCCGACTCGCACTTGGCCACTTTTTGTAAAGTTTCATTAATATGTTTAATCCTCGGGCACGCCGCAATTGCGGCGGTAAGACCCCTCTTTGAGGAGTGGCTAGATCGGCGTCACGGCGTCCTGACCTACCGCATGACGCAGGTCCTCACCGGACACGGAAGTTTCGGGAGGTACCTGTGTCTGATGGGTAAGGAAGAGACGCCTGGGTGTCACCACTGCGAGGGTCGCCCTGAGGACACAGTCGAGCACACGGTGCAGGACTGCCCAGCTTGGGCAGAGCACCGACGTGTCCTCACGGCGACAATAGGCGGAGACCTCTCGCGCCCGGCCTTGGTCGAGGCCATGCTGCGGGGCGAGAGGGAGTGGGAAGCGGTCGCCTCCTTCTGCGAAGCAGTCATGCTTCCGAAGGAGGAGGCGGGCCGCGTGAGGGAGAGGATGGCGTCCTCCCTCCAGCCCAGCCGCAGTGGTAGACGCCCACGGCGTCGGACGTCGGCCGACGATCTCCGGCCACCGTAGGCGCGGGCATGCGGACAGCGAGTAAAGGGCAACTCGCTGTCCGACCATGGACCATGCCCGGGTCGACGGCGCGTCGTGTTCCACGCGCGCCTCAAAGAGCGTCAGCAACATGACGAGGCCCCCTCTGCAGAGGGCCGAAGCCCGCCGGGGTCGTGGGACTCATCCCGTTACCGTGGCCCCGGTATGTAAAGGGTTATTGAAGGAACACCGTGGATTTTAGTCAGTAAAAGTCTGACAGTCCCTCCCACCCTGCCCGGAGTGGGAGGACTTATTTGATAATTTTACCACGTTAAAAAAAAAAAAAATATGTTTAATCCTAGCCCACTCAAATATTTCTATTTCCTTTCTAGGAAATGTAGTACAAGAAAACTCACAAAGTTCGGATGTTGTACAGTAATTGTACACTACACATGAAATTTGGAATTCAATTTTCACGACTGGAGATGGGACGCAGTGGCCAAAGTTTATTTATTTGATGCATGGTTATTGATTCTTTCTTTGTTCAGTTCCTATGACTAAACCTGAAGGTTATACCAGTATCTCTCTATCTTGTCAGATTCTGTTAATTCACTCAATTTTATTTTTATTTATACACTCTAACATTCCTTATGAATCACGCTATCCTTTGATATAAACTGCATGAAATTATGTTCCGTGTTTCGTGAGTTTATCGCAAAAATTTGTTATATATACAACGTGTAATTTAAAGGGTATATACATACCGAGTGCATGGCTTCTTTGGATGATAACAAACGATATGACAAGGGTTTTCTAATCCTATATCTACATGTGTGGGGCATATTAGAAATTTCAATACATCGATACCAGAGGCCGAATTTTTCAAATTAAGAAGAACGAAGAGAATTACCGTTTTATTGGCAAGTGACGTGGAAAGTGATGACCCTCATATTGCTGTGACACGTTTGTTAGTACTGGTTAATTATGTATTGTATTATGATTAATCAATAATTTGGGGTCAATTCTGTGAGTCACTTAATTTGAGCTGAAGCTTTGCATAGAGACTCCATGCCAGATGTTGTCTTCAGTCCTTTTGGATAGATATGGGGTTTCCGTTACACGTTGTATATTGGTAAAGATGAAAACTATGCCCACAGTATTTAACCAATCAGAACACTTATTTCTGACATCCATAATTATGTGACTAACCGATTATCCATTGTGTTAGTATACGAAAAGTTAAAACTAAAAAAAAACTACTTGAACTTTAAACTATACTATAATTTATTTTAGCTTAGCCTGTCTATACTGTCCCAAAGTTCTCATTTATGGAACTAACAACTACATAATTATTTCAACAATTACCTTCAAATCCATCAGCAATTGCCATCAGCAATACTGTTATTTTTATAATGAATCCATCTATGTTGGCATCCGCAATCTGGCTGATACACTTCAGTACCTAAGCAGCTCCAATAGCATCCTGTATTGCTCACGCAGGTTACTAATGACTTGCAGCGAATAGCTAACCCATTTAATACACATACTAATGAAACTATTTTATATTTGTTACAGGTAAGCCACACGTAATGAAAACATTTCGAGAAGTACCCCAGGTATTGTCTTTTTACCTGACTGCAAAGAAAGGGTTATGTTTTTCGCGCGTATCTTATATGTATGTATGTTTGTAATATTCTTTATTACCTCATATCTCTAGAACCGCTGAACGGATTCACATAATTGAGGTATCGTTAGATTTGTCTTAGCAGCCCAAGTGTTTTTAGATAGGTGAAATTTGAAAAAATCAAACATGGTGGCTGTGCAAAGCCATTATACATAGTGAAAAAAAATTTTTTTTTTTTCCAATACTACGATATGGGTATCAATTTAAAGTGCTTAACACAAGGATTTCAAAAAAGTATATCATATTTATCATTAGTGTAATACTGTTTAAAAATATGGACTTAGCTCTTTCACTTTCTGAATCCGGTGGGGAGCCACTGTGACACGACCGGGAATAATAAAAAATTGTTAATTAATATTTATTTATTTATTTTATTATTTATGTACACACAGTAAAATACATTAAGATAAACATAATTATAATATCTGAGTACAAAGGTACTGCTTATTTCTTAAGAAATTTCTTCCAGCAGACCTGCGAAAGGAGAAGTGAAAAAGAAATGTAGACAATAGTGTGTGAGAAACACACAAGAAGAGAAATAAATATTTTAACTAAAAGGTTGAAAAAAAAGTTATTTTATTTTTTATTTTATTATTTAAAAAATCCCATCCCATAAAAAAACAGTTGGGTCCCGCCTGCTTGTCACTTTTAAAAATAAAAAGACTTGTTTCTTGCATTTCAGTTAAGCAGTCGGGTTTTATAGATTTTTAAAATAACTTTTTTTTATGAACCAGCTCTGTCCCTGGTAAAAGACTTCCCTCCACTCCTTCTACTCTTTGCGAGCCCACGCATCCTTCCAGTTCCAACCTATCCAGGTCTGCCACGACCACGTCTCTCTGTCACAGGGCACCAATTTTGTGCAATTTTCGCCCGCAGTTTGTCCGACACGGCAGACATGTCCTACTCAGTTGCATTTAAGTTGAGCTGCTTTTAGAACTACCTACATCAGGTATATTCGTTATGGAATGCAATATTGTGTTTCGAACACGATCCGTTAATTTAACACCAAGTATATTGCGTCCATTGTACATGTACAGGCATTGTTTAATCTTTGTAAGTAAATGACTCAAGGAAGAAAACACTATCGGATTTAAAGCCACCATTATTTTCATTCCTTCCAAGTTTTTAGATAATATGGGTAAACGTATAATAGTGACACGGATATATTTCCACTTGACCACATTTTTGCCAAAACAATGATGTCTATGATTTGTTGTTTTTCTTTACCATAGTCTCTAGATAAAATCTCGTGTTTTAATAAAAACAAGCTGCATCAACAAAGTAACCGCATTCTGTCAAACTGGCAGTTCAACACCGTTGCAGAAAGGCAGATGCTGATGATGTGAACTCCATATACAACGTGTAATTTAAAGGGTACATACATACCGAGTGCACTGCTTTTTTGGATGATAACAAACGATATAGCAAGGGTTATGTAATCCTATGTCTACATGTGTGGAGCTTATTAAAAATTTCAATACATTGATACCAGAGGCCGAATTTTTCGAATTAAGAAGAACGAAGAGAATTATCGTTTTATTGGCAAGTGACGTGGAAAGTGATGACCCTCATAGTGCTGTGACACGTTTGTTATTACTGGTATTCAAGAAACATATGAAACTAATAATTTGGGGTCAATTCTATTAGTCAGTTATTTTGAGCTGAAACTTTGCATAGAGACTCCATACCAGATGTTGTCTTTAGTCCTTTTGGATAGATATGGGGTTTCCGTTACACGTTGTATTTAGACAATTTTTATCGATGAATAAACATGACATAACCAGCATATTACATCTCCACTGTTGAGACACAGGCCTCTTCTCTATGTTACGGGAATGTTCTACCGCGACCCCGGAACTTAATGGCAGCTGAAGGAACGGGGTAGATTTTTAGTCAGTAGAAGCCTGCATTCCCTTCCGCTCCACCCAGAGCAGTAGAAGTCATTTGGATGATTTGTCTCTCACCACAATATAATACTGTTACGAACTGGGGTTCGGGATAGAAATAATTAAACCAAAATTAACACTTCAATTAATTAAACACAAAATAAAAATTTAACACTATTATTCGCACCACAACACTTGTCATCGCACTGAAATTCACTTGTAAAGCTTCGATTATATCGCGTATTCGCCTCGTAATAAGACTGACTGTCCGCGTTCCTTTGCGATCTATTTATACCCCGGTCTATGAGCTCTAGAACATTCTTGTAAAATCAACTCGCTGTTTATACTGCCAAGAATATTCCAGAGCTACTTGAGATACTCAGTACTGCTACTCGCCGCTAGATGGCGTTAGTGTCCCAAACATTCTAGATTTCTGTCGAAGTTTCTCGACTTACTTCACTAAGCGACTGGCGTAACAATACATTTTTCAATTAATAGGGACACATTTTATACTGGTGCTTAAACTAATCTTGAGGTCTGTTTTTCTATTTCTAGTGCTCAAATCAATCATTAAGTAATTTAATTTAAATATAATATTTAATATATTTTTAGTAAGATTAATATAATGTGGGGATTTAGGTGTGAATATAGTGGTATATAGCATGCGGGCGGAGTGCGGGATAGTGGGGGGATGAATTGAAAAAAAAAACTTGCCATTTCTAAAGCCGTACGTTTCTAACACCACATACGTCGTACATGTAATACTTCATATATTAGTCGTTTACCAACAAGTGTGCCCGCTCGGCTCTACCCGGGGAGACGCGGCGCAATTTCCTGTCTCCTTTGTGCTCGCTTACAGGAAACAGCTCAGTTTCACTGGTAGGCTTGTGTTTAATACAAGGCGGTTTTTAATAGAACAACTTATGGTTCAGATTTGAAAATAGGTTTGTGTTAAAGTGATGCTTTGATTTTGTTCAAGTAAGAACGTACAATAGAATGATCGATATATAACTGGCGGACGGGTCAATCTTTAAAGTTAATCTTAAGAGAAGGCTCCCTAAATTGTATGTAACTTTGCATTAATATTCTGAAACAATCACGCATACAATCAAAATGGAACTTTAGTATATGATTTATTGGATCTTTTTCTTTACATGTCTAAGATTAGTTTCGTAATTGGAACATTTTCGCTCGATTCATTTTTTTATCGAAAATCATGTCTATTTTTAAAGATTATTCAAAAATTAATCAAGACTAATCGGCTTTTATGTCTAAAATTAGTATTGTTTTTAAGATATAAGATATTTTTCTCTAGATCAATAAAATTATTACTTTAGTTATAAACGAAATAAGAATTGAGACTTACGACATTTAATTTCGAACCCGAATATGGTAAAAGAGCGCACGCGATATTCAATTTTATTATTGCTGATTTAGCGTTTAGCACACAACGGCCTAACCGCGGTGCAGGGGGGTGCAGCTTGCGTGAAAATTATTTAGAGTGCCTGGTCTTAACATAATTATCTAAATTTTTCTATATCTCGGGAAGCACGTTAAGGCGTTGGTTCTAGCTGTCAGTGGCTGAGAATCTGATACTTAATAGTTATGCCGAGGAGTACAGTGGTACCTAGCTACTAAATTGTGAAGGTTAGATACGCAGTCAATCTCACACAATCACACAAACACACAACCTTACAACGCAAACAGCCCTGCCCTGCCAATCCAAATCACTGTAACTTTCGAAAACCACATTGGAGAAAAACGATATAGGTAGGTTTTTAATTTATTTAATTTGAAAGTTATACAGTGTTTTTTAGCTTGCCTTATCTTGCAGAATCTATACTAATATTATAAAGCGGAAAAGTTTGTTTGTTTGCTTGAACGCGCTAATCTTCGAAAGTACTGAGTGGATTTGGATGCAATTTGGTATGGAAGTAGCTTGAAGCTGGAGGAAGGTTATAGGCTACTTTTTACGCGACTGCAAAAAAAGGAGAGCTATGATTTTACCGTGATAGAATCCACGGGAGCGAAGCCCCGCGTGGGTACTAGTATAAAATGTAATGACAAAAAATGTAAGTCAGGGGTGTTAAACAGACTTCAAGGAACTAATATAAAGCTGTTAAGCAAAAACACTGTAAGTCGACTTACAGTATTTTGGATTGGCACGGCAGAGCCGTCTGCTTCAAAATTCAAAATAATTAGGTTATTTCAATAATATGTAGTGACTTCTTAACCAATGCATGAATGTCAAATATGTTTGAATTTAATTTATTAGGGAATGCTGGTACCCATAACACAAGTTAAATCTTTTCTTGGGTACCAGAGTTCACTCAAACATTTCAATAATGTTATTAGTCTTAGTTTTATGTTTTTATTGTGTGTATACCAACCAAATTGTACTTGTCCCTAAGACGACCCACTGACCCTTTTATGTTTAAATGTTTGTCTGTGCATGCTTTTTAAGCCCAAATAAACGTATTATTACGAGCTGGGGTTCGGAATAGAAATAATTTACACCAATTAAACCGAAATTACTTTACTTAAATAAACATCAAATAAATATTAACACAGTTATTCACAGTAGGTACAATACTTGTCACTCAACACTTAAATCGCACCGAAATTCACTTGTAAAGCTTAGATTATATCGCCTCGGATCTTCAAATAAGACTGCCATCTGCACTGCACTTGGCAGCGCAGCGAGCGGCCTCAGGGCTTCGCCCCCAGGTCGCAGGAGCAATACCGTGTCCCGTCAATACGGGACCGTCGTTGGGTAGCCTAGTTACGGCGTAGATGTTCGGGTGAGCGTTAAAGCGCCTGTTCAAAAGTGAACGGCAAACGCACACCCGCGTTGTTAATTGCTATTGTGTAACTATAGGCGCGCCGTGACGCCGACCTTTAGGTATTTTCGGCGTCGTTTCTTCACGACACCCCGGCGGTCTAGCCCCGCCAGGTGAAACCCCCATTCAGGGGGAAGCCCAGCGGGAGCCGACCAGCGACGAGAGTGCCGACTCAGACGCACCTATAGTGAATGCGGGGCTCCCGTCCGTCCCGCTTCCAGATCTAGCCGGTTACGTTTCGAACCGCAGAGCCGAGTATGTATGTGTGACCGGCATTGTACTGTGAGTCGCCGCTCAGTGCGTCCGCCATCTGCTTTCCTTTGCGATCTATTAATACCCCGGTCTATGAGTTATATAACACTCTTGTGAAATCGACTACTTACTGCCAAGAATATTCCAGAAGCTACTCGAGATATACAGTACTGCTACTCGCCGCTAGATGGCGTTAGTGTCTCGACTCGATATACTCAGTACTACTACTCGCCGCTAGATGGCGTTAGTGTCTCGAACATTCTAGATTTCTGTCGAAGTTTCTCGACGTACTTCGCTAAACGACTGGCGTAACAGTATATTATGATAATCATTTTTCAGCTACGATTATTATTCAGCTGCATCCAGTAAGACTGAGGCAGAACCTGACATAGTTGTGAAAATGGCAAGTGGATGATGATGATGACACAATAGAATGATTCACATGTATATAATACACCAACCAGACTGGCAGGCACGCAACGATGCACTGGTCGAGTAAAAGCTCCAGAGCCTTGAACATCGACGACGAGTTGCAAGTCTATCGGTTTTCTATCGGTTACATTTCGGGGAATGTGCGATGGAATTACACAATCTAATTTCGCCAAGCCCGTTCCATCATCGGAATACAAGACAAACGGCGATGCGCCCTCGTTACATGGAGCATCCATACGCATAAAACGTTTTGAGAATACTTTCATTGTGCGTACGGCTAAGGAGTGGAATTCCCTGCTGGAGTCTGTTTCCCGATAGCTATAACCTAGGGGTCTTTAAGTCAAGAGTAAATAGGTTTCTTCTAGGTAAGCGTGCTCCATCTTCAACCACATCATCACTTACCATCAGGTGAGATGGTGGTCAAACGCGAACCTATTCTGAATAAAAAATATAAAAAAAAACTTCAAAATCTGTAAACATTACTAATATTATGTTTGTTTTTATTTCAAACTATAAGTCGCTCGGGGCTTCGCTCCCGTGGATTATAACACGATAAAAGGTCAGTGGGTCGTCTTAGGGGAAACCATAACATCTTTATTTTTTAGTTGGGTAAAAAATTGGCTATAACCTTCCTCATGCTTCACGCTATTTCCATACCAAATTTTATCCAAATCCACCCAGTAGGTACTTTTGATCTTGAGAATAAAAACACACGACTGCTCATTTGACAACTAAAGGATGCTATGTTGAAGATACACATCACTAAATCATCTATTCTATTCTATTTTTAGGGTTCCGTAGCCGAATGGCAAAAAACGGAACCCTTATAGTTTCGACATGTCTGTCCGTCTGTCTGTCCGTCCGTCCTTATGTCACAGCCATTTTATTCCGAAACTATTAAGACTATACATGTAAAACTTGGTAGGTAGATGTATTCTGTGAACCGCTTTCCGATTTTAAGAGAGAAATTAAAAAATATTTAAAATAAACGGGGCTCCCCATACATGGAACTGAAACTGAAAATATTTTTTTTCATGAAACCTATACGTGTGTGGTATCTATAGACAGGTATTTAAAAATGACATTATGGTTTCTAAAATGACTTTTTCATAAAGTTAATCGTTTAAAAGATATACGCTTCCAAAGTGGTAAAATGTGTGTCCCCCCTCTAACTTCTATAATAATGAAGTGAAAAATCTAAAAAAAACTATATGTTGTAGATCTTAATGTAAACTTTCAACCAAAATTAGTTTGAACGAGATCGAGTCAGCAGTTTTTGAGATACAGTATATTTTAGAAAACCGCAAAAATAACTTTGTAATTCATACAAATACTATGAAAAACAAAGTTATTTGGCGTAGTTGTAAAAATTGTAAATAAACTAGTTTTAAGAAATTTGTAAGGTTTTTTGTTTTCTTTCTTTCAAATAAATATATTAAGTATGTTATATTTATTACAGTTACTACGGAACCCTTCATGGGCGAGTCCGACTCGCACTTGGCCAATTTTTATTTGTTAATGGCAAGTGGAGCCGATGTCGATATTTTACATTTTACTCTGATAGTATAGTTGTTATTTGGCGAATCACCACAGAGTACCCACATAATACTTTTATAAGTAGGGTTAAAACAGATAATATTATATGCCTCAGCTTTTTTCTAGAAACTGTATGACCTGGCTACCGAGGCTTTTAAGTTATGTTACTTTAAAACATCATGCAGTAATAAATAAAAATAGTACCAGCTGTAATGTAGCATGTAGCTTGCATGTTGCAAAATAAAATGTTTTATTTTTTTCTACATGTAGGAATCCGCTTTGTTTTTTTTTTTCAAAATTTTGGTCTAGCAACCTTCTCGTGCATCCTCAGAACACCATGCCACAGTTTAAATACCATCTGTTAGGTAGTTTAAGATCGCTTACAGAACAAACACACAAACTGTGATATTTTGTATAGTAAGACCCAGCGAACACATAAATACCGCTATATTTTTGATTTATGTTTTAATTTTCTTACAATTTTAAAGAATTAAACAATTTGATGCAGTCTTTCGGAAGTTATCCGCGTATATACATTTCGGAGTTTCATTTTTTATTTGTATTGATAGATAAGATAAATCTTATCTTCTATTGAAAAATCTTGTACGGCAAACCATTGTCTAATATATGTAGAAGTGATAAACTGACACTATTACAGTTGACAGCGAGTATGAGGTTTGGATACGAGTATTTTTAGCCAGTTGAGCGCGCCAATAAATTGGATCCCCTGATATGAGTGACGGCTGTTGACGTCATCTACTCCAGCTGAAAAATTTGGTATCCGTTTTTAGTACAACAGGATTTACTGGATTTGGATTCATACAGTATTTACTTAGGGTAAGTTAACTGTCTGAGTTGTGGGTAAGTTCTAATAAAATACCGCGGCCGGAACGCAAGAGTAACTAAAGGCACAAGGTGTGATTTTATAAGTATATGTTGTATATGTTAATGAAAACTTACAATTAAATTGGTTTGAACTAGAGAGAATTGGCAGTTTTTGACACATAGCACATTTTCTAAAACCATAAATATAACTTTGTATTTCAAACAAAAACAAAGTTTTTTTGCGCAGTTACTACGGAATCCTGAGAGAGTCTGACTCGCACTTGGCCAATTTTTGGTAAGCAATGAAGTGTTCGAAGATGAACACTCGCTCTTACCTAAAACCTATAAGTAAGTAACCAGTTCACTCTTGACTTAAAGACCACAAGGTTATAGCCAGCAGGAAATGCACTTAATTTTTTTTAACTTTCTATATTGTTACCAGTATAATTTATGTAGGCAATAAAAGTTTTATAAACATTAAACTCCAACATTTTTATTAACCTTCACGATATAATGCATAATATTATTTGATGTGTTAATTTAATATTATTCCGCATAAAATAATACGTATAACTGCGCAATATAAGTACCTACGATCTAAGTAGTTTTTTCTTTTTTCTCAATTTATAACCATTTTCAACACAATATTTATATTTTAACCTGGCAACTTAGTTCATAAACGACAATCATGACAGTAACAAATTTTGTGTGTGTATCCGAAAAGTTTTCGAAACATCAAATAATTGAGGGTATGCTTAATAAACAAGTACGATTTCTGTGATTCACTTATGAGATAAGAAAATAAACTGTGATTGGATTTTACGTTAATTTTTGTGTAGTATTTAAAAAATGGAATCAAAATGACACCATCTGTTGAGGTAAGTACAACATAGTGTTAGTTTTTGTGTATTTTTGATAATAATCAGTAGATATTTTTTTTCCGAACAGTGGGATTTTGATTATAAATCATCGTATGATTGAAAAGTAGACATTTTAAGTGTGTATTAAGCCGTAAGTAAACATTGCTGGCAATTAGTGTTGTTCCCAATAATTGGATTATTTTATCGAAATAGATTTAATATATATCTATACATTTCACATACCAAGATTTGCGTGCACATTCTTGTTGATTATGTTACCTGCTATATTTGTTGACTGGAATTTTATCGTTATTTAGTAGGACAAGACCATAATTTACAAAAAAATATATAATATTGTATGTTTTCTTACGTATCAAATACGACTTAGTAAATCGCCCATTCGAAGATTACAAAATTAAATGATCGTTGACGAAGTGTCACGGAAATAATCTAAGTAGATATTTTCAACAAAAACATTCCTCCATAGTGATAACACTGCACATTAATTATAAATACGCCAATTTCCGATACATCGTACTACAACTGCGAAAAAAAAAACCGTTGAAAGTTAATCTTAATTGCATCTGTATAGCCCCGTTCAGTTGAGCGATCCCGTGGGAATAGCTCCATTCGGGATCCGGGATCCAGGGCAGCAATGGACATCACTATTTAGTTCTTAATCTACTGCCGATTGGGAACTGACAGGAGATTCGCTGTCCATGAAAAATTCATTGTTTTTAGGATTCCCTAGTAGGTAAATGTTTCGGTGTTTTTTTTGAGGATAAATGAATGCTATTAAATGTTCGTTCCGTAGAAATTACTGTTTATTTTCCGTAGCAATATTAAAGGCTTGAGGGTAAACGATTATTATTAAATTTATGATACTTGATTAAGGGCGAATCTTGACTTAAAACATTCAAACTTGAAAATAGCTTACCAATATTCTGATCAAAATCAATATTTTTGTGTATACAGCTATGAATCTCTGCCTGTACATTTGAGTAAAACTTGGGGTTATGTGTTCCTTCCGGGTTTGAGGGAAATTTCCTTCTGGGGTTTGCGGGAATGTTATAACGAGATACCACGACCCCGGTAAGCAAGGGTAACTGAATATATATGGTTGGTTTTTAGTCAGTAGAAGGTTAACATATCAGTCAGACAGAAGGACTCATTTGATTATTTAACCCACGAAACAAAAAAAAATGAGTGATGTTACATTCTCTTTATTATCAATTAACACATGCATCAATTAACAATGTTATTATATATTTTTCAACTTCGTACCAAAAAAAACAGAAGTTTTCAAATCTACTCGTGTGACGTCATAAATTCCGAAGCACTCGAAAATCCCCTTCATACACATTACCAGTAACACACTATAAGTATCTACATCAAAATTCTCGTGTACTTTAACTAAACCCTCTTGATACGGTGCTATATATAATAACAGGTGAGACATTGTACTTCCCAAGCAGTGGCGTAGTTAAACGTGTACGAGGTGGCCCACGGCATCACGGGGCCCCTTTAAATGCGATGCCCCAAAACTTTATCACAGATGATTAATCATAATAAA
Source organism: Tholera decimalis (assembly GCA_943138885.2). NCBI lineage: Eukaryota > Metazoa > Arthropoda > Insecta > Lepidoptera > Noctuidae > Tholera > Tholera decimalis. Next base: position 43,207,009 of record OW964559.2, read on the forward strand.
TACCTTTTTCAAATCTATAAGCTGTACAATATTCTCCCAGTGCGCGTTCATATTTTTTTACTAACATGATTGAGGAGAAAGAGAAGCTCACGAATTATTAATAGCAATCGCACGAGTTGATCATCAAGGCCTACCGAGGTCGGTCCATGGACCATCTTAAAATATCGGGAATTCAGTGCCTTGGAAAGCACGTTAAGCTGTTTGTTTCGGCTTTTATTTGTACATCTTTGACAGTCCTTACAGATAGGTATAAGGTAGAAAATACAGACACTGATTTTGCCAAATTGTGTGACTTAGGTACTAAATTTCAGAGGTCAGATAAAACACTAGCATTGAGCTACATCCGGTTAGACTAAAAGCTGAAACAGTTGAGATAAGGATAAACAGTTGATGCTGACACGTCTTTTTTTTATTACGAATGTGCCCGCTCTTGACCCCTATCACACCTGATGGTAAGTGTAAGATGAGGTCTACGATCGAACGAGCGAGCCCAGAAAATGCCTATTCACTCTTGCTTTAAAGGCTGACGGGTCATATGTGGCCTTTATGAAGTTGAGTGAGTGAAGAACAAAAGAAAAAGGGCCTCGCTAATGTGACTTCGCCCATGTCCATATCAGTCCACGTTACGCCTCTGCTCCTATGGAACTCAATACACACCTTCCTATTACACATCTGTCGCCTCTCCATGCTTCGGTAACTTTATGAACACGTATCTCCAATATGATTACCTGTTTGATCCCCGTCGAGACATAGCTTGACAGCGTGTCAAAACATTTGCGGCTTACCTACTTACTTTGTGACATGAAAAGGGTAAAAATGTAGGTATTAACTTTGCTGTGTATTATATAACAATTTCTTTAGTGTATTTACACTGTTGGTGCAGTGGTTGAGTGATTGGCTGCTGCGATGCGCATCGCGGGTTTGATTCCCGTACCGGGAAAAAGATGACTTACAAAAAAAGTAGTTTGTAAATATGCGCTCGCTATACCGGCGAAATTACTACAGTGGTCTAAAAAAAATAAAGTTTTAACAATTACGCATAATTTGTGAATGTAATAGGTATTGATATCAGATTAAGAATAAATAAAGGAATATATTTCAATAGAAATTCGCTCCCTTTTACGTATCAAATGAGTAACTTATACTAGTAGATAGGTAAGTTAAAATAAATAAATAAAATAAAATAAATAACTTTACTGACAGCCAAAAAACATTACATTAGTCAACGAGTATAAATATATTTTTTTGGAGCGGAAAATATCATCATATCTGAGCGAAACGGCAATATACATCGCCCCAGCATTATGCAACACCTATAACAGCATAATCCTGGGAAGTATGAATGTAGCAGAAATAACAAACAGACCCATAGACGGACAGACAATAAAAACTTTTTTGCAAAAAATAAAACCGACTTCCATTACAAAACACTACAAAGCCAAAAATAATTTTAATTTTGGTAGTCGGTGTTATTATTGGTTTTGTATTTTCTTTTTTTTTTCACACTGCCTTCCGAAATTAAAATTATTTTTGGCTTTGTAGTGTTTTGATATGGAAGTCGGTTTTATTTTTTGCAAAAAAGTTTTTATTTTCGTGCTTTTTAGTGGGTCAATGAATTTTCCAAATCGGTTCGTAAATGACGGAGTTATGCGCGAACAAAAAACGCAATGCAGAGTAAACGAAAAGATCATCAACGTAAATATTGTTTTTAGACTTTTGTTGATTTTTCAGAAACGGCTTGTCCGATTTCGATAAAATTTTCATGGGACTATTTGGGAAGTATTCCCTTTCTAAGAATTTTTCAAATCGGTTGGCAAACGACGGAGTTATGCGCGGACATACATTAAAAAAAAAATACAATTGAGAACCTCCTCCTTTTTTAGAAGTCGGTTAAAAAGAGTTACACTCGCATTGATATTTGTACGAATTAAATACATAATAATGTAGAAAAAAATTAAGCTGAAATGTCTTATTGCTTTTAAGCTTCGAAATTTTTCCCCAACTAGTTTGAGCCCTCAGTAGACTTCAAGCCTGCGAAACTGCGAGCAAATAGCGAAAGAAATTACTACTAAAAACTTAACTCCAAGTAAAATCTCCAAAAACTTAGCACTGTGCACTAAACCATCCCCAATTCGAGCTTAGGCTGTTGTCCCACTGCCGGCGAGAAAGCGACTAACCATCGACTATTTTCACGCTAAAGAATAATATATGTACATAAATGTCGAGTGGTTTAGGCGCTTGCCTTGTGACCCGGTGGTAGTGGGTTCAATTTCCGCGGGAAGCATACTTTGTAAAGTTGGTTCAAGTTTGGCTAGGACATTGCAGGCCTTAATCGCCTGCTTGTCTGATAAAAAGCTGGTTCCGTGCTTCGGAAGGCACGTATAAGCCAGTGGTCCCGGCCGCCAAATGGCGGTCGTCAAAATAGACCACGTCAGAGGCCCTTGAAACGGTCTAGAAACTCTGACACTAGGGTGTATGGGGTCGTTAGACCTTACTACCCACACGATAAGAAGAAGAATATGTAAACTCCGTAATAATAAAAGAGATGCATATATTTGTTGCATCATGGGTGGCCGAGATGCGAAACATCGGGTCTTCATCACGATCCGACATAGTTCTAGGTAAATGTGGGCACTGACTTGGGTACTCGAACGAAAGATAATTTAAATCAAAATAACTTTATTTTACTAACGGTTTGTCACAACATTGAAACAAACACGTGCGTTGGTACTGAGCTTCTGCCAAGACTGTCCGAGGTAGCCTATATCACTCCGTCCTCCCGCCAGTCCTCGCTACATCCCTTCTACCGACGATCGTGTCCAAGCGGAAGAGCTCCGCTTGCGTTTCCGGTAACGATTTATTAGTTCACCAAACTAATTGTTAGATGGCGCTGCCCGTCGCACCTTAGCGCCATCAATCAACGACACGGCCATCCCTGACTAGCACCCGTCCTCGGGTGTAGTTCCTGTGGACAAAATATACTCAGAAAGTAAACTAGCTCGGCTATCCTGCCAATAGAAACAAAGGTAGCAGTTTCTCATTGGTACTTTATTTCTCCTAAATCTAGGTACAGTAATCAACTTTCATGACACAAAATGCCTTGTAATTAAGCTTATATACACAGTGCTTTCTGTACAATATCATTAATTGGAAAAGATCCGACCAACAAGTTAAAAAGACTAAACAAGGTAATTCTAACAGTTCTGTTACTATTTACCATAATTCATAAGCAATGTATACTCAACTCATGAAACTTTCACTATCAACTGTGCACCAACACAGTCCCGAATCGCACCAACGATTCATTACAAATCTGCCGCCACATATGCTACAACACATGAGGGGCTCTGTGCACCAACACGGACAAGAATCGCACCAACGACTCTCAAAAATCTCACGCAACATGTGCTACAAAACATGAAGCGCTCTGTGCACCAACACAGAAAGAAATCGCACCAACGATTCCTTGTAGACCCATCGCCACATGTTACTCATGAGGTGCGGTCTAGAGTTTCGAGTATGAGTATACAAGCCATTCTTAATCAGATGTGGTTTCGCTACCACTGTCATCAGCTATGACGTCTAATTCTCCGGGAACTTGGTGGTCGGGGATCTTCCTCACACGGTCATGGGGGTATTTGTATGTTCGCTTTGAGTCAAGCGCCTTTAGTAGGTATCTATCCCCGTCTAACACATCAATAATCTTAAATGGACCTTTGAATTTAGGATCTAATTTGGTTTGATTCCTTTCCTCATTTTCTATCAAAACATAATCATTAATAGCCAACTTAGAAACTTGAGCCTTACTTTCATCAAATCGATTTTTATCATAATTTGCATTTTTCTCAATATTCAGTGTCGCTTGCTCTCTAATCTCATCAAAATTAACGTCATTCAAATCATCATCAGCGGTTACTAAACCAAGCGGCCGTGCTACCCTTCCTATCATCAACTCGAGAGGGCTAGATTTAGTCACCCTATTAATAGTAGAGTTAATAGCTAACTGAACCTCTCCTAAAGCATCCTGCCAAGAGCGGTCACGACTAGTCTCTACAGCTGTCAACATACTCTTCAGGGTACTCATTACCCTTTTGACCTGACCGTTCGCACGACTACCTCCAGTAGCTATCAAGTGCAACTCTATATTGTTAGAAGTACAGAAATTGGAAAGTTCTTTGCTAGCGAAACAACGACCCTGATCAGCTATTATGCGCTTCGGCGCACCAAACAACGCTATACAGAACTTAATAGCACAAATACTACTGTTAGTATCGATATTAAGCGAATGACGGAGCAAAAAAAATTTGGTAAAAGCATCTATGATGACAAACACGTACTCTTTGATGTCGTTTTTACCAGACAGTTTACCAGAAGCGTCAATATGAATTGTGTGCCATGCAATATTGAACTTGGGAATGGGGTGAACTTCTGCTTGAACTCTACCAGAGTGGGGCTTCGCTATTTTGCAAGTGATACAATTGTCTACGAATTTTCTCACATATTTTGACATACCTTCAAACCAAATAGTGCTCGTAAATCTTTTCGAGAGTTTTCTCCCATCCCAAATGCATGACAGACTCATGGATGTTATTAATTACAGACCACCTAAGAGATCTTGGTACAATAGGCAAACAACGAGTGCGACCGTTACGCTGAATCTTACGGCACAGAATATTTTTACGAATTTCTGTAAGTTTTGCGAGTTTCCTCAGGAAAAACTTCATTACGAAGATCAGACACAATCTTACTGATTTCTTCGTCCTTTTCCTGTTCAGCTTGCAACCAGTTACTAGAAAGCTCAGCTAAATCGACACGATTTTGTTCTACCCGTGTGAAAGTCCCTTTAGGTGTCGGGAGAGGATTTCTAGAAAGAAAGTCCACATGGCTCATCCTACTGCCTTCACGATAAACAATATCAAAATCAAATACATGTAGGCCCACCAACGATGAACTCGTGTAGATAAGTTAGTTTTATTTTTAGAGGCTTTAACAGAACTGCAGTCCGTCACAACGGTAAACTTACGACCTAGCAAATAATGTCGAAAATGCTTTATGGCATTAAAGACTGCTAACGTTTCTAATTCGAATGAATGATACTTCGATTCAGCTGGAGACGTACGACGACTATGATGAGCGACTACATGTTGTTTCCCATTAATCTTTTGAATAAAAATGGCACCATCTAACCTAGATACAAGATCCTCCATCAACGACAGTGGAAACCTATCCGACACAGTGTTGTCATTCAGCTCCCTGTAGTCGACACACATATGATCTGAACCATCCTTTTTCTTAACAAGTAACACTGGACTAGAAAAAAGGTGAACAACTTGGTCTAATAATACTTGCTTCCTCTAGTTCACGCACCTTAGCAGTAACAACTTCGCGTTCACTAACACTAAGCCTATAAGGGCGACGATTAACTGTACGACTAGGATCTACAAGCCTAATTTGCAACTGACCTGTTGTTACCCGGGATCTAGAAACACCACTAGAAAACAAAGAAGAATATTCTGACAAAATATTAATTAATAGAGAACGAAATTCTAGCGGAATGTCTGCATCAACTTTGTCGGAAACAGTATGACAATTAGAATCATTTCCGAGCTTATTTGAAACATCGCATAACCTAACAACCTTATCACGATACAAAACAATACTATCAGACGTCATACTAATGTTAAATCCTTGATCTAAAATCTCACGACCAATTAAAATATCATTTTTAAGGCAACTATTGGGAACAACATGAAATAATATCTCTAATCGTAAATCGTTAATCATAACCTCAGATAAAATTTGTAGGGTACTTTGCACACTACCATGACCGATACCTGTTAAGTTGACAATGTTACTTACACGCTTGCTACTAAGCTTTGACGCAACAGAATCTTTGATGAGAGAGCATTCGGCACCAGAATCATAATAAAATGGATATGACTCACCAGTGTTCATCAGCGTACCGCTGGGATTGCTAACATAGCAAATTTCAACACGCCTCTCGTTGCTCGTCGCTGCTGCAGGCGCTGCTCCGGAACTGCTTGAGCTTCCTGCTGCGCCGGCGCCTCCACGGTTGCTACGTGGACATTTCGTAGCAAAATGTCCGACGTTGCCGCATCTGAAACAGGTGATGTCCGAACGCTGCTTCGGTCCCGCAGAGCTTGACGCTGACGTGGCAGCATTGGTTGCCTTGTCTTGCACCTCACTTCTGGAATGGCAATCGGACGCTCGGTGGCCTATTTTACCGCAGTTGTGACATTTCACCGTCGCCGACTGAAACTTCGATCGCTTGAAGTCTGAAGCGGCCTCGGTCGAGTTACCCATCGAAGCTTTCCTTTTCAAAAACGAAAACGCTTGAAGTTCACACTGCAGCTTGTTCCTGTTGCTTGCTTTGGTAGTAAACGCCAACCTCTGTATACGCCGATCAAATTGCGCCATATGAGCAAGCACCGTAGATATGGCTATCTGCTCAGCGCTCATGTTTTGCCAGCGTGATGTGAGGGTAGACAACAACCGGGCGGCGTATGCAGCATAGCATTCACCTTCCTTGGGCTTGCTACTCATCATTTTGACAAGAGTAGCGGCTGGTGTGTCCACGCAATCGTAACGGGACAAAAACAAGCTTTTGAAGTCACCCCATGTCATACCCGCAAACGATACTTGCGCCAACCAACTTGAAGCACTTCCTTTCAGAGCCTTGCTTAAGGTGATGATCTGTGCACTTCCTTGAAACGGTACTTCCGATAGGCAGAGGTCTGCAATAGTACACCAGGCACGTGCGTCTACATCCGGCATATCCGGGTCAAATTCAGGCAAAGAAATATGCTTGGTACCTGCCGGGCCCTTGATGGCTCTATCAGGGATATCATGTTCTGATTTTGAGCAGCCAGCAGCGTACGAAGTAAGTTTTCGTCACACCGTGACGTCATGGCTCCATTCTGCAATATTTCTTGATTTTCTTCAGCTCGAGTAAATCCCACTTCTGATGTCGCATCATGGGTGGCCGAGATGCGAAACATCGGGTCTTCATCACGATCCGACATAGTTCTAGGTAAATGTGGGCACTGACTTGGGTACTCGAACGAAAGATAATTTAAATCAAAATAACTTTATTTTACTAACGGTTTGTCACAACATTGAAACAAACACGTGCGTTAGTACTGAGCTTCTGCCAAGACTGTCCGAGGTAGCCTATATCACTCCGTCCTCCCGCCAGTCCTCGCTACATCCCTTCTACCGACGATCGTGTCCAAGCGGAAGGGCTCCGCTTGCGTTTCCGGTAACGATTTATTAGTTCACCAAACTCATTGTTAGATGGCGCTGCCCGTCGCACCTTAGCGCCATCAATCAACGACATATTTAAAATTATTTTATTAATTTGCTAATTTACAGAACTCCTTAATAAATTATACACTAAAACCTTCCTTGTGAATCACTCTTCCATTGAATCCATTGGTGAATACCGAATAAAAATCTGTTCAGTAGTTTTTGAGTTTATCGCGAACATACACATAGATAGACGCAGCGGGAGACGGAGATCTTCTTTTTTTTAATATTAACAATCTTAAGAATAGTCGATTGCTGGCTGTTTACACTGCCGGCGAGGACTCGCTCCACTAATTTGTTATTGAACGACAAGAGCTGTCAAAGACTTGCTCAACGATACTCGCTTGGCGGTCTAAACTCACGCCGAGAGACCAAACCGGATCATAGAGCAGCGACAAAACTATCAGAACTACACACTCGCTGCTCGCCAACTTTTCAGACGCAAACTCTACCCGCTTCTCGCTAACAGCCGGTAGTCGGACAACTGTCTTATTCCCGTCAGTAACCTTGGCCGCATGTACCACACATTTGGTTGGTAATACGGTTGCTCGGAACATGCTTTCGCTTTTTGCTAAGCCGGCCGGGCACGTATACCTCACAGTTATTCTGCTGGAAAATGGACTTAAGACTTAGTTGGACTTTCAACTTAGTGTAGCTTTGGTCCTGTGATCTTTAAACAATGTTAGTTTGTAGTTCAGTTTGAGTATTTTGGGTTTGTGAACACTGGGTTGTTTCCTGTGTGCACTTGCATTATAAAGTCCCTTCTGTGCTGTAGTTTGTAGTAGACTCATCGAATAAGTTTGCAACGACGCGTCTTCTATGTAGGTACATCTTATTATAAATACGAAATTTTGAAATTATAAATGTGAGGATGGATGGATGTTTGTAACCCTTTCACGTAAAAACTGCCGAACGGATCTAAATGAAATTTGGTAAGTAAATAGTTGACATCCTGGAATTCCCGCGGGATCGGGATTTATACGGGAAAACCCGTAGCTAGTAATTAATAAAATTTATTTCTTGTTATTGTTATTTACACGATATTATTATTTTTTTTATTTCGTTCTGTCTTTTGTATCTATCGGATCTATCGGTCTGTTAGTGTTTTTAAGTCGGTTTTTCTGTCTTTCTATTTGTCTGGGATGATCTCTGGGACAACTGAACCGATTATACCTAACCGGACTTTAACTGGAAGATAGAAGAGATACTAGAGCAAAATATAGACTTCTGTAGATATTGTTACGAGCTGGGGTTCGGGATAATTAACGCCAATTAAACCAAAATTAACACTTTAATTAAATAAACATAAAATAAAAATTAAAACAGCTATCCGCACTACAATACTTGTCACTTAACACTTAAATAGCACTGAAATTCACGTGTAAAGCTTCGATTATATCGCGTATTCGCCTCGTAAAAAGAGTGACTCTCTGCGTCCCTTTGCGATCTATTTATACCCCGGTCTATGAGTTCTAGAACATTCTTGTAAAATCGACTCACTGTTTATACTGCCAAGAATATTCCAGAAGCAACTTGAGATACACAGTACTGCTAGTCGCCGCTAGATGGCATTAGTGTTTGACTCGATATACTCAGTACTGCTACTCGCCGTTAGATGGCGTTAGTGTCTCGAACATGCTAGATATCTGTCGAAGTTTCTCGACGTACTTCACTAAGCGACTGGCGTAACAATATCTTTAGATATAGAATTCTCGCAGGATCACGATTTACCCAAAATTAGTAAGAGAACAAAGTCGCGAGCAAACTAGTAAAAGATAATTCTGGATGAATTTAAGATGTCTTTTCTCGGCATTTCTTAGTGGTTGGTGAAACTGTATTATCGATCATGACCACTTAGTGAGTTTCGGCAAGGTTTTTTTTTTGTTTTGAACTGCCACTAATTCAATAATGAAATACTTTTCTTTTAGATACTTAGATTTATTAGTTTAAAGTTTATCATAGAAACAGTTTTAGAGCGTCATAATATATCGATTAATTTTACTACTAATTTTTTAATTTATGTGTATGCAGGTCCCTCAGTGATGACGCATTCTGCTAGTGACAGAATTTTAAAATCGAATTAGTATCTTCGACGATAAACTCCTACATACAAACTCACTCACAAACATTAAGTACCTCTTTATAATATTTTTATAGTATTTATAGTATAGAAGACAAGCTCCTGTATACATTTTTATCAAATATTTCAGCCTCTGGCCATCAAATATTTCCATGCAAAATTTCAATAAAAACAGTTTCCCGGTTATTTCATGAAAGCGTAATATACAGACAGATTTTAGCATTTATAATGAAATAATGATGTTTATTTTGCAAATAGGTTATAAATAACACTTTCACACGTAATTTTTCCGTAAATGTAAACTAGATGAGGCCAGTATTTCCTGACTACTCTGAGAAGAAACACTGAAACAAACTCAGAGGTCAACGTCTGTTTTAAAGTCCAGACAATCTGTAGTGATCAAATCATATGATAGCCATGTAGGTCTATGTCTGTGGTGGTCTTTAGAGGACAGAATCAAACAGATTTGAACAGGCTCGTCCAAACAGTGCAAGCATTTGTCAAATATCGCGTAGCTCAACTTAATAATTATTGTACGCTTTATGGTACACGTTATAAAAAAGAATAACACCTTACGTACATACGTGGACACAAATAAGAATAAAAAATAACATAATAATACTAGCGTATGCAATGGGAGGTTAGATAAGCTTACATTTTATTGAGACTCTCATAAGAGTGACGGGAGTTTTTCTTAAAAAAAATAGTAAATTAATTTAAATCCATTGATACCTAGATACCAGCCAATCTTCCCCAAATCATCAACAATCAAGACTACCATGACATCATTCGGTTCATCTCGTAGCTACCAGACGATAGCATTGCTAGCCCGCTGTCGGGAATCAGGTCAACAAGGCAATTAGCACCGCAAGCACAAACAGACGATGCAGCTTCTAATTACCGACAGATAAGGAAATAGTTTCCCAGTAGATGGATGAGTGAGTTGATGCTGTGATGAGACAAATTGGAGGCGATGTGTACGTAGCTGTTAATGAAGGGGAATGTTAAGCTTGAAGTTTTGGGTTAGAAAAGTTGATTGAGCAAATAATTTTGTTAGATTGGTACAAAATATTTTGATACAATTTTACATTTATTTTGAATAATTAATCAAATCTAACTTGTTATTTATAAAATTAATAACTTCTTATATTTATAAATATTGCTAAACCATTTTACGTAAAATGTACATAAAAAATATAATTCAATCAATCAATAATCAATAAATCATTTATTCTCTCTTCACAAAGTTGCCTTATACATAATAAATTAATCTAGGTACAATTTCTTAAGCTGTATTCTTTCTGAAAGACTGATGCCTGAGATAGGTTTTTGGAAAAAAATCCTGTGTTACAGGTCACCAGGTTTCTCAGTGAATATCCGCTTGAATGAGAATTAAATTTGATGCAATGTACTCGTAGGTATGCCATAATACATATACGTACTTCATCATATTCGATTATTTAGCGATGGACTGACTTCAAAAGTATGAATAAATAATAATATAAATACTTAGATATTAATAAATTGAATCCCTACTTTCAGGCTCGTTGTATAGTGTGCCAATTAGTTTTCTGCTGCGCTGACTGTCGCAGAAGACACGAGAGAGTAACCCATGGTCTCACATTCGACTGTCCCATCTGCAGAGGGTTTCAGTTCCTCTGTAAACCAGAAGAACTGAACCAAGACTTTGTCAACCATCTGGCTGAAGAACATACCCCACTTCATTGCAAAAAGTGTAACAAGGTTTTCAGAAAAATGGAAGATTTCCACAACATTGATAAGTGTACAAGTATATCCGAGTTATTTGCCAAGGACGCTGAAGTTGGTCACACACAAATTAAAGAATTAGATGAAAAATTTGATTCAATTTATGAAAAAGCTAACAATTATGGCGAGAACTTTGAAGGCATTATATCTGTTAACAAGAGTAGTAAGACTGCAATTATAACGCCTGTTGTAAGGAAGAAGTATTTAGTTGATTACGAGTCCAGTGATAGCGAAGATGAGAAAACGGTGGGAAACATGACTCCTCATCCGAAATTTGCTCCAAAAACTCCAAGGTCTAAAAGACAAAGGGCTGGAACTCCTCACACAAAGAAACTTCTGAGTATGATGAGGCAAAAAGTGGTAGAAGATTATGAGGATACTGGAGATGACAATTTCGACGGGTCACCAAAGACCACACCAGTCAGGACGGAGAGTAATCTAAGTGAGTCCCTGACATAATTATTTAGTAGAAATATAGTTTTAGCATAACCAAATAGTAATTTCACAATTCTATAGAAATATATATTTGTGCCGAGAATTTTTCAGCTACTTAACAAATCAGTTTTTATATGTTTCCTTCGAATAAGCTGTTGCTATAATCTTTTTTTCTGAAACCAGTTCCAGATCCACAAGACGATATGACAACTCCCACCTCCCACTTGCCGCACCTCATCAAACTCGCGCAGATTGTTACCACCAGCACACCCACGCATCCTTCTGGTAACGGCTGGCCCTTGTTCGCTGATCAAGGAGCGGACTCTCCTCTCTCAGAGATTGAAACAACTGAGAGTGCTGCACAAAGCTTGAATATTGAGGTAAAATTTAATAATTCAATAGGATAATTTATTTAAGGAATAAATAAATTCTACATAAAAATAATAAAACTGTATTAAAATATTCATTCATATAAAATTATTATCATTTAGTTTTGCAGGCTCACTGCTATGTAAATGGTTAAGTTCAGTACAGGTTATTTTCATCATGGTAAACATTATCTGATGACAGATATTTTATCTGAACTTTTGATAAATTATGATATTATTATTTATAACGCTTTTACACGTATATTTTTGGTAAATTTAAACTAGATGTGGCCGGTAGCGATTAAAGGGCAACTCGCTGTCTGACCATGGACCATGCCCGGGTCGACGGCGCGTCGTGTTCCACGCGCGCCTCAAAGAGCGTCAGCAACATGACGAGGCCCCCTCTGCAGAGGGCCGAAGCCTGCCAGGGTCGTGGGACTCATCCCGTTACCGTGGCCCCGGTATGTAAAGGGTTATTGAAGGAACACCGTGGATTTTAGTCAGTAAAAGTCTGACAGTCCCTCCCACCCTGCCCGGAGTGGGAGGACTTATTTGATAATTTTACCACGTTAAAAAAAAAAAAGTTGTGCCGGTGTTTCTTAGCTGAATACCATGAGAATGAATAACTAAATAAAGAAGTCAAAGACTTTTTAAGTTCATACAATCCGTACTGGTCAAGTCAGGACTATGTAGGTCAAAGTTTGAGGTGTTCTGTAAACAAAAAAGAAACGCTAAAGAAAAAAAAAAGAGAGTAGTTTGCCAAAACTGCGCAAGCATTTTACAGTTATAGCGAAGCTCGTTTTAGAGCTTTGAGGACCTCGCACAATTGGACGAACAATACTTAAGTAAGAACTTATAGTCCTCATATTCACAATCTGCATTTCCTCATATTCACAAGCATTTGGGAACTATGTATTTTTCAGAGACGGTACTTTAAAGAAGAATCCTAATTATAATGACTAAATATGTATAACTTGTATAACTAGCCAGTCATTAAACTAAATTAATCAATATTTTTATTATTAGATAATAGCTACATTAGTCACAGTGTTGTAACTATTAACGATCTCCTCTAGAATTTAAGTCAGCGTTCCAGATTAACAGAAACTACAAATCCAAAAATAAACAAAAACATTACTAAACTAAGAAGAAGTAACTTACAAACTAAGCATTTAGCAAATAATGATAGCTATTAAAACCATGAGTGTATGCATTTATTGTATACACATAAACATGGAAAAAAATACATAAAGATGATTTTTTTTATCATTCTAGTTTGAAGGCACAAACTTTCAAAGTTGGATTATTCTAAAACTTACACTCAATTGTTTCATTTCAGCCATCTAAATCCGATCTAGAATCAGGGCCAAAGTTGAAGAGTATCATAGTTACAGGCAGCAAAATTCGTATCGGGAGTCAGGATAGCACGGAGAAACATGTCACCTTTCAGGATTCGAACGAAAGCTCCATTAAAACAAAGAAAGTCAAGTTTGCTGATGATACTGTGTTTGAACAACCCAAGGTTAAACGAGGTGAGAACCGTATTTATAAACTATACATATAAACAAGCTCCTGTGGTTAACAAAATTGAATTATATACATTTAAGGAAAAACCACAAAAGCCTGCTGCAAGCGTTAAAATATCTTAAATGTTTAATAAAAAGATTGCTTATCTAATCTCATCAGAATACAGACGAAAATTTCACTCAATATATCACTCAAAATTAAATGAGTTTGTGTAGAATATAATATTATCACATATATCTCTAAAATTATTAAAGCCATTGTAAGTTCTAATGTTTATTGTTCAGCTGATACTTTAGTGACATCACTTTTATTGCAATAAGGCTTTACATATTTACTTAATGTCTAAAGTTTATATTTCTTTATCAGCGTAAATGAGTCCTTTATACGTTTTATAATATTTTCAGTATTCAGAAAACCGAAAAGAATGCTCACACCCGGGCCACAGAAACCGAGATTCTGTCACAACCCTCGCTTCCAAGCGTTAATCAACCGCTTTGAAAATCAGGGCTTAACCATGGCGCGAACCCCGAAAACGAGAGAAAAAAATACCGCTAACAATCAAGAAAATACACCGCAAGTGGGAGAACCCTCAACCATGCCCGCACGAGCTATAAACTTTAAAGAAGACAGTCCCCAAATCGAATTTGATTACTCAAAAGAATCGAATGAATTATTCAAAACGTGTATCGATACTCCAGAAGTCAGTAAGAACGCAATATCAGCATTAACAACGAACATAGCCGGAACGCTGCAAAACTGCCTTTCATCAGTTTTAATGAACACGGAAGAAGCAACGGAGATCCAGTTTAAGTTTGTTATAACGAAAAGAAAAGTTAGCGTCAAGAGGCTTGTAGAGGAAAGTGAAGACAAGGCAGATGAGAAATCCAGTGCACTCAATAAGAATATGCAATCGATTAAAGAGAACATTTGGTCAAGTGTGGCGAAGGCTGTGAAAAATGTGTTTTGGGGTGAGCCGAACACTAATTCCGGTGAGTACGTTTATTGGTTTCTCTTTTATTAATGGGAGTTTCACTTGTTTATTTTTGTAGTCTACCGCAGTGTTTCTTTTCGCTATAACTTTTATTAGTGTGTATTTATTGTGAAAGGCTAGAAAAATAATGTTTTGCTTTTCTTAATTGTGTGGAAATCAATACATATGATTTCATTGAATAGCCATTGAAAGGGTGCAAAAAAAATTCTTACGAACGATGCAATTTAGATGCCAACATCCACGTTTATCTTACGATGAACTTTTAGCTACATATAATTTACTCTCACTCGAGAAGAGACGATTGCTTCTGCAAGTAATGATACTGCATGACCTTTACCATAATAAATTAAATTGTATAGACCTTAGTAACCATATAAAACTTGTAGTTCCTAGATTAATTCATCGACGTGGAGTGCGCGATTACCGTTTGTTTGATCAGGCATCACATCGAACAAACGCGGGTAAACGTGCACCCCTGCAGCATTTCACTCATATGTATAATAAACACTTTATGGATATTGATATATTTTTGCTAAGTAGAAATGCTTTTAGAACTAGAGTTATTAAGGTACTGAATAGATTAGATACAAGTCATCTTGAAGTGACTGACTAATTCGAAAGCTTGTAGCGTTTAAATAAAAATATAATAGCTTACTTGAATATGGATAGTACTTGACTCTTCATCATAGAAGACCTTTTAAATAATATGTGGAAAATGTTGTTGTTATTACATTGATTTAGTTTTATATAACTCATTATTATTATGTTCAATGTAATGACGTTTTTTTCCCAAATAAAGTAAAATAAATAAATAAAAAATAAATGATATTACTTATTTCTTCACTTTATTATACTCCAATATACTATAACTTTATAATTTCACATTGTAAACTGCAGTTCAAATTACTGCCTCTAGTAACTGAAATCCCCAGACTATTTTCATAAAATTCACAGCAAATTTTCCACCAATTTTCAGACCGCCTGAAAATTTTCCAATAATTATGTTCTAAAATCAACGTATTAACTCACCCTCGATGCGAACGGCAAACACTGCTCGCAAATATTGACAACCTCATCATGTTTTGATCAAAACTTCTTATCTTAAAATGTTTATTGTAAAATAGACCTTATTTCGTGGGTAATAAATTCCATTAGTAAAAGTTAGGATGCTAAATGACATCAAGCGTTGTTGAAGAATTTTGGGACAGTAGGGTTAAAGTACGGCTTTATAATTTGGCGTTTTGAAGTTTTAATTTTAGAAAGTGAGGTTCTGTTTGCAATGATAATGAAATTAATTCTGACGTTCATTCGGTTCATTCGTAATTCACTCGGTATTAAAACATAATTTAGGCTGGTCTTTGCCCTGTGTATATTCGTTTTACAACTACCTATATACATTTTAGCATATATATATATGTATTTTATGAGTATTAAATATATTATTTCATTCCATTTTCTCGTACATCGACCACAATGTGTTTTTTTTTTCACCCAAAGGTTGACTGGTAGAGCATGCCTTGCTGCATTAAGTCCGCCCATGTAACACCATTGTACATAAATTTTAAATAAACAAATTAATAATAATGATAATAATAATTCAGCCTGATATGTTCCCAGTCTAGGAATACAGGACACTGAGAGAGAACGAGCCGTAATTCACCTCACGGGCCCAATACGGTCACATATTTTAAATTTTTGGTCGTAGCACAGGCCGGTTTCCTAACAATTATTTCCGTTACCGATTTGAGAGGAATGGTGATGATATCAATTACAAAAAGTAATATGCCTGACTGAATTCGATCTCACGCTAACACCGCTCTTTTCCAAAAGTTTTCCAACTGTTCGTATAACCTATTCTTCGTGTACAATAATATTGTTGTCATTTCCTTTATTAGTACCCGGAAATAAACTTCCATCTACGAAACAAGCCTTTGTCAGAATAAAACAACAATAACGAATTGTTCAGCATTTACTCCTAAATTCTAAGCCCATTTTAATTCTCATTCGGATATAAAAGACGGATATAAGCTGTCTGTCTTTTTACAAATAAAAATGTCATTGCTTGACATTTTTATTTGAAACACAAAATGTCAATTTTACACCTAAGTGATACAATTGAAATGAATAAGATACCTAATCAATATAATATATTAAACAGAGATATAAAAAGTAAGGTTTTAACCCTCCATGAAACAACCAAGTCTAGTGAATGTTTACTATTAAGACATGTGACATTTACATACCAGTGCTGGATTATGACCCATTCCCTCTCATAAGAAGGACGCCTGTGTCTCAGCATTGGGACGTATCTAGGCCAATTATTTGTTCTGTAAAGTGTAAATAATAATTATAGTAAAAAAGATTTTCCAATCCCATGGTAGTAATTATGATAACGTCAATATACATTTATAAATTCAAAAATAATTTCAATATTATTCATAAGAATTATCATAATACAGAAAAAATACATTTATAACATTATTAATATCTTCTTTAAAACAACATATATTGTTATTGTATAGAATTTAAAAATAAAGTAAAAATGTTGAATGTTGTTCTTAATATGCATAGTATTAACGTTAAAAATAAATTTAAATTACAGTTTGTTTTATATATTTTTATCAATTGACATAAAAACACAAGAATATAAAAAGTAAAAACAGTATAAATTGTTCACTAACTTATTAGTTTCTCTTACTAGATAATCCGTATATTGTTAATCTGTTAAGTAACTTAATTATGAGTACCTACTGTGTCTTCATAACAGTATTAATGTGTTTAGTATTTAGATTAACTTGTATTTCTCATCATAAGTGAACCTATTTGAGAAAAATGTCTTAAACCGTAACAATAATGATGAGAAGCATGATCTTGCTGCTGCTAATTGAAGCACATTGAGCAAACACGCATAGTACATGAGTACTGAGTAGTCACTTACGGATACGTACATATTACCTAATACAGACTGAGGTTGTGTCAGTGGCTATCGATACATTCAGACTAATAGGCTTATTGTTTCAACAGATATCAATTCGAAATATGCAGAGCCTGTCGATCATTGGGGCTAATTTAATATTTTATCCAATTAAAACCATTATTAATGTCTTGAAAAATTACTTAACACAGATGTTTGCACGATTTATTACTTTTAGCTCAGGCTTTGAGCATTGTTCAAAAAGCATCCTTTCCTGTCTTAGTAAAATGTTCAAAGAAAATTCTCAGTAAAATATTTTTCCTATCCCAATTTTATTATAGCTCCCAAACTGAACACGACTGGATATCGTCCAAGAACTTTATAGGAACGTTAGAAAGATATTTCTAGAGTGAAAAAATTACCGACGGATAGAATTCAAATCGTAAATTTTGCAGCGGCTCGTAATTCCGTTCCGTGTCAAGTGGCAGGCAATATTGCATTTTTCTATTCATGAGAAGGCTCGCTTCAATCATACTGCGAGGCGGTGCTTTATCATTTTTTTTTTCTTGCGTTCTGAAATCTTTTTTCTTTTAAATTTATTACTTTCAGCTCTTCTGCTTCGGAAATTGTTGCTTAGATTTTGCGTCCCCGACTTTTAGATTGATGGTGATGATTTTATCATGTAATTTTGTCGCTAATTGCTTAAGAATTTGTTGATATGGCTTTAACTGTTGCGCTTATATTTCAGAAATGATTGATGTATTCAATTTTTTGTGAGATTTATACCATACCAACATTCAGACGGTTAAAACTGTACTCTTATTTGTGTACTGTTAGAATCGTCATATTTAAAAGTCCCGCTCATACCTAGTGTGACGTTACATAAATTAAAACTTTACACCTAGAAATGACGGCGTTTTTTAATTTAATGTTATTTCCTTTTATTTCTCAGTTAGAAATATTTTTAATTTTGTGTTTTAGTACTAAGATCTATTAGGATTTTGAAATAAGCAGTTTCGAAATTTCTTACCTCTTCCACCTTGCTTCCACCCCTTATCACATATTGTCCCACTTCGTACTTAAAATGAAAGGGACCTAACTTTAAATTCCTGTAAATTCTGATTTTGATACAAATTTGACCTTAAACACTCTTCTAAATCTCCATGGTAACAGAGGTCTGATTGCTGAGTAATAAAGCGACTATCTACACATCAGTCCCAGGAGATAAATTATTTCAATTGACATTGCCGTTTTGCAAAGACTTTCTTTCGCAATTCTAAAAATAACGATTTTTATTTCTCATCATAATTTTCGTTTCTTTTAATATCCTAAATTATTATCGAAGTATACCTACTTAATAAATAAAAATAATATCAATTAGAAAATTAAATTTATAAATGTTATCCTTTACTACGTTAAACAACAATTTAAGTAAATTATACGCCGTGTCTTTGCATCTTTTATGGAAGTTGGGCTTGCCTTTGTATGCCTGCTCACGGCATATTTTCATGGTACAAAGGACATATTAATTATATTATTCTTTTTTGGTCGTAAAGCACAAGCTATCTCAATAAATATAAAACTAGGGCTATTTTTGAAAACAAAAACCTTCTTAAACACATGAAAAATCTACAAACTTTACCCCTTGGATGTTCAAATGAGAGAGTTATAAAATATATTTTTTTTTGTTTCTGCTTTTCCTGAAAACCCATGTATTGCGACTTACGCCCTTTGAGCCCAGAGGTATCACCTGTAATTAAACCTATTCTATAAATTTCAGAAACTACAACTCCACACCGATCATTCTCCTTTAATTCCACGTCATCATCATCTAAACGCAAGTGTGATGAACTATCTGACACTGAGAGTCCAGTAAATCATAAGAGGCATAAGTACGAGGGAAGGATTCGAGGAAGACCACCTTTGAGGAGAAGCAAAATATGTGTGGCCAGTCTAAGAAGCTCCTTGTCAGCAGAACAGAAGTCAATGATAAATGAACTGACAAAGAATGTGGATGAAAATTTGAATTTGAGCTTTTAAATTTATTTAGAATGTAATGCGGCGAAAAGATTATCAAAATTTTGTGAACTTAATTTTTAAACTAATAGTTTAGAAAAACTATCTAGTGTTATACCAGTATGCACGCAAATATATGGACATGTAGAAGAGATGCAATAACAAACATACCACATGCAAACAAACCCCACTCGATACGTGTTTCGCCCCTCCATTATCCATCATCAGGTGAAATTGACTCGTTGACTGCTGCGCCCTGACGAGTCAACGAGTCAACATCTCCTCGGCGGGTGGGAGAGTGGTGCTGCATAGTATTATAGTACTCTATGTGCTGCATACTGCATGCAAGATTGATAATCTAGTTCTTGGCGGAATTAACACTAGATCTTTTTCTGAAGTTTTATTTTGGTATGGATTGCCGCAAAGTAACGCCTGATTCCATTCTGATAAACTTAATTTTTATAAAATAACGAGTTACAGGTTGTAGGGCTCTTGAGTTAAGCTAACCTTTTTCAGTATTAGAGTAAAATAAACGTAATTAAAAATATGTGATCTTAGTTGGTAAGTATTAATTATTTTTAAAATCAATGTGTTTTAAATGCTTCTGACCTGATTTGTTAATTACAGTTAAGTTGCATTTTTTATATGTTTTGTTTTATTTAATCCATCGAATTTCATATCCTTAAACAAATATCTATCTACATATCTGAGGTCTTAGTTCTCGTAATAAGCCTTTGTGTTGGTGGGATCATTGTGCATTAAATTGCATATCTATACTAATATTATAAAGCGTAAACGTTTGTTTGTTTGTTTGCTTGAACGCGCTAATCTTCGAAAGTACTGGGTGGATTTGGATGCAATTTGGTATGGAAGTAGCTTGAAGCTTCAGGAAGGTTATAGGCTACTTTTTACGTGACTGCAAAAAAGGAGAGTTATGTTTTTACCGTGATAAAATCCACGGGAGCGAAGCTCCGCGTGAGTACTAGTCTATGATATATACGCACACATGACAAGTTTTGGGAAACCTTCCACTGCGCGTACAACTGATGAGTGGAATTTGCTGTCGGAGTAGGTGTTTCCTGTTAGTTATAACCGAGGAATCTTTAAGTTAAGAGGGAATAGATTACGAGGTTGGCGTGATTCATTTTGAACCACATCATTGCTTACTATAGTATTAGGCGAATAATCCGTATATTTGAAGAAGCGACTTAAAAAAACATCATACAACAATCTGTAGACAATGAAATGAAATGAAATGAAATGAAATATTTATTCTGTAAATTGGTTATAAATAACACTTTTACACGTCATGTTTTTTTGCGTGTTTAGTTTAGCTAGATGAGGCCGGTATTTCCTAACTGACTACTCTGAGAAGAAACACCGAAACAAACTCAGAGGTCAAAGTCTCTTTTAAAGTCCAGACAATTTGTATTTGTATATGAGAAGCATGTAGGTTCATGTCTGTGGTATTCTTTTGAGGAAATAACCACGCAAATTTGAGCGGACCTGTCCAGACAGTGCAAGCATTTGTCAGTTATCGTGTAGCTCAACTTAGAACTTAAGGAGCTCAACAATTTGACGAACAATACCAAAGTAAGGACCTTTGGGTAGGCCACACAAGTACTCAAACTGCTTGACATCATTAAATAAATTATAGTGAAAGCAAAAACAATGAAGAAAGAATAACCTACATCGTCCTCACATTTACAATAATGAAATAATTTTATATATATAAAAAAAAAACAACAATATAAAAAAAAAGAAAACAACAATATATAAAAAAAACAACAAACAAAAACAAACATTAATAGGTATATACAATACTTGAGAAAGCAAAATTTTAATTAATCAAAAATAAATCATCAATCATAATTTTAAAAAGAAATAAAAAAGGCACACGTATATCACTGGAGCATCTCATTCCCAAGCCTTCTTGTCCTCAATATAATCTTTAACACTGTAAAAAGCTTTCTGACATAGTTTACGTTTTATCAATAATTTGAATTTATTAATACTTAGTTTTTGAATATGGCTAGGAATTTTATTATAAAAACGTATACATTGGCATCTAAACGAACCACCTATTTTTTTTAACCTTGTTTTAGGAATGACATATGTGTCTTTGTTCCTTGTATTTACACTATGAATATCACTGTATTTTTTAAACAGATTAATATTTTTGTGTGCATACAAGAGGTTGTCATAAATATACTGAGATGGCACAGTCATAATATTAATCTCCTTAAATTTGTCTCTTAAGGAGTGCTTAGGACTTAATTTATAAATTGCACGAATGGCCCTTTTTTGTAATACAAATATTGTGTGAATGTCGGCGGCATTTCCCCAAAGTAAAATGCCGTATGACATCACACTGTGAAAGTAACTAAAGTAGACTAAACGTGCTGTTTCGATATCAGTTAATCCACGTATTTTTCTAACGGCATATGCTGCAGAACTTAGCTTTTTTGACAATTTATCTATATGGGGGCCCCACTGAAGCTTCGCATCCAAAGTTATGCCCAAGAATACTGTGGTATCTTCGGCTTTCAATATTTCGCCCTTTATTGATACACTAGTATTCACTTGTCTAACATGAGGTAACGTAAATTTTAGGAATTTGGTTTTTTTCTCATTAAGAAGAAGATTATTAACATTGAACCAGCTAACTACAGTTGCAAGGGCTCTGTTAACTTCTTCAGTAACCTGCTGTTGACGTTTGATTTTAAATAAAAGAGAAGTATCGTCAGCAAATAGCACTATGTCATGATTTTTGATCAGGTACGGCAAATCATTTATATAAATAAGAAACAAAAAGGGACCTAAAATTGAGCCTTGGGGGACCCCCATTTTGACCACAGATCCCGGCGATCTTTTGCCGTTCACATCGACTCTCTGAATCCTTTCACTCAAGTAAGAGGACAAAAGATTCAGCGAGGTGTCCCGGAATCCGTAGTAGTGCAGTTTCCTGATTAATGTCTCATGGGGAACACAGTCAAATGCCTTGGACAAATCACAAAAAATGCCCAACGCATCGCACTTATCTTCCCATGCATTATAAATGTGTCCTAAAAGTTCAACACCGGCATCAGTTGTTGAACGACCCTTTGTAAAACCAAATTGTTTATTATGTAGCAATTTGTGTTTATTAAAATATCTTTGCATCTGCATTAAAATAATTTTCTCAAAAATTTTACTGAAAGTGGGCAGTACAGAAATAGGTCTGTAATTAGTAGGGTCAGATGTACTACCCGATTTAAATAGTGGGATTATTTTACTATATTTCATTAAATCAGGAAACTCACCGCAATCAATACAATTATTAAATATAACAGCTAATGTAGGAGCAATAATGTGTATAATGGACTTAGTAACATCAACAGAATTACCCCACAGGTCTGCAGTCTTTTTAACATTCAAAGAATTAAAAGTTTTAATGATGTTATTAAAAGTAACATATTGGAATTTAAACTCTGAACTACAAACTGGAACATTTTTTTTAAGTAGTGTTTCTGCAGCAATGGTAGATGATTTTAGCGACTTGGTTGTCGATACAGGAATGTCAGTGAAAAAATTTTCAAATTCTGTGGCGACTTGTGAATCTATTGTTATTATATTATCATCAATAGTGAGGGTGTAATCACTATTTCGGTTGCAAGACCTTCCCGTTTCGCTTTTTATAATATCCCAAGTCGTTTTAATTACATTACTACTATTTTTAATTTTAGAACTCAAGTAGCGAGACTTGGCAATATAACAGACTTTTTTAAATAATTTAGAATAGTTCTTAACATATAAATGAAATTCTGCCGAGTTAGTGTAAGACCGCTCCTCATAGAGTTCATAAAGCCGATTTCTACTTTTATAAATACCAGTGGTGGCCCAGTCACTGAAAGAAGTGTTAGTATTTACTGAAGCAATTTTGGGAATAAATGTGTTATCGAATTGTTGGCAATATATTTTGAAAAAATCATTATAATGTTTATTAGGGTCCTCATTAGTTAACAAACAGGGCATTTTATTTAAGAGTTTAGTTTTGAATGCTTCCAGGCGATATTTAGTTTTTGGATTTACAGTGATATTCTTTTTTAACATTTTATTGACTTTTTTTGGTAAAGTAATTAATTGCCCACAATGATCAGAGTCTATTAAATTAATGATTTTTTTGTGAGTCGGTACAACATCCGTAAAAATATTATCTAAACAAGTGGCACTAGTAGGAGTTATTCTAGTGGGCTCCATAAATAGGTTTACAAGATTGTATGATTGGAATAAACTAATAATGTTAGTGCTCAAACTAGAATTTTCTAATAAATTAATATTAAAATCACCACAAACAATGACATATTTACTCGAGTTACAGATTTTATGCAAAACTTCATCCATTACTTTTTCAAAGCAATCGTACAATCCTGAAGGTGGTCTGTACACACTTAATATAACAAACTGCTCCAATTCAATACATGCTATTTCAATAGATCGTTCAACAGAGAGGCTCACAATATCCATTCGGTTCCTGAATTTAAGATTATTACTTATTAAAATTAAAGAGCCACCATGTATAGCATTCACTCTGCTGAAAGAACTACCAACCTGGTAATTATTATAATTGAAAATAAATTGATGGCTTTGAAGCCAATGTTCAGTTAGGCAAAGAATATCAATATTGTTAAAATTAAGAAAAAACTCTACTTCTAAGTCTTTGTTTAAAAATCCTTGAATATTTTGATGTACCAGGTTAATAGTATTTATTGATTTTAAAACTATATTTGTGTCCTCTTTGCAGTTTAAAAGTTCATTACTGCTAGAGATTCCCTCTGTTGTCAAAATTTCTAATTTAAATTCTCAGTAGTAAAATTATTTGCAACCAAGCAATTGGTTGAGTTATGTAAACTGTCAATGCAATAATTAATTTCAGTATTATTAGATACCCTAGATAATACTGAATATTCACTTAACCTAGGATCAGTAAAATTATCAATAAATGAGTGTATATTGTACGCTAACAAAGTAGCCAATAAATGTCGACTTTTTTTGGGAAGATACATATATTCCCGAATCAAAACAAAATCTCTAACAAAATTGTTAGTATCAAAATACAATAAATGGTCACTATGACGGCATACTAACATATGCATCAAATTATTAAGTCTATAAATATATTCATTTTCTATACATGTCAAATTATTAGAATAAGGCAATGCACATAAAATTAATTTGCCTAATTTTAATTTAAGGAGGGTGCCAATACCATTAACAATGTCCTTTTTTGTCACATTAAGACTGTTTCCAAATAAAAGAATGACTGTGGTCTGCTCATTCAATTTTGATTGTTTGATTTTATGAATGAGCTCAGTGAAATGCAGGTTATGGTAACAATGACTTACTACGGTATGATCGCAATAATTATTTAATAGTGAGCCAAAACCTGTGCCTAATCTATCTGAATACACTAAAATGTTACTTTGAGCTGGGTTTGTGGTTTCCAAAGTATGAGGCAAAATGGGTGAGGATGCAGGAGTAATCTGTGGTAACATAATGGCCGGGTGATTTGAAGCACAACTACAGGTGAGGTCATTTGTCAATGACTCATACCTCTCCGCATTAAACTTTATCAAGTCCACCAAGTCACAGGCCTCCTGCATGCGCTCACTTAACATTTTCTGGCTCAACTCATACTTACAAAACATATCCCTAAGTGTATTTTCCCTACTCAATAATTCCTGCTCTAGATTTTGTATATCAAAATCATACACCTTTCTCTGATTATCTAACTTTAAATTACATTCTTTTAATTGGCTAATAATGAAGACCTTTTTATTAAACAATATTGTCTGACAGTTGCAGAGCTATCATTATTATTTACCCACAAACACCACACACCATCAAATAAATTACAAACACATGTAAACACTGGCTAGATAAGTTAATAGTCCAAGCAATAACACGGTGGGGACGAATGACCACGCACTATTCGGAACTCGGATATGTAACCCTCATAATATCCGCAACCCGTCGCTGCCGGACGCATGCCGAATTCGACCAGCGAACAACCTTAATGTTATCGTTTAGGCCGAATCAATCAGCGGTCGGTTTCTGCTCGATAAAATGGCGACTTGATCGTGTTGCGTTATGATTTCTATTGTTAGTTGTGGCCTAAATTGGAAGGAAGTTGAGTGTGATTGTTGCTGTTTGTGTGATTGTCGTTGATTATGATTGTTAGGGACTGGATTGGTTTTGGTCTTTTGTTAACTGTGGTATTACAAGCTATAATCTGCTACAAATATAACGAGCCATTTGGGGTTGAAACTCTTGGACCATGGGGCCCACGTAGCCTTTTTAAAAAGTATCGAAAAGGCTCGTTGGCGTTTTCTGTGACTCAAGGGTTGTTTATTTCTTTGGCCAAAGGCAAAGTATTGCCATACAACGAGGCAATGCAGCCAGTTTCTTGGGTATGTTACCAGTTGACTGCGTTGAGGATGATTTTTTATGCTTTATTTTAGGTTTTAGGGTTTTGTACCCAAAGGGTAAAATGGAACCCTATTACTACGTCTCTGCTGTCCGTCCGTCTGTCTGTATGTTCGTCTGTCCGTCTATCACCATGCTGTATCTCATGAACCGTGATAGACAGTTGAAATTTTCACAGATGATGTATTTCTGTTGCCTCTATAACAACAAATACTAAAAAACAGAATAAAATAAATATGTAAGGGGGCTCCTATACGAAAAACGTGATTTTTTGCTAGTTTTTGCTCGATATTGATAACGGCCATAGGTAGACGTTTGAAATATTCAGAGAATATTTAGTTATATATTGACTTTAAAAATAAATAATTAAATTAAAATAAAACAAATATATAAGGGGGCTCCCATACAACAGACATGATTTTTTTTGCCGTTTTTATAGATAATGGTACGGAACCCTTTGTGCGCGAGTCCGACTCGCACTTGGCTGGTTTTTTTTTATGATTTAATTCTAATTTAGTATTTCATATTGTATTGGCTCTCTGGCGACTATGTATTCCTCTTTTTATATTTTTAATAGCTGTAAGTCCTCCATAAAGTAAATAAATAAATAGGTAAATAATTTATGGGCTGTCCTGTTTAACCTGAATTAATTAAGAACAAGCGAACGGACTAAATAACAACAAAAACAAAAATATTACAAAAATAAGTTTTCAGTTAGTCAGTCAATTCTTTAATCTTGCATATCTACTCCAAGTAAAGTAAAAAAAATAATATTGCAGACTGCAATTTGTCCATAAAATGTTAATTATACAGGTCATAAAAAATATGTAGAAAACGAGTATTACATATATTATAAGTTTTACGGGTATGATATATGTGGTAACATAGCAGGTACCTAGATGAACCTTAAATTATTATTTTAATCATTTCAGCGAAGGAACAAGCCGTATTCCATTACGCGAGCCTAGTGAGGATTGCTAGACATCTCATGTCTCCCGATTTTTGGTCCTAGTACATATCGGTTTCCTCAGAATGTTTTACTTCCCTTTTGAGAGAACTGGTGTTGGTATAAGTTACATAAAGTAATGTGCCTGGGAGAGTGAATAAGATTGGGTTCGAACCCATGACCTGCAAATCGCAAGGCGGGCCAGTAACCGCTGAGCGAACACAATTTGTATTGGATTGAAATTAAATTATTCACTTTTGTAATTGGTTCTTTTACTTCATCATAGGAAAGTACCAATTGATTATTTTCATATCCGACAGAAAAACATCAAAGCTGTTTTTAGTAACTTTTATTTTTGTTCTAGTCGCTAATTAAATTGACCTTTTGTCGTTCTGAACTTATTGTTGTGATTCAAACGAATTTTCTTCACGAAGTTTTGGGCAAAGAAAAATATTCCGAGAAATCGCTCTTTTTAAGGAACTTCACGTGTCAAGAGTACTGTGATCTTTGAAATGATAAAGCTTTTCAGTATATTAATGTTAATGATAATTATTTATTATTCTCTCTATTCAAATATTATCCGATGGAAGGTAAGCCTATTATTACCTACAACAATACAAATATTTATATAATGTTTCCATGTAACTCTGTGCTTTGTTCATTCATGAGAAATTACATACAAATTATCTTTTCACAGAAGTGGTCGAATTTCACCGGGGTTGTGGGAATGCTCTAACGAGATACCGCGGCCTCGGAACGCAAGGGCAACTGAAGGAACGGCGTGAGTTTTAAGTCAGTAGAAGTCTGACATTTACTTCCGCTCCACCCACAGCAGTAGGAGTTACTTGATAATTTTTCCAACCTGAAAAAAAGTGGTCGAAATTCGACAATGATATAATTAATTTCAAATGCATTATTTTATAAAAATATTTGCTGTCTGCACTATATCTTATAACCCAACAGCAACTACCTCTTTCTCGGTGGTTCTAGAAATTTCTGTCAGATGGCGCGATTCAGGTCACTCACACAAGTAAAGATTTTTCGTTTTTTATTGGGTCTAATTTTCCTAGAAATACTGTTTTTTTTTTAATTTGGGCGATACGCGAACATAATATACTAAAAATCTTATTATACTTGCTTTTATTCTGCAGAAATCGTTTATTTACGGAGATTACCACTCCGGAAATATGTATGGCGAGGTCTATCTAGGTATGATAAAGCGGCAAAGTTTGTTTGTTAAAACGCGCTAATATTTTAAAGTACCCACTAGGTGGATTTGCGTGAAATTTGGTATAGAAAGAGCTTGAAGCTCTAGGATGGTTATAGGATAGTTTTTATCCGACTGCAAAAAGACGGAAGGATATGTTTCTATCGTGATAAAGTCCACGAGAGCGAAGCCCCTCGTGACTGGTAGTAAACTATAACTGTGTGTGTTCATACTCCTCCACCCGCAAAATTTTCGTTAAACAGGTTTCGTGTTGCCCAGCTAACGAGTTGTGGAGCTCAGATATGCAGTCGCCCCATTTAAGACTAGGCTCTCTAAAATAATTTTCACGCAAGCTCCGCCCCCATGCACCCCGGTTAGGCCGTTGTGTGCTAAACACTAATGCAGCAGTAATGAAGTTGAATATCGCGTGCGCTCTTTTACCATCTACGGGTTCGAAACTAAATGTCGTAAGTCTCAATACTTATTTCGTTTATAACTAAAGTAATAATTGATCTAGAAAAAATATATCTAATGTATCTCTATATGGATAATAAACTATATTGTCTTACTGTCAATACTAATTTTAGACATAAAAGCCGAGTAATCTTGATTACATTTTGAATTACCTTTAAAAAAGACATGATTTTCGATTAAAAAATGAATCGAGCGAAAATATTCCAATTACTTAACTGGTCTTAGACATGTAAAGAAAAAGATCCAATAAATCATATACTATAGTTCCATTTTGATTGGATGCGTTTTTGTTTCAGAATATTAATGCAAAGTTACATACAATGTAGGGAGCCTCCTCTTAAACACTAGTACTCAGCTCTATGCGGTTAAGGCCGATTTACACTTCAACAAGTACAGTAGGGAGTTAAGAACTCAGACAGTTAAGTAATAAGTAGTAAGTTGTAAGTAGCGTCCAAACGTAGGCGAGTGAGTAGTCATAAGTTGCCCGAGAAGAAGAAAAGAAAATAACACGTGTACGCGGCCGCAACCTACAAATTTATGGACTGTACTAGGGATGTGAAATAATAATCGATTATGGAAATAATCGTTAAAAATCGATTTTTATTAAAAGAAAAATCGATTAATATAACAAAATCGATTATTTTCTTAAGAAAAATCGATTATTTATTAATCGATTTTTCATGCTAAATATATAATCGATTAATTAAAAATCCATTTTTAATGTACAATGTTACATCCCTAGTAGGGATGTGAAATAATAATCGATTTTGGAAATAATCGATTAAAAATCGATTTTTATCAAAAGAAAAATCAATTAATATAACAAAATCGATTATTTTCTTAAGAAACATCAATTATTTATTAATCGATTTTTCATGAGAAATATATAATCGATTAATTAAAAATCGATTTTTTATGTACAATGTCACATCCTTAGACTGTACTACACTCGCCCGTCTACATGCAAGCCAGTTAAGTTGGAGAGGTGCGGGAGACGCGAGAGAGGGGGCTACTTCGCACTGGACTCACCGAAAAATAGGATCGCGATCTATTTAGCTCAACTTAATCAACAACTTACTACTTAACCCGCTTTTACCATTCAAACTACATTAACAACTTAACTCGCCAATGATGCAAGTTAACTCGCTACTGTACTTGTTGAAGTGTAAATCGGGCTTTAGATTGGAACCAAGCTGACCACGACATAATTGGGAAAAGGTATGCAGATGATCCATAAAACGACTATAACTAGCCAAGGAACGTAATTAAAAGGCTGTCCTGTCAACTGGAGCGGAGAAAGAAAGTAATGCGGAGCGGAAATATTTCAAATCTGTTTGTGTCATGGACACATTATAAAGTTTTACCCACTTACACAGTTTTTCAGTGGGAGAGTCATTTGATAATTTATGAAATGACTTGTTACTCTGAGTGGAGCGAAAGGGAGTGTCAGACTTTTACTGACTAAAAACCCACCCTGTTCTTTCAGTTGCCATTACGTTCCGGGGCTATTCTCTGTCATTCCTGTCCTCCGTCCGCTCTTTCTCCGTATGTCGATTAAAACATTCCCGTAACCTCCAGGGTTATCCATCTTGAAAGCAATAACATGAATTTATGACCAACTTCTTAAACCCTGACATTGATTTCCTCAAGCACTGTTAATCTACAAACAATTATCATGTCGGTCGACTGACAAATGATCATCAATATATGTTTACAATATTTATATTTTGTTAGTTTTTCTGTTTTGATGAGTATTTGTACAGCAGTACACTAATATAGCCCTCCCCATTTTAATTAAAGCTCGTAAAGTCCTTCCAAAGGTTGTCTGGAAGATATCGTACTCAGCGATAAGACCGCCATTGTCACCTTTTTTTTTAAATATTGTTATTTAAGATTAAATTATTGGTGTACAATAAAGTATATTCTATCTATCTTAATATACATGCACTCACCATTACGTCTCAAATGACAGCCTAATTATCATGCATCTGATTTTGAAGGTACTAGCTACATTGTCTATAGATCTGGGGGCACGGTAGTGCCCCCGCCAAGTCGAGCAAAAGCGGCACGGCCGTACCATACTTTTCTCGAAGCAATTCAGGCCATTTTCGACCCCGTATAACTTCGTTGTGTATGAAACTAGAAGTCTAAATTTTCAGTAACCAAGCAGGCATTGTATAAATATGGTACATTTCAAATATAATTCAATTTGAACCAGTAGTTTAAGAATTATAATGAGTCAAAGTTCCTTAATTTTGTCACTCACTGACTGACTGATCATCAAAAGTCTAAGGCACTTCTAGCAGACATAGAAGCTTCAAATTCAGAATACAAATAGTGCTTTAGTGTATGAATCAAGGAAAAACTAAAATATTTTTCAATTTCGGTCCAGTTTTCTAGATACTTCAACTGCATAAATAACTTTGTAATCCCATATATTTACATGGGATTACAAAGTTACATTTACAGTTAATTAATCAGTGTACCTGTATATAATTATGTATAATATAATGGAATTATATGTGTAGATAGGTATCTAGATATAATTATGTTCAAAGGTAACTTGTAAAATGGTCAACGGAATAAAAAAGCCAGAGAGAGGGCTTTAAGAAAATTCGTTATTGGTATACAAAAAGTAGAAGGCCGGAAAGGAAAAATGTAGGACTATCTACAAAAAGAAATGAGATCCTATAAAAAACAATACTTGTCCAAAAAACCAAGTCTCGCAACTCAGATCTTCAAGTAGTTCTTGGCAATCGCAAAAACAATGTAATTTATATATGTATGTATTACTTGTGAAATATATTGTGTTTTCATGCGATGGCCGAGTCAATCTATTTATTTAAAACGTTAAAGATTTTTAATATTGATATAGTCACTATAAGATGTTGTTAGGTTAGATAATTACGTAACAACTTAAGACAGAAGGTCCCTTAAGTAGGGACTGAATAATCGAATAACCGACTTGGTATTACATGGATCTTCCAACTTTTTACGGTAGAAGAACTGAGTTGCGAGTCTTGGTTTTTTTTTATAAGTATTGTTTTTTATGGGATATCTATAACTATAACCGATAGCTATAACTTGGGGGTCTTTAAGTCAAGAGTGAATAGGTTACTTCTAGGTAAGAGTGCACCATCTTCGACCACATCATCACTTACCATCAGGTGAAATGGTGGTCAAATTCTGTGTTTCCTCGAGTTTGACAGTTATTTACACAAGATCTGTCTGTAGATAGATAAACTTTATTGTACACCATAAAATAATTTTAATAAGCACTTAATAACAACTACAAAGGGTGTTACAGAATCAGAATCAGTATCAGAATATTTATTTGTTAATAATAGGTAACATAAAGGTCTTTGGTATACATAAATATTTGAGCACTATGTTTTGCCGTGAAGGCGTACAAATTTAGTATGGAACGTAATTCCAAATATGTATGTACTTAAAAATCTAAACAAAAAAACTAACAAAAAGAATGGGCGGTCTTATCGATAAAAGCGATCTTTTACACACAACCTTTTCTTAGTTTCATATTTTATTTCATCATTTCAAAGTGTAAGCCAGTTGGACCTGTAAAGCTAGGTGGACCACGGGAAATGCGCGAAATGGCGCTCCGTGCCTCAAAGCGACTGTTATGAGTAGTTAGAACCCTGAAAATCTAACACTAGTCTCGCCAAGAGGTATCGTGTTCCTGCCGGGGTTGCGGGAATGTTCTAAGGATACCGCGGCCCCGGAACTTAAGGGCAAATGAAGGAACAGGTGTGGATTTCAGTCAGTAAAAGTCTGACACTCCCTTCTACCCGGAAAAAAAAGTATCTTCTTACGTTGTTTTTGTAAAACACCGTTGTTTAAAAGATATAGGTACGCTTCCAAAGTGGTAAAATGTGTGCCCGCCCCCCCTCTAACTTCTATATTAATGGAGTGAAAAACAAAAAAAAATATGATGTAGATCTTAATGGGTCATATTCATATTTATTTCTCTTCTTGTTCTCACACACTATTGTCTACATTTCTTTTTCACTTCTCCTTTCGCAGGTCTGCTGGAAGAAATTTCTTAAGAAATAAGCAGTACCTTTGTACTCAAATATTATAATTATGCTTATCCTAATGTCTTTTACTGTGTGTACATAAATAATAAAATAGATAAATACAGCATATTTTCTAAAACCGCAAATATAACTTTGTAATTTATACAAACACCAAAGGAAAAACAAAGTTATTTGGCGTAGTTACTACGGAACCCTTCATGGGCGAGTTTGACTCGCATTTGGCCTTTTTTTACAAAATGAAGACATAAAGACATATACCACACAACTTCCATCTAACATAGGCCGTGCTATAACTTAGTACCTATATCTAACTGGGTATGAAAGGTACTAAAAATTCGAAGCCGATCCTAACCACTAAGATTTACCGAGGAGAACCAACTTCGATTATATTACACGATAAACTTCATTCCACAAAATGTCGCGGATATAAGACGACATTGGTTTTTGGATTAGTTTAGGGATTTCAGGGTTATCATCTGAATAAGAATATCTACAAAAGTTATTAACCCTTTTGTCACGTTTAAAAAAATATTGGTTGGATTTTTTACTTAGGTATTTTATTGTTTTAGCAATGCGTCCCAATTCTAACTATACTTTGAAATGAAATGAAATATTTATTTGTAAATTGGTTATAAATAACACTTTTACACGTCATTTTTTGTGTTTTATGTAAAGCTAGATGAGGCCGGTGTTTCCTAACTGACTACTCTGAGAAGAAACACCGAAACAAACTCAGAGGTCAACGTCTCTTTTAAAGTCCATACAATTCGTATTTGTCAAAACATATGTGAAGCATGAAGGTTCGTGTCTGTTGTGTCTTTTGAGGAAAGCAGCACATAGATTTGAGCGGACCTGTCCAGACAGTGCAAGCATTTGTCAGTCTTTAGTTAGAAAGGTCAATGATAATCTTATTTTCATAATGAAATACATATCTAGCAGTTTGAGTTCTTTTATCTTTACTTTGGTATTGTTCATGAAATCGTTTGAGCACCTAAGAGTTCTAAGTTGAACTACGTGATAAATGACAAATGCTTGCACTATATGGCCAGGACCACTCAAATTTATGTATTTCTTTCCTCGAAAGAGCACCACAGATATAAACCTACATGTACTGATTGTATGGACTTCAAAAGAGACGTTGACCTCTGTGTTTGTTTCGGTGTTTCTTATAAAAGTAAAAGTGTAAGTAAATAAAACTGTAATTTATAATCTATTTACATAATACATATCATTTATCACTTTAATTTAAGTTTATGAAGGCTTAAATGAACCTTAATAAATCATTTTATTTACGTAATGGTATTACGTGATCTGCCTTATAGACAGAAATTCTGAAGACGGTTCGACGCCACTTTATTTACATAAGCAAGAACTATTGCGTAATTTGCATGCCGTAAGCAGTTCCAATAAGTATTCCTACCACGCTACAGCGGAACACAACAATTTTCAATCCCTTACTTGACAAATACGCAACCCTTCCTGTATCCGAATAACCGCAACCATATTCGAAATGTGCCAAAATATCCGCGTGTTTCCAGCCCTAGCCACGATATTCCGATCACGATCGCACCACGTGACTGTATTATTTCAAATTCAAAGGGTAAAAAGGAGGTTGTATTAAAAAGGATAGCCTTCTTGTAACAGAAGCTGGCGGAGAGCGATTCTACTTCACCACGATTGGCTGTCACATTGGGAACGCTTAAACAAACTTACATTATGCGCACCTCGTGAATCCTACCGTATCGATTATAGAGTTGAGATTTGCTTGGAAGGACTTTTCAAGAAGCTTGTGCAACGCTCTGGGAAGAACGGCAGTTGAATATGAAAAAAACCTTAAGTGATATAGCAGCGCAGATGGATTTGGTAACTCTTGCCATTTTAAAGGTTGAATAAAAGTTGTGTTTTGTATTCAAAGTTTGTCCTAGACTCGGTCGCGTCTGCTAAGAATTAAGAATGTTGACTGTATTTCTTGTACGTGAAAATGTTATTTTTGTAACAACAGACCTTCTTTTGCCGTTCTTTTTTTATGCACCAGTGCCTTTGTACCTACTTAAATTTTTGAATTGAACTTATTTATAAGTAGGTAGTTTCTTGTTCACAGAAATTACATAGTTCAGAATAAACGATTTAAAGATGTTCTGAGAAACATCAATTCATATTTGGTATCATCACCTACCTACTTCACTGGCATTTTATTCCGAAACTATTAGGACTACATGTAAAACTTGGTATGTAGATGTATTCTGTGAACCGCTTAAATTAAGAAGAGATTAATATCTTAAATTAAGGGGGGCTCTCCATACATGGAACTGAAACTGAAAATATATTTTTTTTTCTTGAAACTTATGCGTGTATGGTATACATAGACAGGTATTTCAAAATGACATTGAGGTTTCTAAGACCAGTTTTTCATAAAGTCAATCGTTTAAAAGATATGCGCTTCCAAAGTGGTAAAATGTTTGTTGTTCTGTAATAAAAGAGTGAAAAATCTAAAAAAAAATATATATATGCTGTAGATCTTAATGTAAACTTTCAACGAAAATTGGTTTGAACGAGATCGAGTTAGCAGTTTTTGAGATATAACATATTTTCTAAAACCGCAAACATAACTTTGTAATTCATACAAGCACTATGAAAATCAAAGTTACTTGGTATAGTTACTACGGAGCCCCTCATGGGCGAGTCTGACTCGCACTTGGCCAATTTTTTTTTATTGTTAGGTTAGGCTCGCTTTTAACCGCCATCCCACCTGATGTTAAGCGATGATGTGATCTAAGATGAAGCACGATTGTCTAGAAATCTAAATATATATAACTCAAAGGTGACTGACTGACATAGTGATCTATCAACGTACAGCCCAAACCACTGGACGGATCGGGCTGAAATTTGGCATGCAAGTAGATGTTATAACGTAGGTATCCGCTAAGAAAGGATTTTGCGAAATTCCCATGGGATCGGGATTTACACGGGAAAAACTTCCCACGCGGGCGAAGCCGCTGGCACAAGCTAGTAACCTATATTGGTTAATGCAAACTAACCTCTAAAAGCAATACTTAACCGTGAATATTGACTCGTGCAGTAGCTATTATTTGGCCTTATTTTAGCACCTTTAAAATGTTATGTATTGTTATGTATGACAATATTTATGTGTATAATAAATACATATTTCCAAGTTCCCAAAATAAAGCATAAAACCGAGCCGTATACATCTCAATCCATCAGCGTTAATCCCGCGTCGACTTGTTGGTGACATTCCCTATCGAAGCATGGAGTGACCTGCGGCCATGTTTGGTCGGAGATACGGCCGCTCGGGTCCTAGTACACCGGGACGGAATGCAAGAGGATTTATTTACCAAAGAACATTCAAACTTATCCAGTAGGAATAGGACATCAATTCCAATAGCTTAAACGTACTGTATTCCAGTATGGGGAGGGACGTTTAAAACTGTTATACTTAAGCCCGATTTACACTTCAACAAGTACAGTAGCGAGTTAACTTGCGTCATCGGCGAGTTAAGTTGTTATTGTAGTTTGAACGGCAAAAGCGAGTTAAGTAGTAGTACATTAACAACTTAACTCCCAATGACGCAAGTTAACTCGCTACTGTACTTGTTGAAGTGTAAATCGGGCTTAAGAGCGGAACGCGCACAACGGACAGTACTTAAAGTTATGTCGTTCAAAAAACGAATATATCCCACTGGACTGCTATACTCGGAAGCTCAAGTACTTACAGTTCGGCAATTATATATCCTCCGTACCACACTTCGTAGACACAGGTTGTTACCCGTAAGCCCAGATTTAATAAGCAAACGCACTGGGTTTCCCGTTTGTCAAGTTCCCAAATGTCGCACTAAACTTGCGTCTAGACACTTTTGGGCATTAAGTTCTAGGATCTACAATAGAGCAAATAAAACGATTCCAATTTATAAGCATACGTTACATAAGGTCAAACAAATTTTGAAACCATGGCTTCAGTCTTTAAGCTATGACGACACTGAAAAATTAATTTCGTCAGTACAGTAAATTAAGCTATTCAAAACACTGACTCATATTAAAGCACACGCGTTCAGACACACATACACACACACACATACACATACACACTCCCAATTACGCACATACACTCAAACTTACACACGCATACACGTTTCGCTTTTCTTTCAGTTATTCTCTATACCTTCTAATGTTACTTTTTGTTTGAAATTTATAACATAAAAATTAAAATGTATATTCATGTATAGTTAGGACACTGATTCCTGTAACACAGGTTCGCCTGCACAGGATTCAGGGCTTCACTTGAAAGATGTAATATTTTTATGTTCAATAAATTATTATTTATTTATTTATTTTATTTTATTTAACTCTCCTTCTTAAAAAACTACTTCAAGCTTCAAATTACTTCCAAACCAAATTTCATCCAAATCCACCCAGTACTTTTGAAGATTAGCGCGTTAAAAACAAACAAATTTTCCGCTCTATAAATAACACTAGCGACCCGCCCCGGCTTCGCACGGGTGCAATGTATACTAATAATATGCATGTATTATACAATATGAAACTACCCCTTGAATCACTCTATCTATTGCTGAAAATTGCATTAAAATCGGTTGCGCGGTTTAAAAAATCTAAGCGTACAGACTTTGATTTTTACTTTGTAAAGATTATTGATTCTGTGGCATCGAAAGGGATTTTTTGACACCGCCGCACGGTGGGCTGAAAAACGGCTTTCATAGACTTAGGCATTTTATTTTGCAAGTGCCAGTTTTTGTGCCGGATATCACTTCTATTTGTTATAACAATATACAAAAATGACACCAGAATTGATTCTGCACAAAAACGAAGGAATTATAATTTTTTTACGAAAATTTTGTATGGAGCTAGTATGAAAAATCGAAATATCTCTGAAACGGCAGCGATAACCGTAATATCCTTATAGGAGGTTTTAGTACTAATTATTTATGATTTTTTTACATACGTTACATAATGGTTGTAGATGCCTTTTTTTTTTTTTTTAAATCGTCAAAATATTTTTATTTATTTTTACATATTAAACGTTCCTTTTAGTGTTTAAGTTGAAGAATTCAGAGCTTTAACAACTCTTAACATAAAATAGCATCACCCCTATAGACCTGAAGGACTAGACAGAGGTGTGTAGTATCTTGTTGATCTTGTAAGATTTCCAACAATACCAAATAGTTGAATATCAGTGTCAAAGTGCCCATGCTGTCGCTTCTTTTAGAAAGATAGGGGAATGAAATTGTTAATTGATCATACCCTAAAAGTATGATTACAACATAACCGGACACATAATAATATCGACACAAAAGGAATTTTAAAACCTTGCATACGTTCAAAATACAAAATAACATATTGTGTAGTCATCTAATGAGTCTGATGACAAGTAATTAAGTAATTAGAATGATGGTTGTAGTCTTCTGATTCTAATGAGCCTATTAAGTGATTAAATGATTTGAAATATCTCGCAACAATACCAACTAAGAACTGCATTCACCTTTTTATAATTAGTGAGCTAATGTGATTTGCTAATGTTGATTAGTTCTACTATGAGTTCTACGAAATGTTTTTGACGATTATAAATTTTTATTATCATATCTTTTATAACTTTAATGAGGGTAGTTAACTAATTATTGACTTTATACAATAAAAGGGCTATAATTTTGTTCCATAATTTAGATTGTTCACAACCGTGTAACTAACACTAAAACTATTTGCTTTGCGACTACAAAATCTTAGAATGGAAAGTTTAATCACCAACTTAGATTTGTTTGTTCTTCTAAAAAGTGAGTGTCCTTCATTTAATCATGAAGTATTGTTTAGTGCAATTGTGTCCCGCATAGGCGATTGCCTTTCTGCCGAAGATCAAGTAACTCTCAAAGAATTTTGCCGGAGATTCACGCGAGCTGCTTTAAACAGGTGGCAGAAATCTAAACGATTCTTTGATAAGTTTAGAAATACGTACGGAGAGTGGTTGCAAGCAAATATTGATTGGCCGAGTTGCGTGCAAACTTTAATAAATCAAGAACCAACTTGCCTTTCTGCCGAAGATCAAGTAACTCTCAAAGAATTTTGCCGGAGATTCACGCGAGCTGCTTTAAACAGGTGGCAGAAATCTAAACGATTCTTTGATAAGTTTAGAAATACGTACGGAGAGTGGTTGCAAGCAAATATTGATTGGCCGAGTTGCGTGCAAACTTTAATAAATCAAGAACCAACTGTTGATGAGATACCAAGAGCACGCTCAGTCTCTCCAGAACCTTCGACATCATCGACTGTTGGAACAATGACAAAAAGGTCCCGAAAACCATTCAAAGATCTGGGAAGCAAACAGAAAAAGAGAAGATCTAGTGAGCACATAGGCGAGGATTCCTGTGAATTGGCATATGCAGCTGCAGCACGTTTAAAAGAAGAAGGTTATGAAGATATCGCATCTGTAATCAATTATATGATAAAAATCCAGAAGCTGCCGTTAAAATCAAGGAAAGCATTAAGAAAACAGTAATATTTACACCAGAGAAAGCACTTGGATTGCTTCTTTCACTTAAGCTTTCAAAGTGGCAATATATTACGTTGCGAGAGACTGCCATTCGGGAAGGTGCTAAGGATATTTACCCATCCTACTATAAACTGCAACAAACTAAGCTTGCATGCTACCCTCCTAATCAATCAGTATCAGTTACGGATTCATCAGCTAGAATTACACTTCAAGCTTCTTCAAATCCTTCAATTCTTCAAAGTCTTTCTGATAATGTGGAAAATAAGCAGTTAAAGCTGATATCGAAGTGGGGATTTGATGGTGCTTCCAATCAAAGCCGATACAAGCAGAAAATGGACGGCGAGCATGATGATTCAAGCATTTTCATGACCTCCTTGGTGCCACTGAAACTGACAGATGGAGATAATACTATATGGACAAACCCGAAACCATGCTCAACTTTTTATTGTCGTCCGGTTCAGTTCACTTTTGTAAAAGAAAGCCATGCAGTTGTCATTGATAACAAAAGAAAAATGGATGAGGAAATTGAGGCCCTTAACCCCACAGAGTGCATTAATAGTAACAGGGTGACTCATAAACTAATGATGACAATGATCGACGCAAAAGTCTGCACGTACCTTTCTGAAGCTAGATCAAATGCATCATGCTACCTGTGCTTAGCAAAACCAACAGAAATGAACCACTTAGATGCTGTAACATCAAAAACTGTGTGTTCTGACATATATGAATTTGGCCTATCATCCCTACATGCCCGTATAAATTGCATGGAATGTCTGTTACACATTGCGTACAGACTTGACTTCAAACAGTGGGCAGCAAGAAGTAATGAGCATAAAGATATGTTACAAAACAGAAAAAAAAAACATTCAAAATAAATTTAAAGAGGAGCTCAATCTGTTAATTGATATAGTAAAACAAGGCTCGGGAACTACCAATGACGGGAATACCGCAAGGAAGTTTTTCGAGTTTCCCAATAAAACTGCAGCTATTACTGGGTTGGATCAAAACCTGATAAAAAGATTTGCTGTTATTTTGCAAGCAATAACATCTGGTGAGAAGATCGATGTCATCAAATTTAAAGATTTTGCTCGCAAAACAGCAGAAAAGTACGTGGAATTATACGACTGGTACTACATGTCATCAACCGTACATAAACTATTAATACACGGAGCTGACATAATCGAAAAAAAATGATATTGTCCCGATTGGGACTCTCTCGGAAGAAGCCTCAGAGTCTCGAAACAAAGATTTTAGGAGGTTCCGGGAACATCATTCGCGGAAAAGAAGCAGGCAAGATTCTAATCAAGATATCCTAAATATGCTTGTTGTTTCTTCGGATCCTTTTCTAAGTGCACAAAGGCCGAAGTTAGATGCCAAAAGGAAGACAACCTTTTTTGCTGAAACTCTCAACCTAATACAGTTTCCGGAAACTGAGTTCGAGTTTGTAGGTATATCCGATCTGGATTCTGACTCGGAATTGGAGTCCGACAACGAAAGTTGTAAAGAAAATTTGTAAAATTTAATTATTTTTCTTTATGTTCTTTTGTTATTTATGTTAGTTTATTGTACCAATATGTTTAGTTAATAATTTCATAAATTATAGTTTCAAATATGTATTTTGTATAATTGAATTTATTAGATATTATTTTTGTTACTTCTGTTTTATTTAAATTACCTATCAATAAAAAGTTTATATACAGTCTTTTTTTTTTCACATATTCTTAATATTTGGGGAAAAAGCATGCTTCCTAACGATGTTCTTAACTTTGACACAGTTCATGGATCGTTTTGAACAGTTTCATATGTTAAAATAAATAATGTTAGTACTATAATCCCCTATAAGGATATTATTATTATTATGTGTCCGGTTATGTTGTAATCATACTTTTAGGGTATGATCAATTAACAATTTCATTCCCCTATCTTTCAAAAAGAAGCGACAGCATGGGCACTTTGACACTGATATTCAACTATTTGGTATTGTTGGAAATCTTACAAGATCAACAAGACACTACACACCTCTGTCTAGTCCTTCAGGTCTATAGGGGTGATGCTATTTTATGATAAGAGTTGTTAAAGCTCTGAATTCTTCAACTTAAACACTAAAAGGAACGTTTAAATATGTAAAAATAAATAAAAATATTTTGACGATTTTTTAAAAAAAAAGGCATCTACAACCATTATGTAACGTATGTCAAAAAATCATAAATAATTAGTACTATAACCCCCTATAAGGATATTACGGTTATCGCTGCCGTTTTAGAGATATTTCGATTTTTCATACTAGCTCCATACAAAATTTTCGTAAAAAAATTATAATTCCTTCGTTTCTGTGCAGAATCAATTCTGGTGTCATTTTTGTATATTGTTATAACTAATAGAAGTGATATCCGGCAAAAAAACTCGCACTTGCAAAATAAAATGCCTAAGTCTATGAAAGCCGATTTTCAGCCCACCGTGCGCCGTGGCGGTGTACCGCGTACGTCATGGGATGTCTTGGTAGACCGCTGGAATGCTGCCATGTCTAAGCGGCTAGTATGTGTGTGTGGCAATATCGTCTACCATTCAGCAATAGTCAGACTGGGGCTGGTATTGAGGTAAGAGTGTGGAAGAAATCTCACTGAAGTTGTTACATGTTGAGATCATGCAGTTGTAAAGTACACATTTTATTTTTATTACCTAAGTACGTAAACATTACCTGATAGGTATATAAAATAAATATACGAAGAAAAATCGGCAAAGCCACCTCTCGGCCTTGATCACACCTGATGTTAAGCAATAGAGCTACGATGAAACGAGCGAGCCCAGAAGATATCTAACTCTTGCTTTAAAAACAAAGGCGAAGTGGATGTACGAACATCGCCTCATGATATATATTTTTCAAGTTTTTATCTTAACATGTATTTGTTAATTCGCCGATTACTTGTGCATATGCGCTGACTAGGCTACTTTACGTGTAAAGCCGGCTCTACACGTTGACCAACACAGTGGCGAATGTAGTGGCCAGCATATTGGCCAAGAGTTCGTGATAGCGTCCACACGTTGGAAGGTCGTTCAGTTTGCTACGGTTCAGGCCAATGTGCGGACGTATTTATTAAAATGGATATTGAGGCGCTAACTGCTGCTTCTTGGGTTCCACAAACAATTTACGTCTTGGTAGAGCTCTATAAACCGAAAAGTTTCTTCGTTATTAGTCATTACTGACATTTTGTTTACACTACTTGTTACCGACGCGTGACTATAAAAACATTTTAACATAAAATAAAACCAACTTCCATATCAAAACACTACAACGCCAAAAATAACTTTATTTTCGATAGTCGGTGTTATTCGTTTTGTATTTTCTTTTTTGACACCACCTTCCGAAATTATAGTTATTTTTGCCTTTGTAGTATTTTAATATGGAAGTCGGTTTTATTTTTTGTTAAAAAGTTTTTTTCACGCTTTTTAGTGGGTCGGATTGTAATTTATCTAGTTACAAAAGCCAAAATGTCAACTACTTATCACCTTTTACAAAATATTGCTTTTCCCGATGCAGAGACGTTAATTTTTGAGGAGTTCTCCTGGTACTTCACCATCAGATCTACATCACCATATGCATTGTGATGAACATAAAGTGCTTAACATCCATATTCAAGTAATCGAATCGCAATCCATGAAATACTTATTATTGAGTAGTTTCGGTGGTCATTTGTGGTCTTCATCATCAGTTCCACGTTCCACTTCCCTAAATGGTGCTTTTCGAAAGCAACTGCACAAGATACTATAAGTTATAACCAAAACGCTATAGATGTGCCTATAATATTTGAAGAGTTCCCTCGATTACTCCAGGATCCCATCATCAGATCCTGATTTCATAACAATGGGACCAACTAGAAAGTATACCATTTCAAATGAAAAGAGAATTTTCTAAATCGGTCGAGCTAACTTCGAGTTATGAGATAACATACATAAAAAAAAAGTTCAAGACGAACTGAAAACCTCCTTCTTTTTTTGAAGTCGGTTAAAATGTTTAATCAGGTGCGTGCGATCGTTCTGGGAGCTCGTAGCATACTAAACGCGCGGCCAACGTGTGGACGCGGTAGCCAATACTCGGCCAACAACCCTTTGATCTTTTGCAAAAAACCGACACCACACGGATCTCGCGCCAACTCGTCGGCCATCATTCCAATACAACCCAAGATGCACAAACACCCCCTCTACACGTTGGCGAATAGGCACTGGCCACTACATTCGCCACTGTGTTGGCCAACGTGTAGAGCCGGCTTAATACATAAAGTTGCCTAGGCAGCGTTTTCTTGCGTAAATTCCGATTCCGTGGGAATTCCGGCATAAAAAACTATCTACTTTTATTATTTTACTTTTTATTTCATTCAGATCTGTTCAGTAGTTTTTGCGTGAAAGAGTAAAAAATATTCATCATACATCAATCCATACGAACTTTCGCATTTATAATGTTAGCAAAATGTATTATTGGTTTTACTAATACATAAACATCAATCATTCCGAACACAAAACAGTGGTTCTATTTCCTGTACACATCCCATGTAATTCGTTCATCTACATACTACGTCTCAATGTACAAAGCTTATTGTCAGTAGGTACAGCGGTCACACTGACAATCGTAAAACTTCTAACCGTCTATTAACGGAACAAAATAACCA
Source organism: Tholera decimalis (assembly GCA_943138885.2). NCBI lineage: Eukaryota > Metazoa > Arthropoda > Insecta > Lepidoptera > Noctuidae > Tholera > Tholera decimalis. Next base: position 43,250,758 of record OW964559.2, read on the forward strand.
CAAGTACAATCCCGTTTAACCCAGCTACATCCAGGTTAACTCAAAAAGATCGAGGTCAACTACCCCGACCTTTAACAGGCCACAGTTAACCGCAGTGTCCTCGGACATTTAGATTATAGGTATGTGTAACTACATGGAAATACATGTACATATAGACCACGCTCACTAAACATGGGAATATGTATGAATGCATAGTATACAGAGACCCGGCCTAAGTAAACGCACCCGTTAAATATATCATAGCTGAGCTCCTGTCCAAGGTGTTTTTCCAGTCTTTTGTGATGAAAGGGCTGAGGAAATTAAGGAAATTTAAATGTTTTTAACCGTCTTCTATAAAAGGAGGAGGTTCTCAATTCGGATGTTTATATTTGTTTCTTTTTTTATGTTTGTCCGCGCATAACTCTGTCGCTTAGGAACCGATTTGAAAAATATTTTTTTTTGGAAAGGGTATACTTTCCAAATGGTCCCATGAAATTTTATCGAAATCGGACAAGCCGTTTCTGAAAAATCAACAAAAGACTAAAAAAATATTTACATTGACGATCTTTTCGTTTACTCTGCATTGCGTTTTTTGTTCGCGCATAATTCCGTCATTTACGAACTGATTTAGAATATTTTTTTTTAATTTGAAAGGGTATACTTTCTAGTTGGTCCCACTGTATATGATAGATCCCCTACAGATCCTAACGTGATAACAATGATGATGGAATCATGGAGAAATCGAGGGAACTCTTTAAATATTACAGGCACACTTATAGTGTTTTGGGTATTTCTTATATTAACTTGTGTAGTTGCTCTTGAAAAGCACCATTTGGGGAAGTGGAACTGAAGATGAAGACCATAGATAGCCACCGAAACTACTCAATAATAAGTATTTTGTGTATTGCGATTCGATTACTTGAATATGGATGCTAAGCACTTTATGCTCGTCACAATGCATATGGTGAAGTAAGGCTGATGGTGAAATACCAGAAATCCTCAAAACTTAACGGCTCTACATTGGGAAAGGCAACATTTTGTAAAAGGTGATAATTAGTTGACATTTTAATAATAATAATAATATTCCACAACTTTTTCACACAACGCCATCTAGTCCCAAACTAAGCAGAGCTTGTGGTATGGGTACTAGACAACTGATAAACATACATAATATATATTTCTAAATACATACATATTATAGATAAATTACACCCAGACAAAGAACAAATGACCGAGCTCATCACACAAACATCTGTCCTAGGTGGGAATCGAACCCACGACCTTGCGCATAGCAGTCAGGGCATTTTGTATTCTGTAACTAGATTAATTACAAACTGACCCACTAAAAAGCGCGAAAATAAAAAAGAAAATAACACCGACGGTAGTCGGTGTTATTGGTTTTGTATTTTCTTTTTTTTTCACACCGCCTTCCGAAATTAAAATTATTTTTGACTTTGTAGTGTTTTGATATGGAAGTCGGTTTTATTTTTTGCAAAAATGATTTTTTGAAAGTGAGTATAGTTATGTATTTTTTACTTAAGTTAGGGCCGGCTTCATATGTGTGTGTTGCTTACCGCATATCACCCATAGGTTTTTAAAGCAAGAGTAAACAGGCATCTTCTGGGCTCGCTCGTTCCATCGTTGACCTCATTTATCGCTTACCATCAGGCGAGATCGAGGTCAAGAGTTGGCTCATCCAAAAGAATAAATAAATATTTTGGAATACTTTAATTATGCGTACAGCTAAGGAATGGAATTCCCTGCCAGAGGCTGTATTTCCTGACAGCTATAACCTCCCCAGGTTATAGCTATTAGGAAATACAGACTCTGATACTGTTGCTCTCTTCTCTTTAAGTCAAGAGTGAATAGGTTACTCAATACTCAATACTCAATACTTTATTGCATTCCACAATGTAGGCTTAGGTGGTAAACAAAATTTTTTGGAAACAATCGTGGACCCTGACGGGCACAGCAAAAGTAAGATGTGTGGAGAGGACTTATCATTTAAGTATCTTATAATCTAAATTATTCTAAAAATTTAAACATTAAAATTACTAAAAACATTATTTTTCGAGTTTCAATGATTTATCATTCAAATATTCGTTGACACTGTAGTAACATTTGTTCAATAATAACTTTTTTAACTTATTTGTAAATAAATGGAGTTTACTAAATGGTTAGTTTAATAAATGGAGGTTACTTCTAGGCAAGCGTGCTTCATCTTCGACCACAACATCGTTTACCATCAGGTGAGATAGTGGACAAACGCGAGTCTAGACGAATAAAAAAAGTTAGAAAGCTTAAATTATTTACTTTTCTTTTTAGTTAGCCTATGTTGTTTGTTACTTAACTGCTGGGCAAAACCTCCCCAAAACTTTGCAGACAACCTCCTGCAGTCTTCTCCGGCCATTATTTACTATATAAAATAACTATTAAAAAAATAACATTGTAGTGGAGAAAGCAGTCGAGAGCAATAATGGCCTAGGTCGTAGATTCGATTGAAGTAAATATATTCGGTTAAGGTCATATAGGCATACTTAGACTCATTACTAATGGCGTCTGTTTTACGCTGCCTTATCCGTCGAATGATTGAATCCTATAATTGTAATTTTGTTAATGTTGATATTTTTGTATGCTCAAAATCCAAATTTAAATGTAATGTTATGAAAATTATTATTCCCCATTAATGTTATTAGGAATGTAAGCTAGTCTAGATTTTTATTATTATTTACATCAATTTTAATGTTCAATTTCAATTTATTTCAATTTTCAATTTCAATTTTGCTTGATGTAATTAATTTATTATTTATGTGATGTAATTATTTATTTATTTATTTATTACCTATCTCTCTTTACCATGCGCGTGCACAGGATTATGACAGGGTATGCGGCGGAGTAATCGATCACAAAAACTTTTTCTTTTATAGATTTTTAGCATAGCCACAGCCACGCATCGCTATGCTATATATGCTGTGGCTATGCTAAAAATCTATAAAAGGCAAAGTTTTTGTGACCGATTACTCCGCCGCATACCCTGTCATAATCCTGTGCACGCCCCTGCTCTTTACCATATTTTACTTTTGTTAATAAGCGGATGATATTGTAGTGGGCTGCAATATTGTTCATATCAAGTATTATTTTTTCTCTCTTTCAACACATATTGTAGCAGTTTATTGTCCCTAAATAAATGAAATAAAATAAAAATATAGTCACCTATAGATATCAAACTATATTATATATTTATTTAAATTTTATGCACAAATAAAAGGCACCTACTATAAAGGAAGTGGCGGCCCAACTGATGTTTACAAAACTTAATGGCTAATGTGTCGGACTTGTGATCGATAGGTCGCGAGTTCGAACCCCATCTATCACTATAGCCGTGAACCCACTTCAGACACAAGCATTGTTAACCCCTTCAACTTACTTGGAGGGGTTCAAAAGATTGCTAGTAATGTGAATTATATCAAAAGTGCTAGTACTGTTTAAAAAAAAATGGTTACAGGTATGACTGGCTTAATCATATTTTAGGGTTCCACACCCAAAGGGTAAAACGGGACCCTATTATTAAGACTGCGCTGTACATCCGTCTGTCTGTCTGTCCGTCTGTCTCATGAACCGTGATAGTTAGACATTTGAAATTTTCACAGATGATGTATTTCTGTTGCCGCTATAACAACAAATCGTCGCCTTGGTGGTGAAAAGAGCTAATGCCGGCTCTTCACGTTGCCCAACATAGTGGCGAATGTAGTGGCCAATGCCTATTGGCCAACGTGTTGAGGGGGTGTTTATTCATCTTGGGTGCACAAACACCTCCTCTACACGTTGGCCAATAGGCATTGGCCAACCATAAGGCAGTACCATAAGCCACACTTTTTATAAGTGTGGCTTAGCTCTTTTCACCACTAAGGCGACGAAATACAAAAAAAAAACAGAATAAAATAAATATTTAAGTCACCTCCTTTAAAACAAACGTGATATTTTTTGCTCGATATTGATAACGATAACAGGTAGACGCTTGAAATATTCACAGAATATTTCGTTATGTATTAACTTTAATTTTTTTTTTAATATATTTTTATTTAGCCATTGATGTCCCACTGTAGGGCAAAGGACGCCCCCAAATCCTTCCAGGTTCTATTTTCGAGCACCACCAACCAACGCAATGAGCGTCTAGGTCATCTCGCCATCTTTTTCTGGGCCGGTCTCGGAATCGGCCTTTAAAAATAAATAATTAAATTAAAATACAACAAATGTTTAAGGGGGGGCTCCCATACAACAGACATGGTGTTTTTTTTGCGGTTTTTTTAGATAATGGTACGGAACCCTTCGTGCGCGAGTGTGACTCGCATTTGGCCGGTTCTTTGTAAATATTGTCAACGTACAAACATAGATTATTTACTGTTTTATTGTATGTATGTATGTATTGCTGATATTAGGTATCATTGTAAGTACAGACACACATCAGGTACAGGCACATAAAGCTACCCGAAACTGTAAAATTTTCCCAATCAACCTTGAACCTAATTTCTTTAATAATAAAGTTGAAAATATATTAAAGAAATTTGACAGATTGTTGTAGCTTGATGTGCTTGCGTCTATACTTTAGTATAAAATATGAACGAAATGTATTCAATTTTCCAATTCTCGTTAGCCTTGTTTTGTACTACGTACCAGCCACAAAGAACCACATAGGTATCTTATATAACTTGTTTATTCTGCTTTACAGCAGAAACAAGTTTATTTTGTGTATTTTTTTTTTATGAAAGTGGGTTTTGTTACTGAGATACGAAATAAGAGGCCACCTATTGTACCAAAATAGTTTTCTTAGAATTATTTGTTATGACAAAAATATTGTCGAGGCTTACCTTGTTGTTAGGAATGAATTGAAACGTCTGAGAACATGAAATAATAGTCGTCAGGTAACATTATAATTTAATTGTACAAGAAATAAACTTGAGTTGTTATTGTTGGGAGTCTCCTAGAAATAGCTCTTGATTCTGAATAATTTCTATAGAGGAAAAGACATTTAACTGATTGGCCTTTTATACATAAACTTTAACATTTCACAATATTTAATTTTCAAGGCTTGACTCAATGCGCAGGAGCTCCATAACCTAAATTCCTCCATCTCCCTTTCAGTACCAGTCTACCAGACGCACGGCTGAGTACCACCCACACTTGGTTGATATACCGTCTTGTCGTACCAAGCGATCCTCCTCCACATTTATTGTGCGCACAGCCAAGTTGTAGAACTCTCTGCCGGCTTCTGTGTTCTCTGCCACTTATGACCTTTCAGCCTTTAAAGCAAGAATGAACACGTCCTGGGCTCGCTCGTTCCATCGTAGACCATATCTATCGTTTACCATCAGGCGAGATCGAGGTTAAGAATAGGCTCATCCGGAATAAAATAAAAAATATTATGTGGGCATTTATTCAGCCTCAATGTTTTAGCAATATAAGTTCGTTCAACCTCAGGAGCATCTGTCATGATTTTCCCACCCAGACAAAAAAAAATGCCACTGCAGGCACAATATAACGTAATGGATCATAGAGCACAATGTTACTCAGCAGTGCTCCCGATCAAACCATGCCCCGTCTGCTGGAGTGTCCAAAGTACGTGCACCCTTTATGACCTCATAAACACAACTGAGGCCGCGACGACTTACAAAGTGCCTACATCACCATCACTGTGTTACCGTCTTTTCTGGGGTGTGTCACCATGATCACAGGAAACAAAAAGAGAGAGAAAGAGAGAGTTGAAATGAAAGTACACGTAGCATTAATCATTATTGAATTAAATGTAGAACTTTTACTCTTTATTTTAAATGGAGTCCTTTATACAACGTGTAACGGAAACTCCATATCTATCCAAAGGGGCTGAAGACAAGATCTAATATGGAGTCTCTATGCACAGTTTCAGCTCAAAATAAGTGACTCAAAGAATTGATACCAAATTATCGGTTTCATATGTTTCTTGAAAACCAATCATAATAAACGTGTCACAGCACTACGAGGGTCGATAACTTTCCACGTCACTTGCCAATAACACGGTGATTCTCTTCGTTCTTCTTAATTTGAACATTCTGCCTCTGGTATCAATGTATTGAAATTTCTATTATACTTCACTCATATAGATAGACATAGGATTACAAAACACTTTTTTTTCCTCTTTATTTATTTTATTGAGGGTTTAATTAGAAAATGAAATTGCCACCCTCATCGGTACAAAAAAATGTCTTATGTTCTAAATCCTATTTTCGCTAATTTATACAGTATTCTTGCATCCTTTGACAAGGATGATGCAAGAATACTGTTACATCTCCCAATGTCCATAGATAAGGGTAGAATGAAAAATACACAAAACCCTTGCCATATCGTTTATTATCATCTAAAGAAACCGTGCACTTGGTTTGTATATACCCTTTAAATTACACGTTGTATAGGATCCATGAGCGTATTCATGTAGTACATAACCTCTCGAGGTAAAAAGCTTGTGAGCTATTTTGATACATTTATATAGATTATAGTGTGTTGAAAATTGTTGATTAGTGAGCATTAGTGAGAAAGAAAGAGAGGACAAGATAAATGGATTACCATTGATTCTAAGAAGTAATATAATTATACTAATATTATAAAGCGGAAAAGTTTGTTTGTTTGTTTGAACGCTAATCTTCGAAAGTGCTGAAAGAAGCTGGGTTATGTTTTATCGTGAGATAGTCCACGGGAGCGAAGCCCCAAACCACTGCCAAGTTTATCTTACTTCTTACTAATATTATTAATGCGATAGTTTGTGAGGATGGATGGAATGTTTGGTATTGAATGAAATTTTGTAACATAGTTGACATCCTTTTTTTTTCTGGGTCAGATAATCATCGAATGATTTATCTCGCTCTGGGTGAAGCGGGAGAGAGTGTCAGAATTCTACTGACTAAAAACCCACCCTGCTTCTTCAAAAGCCCTTGCATTCTGGGGCCACGGTATCTCTTTAGAATATTCCCGCAACCCCGTAAGGCAATCGGCCTATCGGGCCCCGTCAATGCTACTGACTGCTCTTGGAGGCGCGCGTGGAACACGTCGTGCCGCCGACCTGGGCCTGGTCCTTACTGGACGGTGAGCTACCCCTGCTCGCCGTCCGCAAGCCCGCGCCTACGGTGGTCAGAGATCAGCTCGCGATCTCCGACGCCCGGAGCGTCTCCCACGGTGGTTGGGGCGCCTCTCCCTCGCGCTTTCAGCCATCTCCTTCGCTAGCATGACTGCTTCAGAAGGAGGCGACTGCATCCCATTTCCCCTCGCCCCGCACCATGGTCTGAACCAGGGCCGGGCGCGAGAGGTCACCACCGCCAATCGCCTCCGTGAGGACACGGCGGTGTTCCACTCAAGCAGGGCACACCTCGACCATATGCTCCACCATGTCCTCCGGGTGGTCCTCACAATGATATACCCGGGCGTGTCCTCCCGCTGTATCCGAAACAGGTACCTCCCGAAACAGCCATGTCCGATCAGCACCTGCGTCAGGCGAACGCCGTGGCGTCTATCCAGTCACTCCTCAAAATGGGGACTTATCGCCGCGATTGCGGCGTGCCCAGCCCTCGGTTGCGACAGCCGCTCTTTCCATGCTACCGTGAGATCGTGCTGAAGCTCTGTCCGGTTTGCCGCAGCTCAGCGGAGTTTCACACCGGCTTTGCACCTCCGCGCGCCAATTGTAAGATAGTTGACATCCTGGAATAACATATAAGTTACTTTTATACGGGAATTTTCACAGAATCAGGATTTACGCGGAAAAGCCCTCCCACGCGAACCAAGCCTCGGCCAGAAACTAGCATAACATAAATACACAACATTGAAGTGTCTGACTGTGATTACTAAATAACTTTGTTTTCGCAAGCGTTCGTAGTCATTTATTGTCTGTCTTTCCGTTTGTCCGGAAAAATCTCTGGAACGTCTGAACCGATTGTAATGAAACTTTCACTGGAAAATACAGACTTTTTATCTCAGAATGCGAAATGAAGTCGAAATAACGCGAAGTCACAGGCAGTCTGAGTCTAATTTTTACAAATAGTGCCGATGATCCCATGTAGCCAATATTAACCACAGTGATTCTTGATTTCTTGGCTCGTCAAGATGGCCAAGAGATTTAATTTGGTGCTTCATAACTGTCCACCTACGACTGCCATACAAAAACAAACTTGAATGAAAAAAAAAAACAATACAATACAGCCATCCCTACTACCCCAAACCTACTGATAAACGCACGATTATTCCTCAACCGAGTGTCTAGGCGCGATACTTTTGTTCACGATCTCCTTTGTTTTGCTATATTTTTCCTCCGAGCCCGTTTATAGGACGTTAAGCGAGTATGAGTGAGCGTAAATGTGGATGCCTTTCTTTTTATGACATTACTGACTATAAGCGGTTTGTTATCGGGTTGGTCGGAAGCCTAGTTTTGTCTATTTTTGGCTGTTTACTTTGATATTGAAACTTTGGTTTGTTATGGATTTTTTTTCTATAAATCTTTATTGTTACAACGTGACACAGAATAAACGTAATTCCTGAAAGAAGTTGGTTCAGAATCGATTTCCGTCATAAAAAATTGGTGTTAAATTTTGATGAAAAATTCTTTCAATTGAATTAAAATGGAAACACATTATCATGACAAATTAATATAATCCTTAATTCAAGGAAATTGTGTACGTGTCGCGTCGGCCGCTAACATTGCATGAGTGTATGCGTCTGCGTAAGGATATTGTATGACGCACACACGTTTTGCGTTTAGTAAGTATAACTATTTTATAAAAAAATGCCTAGGTTTGGTTTCAATCGATTTAGTTATGGATGTTATTTTAGACCTATAATTTAATATTCTAATTGGGGTGTCTGAGGTATTGCAGCGCTTAATCTGTTACACGTTGTATAAATAAGCTACACTAGGAAATTCTGCTGTATTGTGAATGCATTTTTAGAAACACCCAGATCCGGAACAATGAATTAGCAGGCCATACAAATTCTAGATGTGGTTATCCACCGTTTTCACGGACAAGTGCCATCGGTGCGCACAAAGACCAACCAAGTGCAACTTATTGATTTTTTTTCTGGGTGGGAAAATCATCGAATGACTTCTCCCGCTCTGCGTGGAGCGGGAGTGTCAGACTTCTACTGACTAAAACCCCCTGTAACTTAGTGATACTAGCATACTAAGTTTTATTTACCTACTTACATTATTGTTATTATATTATGTGTATACTTTAGGTTAAGGTATTTATCTATGGGTCTATGTTACCTAAAAATAAATTATTTATTATCGTGTTCAAGTCAAGACTTAGAATATGGAAGACGACTGAAGTCAACCACTGATTTTGCCCTTCATTTTACTGACAATCCTATCACATCATTATTAGTGGTCAACTCAATAATCCTTTCAAATATTATCGACCTTATTCATTCATCTCAACGTAATCTACTAGCTGGTATTATAAGAGATCATGTTTCTATGGTCTTGGACTTACAGTTAAACTATCGTGAAGAAGTTTTAGCCTCAGCTTATCTCGTTCCGATTTCGTGGAAGATTAAGCCTCTCTGTTGAACTTGAAGATGCCTAATGCTCATTTTCATTTACCAAATACAATCTGTATTAACTTGTTGCCAATAGACAATCAAGTGCTTGAAAAAGTTTGCTGTATAGCCAAGTAAAAAAGAGGTGGTTCTTTGTTCATTTGTTTTTTGTATGTTCGTGACTGATTGTGATGATTCTTTTCTTTTGGAACTTTGAATCTTGAAAAGTATTTAATGGAGAGTGTACTCGCATCATACGCGTGTACCGCCGAGCCGCTAGGGATGCTTCCAGGCTCACTACCTCGACTACACCTTGAAAGCTTAGACTTTCAACGGGCCGGAGGAAGGTCATGTATCATACGCGTGTACCAGGAGCGGCGTCATACTAGTAATACGCAAAATGTGTCAGTAAAAATAATTGAATAAACTATGTCTTTTCGCTCAACGAAGTAGTCCATTCATTTAGTTCAGTACTTCATTTAATTCACTAAATCAGAACTAGTCCATACCTCTCACTCTAATTTTATTGACACCCTTTGTAGTTTTTTAAGTCCTCATTTAATTCTGTTATGGTGTACAATAAAAAGTATATCTATCTATCTATCTTCACTTATTTCACATTTCTACAAACTTATCTTGATTTTCCTTCATACTTTAAACAGACTGATGATTTTTTACTCATAGATAGATATGCTTCTCTTTTCTAGGTTGGCGTATTAAGATTCTAAAGAAGTATTTAGGTACCTAACTAAACGAAGGACTGAAGGAGAGGCACATTTGAAAGACAACTGAATGAATGATAAGTTTATTTTACGAACGGTCATACAGTACGTACGTACAGTCATTGGAGGACGTACCATGCAATTTAATTAAATTAAATTATTTGTAACCAAATCGGAATTATTAAATCTATATTATGTTCAAGTGACTCATTTTAATTCATATCTTCAGCAAAGAGCATCAGAGAAATTATTAAACATTCAGACTGCGATAAATTATCGCTTTTTATACAATAGATGGGTTCGATTTTGATCACCATCGTACCTGATGGTAAAGAATAATGGGGTCGAAGATGATCTATACTTAATATTATAAAGCTGAAGAGTTTGTTTGTTTGTTTGTTTGTTTGCTTGAACGCGCTAATCTCAGGAACTACGGTTCTGATTTGAAAAGTTCTTTCAGTGTTAGATAGCCCATTTATCGAGGAAGGCTATAGGCTATATATCATCACGCTAAGACCAATAGGAGCGGAGCACTAATGAAGAATGTTTCAAAATCCGGGTTTTTTTTTTTCCACGCGGACGAAGTCGCGGGCGGAAGCTAGTAATTATAATAAAATAATAATAAAGATGAAGCGCGCTTGCTTAGAAGTTATCTATTCAGTCTTGAATCTTGACTTAAATACCCCCAGCGATTGCTGAAATTGCATCTATGTTTATTTTGGGAATGCTAGAAATAGAATACATGGACATGGCCAATTTTACTATGGACGTCGGCATAGTTATCGAATTTAGTGTACACCAATGATTTTTGGTGTTTTATATTCGTGAATATTGACTCATTAAATTGCTATAAATAAAAAACTCAGAAATCTTGGCATTACACCAGACTAGACAAAAAACAGTTACAGTAAACCTTTTAATCAGATCGCTAGCAATAAGGTGTTTAGATTATAATTTCGGTATTAAACACTTAAAGGCGCTTTAAAATAGTGAACAGTTGTGAATTATTGCGTATAACTGATATATTTTTAGTATTTAACCAATAAACAAAGTAAGGATTTTAAACTGAATATTGACTAACATTTTATTAAACTGGGTAATAGTCTCAAAAAATGTGACAATAATAACAAACATTAACATAACATCGCGCCTGTATTCCCCGAAGGGTTGGGCAGAGGTGTACCTATAGTACACCCAGATTTCACCAGTTATTTTGAGTACCATTTAATAGGGGGCGAGTCTGTTTCTATTAACCAGGCACAAATCTAGACTCCGGGCTGCTACTGAGAAATTCCTGATGAATAAACCCAATATCACTTTGCTCGACCTGGGAATCGAACTCAGGACCTCATGCTCAGCAGTAGCGCTTGCGACCATTAGACCAACGAGGGAAACACAGAATAAAACAAAGGAGTAAAAATTATTATTTATTTACTTATTAGAGAAAATAAACAAAAATATTTTGACATATTATAATTATTATATCTTAAATGCTTACGAAGATAATATACATTAGAGCAATGCAGCGATAGTGTTAATAAAGAGACCTAGGGAGGTCAATCAACCAGCTTGGATAGAACAGAGCATTTTTATTTCACCAATACACTAACCTGGATTAAGTGTAAATATAGGGCTTCAGTAATTACATAAATAACTGCTTTAAACATAACCAGACTTGTTAAAAAAAATACAATCATAGATTTATTTATTATTATTTTATAATTGTGATTACTGTTCCGTGAGAGAATTTCTGAGACATTTTCAAAGTTCAAAATATTAGCTTTTGACTTCATAATATTAATTGTCTTCTATATGGATAGCACTAAATGTAGAATGTGTCTCATTCATTTGAGGTAATAAATGCCATTGATCGCTGTACAAATGTGTTTCACACACTCTACAGCTGCGAGGAACATAGAAACTATGTTCCTGCAAGAGCATTCTTTTGAGGGATTGCAAGACCAAATGTACCATTCTGTTTCTGCATTGTTGAAATATACTGTGAACAGATGTAATCGAAGCTCGCTTGTAATTAGGTAATGATATGGTATTACTTTCCCATGGCCCTCTTTGAACAGGCAGCAACGGTGGTGGCTCTGGTGGGCTAACAACTTGGCTAACATTAGGGGCTGCTGCATCATTATCCAAAGCCAATTCTTGCATGTCTCGTGATGAGTCATGCACTGCCTGTCTATTTGCTCGCATCCAACACACATGGCAAACATAGTTGTTTCTTGAAGGCTGAAAATAAACCACAGTTAGAATAAACACAATAATAAATTAATTCAATCATTAGATAATTCTTATGTTTATATAATTTTTAGTAACAAGAGTATCTTTTTAAATATCTCTTTATGTTTTCAAGTACTATGTTATAGTAAAATGAGCAGTACTATGTTACACATGCCTACTTTAGGCAAGTATATTATGTTAAAGATGAAAAATACATAAAACACAGATATAACAATCATACATACATAGTATGAAAGCTCATTTTCTTATAGATTAATACAACTAGATATTTATAATAATGAAAAACAAAATGCTTACCACATAATTAGTATTTTGTGATAATAGAACAGCCAGCAACGGAAAACCATGTTATGCCCCAGTAGTCTCTCTTGTTCACCAGTTTCGGTGTTTAATAATAATAAGCATGGATGACAAATAAATGTATCAAGAGGCAACTGAAAATAAGATGCACTGTAAGATTTCGCATACCAGAACTATATAAAAATAAATCAGGTTAAGTTTTTTCTAGTCCAACTTCTTACCTGGGTTGGGTATTGGTTATCCAACGAGAAAGTCTTGTTTGATTGTGTGCAGAAAGCGAGGATATGAGATGCCTCTGCAACCTTTGCATGGCTATTCCGCAGTTGATGCACCTCATATTGATCCACAAAACAATTCCACAACGCAATGTAAATCAGAGTCCAGTATTAATAGCAAGGTAATCGGGTGGTAGAAGGTATCAGTACGTTGAAATAAGCAGGGGTCAAAAATATTAGAAAATAATCGCAAAAACAACAACAGGACGCAATGTAGAATCTGCAATTAATATGTATCATCTATGATCTGATTCTGCAATAACATAATATTGACATTTGACATAGACAATGACACATTGTCAAACAAGTAACGCGTTCCGTTTTTCGATTTTTTTTGTGTGAAATATTTAAAAACTATCTTACGCATCAAAATTATGAAAAGATAATTTTATTAAATGCCAAAAATACCAACGAAGACAGTTTCGTATAAATAAAATGTTTTTAATAATAGCGTTTTGTCGTCCATATCACACGTCTATGTGATATATGCAAGTAGTATGCTTGATGTGGAACACCCATTATTATATTTATCTTACTCTATGGTCCATTATGGCGAACGTTAACAAATGGTACTTTGAATTCATCTTGATTACTAATTATTTTGAAATAAACACTGACGAGGTCAGAGAGGTTAAGAACTACGTATTAAATCATTTTTCTATTTTTAATATACAATATTATTTACTATGTATGTGTACATGGAATGTACTTTTTTGTCCATGTCATATTCTTTTCATAATAATACGATACAATTATATTACAAGTATTCTTTTTGGGTTTTAAACGTGTATTTTTTTATTTATTACTGATGGGCCCACTCTTGACCTCAATCTCGCCTGATGGTAAGCGATAGATGAGGTCTGAGATGGGACGAGCGAGCCCAGAAGATGCCTGTTTACTCTTGCTTTAAAGGTTGAAAGGTCATAAGTGGCAGGGAACACAGAAGCCGGCAGAGAATTCCACAGCTTGGCTGTGCGCACAATAAATGTGGAGGAGAAGCACTTGGTACGACAAGACGGTATTTTAACCAAGTGTGTGACAACTACAGACAAGAAAGAGAATTTAAACAAAACCCATATATTAATATTGCAACGCAATATTGTTAAACATGTGTTAATTTTTGGTGTATAGTAAAGTATAATTATAGTTATGTAACCTTAATTAATTAAACAATAAAATCCTCCTTATTAATCACTACTTATCCATTGGTGAGACTCGCAAGAAAATCTATTCAGTAGTTTTTGAGTTTTTCCCCAGTTATATCTGTTTATTTTCTTATAATTAATTATCTTCAGGACCAGCCACACTGAGATATTCTTCATCCATTTACCCATCTCCAGCATTACACTTCACCTGAAATTTCATACATCATTGTTGTTTACGTTCGTTATTAATAAGCTTATCACAAACGAAAACAGATGCCATATCAAATATAATCTCCCACTGCGGCGGGCCTCCACGAAAACACATTACGTTACTCTAGTGTCATTTATAACGGAAAGAGGTCACATACCTACACTGATATTAGAAACTCAGAGCCTGGCACCGTCTTTTATATAAGAACAAACAATCCTGGGATACTAGGAATTCTGTTTTTTTTTCTAGGTTTATGCGTTTAGAAATTTCTGAGAAACACGTGGGACGTGTTTTTCCGGGGACGGGACGTGCACGGCGCATGTTTATCGACAGTGAGTTACAATCAGTAGCAAGCTCTCGATTTAAGTGTGTGTAGTTAGTGTCGGTTGTGGAGATCAGATAGTCACTCCATGTATAGCACTAATACTGACTAATACATTTGGTTAGACTGAAAGCCGCCCTGAATTATTGTAAAAACGTAAAGCAGATGATTGTGATTTATTACAAAATTATTACACGTTATCGTCCATCCGAGACTATAGAGCTCATTCAACCCATATACAACGTGTAATTTAAAGGGTATTTACATACCAAGTGCACGGCTTCTTTGGATGATAATAAACGATATGGCAAGGGTTTTCTAATCCTATGTGTACATGTGTGGAGCATATTAGAAATTTTTAATACATTGATACCAGAGACCGAATTTTTCAAATTAAGAAGAACGAAGAGTATTATCGTTTTATTGGCAAGTGACGTGGAAAGTGATGACCCTCATAGTGCTGTGACACGTTTGTTATTATTGGTATTCAAGAAACATATGAAACCAATAATTTTGGGTCAATTGTGTGAGTCACTTATTTTGAGCTGAAACTTTGCATAGAGACTCCATACTAAATGTTGTCTTCAGTCCTTTTGGATAGATATGGGGTTTTTGTAACAAGTTGTATCAGAAAAGCACAAGTAGATTTATATTAGACAAAACAGTAGCTGACATTGAAATATGCAGAGGCGCTCGTCAAGGTGACCCCCTCTCTCACAGAATTTTCATCTGCGTTCTACAAAACATTATGAAAGCACAAAGGTATAAACATCAATAGTAAATTTCTAAGTAACCTCAAGTTTGCTGATGACATAGTGCTCTTCGCAGAAAACCCATCGCAATTGGAGTCAATGTTTAATTAAATTAATTATATCAGTAATGAAATTGGTCTAGACCTAAACACAATGAAACAAAAATTATGACAAACAGCATTGAGTCACCAATATACGTTAACGGTGTCTTACTGGAATATGTCCAAGAATACACATATCTAGACAAACAAGTATCATTTAAAAAATCTAGACACCAAGATGATTTTAGAGTTTCAAGGAAATCCTTAAGTCAAATACTTCAATAAAACTAAAGAAACTTGTACTGGTCTCATGCATCTTACCCTCTCTCACCTATGCATCCCAAACATGGATTTTTAACAAAGAAACCAGGAAAAAAATAATAGCAACCCAGAGAGCCATGGAACGGTGCATTCTGCATCTAAAATTGACACACAAAAAGAGAAGCTCAGATATAAGAAAAACAACAAAGTTAATTGATGCTCTAGAACACTGTAACAAACAAGGATTTAAAAGTGGAATTATTTATTAATTGTAACAAGGTTGATATTCTCTGCATTACCGAACATTGGCTAAAAAGTCATGAAATGATGTTTAATTTTAGTAATCACCAGGTTGGTAGTTCATTCAGCAGAAGTAATGCCATTCGTGGTGGCTCCTTAATTCTAGTACATAATGACCTTAAATTTAAAGAACGTAAGGATATAGTGAGCCTGTCTGTTGAGCGGGAGCCTGTCTGTTGAGCGGACTATTGAAATAGCCTGTATAGAATTGGAGCAGTTCATTGTATTGAGTGTGTACAGACCCCCCTCAGGATTGTATGACTATTTTGAAAAGGTAATGGATGAAGTGTTACACAAGATTAGTAATTCGAATAAGTACATCATCACTTGTGGAGATTTTAATGTCAATTTATTAGAAATTTCTGGTTTAACTACAAAAATTATAAATCTGTTTCGGTCCTACAATCTTGACAATTTATTCTCAGAGCCAACAAGAATCACCCCTACCAGTGCTACATGCCTTGATATTATTTATACGGATGTATCAATTAAACACAAAGAGATCATTAATTTACTAGAATCAGATCATAGTGGGCAATTAATTACTTTCCAATGTAAAAATAATAAAGCGGCTAAAAAGGATATCACTGTTAACCCAAAAACTGAAAGTCGTTTAAAAACTTTCAAAAGTAAACTCACATATAGTTTACCAGTCTTGACCACCCTACATGATCCTAATCATTTATATAAGGACTTTTTTAACATGTACTGTAAGCAATTTGATTCTACTTTTTTGCCTAAAACCATTTCTATTAACAATACTGTGTCTTTCGGTGATTGGGCTACCATTGGTATTCACAAAAGTAGAACTCGTCTTTATGAATTGTACAATGAAAGAGCACATATAAACACTGTTGAATTTAATTTATATGTTAAGAAATATTCAAAATTATTTAAAAAGGTTTGTTGTATGGCAAAGACGCGCCATTTGAGTTGTAAGATCAAAAATAGTAATAATATTATTAAAACGACTTGGGATATCATTAACAGTGAAACAGGCAGGTCTAAAAAACGGTGTAGTGACTACAAACTTGTAATTAATGACGAAATAATTAAATCTGATGCCCAGGTTGCCGCGGCTTTTGAAAACTTTTTTTCAGAGATACCGGTATCAACAACGAAATCTCTGGATTCCTCACCCACTGCTGCAGAGTCTCTGCTAAAAGAAAATGTTAAAGCTTGTGATTCATTATTTAATTTTCAACACGTTTCTTGTAAAGATATAATTAAAACTTTTAATACATTGAATGTAAAAAAGACAAAAGATTTGTGGGGCAATTCTGTGGATATCGTCAAGTCCATTATTAATATTGTAGCTCCTAGTTTAGTATTTATTTTTAATAATTGTATTGATTGTGGCGAGTTTCCTGACCTAATGAAGTATAGCAAAATTATACCATTGTTTAAAGCAGGTAGTACATCAGACCCTACCAATTATAGACCAATTTCAGTACTGCCCACTTTTAGTAAAATATTTGAAAAACTAATTTTAGAACAGTTACAAAGGTTTTTTAATAGACAACAATTATTTCATGCCAAACAGTTTGGTTTCACAAGGGGTCGTTCAACAACTGATGCTGGTGTTGAACTTTTAGAACACATCTACAATGCATGGGAAGACAAATGTGATGCTCTGGGCATCTTTTGTGACTTGTCCAAGGCATTTGACTGTGTTCATCATGAAACATTGGTCAGAAAACTACACCACTACGGAATTCGGGACTCCTCTTTGAATCTTCTTACTTCTTATTTAAGTGACAGGATTCAGAGAGTCGAAGTAAATGGAAAAATATCCCCAGGATCGGTTGTGTCTATGGGTGTGCCCCAGGGTTCAATTCTTGGTCCATTTTTGTTTCTTATTTACATAAATGACCTGCCTTACCTCATAAAGGATAACAATAAAATTGTGTTATTTGCGGACGACACTTCACTTTTATTTAAAATTAGACGTCAGCAACCGGATTATGACGACATTAATAACCCTTGCATTAACATTGCCCTTTCAGAAATAGTACATTGGTTTAATGTGAATAATCTTCTTCTGAATGAAAAAAAAACTAAATGTATAAAGTTTACGATGCCTCACGTTAGGCAAGTACCAACTACTGTTTTGATAAAGGGTAAAGATTTGAGCCCTGAGGATGCAACAGTGTTCTTGGGCATTACTCTGGATGCTAAGCTTCAGTGGGGTCCACATATAGATAGACTATCCAAAAAACTGAGTTCTGCCGCATATGCAGTTAGAAAACTCGTTTAGTTTACTTTAGCTATTTTCATAGTGTAATGTCGTACGGTATTCTTTTGTGGGGAAATGCCGCCGATATTCAGACAGTCTTTGTTTTACAAAAAAGGGCTATTCGTTCAATATATAAATTAAGTCCTAGATGCTCCCTCAAAGATAAGTTTAAAGATATTAATATAATGACTGTGCCCTGTCAATATATTTATGAAAATATTTTATATGCTCATAAAAATAAAACTATGTTTAAAAAGTACAGCGATATCCACAATATAAATACTAGGAATAAGCACACATTTATTGTTCCTTTAACTAGGCTCAAGAAAATTGGGGGCTCATTTAGATGTCAATGTATACGCTTTTACAATAAACTTCCCAGTCATATCCAAGAACTAAGCCTAAATAAATTTAAATCGTTTGTGAAGCAGAAACTTTGCCAGAAAGCTTTTTATTCTGTCAAAAACTATCTTGCTGACAAAAATGCTTGGGGTTGAGCTGCTCCAATTACATTTATGTTGTAATTCTGTTTGTTTTTTTTTTTTTCTTTTTTTCTTGTTACTTTTACATTACATTTTTCTTTATTTTATTTTATTTTAATGATTATTTGACAACATTATTTACTTTTTCAAGTAATAGAATATACTTTTATTTTTTTTCTTTTTATTCCTTTATAGTTTTTAATTTTTGTTTGCATAAAATGACAATTTTTACGACGCTACACGATATTTGACAAATGCTTGCACTGTTTGGACGGACCTGCTCAAATCTGTATGATTCTGTCCTTTAAAGGGCGCCACAGGCATAAACCTACATGGCTCTCATATGATTTGATTACTACACATTGTATGGACTTTAAAAGAGACGTAGACCTCTGAGTTTGTTTCAGTGTTTCTTCTCAGAGTAGTCAGTTAGGAAACACTGGCCTCATCAAGCTTACATTTACGAAAAAAAAAATGACGTGTAAAAGTGTTACTTATAACCCATTTGCAAAATAAACATCATTATTTCATTATTTCATTACTGCAAAAGACTGAAATGGAAGTGGGCTGGCCATATTACACGTATGGAAGAAGACAGATGGGCTAAAAAGATAACTTCATGAAAGGGACCTATTGGCAAAAGAAACAGAGGCAGACCGACTGAGAGATGGCTTGACGAAATTTTAAAAACAGCGGGAAAGGATTGGATACACAGAGTCAAAGACAGAACTATGTGGAGAAAAATGGAGGAGGCCTCCCTTGTATAGAGAGGTGTTTAATAAATAAAGAAAAATAATATATATAAATTTAATTAATAAATTGAATGAGAACAAATAATCTTATATAATATCACAGTCTAAAGATATGATCTTTATACTGTGATTATACCATAGAATTTAATTTTATTAATACATATTTAAATTGCATGTAAAGTAAAAACATATAATTTTTTTATAAATTGTATTTTTTATTAAGGAAATAAAAAGGCTTTATTATTATTACTATACGAACACGTTATACGTTAGTTGATTCAGCATAATATAATAACAGTACAATGTAAGTTAACTGTCACCTAAACAGGATACCCTGTGCTATAATAAGGAATCGCAGTTAGCCAAATACAATTATTATATTTCACGAGTATTTTTCTATTCTAAACAAATACTCACATATTTTATATACGTAGGTATTTTAAAGCACATGAGAGATATAAATTGTGGCCGGTCTCGAAGACTACTGGTTTTCGCAAAACAAACACGAAGATATTTTTCCTCATGATTTAAATAGTTAGAACAAAATTATGAAGGTAGTTGGGTTCTAACTGGCCAGCTATGATTTCAAATCTTAGATAGACCGGGAGGTCTATCTAATGTATTTTGGAATTTTATTTCTCCATCTTATATTTTTTTTTTGCATGACGTGACGTGGTAATTATTGTTAAAACTTTAAATCTCATACAAGTAAACCCATATAACTGTATAACGTTATTTTGAGAAAAAGTAATTATGTAAACCTAAATAAACATACAAATTAATTTTTAAATCACTTCGTAAAAAACTGCCAGTATTCTTCTCTATAGTAACTTCTTCTATCTTCCAATGAAAGTACGATTAAAATTTTTCTAGTCTCTAGTAAATTTTAAAGTCACAGACAAACACTTATTTTTTTTTAATACATAATATGTACTTAGGTATGAATAGTATATACCGTATAGGTATAGATTCTTATGTTTCTTGTCTTACCGCCAAAATTATACACCGGTCTATACTGTCCAACAAAACCCCTGTGGTAATCTCGGGTCCTTCCCCTTTCTGAAAGGGATTGCTACATTCCATGTTTTCCTTGTATTCTCAGCTCCACAGACAACAGTGCTACTAATAACGAAGTGCTCAAGAAAACACATTGGTTGTGCTCCCACGCGGCCGTTTATAAAGTGCAACGAGGGACCTACGAGTCACATGTGTTCTTATTAAATATTTATACCGTACGACTTATGTTACTAATTAAATTAATTGGTAACACTACTTTAGAATAATTAAATCACACACTCACTTTATTTTAATACGTAGCTCCACCCTTGTGTGTTCGCATCGTGGGTGAATTTACAAACGTTTAAATCACCCACCCAAACCAAAAATTATTGATTCCAGTGCGGAAATCGAGCCCGTGAAACGAAATGCAGTATCCAATCTTACAGATAATCTTTGGATAGACAGCATTTAGTAAACCTAATGACGCCGCTGTGTTGTAAATGTATAAAGAATGTTATTATCACCAATATTTATTTAAGACCTGATACTTTCATCTCCCTTTCACTACCGGTCTACCAGACGCACGGCTGGATACCATCCACACTTGGTTGATATACCGTTTGTCGTAATAAGCGCTTCTCCTCTACTTTTATTGTGCGCACGTCCAAGCTGTAGAATTCTCTGCCGGCTTCTGTGTTCCTTGCCACATGTGACCTTTCAACTTAAAGCAAGAGTAAACAGGCATCCTCTGGGCTCGCTCGTTCCATCGTAGACCTCATCTATCGCTTACCATCAGGCGAGATCGAGGTCAAGAGTGGGCTCATTTTAATAAAAAAAAAAAAAATAATAAAATGCCAGCATAATAATTTATCTGTTTCAAGGGCTCCTAAAACCTAACCAACACCACTTAGCGAAATCAAGAACCGTGTTAAATCCGAATCGCATCGTTCTCGTGTCGTGTACTCTAAACCCATAAAACCCCAGTGCTACCTTAGAGAGGACAGACTAATAAAACGGGGGGACAAAACAGAGGTCAGGGGACAAAAGGGGCCATCGGATGCACGTTATGTTCACCGGGAGGACACCGGGGCGCGGAAGTGAGGTGGAATCACGAAGAAACGAGGGTTTTGGAATAAATAAACCTGTTGAAAGTTTGATTTGTTTAATTCTGAATGGTTATTTCCTTGAACGCCTTGTCCGACTAGACGTTGTTGAAGAAGATTGAATATTATCAATTTTTTGGGGTATTGTTCTTAAATGTAGGGTTTTGTAAACAGTATCAATAAAAAAAAAATTTTAGCAAATAATAGAACCGACTTCCATTTCAAAACACTACAAAGCCAAAAATAACTTTAATTTCGGATGTCGGTGTTATTGGTTTTGGATTTTCTTTTTTTTTTCACACCGCCTTCCGAAATTAAAGTTATTTTTGGCTTTGTAGTGTTTTGATATGGAAGTCGGTTCTATTTTTTGCTAAAAATTTTTTTTCACTCTTTGTATTGGGTCGGTTTGTAATTTGTCTAGTTACAAAAGCCATAATGTCAACAACTTATCACCTTTTACAAAATATTGCTTTTCCCGATGCAAAGCCGTTAATTTTTGAGGAGTTCTCCTGGTACTTGACCATCAGCTCTACATCACCATATGTATTGTGACGAGCATAAAGTGTTTAACATCCGTACTCAAGTAATCGAATCGCAATCCACGAAATACTTATTATTGAGGAGTTTCAGTGGCCATCTGTGGGCTTCAGCATCAGTTCAACTTCCCCAAATGGTACTTTTC
Source organism: Tholera decimalis (assembly GCA_943138885.2). Lineage (NCBI taxonomy): Eukaryota > Metazoa > Arthropoda > Insecta > Lepidoptera > Noctuidae > Tholera > Tholera decimalis. Next base: position 43,273,125 of record OW964559.2, read on the forward strand.
GGAAGCAACTGCTCAAGGTACTGTAAGAAATACCCAAAACGCTATAGGTGTGCCTATAATATTTGAAGAGTTCCCTCGATTTCTCCAGGATCCCATAAGCAGATCCTAATTTCGTAACAATGGGACCAACTAGAAAGTAAACCCATTCAAACGCAAAAAGAATTTTTCAAATGGGTCCAGCCGTCTCCGAGTTATGAGGTAACATACATAAAAAAAAAAAGTTCAAGACGAATTGAGAACCTCCTTTTTTTGAAGTCGGTTAATAAGTTGTTGGTGACGAGAGTTTCGGCAGAATCAGCAATCTATACTATCTATACTAATATTTTAAAGCGGAAACGTTTGTTTGTTTGTTTATGATTGGATGGATTTGGATGTTTGCTATGGAAATAGTTTGAAGCTTGAGCAAGGTTATGGACTTTTTAACCGACTATAAAAAAGGAAGGTTAAGTTCTTTCGTGATAAAGTGCACACGGGAGCGAAGCCCCGCGCGAACACTAGTCCTACTAATCCTACTATCCTATCCTACTAATATTATAAATGAGAAAGTTTGTGAGGATGAATGTATAGTTGTTGCTCTTTCACCCAAAAACTACTGAACGGATCTGAATGAAATTTGGTAAGGAAATAGTTGACATCCTGGAATAACACATAAGCTACTTTCTATCCCGGAATTCCCACGGGATCGGGATTTATGTGGGAAAAACCTCCCACCCGAATGAAGTCGCGGGCAAATAATATGTAAATATACAACGTGTAACGGAAACCCCATATCTATCCAAAGGACTGAAGACCACATCTGGTATGGAGTCTCTATGCAAAGTTTCAGCTCAAAATAAGTGACTCACAGAACTGACCCCAAATTATTGGTTTCATATGTTTCTTGAATACCAATAATAACAAACGTGTCACAGCACTATGAGGGTCATCACTTTCCACGTCACTTGCCAATAAAACGATAATTCTCTTCGTTCTTCTTAATTTGAAAAATTCGGTCTCTGGTATCAATGTATTGAAATTTCTAATATGCTCCACACATGTACACATAGGATTAGAAAACCCTTGCCATATCGTTTATTATCATCCAAAGAAGCCGTGCACTCGGTATGTATATACCCTTTAAATTACACGTTGTATAATATGTATGGATTCAAAAAAAAAAAAGAAAAACTATAAAAAATCTTCAAAAGCATACAATCAAAGACCAAGACACCGATTAAAACAAAAAAACAACTACCTTTTCATCCCACCTTTTCTACAGCGTCGTAAAAACCTCCACCCTCACCATAGCAACCGACCACATATTGACGTAGCTTACAGTAGCGTGCGCTCGGTCCACAGTTCAATGCCTGCGCATGAATATTCATGATATTGATGCGATGCTGATCCATATGCTCAGGCCTGTCAAATTGGAAAAGTTACATGTGTATGTGTTTGTAATGTTATTGGTAACACGTGTCGGGGTTTTGTGTGGGGAAGCACTGGTTATGAAGCTCTTTTAACCCGTCTTTTTTTAGGGTGGGAAATCATCCAATGACTGCCTGCCGATCTGGGCGAAGCGGGGGGGTATGTCAGACTTCTACTGACTAAAACCCATCCGTGTTCCATCATATGCCCTTCGTGTTCCGAGGCCGCGGTAACTCTTTCCAATTCCGCAATCCCGGCAGACAACGGCCCGCTTATGGGCCCCGACAATTTGCTGACACTCTTTGAGGCGCGCGTGGAACACGACGCGCCGTCTACACGAGCCTAGTTCCAGTCGAGTGGCGAGCTACCCATTGCTCGCAGCCCACAGCCCCGTGCCTACGGTGGCTGGAAGTCACCCTGTGACTCCCGACGACGCGATGCCCGGAGCGTCTTCTCCTCTTCTTATAAAACGGCATTTATTTTTTATTGTGCGTTAATTTATACTATGTATAAATATTATAAAGAGCTCGTGGGTAGATAATAACAGCTGCTCGACTCGATCTTTAAGGTTAAGTAACACTTGACGAGGTCAACCTTTGGATGGGTGGCTATCTTTACATATTCGTCCGAGCCTAGGAAATCACGTTAAGCCGTTGTTCCCGGATGTCGTTTGCATATCTTTGACAGTCGTTATGGACGGACTTCTAACATGGCGGCTGTGCGAAGCCATTGTACATAATGAAAAAAATATTATTTTTTCGAGTACTGCAATATGGGTAACAAATTAAAGGGCTTAACACAAGGATTTCAAAAAGGTATATCATGTTTATCATTAGTGTAATACTAGCAAAAATAATACATAGCGAAAGTTTAAAAATATGGACTTAGCTCTTTCACTTTCTGAATCCGGTGGGGTGCCATTGTGACACGATCGGGAAAACTATAAAATTTTAAGTAATATTTTAACTAAAAAGTTGAAAAAAAAGTTATTTAAAAAATCTAAAAAACCCGACTGCTCACCTGAAATGCCAGAAACAAGCAGTATTTAAAAAAACTTTTTACCAAAACATTAAACCGACTCCCAAAAAACACTGCAAAGTGAAAAATAACTTTAATTTCGGTAGTCGGTGTCTTTAGTTTTGTTTTTTTGTTTTTGGCACCGACTTCCGAAATTAAAGTTATTTTTCACTTTGCAGTGTTTTTTGGGAGTCGGTTTAATTTTTTGGTAAAAAGTTTTTATTTCACTCTTTTTAGTTGGATTGGAACAAACAAAAATTGAATGGGGCCCGCCTGTTTGTCACTTTTTAAATAAAAATGTGCTTGTTTCTGGCATTTCAGATGAGCAGTCGGGTTTTTTAGATTTTTAAATAACTTTTTTTTATGTTTTTTTGCACATAACTATTTGCACATAACGTTCGACAGGCCCGTTGGTCAAGTGGTCAGGTCAGGTCTTATTGAGGTCAGATAGAAAGTCGCTCCATATAGAACACTTGTATTCAACTGCAACCGGTGAGGCTAGAACTAGACCAACAGATATGTACTTAGTTGGGGAAACGCTAAGCAGATTTCTTAGGACAAAATTCGACAACCACGCATCTTTCAATTTCATCTTTTGGCTATTACAAATAGAATCCCCACATTATCTGTTGTCACTCATAGTGCGTGTGACACGCTGCATCACGTTCAGCGCATAAATCACTAGCGTGACAGATGTTCACGTTTGTTATATCACGCCAAAATGGCTACCTATACCATTCTGTAAACACGTTTTGTATAATCTAAATTAAATATCAGGCTGGAGGCGTTTATTTATAAATTTGGGACACCCTTGAGATTACGTTTGTGTAGAATCTTGGGGTGCGATCTGGTTTCCTGGTTTTGGTTTATCTGCGTTTTCAATCGTGATTTTCTTGTGTTTATTTTGGAAATTATCTTGGACGGAATAGGGTTACAATGTTTATTCAAAAAAGTCTTAAATGAAAATCGTGTTACAACATAAATTTACATCATTTTCTGTTCACAATTTCAGAGCAAAAATGTAGCATTATATTACATCCACCTATATGTCATCATTATGTGCCTAGCCGGGTATGGAACCATGGTGTTGTTTTATTGGATTTGTGCCTGAACTTAAAAAATATGCAGTTTCAAACACAAATATGTAAATTACTTCATTTGATATTTATTTACTAGTTTACTTTATTTTAAGGTTCGCTTTCATTTCGAAAATATTATTTTAAAATTCTATGACATTTAGAAATTATTAAATTAAAACCGCAGTTCCGTAATGACAAGAGTCATTACGGAACTGCGGTTTTTTCGTCGCCCTCGCCTTTTTCGTGAGAATTATTTATGGATGGCCGTTTACCATAAATTACTAACAAAGTTTATTATATGTATCCTCTTTACTATGTTCTATCAGTATGCATAATCAATAACTAATTATCTACACTAATATTATAATAAAGAAGAAAAGTTCTATTTTGTTCTTTGTTTGTGATGGAAACTCAAAAACTCTTTAATCAATATAAAGCTACATTATCAATAAGTAAAATATGCTAGGTACTTTAATTTTGCTGGAAAAAAATCCTTTACACGCGAGCGAAATCGCGCGAACAAACTAGTCTATCTTATACCTTATTGACCATTTTTTTTATTGATTACATGTGAGATGGTAAATAATGATGTGGTCGAAAATGTAGCACGCTTGTCTCGAAGTTACCTCCTTATGCACTCTTGACTTAAAGAACCCTAGGTTATAGCTATCGGGAAACACAGAATCCGGCAGGGAATTCCACTCACAATGACAGTAGGTATTCTAAAAACTTTTTGACAACTCTGAAGTACTGAAACGTGCGTATGGATGGCGCACTGCAATTTGTCTTTTAGTTAGAACAGGCTTGGTGGAATTAAATTCCATCGCATACTCCTCGAAATGTACCTGATAGAAAACCGATAAGCTTGCAACACGTTGCCGTTTTCAAGGTTTTGGAGATTTGTCTCAACCAGTTTCATAATACCCACTGTTTTTGTTTCAGGTAAATGGCTCGTGGGGCCTGCCCGCCTTCGTGTGCGATGTGTACATCGCGATGGACGTCACCTCCTCTACGTCTAGTATATTCAACCTCGTCGCCATATCTGTTGATAGGTAAGTTATCTTGTAATGCACTCACCTACTTCCAATACGTATGAACTTATGAAGAACTTTCTACTTTCTTGTTGAGATGGATACCCCAGTTACCGAATTTCGCAATTCGATTCAATCGAGTAATTTTTCAGTATTGAGTTAAATTAAATATTTTGTATACAAGTGTGCGAGTCACCCGAGATGTTCTCGAGTAATTTGAATATTCAACTTTATTTTTTTTCAATACGATATAGTTATTTTTAACCGACTTCTGAAAAAGGAGGAGGTTCTCAATTCGAATGTTTGTTTTTTTTTTTTTTTTTATGTTTGTTCGGGCATAGCTCCGTCGCTCGCCAACCGATTTGAAAAATTCTTTTTTTGTTGGAAAGGGTATACTTTCCAAATGGTCCCATGAAAATTTTATCGACATCGAACAAGCCGTTTCTGAAAAATCAACAAAAGTCTAAAAAAATATTTACATTGATGATCTTTTCGTTTACTCTATATTGTGTTTTTTGTTCGCGCGTTTTTAGTTTTTTGTAGTTGACATTTTGGCTTTTATAACTAGATTAATTACAAATTGATCCACTAAAAAGCGCGAAAATAAAAACTTTTTTGCAAAAAAATAAAACCGACTTCCATATCAAAACACTACAAAGCCAAAAATAATTTTAATTTCGGAAGGCGGTGTGAAAAAAAAAGAAAATACAAAACCAATAACACCGACTACCGAAATTAAAATTATTTTTGGCTTTGTAGTGTTTTGATATGGAAGTCGGTTTTATTTTTTTGCAAAAAAGTTTTTATAATAAAGTACGTTTGGTTTATAAACTTTTTATATGATTGCGATTAGCAAAATATATTAGCTATTCATTACCAATGGTTGACTGATAAATACCACTAATAACAGGAACACAATAAATCACAATTAAGTAGTACAAGTTGTCGCTTCGTAAGCAAATGAGGAGCGACAAAACTCGCAATTTGTAATGGTTGACTGATAAACACCACTAATAACAGGAACACAATAAATCACAATTAGTACAAGTTGTCGCTTCGTAGGCAAATGATAAGCGACAAAACTCTCAATTTTTAATGGTTGACTGATAAACACCACTAATAACAGGAACACAATAAATAACAATTAAGTAGTACAACTTGTCGCTTCGTAGGCAAATGAGGAGCGACAAAACTCGCAATTTGTAATGGTTGACTGATAAACACCACTAAGAACAGGAACACAATAAATCACAATTAAGTAGTACAAGTTGTCGCTTCGTAGGCAAATGATAAGCAACAAAACTCGCAATTTTATTCCGATACCTCTCGAGTCGCTCAAGTAAAAAAAGGATTCGAGTCGTATCACTAATACATTTACAAAAGATTTCTGCATGAGCTGGCAACACTATAGCTAACAGCTGAATGAATGAGATTAGTCCCTTGCTATATTAATGTAAAAATATTATATTTCTATGTTATTTTGGCCTATTTCCAAGTCCGACTCGCATTTAGCCGGTTTTTAGGGTTCCGTAGCCGAATGGCAAAAAACGGAACCCTTATACATAGTTTCGATATGTCTGTCCGTCTGTCTGTCTGTCCGTCCGTCCGTATGTCACAGCCATTTTATTCCGAAACTATTAAGACCATACATGTAAAACTTAGTAGGTAGATGTATTCTGTAAACCGCTTTCCGATTTTAATAAAAAAAATAAATAAAAAATATTTAAAATAAAGGGGGGTTCCCATACATGGAACTAGAACTGAAAATATTTTTTTTCATGAAACCTATGCGTGTGTGGTATCTATAGACAGGTCTTTAAAAATGATATAAGGGTTTCTATAACCACTTTTTCATAAAGTCAATCGTTTAAAAGATATATGCTTCCAAAGTGGTAAAATGTGTGTCCCCCCCCCCCCTTCCCCCCTCTAACTTCTATAATAGTGGAGTGAAAAATCTAAAAAAATATATGTCTATAGATCTTAATGTAAACTTTCAACCAAAATTGGTTTGAATGAAATCGGGTCAGCAGTTTTTGAGATACAGCATATTTTCTAAAACCGCAAATATAACTTTGTAATTCATACAAACACTATGAAAAACAAAGTTATTTAGCGTAGTTGTAAAAATATAAATAAGCCAGTTTTAGAAATTTTTAAGGTTTTTTCTATTCGTCAAATAAATATACGTATTATATTATATTATTATATTTACTACGGAACCCTTCATGGACGAGTAAGACTCGCACTTGGCCAATTTTTCTTTTTGTTTATTTTTTGTGTTAGTCTTTTGTATCTTGTAACTATTATGGACCTTGGTCTGAAAATAAATGTTTCTATTCCAATAACTAATGAACAAAATCTCTCACCAGGTACATAGCAGTAACACAACCAATAAAGTACGCAAAGCACAAGAACAACCGTCGCGTTTGGTTCACGATCGTGCTGGTGTGGCTTATCTCGGCCGCCATCGGAGCCCCCATCGTGCTGGGCCTCAACGACACGCCCGACAGGAACTTCGATGAATGCCTGTTCAACAGCCAAAACTACGTCATCTACTCTTCGTTAGGATCCTTCTATATTCCCTGCATCATGATGATGTTCCTGTATTATAATATTTTTAAGGTAAGTGCTTAACTTTTCCTTTTTATACTTCGACGCAAAAAGAAAAATGTTTCTAGCTACTGTGCTTCAAAGCAGGGTCAAATATCTTGTGTTTAAGCACAAAATCTCTCACACCATGAAGGTTTTAAGTCAATTCAAAGCATATTTTTACCTGTATTATTCAGATCATTTGAAAATATTTTATTTTTATTTTATTTTGATGTCACATCTTATTTTACCCTCACTATGGTTTCCTCGGAATTCGTATAGTCGGTCTTTTCCTTTATTATCGTATCATCTTCCCCACCTTGTATATAGAACACCGCAATCGGACCCAACTCAATTCTTAAACAAACTAAATGACCTTAAATTCATTACTTAAAAAATATAAAACAAGAAACATATAGTCATAACGGGTGACTTTAATATCAACACGTTAAGAAAAATCAATGTAACATATGAATTACAAGACATATGTAGCAATAATAACATGAAAATACACATAAATGTACCTACCTGCAGATTATCATGCATTGACCATATCCTGAGTAACATAACGGATGCAACTTCAACAGTCCTACCTCAAAAACCTGCAATTGGCTGCAATACAGTATTTTTACACACATATACATACCTATCATAGTACCAAATCAAATGCTATTTTCAGACTCCATACTTCAAATATAGCCTTAAAGTAGGTCAGCAACCTATCTAGATCTACAGGATTCCATTAGGTCGCAAGTAGGAATACCTAACCACCACTTAGATCGGTATTAACAAGGTTACCATTCCTGTTTCAATTAGACCTGAAATATGTGACCTCTAAGTTGGCATTAGGGTTGGAACCGGAGAGCATTTCAATTGAAATGTCTAGACATACAGAAATAACATACTCAGGGTACTGATATGTTTTCATGAGGCAGACCAATGGATAATGTATGTGGATTTGAGTTAATCCATTATATTGTCTGTATGTAAAGGTCTGTTTAGGGTCCGCAGCCGAATGACAAAAAAACGGAACCCTTATTGATTCATGTCTTTCTGTCTTTCCGTGTGAAAATTACCGCGACATACACAAATATTAGGACTACAGAGTTGAAACTTTACGATTTTGATACTAAATATTAAAAAAAATACATTAATGGGCTCCCCATATAGGGAAATATATACATTTCCAAAGTATTAAAATGTGAGTCCCTACCTCTAACTTTTAAATTAATAGAAAATCTTTGAACGTAAATTGGTTTAAACTAGATATAATCAACAGTTTTTGAGATACCTATAGCACATTTTACATCATCCTTTTGTTTTTGGCATCATGTGAGATGGCGGTCAAACGCGAGCATATTATCAATAAGAAAATTGGCCAAGTGCGAGTCAGACTTGCCCATGAAGGGTTCCGTAGTAACTATAATAATATAATATGATATGTATATTAATTTGAGAAAAAAAAACCTTACAAATTTCTTAAAACTAGCTTATTTACATTTTTTACAACTACGCCAAATAACTTTGTTTTTCATAGTGTTTGTATGAATTACAAAGTTATATTTGCGGTTTTAGAAAATATGCTATATCTCAAAAACTGCTGACCCCAGCTGACCCGATTTCGTTCAAACCAATTTTGCTTGAAAGTTTACATTAAGATCTACAGACATATTTTTTTTTTAGATTTTTCACTCCATTATTATAGAAGTTAGAGGGGGGGACACATTTTACCACTTTGGAAGCTTTTTAAACAATTGACTTTACGAAAAATTTATTATAAAAACCCCTATGTCATTGTTAAAAACCTGTCTATAGATACCACACACGCATAGGTTTCATGAAAAAAAAATATTTTCAGTTTTATTTCCAGGTATGTGGAGCCCCCCTTTATTTTAAATATTTTTAATATTTTTCTTAAAATCGGAAAGCGGTTCACAGAATACATCTATCTACCAAGTTTCACATGTATAGTCTTAATATTTTCGGAATAAAATGGCTGTGACATACGGACGGACGGACGGACAGACATGACGAAATTATAAGGGTTCCGATTTTTGCCATTCGGCTACGTAACCCTAAAAATGGTTCTTTGTGTTGCCATCTGGCATTATGCTGAGCTTTTGGCATTAATAGCTTTGTTCGTTTATTTTATTTTGTATAGTTTTGGTGTTTAAATGACAATTAACTAAATAATGACAGCCGAAGGTCGATTTTCAAGGTTAAGCAGACGGTGGTTGAGGTCAGCCTTTGGATGGGTGAACATCGTAACATATCGATATTCATCATACCTTGGAAAGAAATTGAAATTGAAAACCATTTATTCAGTGATAAACACACACAACAACAAACAATAGAAAATTACAAACATAAAAAAAATAACACTAAGAATTTCGCTGAGCTGAAGTTGAAGGGTTACCAACTCAGCATTTGCTGGTCGAAAGACACCCAGCGCTGGTTTTCAGTTGGCACCCAGCAGTGACACACGGACGAGGCTAAATAAAGTAATGTTAAAGAATGTGTAGTGTATTAAATAGATAAATAAAATAATATTGTAAATTGTAATATCATGCTACGTGCTAAAATTAAAAAATAAAACTTTCAAATTGTAATTTGAAACTCGCCACCAAAAAGCGCGTTAGTTGCCCAGTATCAACCTTCCCGCCAGAGAAAAAAATAAGTAATAGTAAAAAATAATGAACACAAATTTAAAAAGTTATTATTGTAATACGAATTTAATTTTATGCTGTTAGTCCCAGCTGTCATTTGTACAACTTTGTAGCCAGAAGCCAGAAAATCTGACTACATTCTTGTCAAGGGGAATCGTATTACCAAGCTACTGGATATAGGATAGGTTACCGGGGTTGTGGGAATGTTTGAACGAGATACCGCGGCCCTGGAACTTAAGGACATTAAAAACTACCTACTAGTCTCTTTTTAAAAGAGACGTTGACCGTTGTTTCGGTGTTTCTTCTCAGAGTAGTAAGTTAGTAAACACCGAACAAATCTAGCTAAACGTAACACGACAAAAAATTTAATTATTAACCAATTTACAAATAATATATTTAACTAGCTTGTGCCAGCGGCTTCGCCCGCGTAGGATGTTTTTCCCGTGTAAATCCCGATCCCGTGGGAATTTCGCAAAATCCTTTCTTAGTGGATGCCTACGTCATAACATCTACCTGCATGCCAAATTTCAGCCCGATCCGTCCAGTGGTTTGGGCTGTGCGTTGATAGATCACTATGTCAGTCAGTCACCTTACAGTTATATATATACCTTATTATTTATATACCTTACAGTTGTATATATTTAGATTTAATTACAAAAGTGTATAAATTTGACCTATTGTATTAATCTTCCCAGGCGTTAAGAATACGAGCTAAGAAACAGAGGGCAGCAAAAAAACCACCGGTATCTGGTGATCCCAACACGGGGGCTACCACAGCCGTGGTGATAGAGAACGTGGCTCAAACTAGAAGACTGGTGGAGACTGCGTTACATGACGATAGACCTACCAACACTGGGTCGGGCAGCAACGAAGACGATCATGAAGACAGGTGAGAACTGCATGCAACGTACTATGCGAGTCAAATAAGAATAGGAACGTTAAAGAAACGAAGCATCAATAGCCTACGGCAATTTTCCGACTGCCGGCGAGTAAACGACTAACTATCGGCGATTTTCTCACTCAAGAAAGGCACAATAAAATATACATTCCGTGTAAATGAAAGAGATCCATATATTAATAGTTGTTCTCTGACTGTTAACACTGCCGGCGACGTCTCGCTTCACTAGTTTTGTCGGTGAACGAGAAGAGCTTTTAAATATATTACTCGCTCAGCGATGCTCGCTTGGCGGTCAGAACTCACGCCCGAGACAAACTAGCGGTCCAGAGGACCAACTAGCGAGTAATCGCCCATCGCACACGCACAGTCGCTTATCGGAACTACACGCTCGCTTCTCGCTACTCGCCACTCGGTTCAAGTTCTAGCTGTACTTGTTTCTCGTTCATCTTCGGCGGTGCGACAACTGCTCTATGCGACTCAAATAATAGGAACGAATCGTCAATAGCTATGGTCGGCATCCAGTCATATTGGATGCAGTAAAGTACTAGTACAACATGAAGTTAACATGAAGCGATTTCTTATCTAACCAAGCTGACTAAATGACGGCCGCCACCAACGACGGCTTGACATGCTTTCCGAAACGTATAGAAATCTAGAAAAAAAATCATTATTTCATACATTTTTCAAGTAAGAAATGATCAGACAAAAGTTAGACATCTTTAAAGGTGAATGCTGATCATGAAATAGATAATGAATCTGTGTGCATCTTTCCTAAGGCCGCCTCAGATGTGAACATACTTGGTTTTCATATGATTTCCCAGTACAGATTGAGTGGCCTTCAAAACAGACTTTTACCTCTGCTCAGGGTAGTAAGTTAGGAAACACCGGCCTCATCTTGATTAGATTTGCGAAGAAAATGACGTTGAGGTTTTTTGTAAAGAAATTTGTTTTTTTTTTTTTTAAGTTAACTGGCAATGTGGTTACCATTCACATTACTAGCAATCTTATTAACCCATCCAACTAAGCTAAATATGCTTGTGTCTGGAGTGGGTTCACGGCAACATGGTAATGGGTGGGGTTCGAACCCATTAGGCTATTGATACTTAAAATAAATATATTTTTTACTCATTTAAAACTTTCAAAGTTAGTTATTATGTAGATCATAATTGAAGCTTCGCCAAAAGTGGTCGTTGGGAACGGAATTGTGTTCAGTGCGGTAGAGAGTGTAACATAATTATTTTCTTAAGTCTCCGTATAACGCGCGGCACACGTGTTGAGGGCGAACCAGACGGTGTACTTTGTGGCTTCAGATCTTAATTACAAAGGATTAAGTTTGTTTTGTTGTTATCATTGTGTATTGCTTTACAAGATAATTTTGGGTCTACATAAACAATAATCCATACTAATATTATAAATGCGAAAGTCTGTTTGTCTCTCTGTCTTTTACGCTTTTGTGGTTTGGATCAAATTTGAATAATAATGAATGAATGAAGACCTTGGGACTTCAACTATTCTCATTCCGTTCTCTCTCTCTCTCGAGGAGGTTTTTTAGTTTTTTGCTTAGCCAGTAAAAATCCAAATCATTCTCATTTGAGAAATCAGTCAGTGCCTTAGACCAGTGGTTTGGATAATCGCGCCAACTCTATTCGTAAGGAACTAAAATAAGTTTGTAATATTGTTAGCGTGTCTTTTGTCTGTTGGCAATAAATACTTTTCTTTCTCTCCTCCAATTGAGCTTGATTCTTTTGTCTGGAGTGGGTTAGCGACTAAAGTGTAACGGGTGGGGTTTGACACCACGACCTCACACTGTTGTGTCACAAGGCCTATCTTGGCCATTGTGCCTCTCATAAATATTTTTAAACCACTTTTTCATAAAGTCAATCGATTAAAAGATATACGCTTCCAAAGTGGTAAAATATGTGTCCCTCCTCTAACTTCTATAATAATGGAGAGAAAAATCTAAAATAAAAGTATGCTGTAAATCTTAATGTAAACTTTCAACGTAATATTTTTGTACCACAGCTTCGACAAGAGATCAGCGGACTTAGAGGCGGACGCGGACGATTGCCACGTCATCCCCAACGATAAATCCACAGAGTTCATGCTGGCGACTGTTGCGGAGGAGTCTGCCAAGTAAGTATAATTTACAACTAGCTTCTGCACGTGGCTTTGTTCGGGTGTAAGATCTATGCTATTGAAAAGAAATGTGGCTTTCTGTTGGTGCAAGAATTTTTTAAATCGGTCCCGTAGTTTTTGAGTTTATTCGTTATAAACATTCTAAAATACAATCTACTAGCAGTCGTGCACAAATTAACTTTTTATCCGACTGTGGTGAAGCCCAAAAGGAGCAGGGTTATGTTTTTAGCGCGTATCTATGTATGTCCGTTCCTTTGTTCCCTCGTAACTATTAAACCAGTGAACCGATTTGAATAAATGATAAGTCGTTGGATTTGTATTAATGGCGCGAGTGGTACTGCATCCAATAAAATTTAAAAAATCACCACAATGACAACCAGACGACATATTGTCAAAAATAAAAAATCTAAAATCGGTAAAGTATGTCAAGTGGGGTATCCTTAAATAGGTCCTAGAAAATGAGGTTTCCTTCATCATTTTTCATTTTAAGCAACCATTTAAGATATATAACGTTTTAAAACAGAATTAAATTGTATAAAAAGACTGATTTTTTTTTTAACTAAAAGTCTGAAAATACAATCGTTATTATAAAAAAATATTTAAAATATCTAAAAAAACCCGACTTCTCAACTGAAATGCAAGAAACAAAAAATGTTGAGAAATTTAATTTAAAAAATGTGATGGGTCACGCTTGCTTGTCACTTTTTAATAAAAATTTGGTTGTTCCTTGCATTTCAGTTGAGCAGTAGGGTTTTTTAAACGCGCTAATCTTCGAAAGTATTGGGTGAATTTGGATGAAATTTGGTATGGGAGTAGCTAGCAAAAGAAGGAGGGTTATGTGTTTATCGTGATAAAATCTACGGGAGCGAAGCCACGCACCCTATCTTTGCCCTGTCGTCAAATAATTACTGCCCAATTTCATGATGAATAAATAAATAAATAAATGAGCCCTGAGGAGCTCGTGGCGAAATAATAACATCAGAATGGGACGATCTCCAAAGTTAAACAACGCTATGCGAGGTAGATCCGTGGATGGGTGAATGCGTAGATGGGATCTTTACATATCGAGATAGCTCCGTGCTTCGCAAAGCTTGTAAAGCCGTTAGTCCCGGCTGTCATTCGTACATGTTTAGCAATTGTTAAGGTGTGTCCAAACATCGAGCGGCAATCGAGCGCGGCTGCCGCGCGCGGCCCGCCACCCTGTATTTAGAAGACTGCCGCGCAAACATTAGTCGGCTTTGTCCTAACTAGAGCGCGGCAGAAATGTGTCCTAGAAATGCCGCGTGTTGCTGCCGCGCTCTTGCCGCTCAATGTTTGGTACACACCTTTACGGGAAGTCAGACGCCAGAAAAACCACCAGTTTTGCCAAGGCTTATCGGAATACAGGGTTACCCAGTTACTGGGTTGTGCAGGTCAAATAGGCTGTCGCTTTATGTTAAACACTAGCACTCAAGTGCATTTGGTTGGACTGGAAACCGACCTCAATATAGTTGGAAAAGGTTAACCAGAGTATGAATTGTACTATTGACCGCCTGGAGCTTTTGGGCACGGAGTTGATATCAGACCTCAACTTCGGCTCAACCACCGAGTCCAGAGCTCAGAATGCAGCAAAAAAGCTGGGAATCTTACACAATGTGAGGTGGTACTTCACGCCTGGACAGCTTCTAAATCTGTATAAAGCAAAGGTCCGTTCTTGCGTGGAGTATTGCAGCCACTTGTGGTATGGCTCTGCAAAATACCAACTTGCTGCATTGGACTCGATCGAGGGCAGAGCTAAAAGGCTTATAGGTGACGAGGTGCTGGTGGACAAGTTTCATAGCCTGGCTCATCGGCGAACCGTTGCTTGCCTGTCGGTTTTCTACAGATTGTACTTCGGGGAGTGTGCGCAGGAGCACCATGACCTGATTCCTACATCTCCCTTTCACTACCGGTCTACCAGACGCACGGCTGGGTACCACCCTCACTTGGTTGATATACCGTCTTGTCGTACCAAGCGCTTCTCCTCCACGTTTATTGTGCACACAGCCAAGTTGTGGAATTCTCTGCCAGCTTCTGTGTTCCCTGCCACTTATGACCTTTCGGCCTTTAAAGCAAGGGTAAAGATGCATCTTCTGCTCATCTCATCTCATCTATCGCTTACCATCAGGCGAGATCGAGGTCAAGACCCGGCTCATCCGCAATAAAAAAAATGCAGTTCGATGATTAAGGTATCTCAGACTGTAATCAGCTTATCCAACTACAAACGACATAAATTACTAAGTTAAGTTCTGTTCATCCAAAGGTTGTCTGTAAGAGATCGTCCTGTGCGATAAGACCGCCCAGTGTACACTAGTTTTGTTGTTTGTATCCATATGTATATTGCAAGGTGTACAATAAATCATATAAAAATATATTAATAATATTCTTACTTCTTACTAATATTATAAAAGTCTGTGAGGATGGATGAATGGATGTTTGCTATACTTTCACGCAAAAACTACTGAACGGATCTAAATGCAATTTGGTAAGTTTGAGACTACTTTTTATTCCGAAATTCTCACGGGATCGGGATTTAGGCTGGAAAATCCTCCCACGCGAACGAAGTCGCAGGCAGATTCTAATAAATAAATGTCAATACCTAAATTAATTAATTAATTAATTTTATATACATAATTATATACTAAAATACAAACTAGACTAAAGCATCAAAAAATTGATGCTCAACGCTGTCGGCTGGCAACGTACCCAAGATATTGGCGGCATTGCCTCGTTGTATGGCAATGCTGACTTTGACCAAAGAAATAACCAGCCTTTGGGTAGCGGGAAGCGTCAACGAGCCTTTTCGATATGTCTTTAAAAAGGCTGTGAGCACATGGGCCCCATGGTAAAAAATATACTATCTTTATTCATACTTAAATTAAATACAACCCTATAAGTACAAACATAATTTTTGGAATACCTACGAATCATTATTTCGCGTCTGCGGCGGACATTTTTCATTCCGCCCATCGTTATTTAAATGATCTGTCATTAATCATTCAGCAGCCCGTTTACTATTGTTCCAAGTTCTCCCCACATTAAATCACTTTCAAATGGATCATAAATGGAAGAAGTTACCTGTTATTTTATGTCATTTACTTACAAATTGTTGGTTGAGTGCTAAATAATAATTGGGTCGATCTTTGAAGTTAAGCAATACTTGCCAAGGTCGATATTTGGATCGGTGACCATCATCATCATAATAATAAATTAATGGACTGCGTCGTTGGTCTAGTGGTTGCAAGCATGACTGTTGAGCATGACATCTCAAGTTCGGTTCCTGGGTCCGGCAAAAAGTACTATTGTTGTTTATGTAAGGAATTTCTCAGTCGTAGTCCGGAGTTAGGAAATTGGCAGTGTGATACCTCCATGCAGGTACGGTCGAAGCCTGGAATTTGGGGGAGGGGGTCACTAACAATAAAATATGTCGAGTAAATGAGTTTTCTTTATTGCACAATACAAATTTTATCGCACACATTATAAAACAAATGGAAGTGTTTCGACAAATCGAGTGATAATATTTGGAACGCCTTATTTTGCAAAAATTTTGAAGATTTTCTATTTGGGGTGTACGATTTCGAGGGGGGGTCATGTTGTCCCCTGTGACACCCCCTTTGGAACGCGCCTGCCCCCGAAACAAGTTGGGAAAACGCTTAATCAGATGATAACTTACAAGTCTTTTTTTTATTTCTTTTAAAATTTAGAGACAACGCGCAGCGTTTGTCAGGTCCCATCGTACTCTAAGACAATTATTACCTGACAAACGAGATCAATGGATCAGGGCCATAAAGCCGAACAACTTTCTCGCATCATCGGAAGTCGGCTTAAGTACTTAGTATTTGGTGGAATGTAATGCAATGTTCTTGTTCAACTTCAAAGCCCTGAACAACTTACTCCTATCAGCCTCATACTGAACACATTCCATTAGCAAATGATGCATATCTTCTACAACTCCACACACCTCACAATTGGGAGAGGTTATCTTTTTCATCAAGAAAGCGAATTTGTTACATGGAAAATGTCCCGATCTGAGTCTGTGAGCTGTAACCACTAATCTTCTGCTTATGTTAATATTTACAAACCAAGGTGTACGAGGAGGCTAAAACTGATTGGTTTTATACCAAATTCCTTTTTCTACTGAAGTTCTGTCAAAGTATTCCTTCCACTGATCATAACAAACATTTTAAATTTTTGTTAATATTCTTGGTATACAGGGTGTAACAAAAACCCTGTCCGATCCAATAAAGTCGTATTCCTGGTTCAACATACGTACTAGAAAAAAATGTTTAACAAATGTAATTCATATAAACCAAAAGTTATTGATTTTTTATTTTTATAATCCATGCGAAATTTAACACTGAATATGGCAAATTTTCATAACTTGACAACACTCCATCCGCTCAGGCGGCAACTTTGACAAAACTTTAGGTAGTAACATGTGAACGTCAAGCGATCAGTGTTGCCTTTGGTCAGTTTTAATTTTTTATTTAAATTTAACTATATTCACTGGGGAAAAATAATAATCTCAAATCCATTAAATGGCTACGTATTTGTGTTCGCAGTACGATGCCGATTAATACTCTTAAGGATCGGACAGGGGTTTTATTACATGCTGTATTCAGTCTCGTGCATCAATTCATCACCATTGCTCTCAAAATGGAGAAGAAAACCATCGTAAGGAAACTCTGTATGTCCTAAGACTAAAATTCAAATAGATGCTACATCCACTAATGCGCACTGGATCTGCGTGATTACGGATCATTCCCTCTCATAGAGAAAAGACGTATGTCTCAGCAGTGACAACATTGTAGGCTGAATTCAATTAAAATCAAAACAAACATATTTAGTTTTGCCAACGTCCCACTATCGCGGACTATGCGCACCCTGAACCAGGTCGCTCACGAAATAGACTTGTTGTCCTGTTCGCTGGGCGAGTTCGATAAAGACACATTATAAATTTTGTGTTAAAGAGGTGTGTGACGACGAATTTGTTTTTTTTTTATGATTATTTTTTATTTGATTGTGTTGTATTGATTATTTTGTATTGATTATGTTTTATTGATTATGTTTTATTGGTTATTTTGATTGATTATGTATAATTTTCTTAATTCTGATTATTATATCCATGATTATATCCATAATTATATTTTTGTAGACTTATAATTTTGAAATGAATTGTACAAAATTTGTTTTTCTTTCCTACACAATCAAATTAGGAATTTCTGTAAAGATAGTTGTATGTATATAATAATTATAAATAAATAAATATTCACACAGGCCTCCATGGGAACTCACAAAACGTCAGCAGTTAGTGCAAGGATCGAAATTGGGCGTTTCCTATGGAGAAGAACCGGCAAGAAACTCCACGGTTACTCCTTCAAAACGTTATTGATTTTCACGTTTCTATAATACAGTTTTTATAGATATGAGAGGACGGTATAGACTAATTAACATAGTACAATCTATAGGTACTTATATTATAAAGCGGAAAAGTTTGTTTGTTTGTTTGTTTAAACGCACTAATCTTCAAAAGTCGGCTAAGGAGTGGAATTCCCTGCCGGAGTCTGTGTTTCCTGACAGCTATAACCTAGGGGTCTTTAAGTCTGGGCACACCGCAATCGCGGCTATAAGTCCCCTCTTTGAGGAGTGACTGGAGAGTCGCCGCCACGGCGTCCTCACCTTCCACCTGACGCAGGTGCTGATCGGATATGACTGTTTCGGGAGGTACCTGTTTCGGATTCAGCGGGAGGACACGCCCGGGTGTCGTCAATGTGAGAACCGCCTGGAGGACATGGTGGAGCATACAGTCGAGGTGTGTCCTGCTTGGGCGGAGCACCGTCGTGTCCTCGTAGAGGCGGTCGGCGGCGGTGACCTCTCGGGCTCTGCTCTGGTTCAGACCATGGTGCGGAGCGAGAGGGAATGTCGTGAGGGGCGTCGGGGATCGCGAACCGATTTCCAGCCACCGTAGGCGCGGGCCTGCGAACGGCGTGCAGGGGTCGCTCACCGTCCGGTAAGGACCAGGCTCGGGCCGGGCGGCGCGTCGTGTTCAAAGCGCGCTGCAAAGAGCTGTCAACACAAGTGACGGGGCCTCATAGGGCCATTGCCTGCCGGGGTTCGCGGGAAAGTTCCATCGAGATACCGCGGCCCCGGAACTTTGGGGCAGCCGAAGGAACAGGGTGGGTTTTTAGTCAGTAGAAGTCTGACACACCCTTCCGCTTAACCAAAAGCGGAAGAGGTCATTCGATGATTTTCCCACCCAGAAAAAAAAGGAAAGGGGTCTTTAAGTCCAGAGTGAATATGTTACTTCTAGGCAAGCGTGCTCCATCTTCGACCACATCATCACTTACCATCGGTGAGATGGTGCTCAAACGCGAACCATTTTATTATCAATAGAAAAGTATTGGATGGATTTGGATGAAATTTTGTGTGCAAGTAGTAAAATAAGAGGATTAGGTTTTTATCGTGATAAAGTCCACAAGAACGAACCCCGAGCAACTGCTTGTGTAAATTTTATTATAATATATAAATAATTAAATTATAAATAATATATTAAATTAAGAGTCTACAGTTTTCTCGCAAAAAGGAGCATTATTATTATTATTAAATTACGTCTGTAAGTTAAATTAATTTTGTTGCCAAATGATATCTCAGAGTAAAACATGTGTTGTTTCGCGTAATTTGGTTATTGTAATCAATATTGTTGTTGATTTTCAAGTTGCTTTGAGCGTAATATTTACTTATGAAACAATTATGAACAAACAAAGGCTCGAGATACCTAAAATCTGTTAATGGAAGGACTTCGGTTTCTAAGGCATTTATTTACCCACAATGTCTGTGGCTCTATTCTAATCAAGACGCTAATTAGGTTTGTAAGTCGAAATTTATTATTTTATATCACAATACGTTTAGATAAGGGTCCAGTGATGTCTAGACTCGACATAATGTTAATTTCTTCTTATTGCTCTGATCTACAAGGTGCGTCTGTACATTTAACTTATTAAAAAAAAATTAAACAGTACCTAATAGAGCAAGAATAAATTAAATGCCTATCTATTTATCTGTTTGTAGTTTGTACACACAAATCTTTGAAACTTGTAGACGGATTTGAATGAAACTTTTTTGTTATGTAGCTTATAAGTCTGGGCAACATATCTGTACTAATATTATGAATGTGAAAGTCAGTCTGTCGGTCTGTCTGCTTTCAAGGCCAAACCACAGCCCAGATTTGTATGAAATTTGGAATGAAAATAGTTGATGACCCAGGGTCAAACAAAGGCTACTATTTTTTTCAAAAATCAACTCTAATAGGTTGAAATAGGGGATGAAAGTTTGTATGAGAAATCTAAACCGCTTAATCGATTTGAATGAGTTTCGGATTTTTCCCTACAATTAACGCGGTTGAAATCGCGGGGCATTAATAAATCTCGTGTCACAGTATTCGAACTCCTCTGAAAAGATTTGACCGATTTTTATGTTTTTTTTGTGTATAATTATTTGGTAGGTACGTCGATTAGGTCGTAGGCTATTTTTCATTTGTTTTTTCATTAGAAGTAATTTGTAAGACAAAACAACGTTTGCTGGGTCAGCTAATACCTATTATATACAAATTAATTGCTGTTGTTACCTCCGTGCTATGCACGTTAAGGTGGTACCCTGAGCAAATAACCTTGAGCATTCGTTCCCATTTGCCGCACCCCACCTCTACAATACTTCATAAAACATTACTAGCGCCAACTGGCGAGCAACTTACGAGTACAAGTAAAACCCATAGACCTTAGAATTCACCGATACGGCATTGAATAAAATAAAAAATCTTTCTATAAATGATTGAAATGGTGCGCATAAATAATTTTGGTCATGAATTCAGTGACTATACAGGGTTAATTGTAAAACACCAAAAACCTCTCAGGACTATGTTACTGTTGTGTATGCGCGCCCCTCCCCGCGCGCAATACGTTAGCGTCATCTATTATAATAAAGCAGTGCGTTACTAACCAGCAATCGTTTCACTTGTCCGTGCGTGTCATCGACCTATCCTCATACTTAACAGTGGCGATGAGTTACCCACAATAATTAATTATTAAGATGTCGAGTGTACAGTTTGGAATTTTACATAGTTTTGACCATAATACACAGACATGGAAAACATACAAAGGTCGCATTGCCCAATATTTTGTGGCAAATGATATCAACGGAAATTCAGATCCAGCAGGAGAGAAGAGAAAAGCGATTCTGCTCAGCGCATTCACCGAGGGTACCTACAAGTTGGTAACGGATTTGGTACTGCCTAAAGACGTCGCAGATGTGCCCTATGAAGACATATTGTCACGACTGGACAACCATTTCACCCCCAAGAGCGTTGGGTTTGGCGAGCGTCATAACTTTTACGCGGCAACTCAACTAGCGGGGGAAACTCTCAGTGGGCGGCGAGACTACGAGGCCTTACAGCAAAGTGCAATTTTCTCAACGTGGAAGAAGCACTCCGTGATAAGTTTATCATGGGGTTGCAGCCAGGACGAGAAAAGGAGAAGCTGTACACGAAGGACCTCACCGACCTCACGTTGGCCAAGGTCGTCGAGATGGCAGAGAACCTGAGCTGCGCGCGCGCTGCCGCTGTGGCCAGCGCAGCCGCGCCCACACAGACGTCCACGCCAGATCATCAGCTGTTCAAGATAACGAACAATGAGAAAAGTGGTAGTGTAGCGAAAGTGAAATGTGGTGTGTGTGGGTATACGAATCACAAATCGGCCGATTGTAGATTCGCAAATTACGTATGTAAAAAGTGTCACGTAAAAGGCCACTTGCGTAAAATGTGTAAGAAAGTGAATTACGTGCAGGTGGATGGTGGTGACAAGGGTGAGGACGACGATGACGGTAAGCTCTATTATATCCGTTCATTCAGGGGAGAACCCATGGTAGAAACTATTTTTATTAATAATATTCCATTTAAATTCGAAGTAGACAGTGGATCCGCGGTAACAGTGGTATCCGAATATTTTCAAAAAAGTTATCTTAAAGATGTGCCATTATCAAACAGCCAGAAACAGCTGAGGACGTACAATGGGGGCAAAATAGTATGTGTAGGTACAATGCGGTTACCTATACGCTATGCGGATCAAACCCACACTATAGTTGTGTACGTAGTTCGCGACGGGGGCCCCCCGCTTCTTGGCAGGGATTTCATAGCGCAGTTTAATTTACATTTAATACCGGTTAATTACTGTATAGATTCAGATGTATCCATCAAGGATTTACAATTGCAATATCCAAAATTATTTTCCGATAAATTAGGAACCTTTAACAAATACAAAATCAAATTATTGTTAAAAGAAGGTGCAAAGCCGGTTTTTTGTAAGGCACGCCCAGTAGCTTTTGCATTACGGGATAAGGTCGAAAAAGAAATCGATATATTGGTCGGTTTAGGTATTCTTGAACCTATAGAATATTCGGAATACGCGTCACCGATAGTTCCAGTTTTAAAGCGGAATGGGACAGTGAGATTGTGTGCAGATTACTCCATAAGTATAAACAAACAATTACTAGTAGAACAATATCCGTTACCAACAACTAGCGAACTATTTTCGAGAATCCATGGGGGTCAGCAGTTTAGCAAGCTCGATTTATCAATGGCATATAATCAATTTGTTCTAGATAACGAGTCAAAAAACCTAACCTGAATAAATACAAACCGCGGCCTATATAGATTTAACCGTTTAGTGTTTGGGTTAGCCAGCGCGCCATCCATTTTCCAACGCGCGATCGAGAGCTTGCTATCCGGTTTAGATGGAGTGTTATGCCTGCTTGACGATATTTTAGTAACGGGAAAGGATAGGCAGGAGCATTTAGAAAAATTGAACTTGGTTTTAAGGCGCTTAGAGGACGCAGGGTTAACATTACAAAAAGAAAAATGTAGTTTTTTTCAGAACGAAATCAGTTATTTAGGGTATATTATTACTACGGACGGTCTAAAAAAATCTCCAGAAAAAATTAAGGCAATGTTAGAAGCACCAGTTCCCACAAATATTAATCAGTTACAGTCGTTCTTGGGACTAATTAACTACTACAGGAATTTTGTACCAAATGCGTCTGCTATTCTCAGTCCTTTATATAACTTATTAAAAAAGGGCTCTAAGTGGGCCTGGACTGAGGAACATGATAAGGCATTTAGAACAATAAAAAACTTAATGACGTCGGAACAAGTCCTCGCACATTTTGACCCGAACGCCCGAATAATATTAACTGTAGATGCTTCCCCAATTGGATTGGGAGCAGTCCTCTCACAAGTGGGCTTAGACGGTATCGAAAGACCTATTTCGTTTGTGTCGCGTACCTTGAACTCAGCGGAAAAGCGATACGCACAAATTCAAAAGGAAGCAACCGCCATTATTTACGGCGTGCGACGATTTCATCAATATTTGTATGGCAGATCTGAACCGTTTATTTTACGAACAGATCACAAGCCCCTATTATCTATTTTTGGGCCCGATAAGGGAATACCGGAGATGTCAGCAAATAGACTACAACGTTACGCATTGTTCTTAAGTAGTTACAATTATAAAATAGAATATGTGCGTAGCACTGATAACAGCGCTGACTACTTTTCCCGCGCGAGTATGCCGCGCGCGTTGCATGCGTGTGCGTGCATCGAGCAATGTAAGTGCTGCGATTGCGAAGTGGCCTACGACCGGGCGACTTATGTTTGTTTTGTCGTAGATGGAAGTATGCCCGTAACGTTAGATACATTGCGCACAGAAACAAGGGGTGACGTAGTTTTACGGCAAGTGATAGACTTTATTTCGAACGGGTGGCCGCCGAAGGTAAACGACTTAAGGTTAAAACCGTTTCACATGTGCAGAACACAATTATCTCTTGAGAATGGTTGCGTAATGAGAGGTCACAAGGTGGTTATACCCACAAGTTTATACCAAATAATTCTTAAAGAATTACATTCTTCGCATTTAGGTATAGTTAAAACAAAGGCCGAAGCTCGATCAAGATTTTGGTTTCCGGGAATCGACCAAGCTGTAGAAAAAATGATAACTTCATGCGATGTGTGTATTCAGCTGCGCCCTTCACCACCACGAGCCCCGCTGGGCCATTGGGAGTTTCCCCCATGTCCCTTCTACAGAATACACATAGACTTTCTTGGTCCAATTAAAGGTTGTGTTTATTTAATAGCGGTCGACGCGCATACTAAGTGGGTAGAAGTATATAATATGAATACGTCTACGTCTTCATCTGCAGTTATTGGGAAGCTGTATGAATTTATGTCACGATTCGGAGTTCCGAAAACAATAGTAAGTGATAATGGCACAGCTTTTTGTTCACGGGAATTTGAACTATTTTGCGCGACTAACGGAATTTCTCACATGACCTCACCGGTGTATCACCCGCCAAGCAACGGCCAAGCTGAAAGTTTAGTTAAAAAAGGATTAAAATCATGTCTTATGTCGAGCCATAGCGCGAAAGAATCATCGGTAAGATTACTAAAATATCTCATGGATTATCGTAATTCGGTTCACACTACTACTGGGTTATCTCCGGCTCAATTGGTTTTTGGACACAAGTTAAGGTCACGTTTAGATATGATTAACCCAAAGTCATCGGCACCCTCGTCACCGTCTGTATCCGATTACGTAAAAAATCAACAGTGTACGCAAACTAAGCAACAAAGGAAAAATAAAACGATTTTTTTTTAATTAAACGATATTGTATTATACAAAAAGTTCGTGAACAAAGCAAACTACACATGGTGTAAGGGCATCATAATAAAAAGAATAGGTAAGGTTTTGTATCTGGTAAAAGATTTCGATAATTCAGCAAATGACACAAAAATCAGCTGATGCCTTATAAAGGAACACGTAACAATAATTAGCATAATGTACAGAATCCGTTACTGAACTTACCTGGGTCGTCTCCGCTGCCATCATCATCGCCGCCGCCGTCACCTTCGCCGCCGTCGTCGCCGCCTCCAACACCGCCGCCGCAGTCGTCGCCTTCGTCAGCAACATCGGAAACGGCTGTACCCCAGCCCGAGCTCGACTTACCAAACCTCCGTCCAGGCAGTTCAGTCAAAGGGAAGAGAGCAGAAGGGAAAGAAGCAAGTACCTCTTCATCGCTGAGGGAGGACAAGTCTTTGAGTGACTCCCCTCAGGCTGATGAGCAAGAGCAGCAAACTGTCTTGAATGAAGCAGATGTTGAAACAACTGAGAGACGTTTGGACTCTAAGGATGAGTTCCAAGAAGCAGAAACCGACACCCAGGAGTCACAACACGATAGCTCAATAATTGTTACACCAAAGAGATCGTTACGAAACCGCCCCGTGATTTGTTTTAAAAAGTACTTTTAATATTGTTTAGTATACTTATATAATAGCATAGCATTAATTGTAGTTTAAGATTCTGGATTGTTCAGGAGTTCTGTAATAGAGGGAGGAATGTTGTGTATGCGCGCCCCTCCCCGCGCGCAATACGTTAGCGTCATCTATTATAATAAAGCAGTGCGTTACTAACCAGCAATCGTTTCACTTGTCCGTGCGTGTCATCGACCTATCCTCATACTTAACAGTTACTAACATCATTATCAACAACTTTTGTTCTATGACTTTTTTGGCTACATGCGTTTAGGGCGTTTAATTTAAATATTTTTATTTTTATATGAAAATCTGGTGAACTAAAATATGACGAATTTTTAAAAGTCATAGAACAATAGTTGTTGATTATGATGTTAGTAACATAGTCCTGAGAGGTTTTCAGTGTTTTACATTTAACCCTGTATACTTACGTCCATGATTTGCACATTGGTCGTCATAGGTGTCGTTTTCATAATTTTTGAGGGCGATGACAACGATTATGGGGTCAAAATCAAAATTAAAGATGGCGGCACTAAAAATTTGCAAATTTGTCGTCATGGGTGTCATTGTTCCTGCGCCTGATCTCTCTGGTCGTGTCAGATTGCCGTCCCATCGGACAATGAGAGTAAAGGAACAGAGAGTGCATCTGTAGCTGCAAATACTTGTGCACTATAATATCTTCTGCACAGATGGCTAATCTCTACTGAGAAGTCAGAAGGACTATTTTTTTTTTTGTCGAAAAGATGTGGGTAGAATTCACATTACTAGCAATCCCTCCAAATAAGCTAAATATGTTTGTATCTGGAGTGGGTTACCGACAATAGTCTAATGGGCGGGGTTCGGACCCGCGACCTTTCGATCCCAAGTCTGACACCTCCATTAAGCTATCACTGTTGGGTGCCAACTGAAAACCAGCGCTGGGTGTCTTTGCCCAGCAACTAAAGTAAATAATCCCATAAAAAACAATACTTGTCAAAAAAACCAAGTCTCGCAACTCAATTCTTCTACCGTAAAAAGAATATATCTCACAAGTAATAAATAATTAATCTTATTATGATAATTTTTAATTAATTTCACTCCATTATTATATTTTTTTTTATTTGTAATTTAAAATAAAAAAATATATAATAATGGAGTGAAATTAATTAAAAATGATCATAATAAGATTAATTAAATAATGAATTAGGTAAAATTTTATATTAAAATAAAAATACTGAAATCTTATTATGCTGCTGGTGACTTGCTGAGTTGGTAACCCTTTCGGTGTGACTAAGCGATTTTTTTTTTCTTTTTATAATGTTTCTAATTTTGTATTGTATTTTGTTGTGTGTGTCCGAAATAAATGTCTTTCATTTTCAATTTATTGACGCTTAAATTTATTATTATTGTTTGCATGTTTCACCGTTTATATTAACTCTCGCTTCTCTCTACAGCTCACCAAAACGGAACATGAAAACGCAGCCAATTCCGGACCCAAACGGCAACAACGATTCCGGGTACGCGCCCTCCAACCTGGAGGACACTATCAGAGAGCACGTGTCCCCGCCGGGGTCGCCGGGGTTGCGGGACGCTACTGTGCTCAAGAACATGGGCTGCGACGGCAAATGGAAGAAGAATGGAAAAACGTCAAAATTGACCACGGACTCGAGGTAATTGTTATAAATTTAATTACACAAAATTTTATTTCAAAGCACTGCTTATAAAAAAATAAACTTAATCTATACTAATACTAATATTGTACAAGGGAATAGTTTGTTTGTTTGAACGCGCTAATCTTCCAAAGTACTGGGTGGATTTTGATGAAAGGACAGTGCCCAAAAATTTATGTACACCGTCCCCTCCTTTGTAGCACTTTAAAATTATGTCAATCGAAGGGCTCTTCTTATGATTTTATTTTATGACAGTAAAAGTGAAATGTCTGTCCGAAAAAAGTAACCGTAACATGAAAATACCGGGATCAGTCGCAATTATGTTGCCATTTCACTTTTTTTTTTGCATGTTTAAAGCCAAAAATACTACAATTATAATGACTGCCTCGTTGGTCGAGTGGTTGTAAGCACGACTGTTGAACAAGGGGTCTCGTATTCAATTCTCGGGTCGGGCAAAAGTATTGTTGGATTTTACCGGTTTGTAGAACTTAAAGACAACAGAACATTCATTCTTTAGTAAAAACACGTAATCTGGAATTGTGCACAGTGTATGGCACCCTTTATTACATGGGACCCATTAAATATGCCATTCTCTGAATTATCAAACGAAGATCCAAAGGTTTCAAACGAAGGAAATGTTAACCCCCTGTTAACATATTGCCATACACCAGGCACAATTCCAAACTCCATGCTTTTTTGAACTTTTTTTTAAACCGAAAAACCCATAAATG
Source organism: Tholera decimalis (assembly GCA_943138885.2). Taxonomy (NCBI): domain Eukaryota; kingdom Metazoa; phylum Arthropoda; class Insecta; order Lepidoptera; family Noctuidae; genus Tholera; species Tholera decimalis. The sequence goes on from OW964559.2 coordinate 43,300,695, forward strand.
CCTTACCTGAACCGGGAATCGAATCCAAGACCCCTAGCTCGGCAGTCGCATTTGCGTCCACTCGACCAACGAGGTAATCATTATATATATATTTAACTGTAGTATTTTTGAGTTTAATCATGCCAAAAATTTTTTTTTATAAAAAAATAGAACCGACTTCCATATCAAAACACTACAAAGCCAAAAATAACTTTAATTTCGGTAGTCGGTGTTATTGGTTTTGGATTTTCTATTTTCTTGAGGTTTTCCTCGAAGCGCTACCATTTTGAAGCGCACCTAATGAAGCGCTCCTTTTTTATTCCTCGGAGCGCTCCTTTTAGTAGCGCTCGCGATATCATGTTATCGGAAAAGGAGCGCTCCCGATACCATGTTATCGGAAAAGGAGCGCTCCGAGGAATAAAAAAGGAGCGCTTCATTAGGTGCGCTTCAAAATGGTAACGCTTCAAGGAATACCTCATTTTCTTCACAACGCCTTCCGAAATTAAAGTTATTTTTGGCTTTGTAGTGTTTTGATATGGAAGTCGGTTCTATTTTTTGTATAAAAAAGGTTTTCACGCTTTTTAGTGGGTCAGTTTGTAATTTTTCTAGTTACAAAAGCCATAATGTCAACAACTTATCACCTTTTACAAAATATTGCTTTTCCCGATGCATAGCCGTTAATTTTTGAGGAGTTCTCCTGGTACTTGACCATCAGCTCTACATCACCATACTCATATGTATTGCGACGAGCATAAAGTGTTTAACATCCGTACTCAAGTAATCGAATCGTAATCCACGAAATACTTATTAATGAGTAGTTTCAGTGGCCATCTGTGGTCTTCATCATCAGTTCAACTTCCCCAAATGGTACTTTTTGGAAGCAACTGCTCAAGGTATTATAAGAAATACCCAAAACGCTATAGGTGTGCCTATAATATTTGAAGATTTCCCTCAATTTCTCCAGGATGCCATCATCAGATCCTGATTTCGTAACAATGGCCAACTAGAAAGTATAACCTTTCAAACGCAAACAAAAATTTTCAAATCGGTCCAGCCGTCTCCGAGTTATGAGGTAACATACATAAAAAAAAAAGTTCAAGACGAATTGTAAACCTCCTTTTTCTGAAGTCGGTTAAAAAGAATATTAAACGGCAACATAATTGTAAGTATTGTAACTGATTTCGGTATTTTCATGTCACTGTAAATTTTTTCGGACAGATATTTCACTTTCGCTGTTATACAATAAAATGATAAGATGATTATGGCCATTGGATTGACATAGGTTTTAAAGTGCTACAAGAGTGGAGACGTTTTGAGCATTGTTCTTTGGTGTAGAAGTAGCTCGAAGCTTGAACCGATCTAACTATAAGAATAACCATTAAAAATTAACCATTGTGATCCACATCTGTTCAGTAGTTTTTTCATGAAATAGTAACAGTATATACAATAGTAAAACTTTCGGTAATGTGGGTACTACACACCGTGGCAAAAAAAAACATATTTAGTTTTTTTGCCACATCACATTACCTACAGTTTTTCATCTAAATATCGATTTAACTAAAACTGCAGATTCGTAAGTTTGCCGTGGATGTGACAATATGACCCGTCAGCCTTTAAGGCAAGAGTAAATCTTCTGGGCTCCTTCGTTCCATCGTAGACCTCATGTATCGCTTTCCATCAGTTGAGATCGAGGTCAAGTGTGGGCTCATCCGGAATAAAAAAATAAAAGTAAATCGATTTTAATGAAAATTGGCATGAAAATGGTCAAAAGCCAATCTTAAAGTAATTAAATATATTTTTGTACGTTTTTCCTCAACTTAACGCGGGTAAAACTGCGGTGTACAGCATAGTTCCAACTCAGTAAATAAACAAGACAAAAACGCAGCTTAATTACATGATCACAAAGCGAGTTAGATAAAACATGTTCCACTTTATAATTCACTCTAACAACGTAAGTACCGTTGGCAGTAAACACAGTTTAAAGAAATAAACTACAGTTGCGAACAGTTACCAATCATGTTGTAGTTTTTAGTGCTCCTATACAAGTTTTACGTATTTTTTTCAGGTACCCAGTAGTTGTTTTACAAAGTCTCTTCTGTTTATTTGGAACATCTGACGTTTTTCTTTGTCCTTATTTGTGGTTAAGAGCTGTGTGAATTCTCAACGGGATGCGACTGTAAATCCAATCAAAAGTAGTCCTGAAACGAATGCAGGTAGTTAGGTATACCTTCTCTTGGAATCTATACATATAAATAAAATTTTAATGTCTGTCTGTGATTTCAAAATAACTGTGTTGTCTCAAGTGTTTTAAATGGTTATGCACACGATACTAAAACACAAACTATTGTTTGGTAGTCTGTCTGTCTTTCTGTTTGTTTAACCGGATGCAGCTGAGTCCTTCACAATCCAGTAGCTGGGAAACACGATATAATTTAACAAGACTGGTATTAGCTTTTCTGGCTATTTATACCCGGACTTTTAATTCGACGCAGTAGACTGATAGTTTCTGAGTATTCAAATAATGACGCATATGAAATTGTGATGTAACTAAATTAATCGAATCAGGAATAAAATCGAATAACGACGTAAATATATGTTTTTTATAATTTTGTGTGAAAAAAACTAAATTTAAAATGTGATCATAGAGGGACGTGAAAAATAAAACGAATAGATCATGATAATATTTTTTGCAATAGGCCCCTGTACTTGTACCCATTCCAATGGGTTTAGGTCTCAATGGTGCGAGGGCAGTCTTTTTAATAGTAATCTCACGCAATTTATTAGAATATTCATCACATGAAACAATTTCCAAAAGAGTGGCTTTTATCATGTCTGGTAAAATATGAATATTTTTCACAAAAATAGATTTATTAAGAATAAAATCTAGTAACTACTTCAGATAAGAAGAAAATGTTATAAATTTTATTATTTATTTATATTTCTCACGATTCAAAATCGCTCATTTATTATTCGATTGATTGAATCCATCACTATTAGTTTAAATAGGGTATCATTATTTTAGTAAGTGACACTAGCTTATGTCAGCTTACTGCATCGAATTAAAAGTCCGGGTATAAAAGTACTAGATGTTAAGCCTGCAATACATGTTGGCCGAGCGTTGTCGAGTGAAGGCCAATACCAACATGTAGACGGTATATTTGCCTTGTCTTGCCATCGCTCGGTGTCACTTGCCTAGTTGGCCGAGTGGAGGCCAGCGCCAACGTTTATAGAACTCATTTGATGCAACTTGTCTTCGCTCGCCATTGCTCGTGATCACTTCCCTCACTTCGGATCGGTGTCGGTTTTTGGTCACAAATCAAAGGCGCTCGCGTGCGCTCGGCCAACGTGTGGGCAGCTCTACAGACCCTCTTCTACATTGGTCGTCTGCATTGGCGTTCGACGAACTTGCCGAACGTGTGGACATTATTTCTTGCCTTGTACCTATTTGCCAACACTCGCGTTGGCCTACGCTCGGCCAACATGTATTGCAGGCTTTACGGATAGTCACGCGTAACGACTTTCAAAGATGTACGAATGATAACCGAATTCCAACAGCTTAATGTACTTTACAAGGCACAGTAGAATCGTTATATGGTCAATTACAATATATTTTATTTCTAGTATTTATTTAAAGGCACAAAAACACAAATTACAAAATAATTGGGTTCGATAATAGTCACGTTAGTTAGTAACTGTGTCATAGCCATTAACGCCTACCAGTACAGAAATGACATCAATGTTACAAATTAAGAATGAAAGTTACTTTTATAATTATTAAGCTAAAAACAATGGCTTAAGATAATACTTAAATGTACTAGCTTCTGCCTGCGACTTCGTTTGTGTGGGAGGATTCTCCCGTATAAATCCCGATCCCGTGGGAATTCCGGGATCCTATGTGTTATTCCAATATGTCAACTATATACTATCTAGTTACTTAGTAGTCCAAAGTTGAGCTTACAGACTAACTGACAAAGGCTTGCACTGACAGGACGGGTCTACTCAAATCTGTGTTGTTCTTTCCTCAAAAGGCCATTTCAGACTAACCTACATGATCCTCATAAACGATTGTGAATATGTGAACTATGTAGGTTATTTTATTCGAGTTAAACATGATTGTCTGGTAGTTTGAGTGCTTTTTGCGGCCTACCCAAACGTCCTTACCTTGGTATTGTTCGTCAAATCGTTAAGCTCCTTGTTCTGAGTTGAGTTATACGTCATTTGACAAATGCTTGCACTGTATGGATAGGCCCACTCAAATCTGTGAGCATCTTTCTTCAAAAGACCGCCTCAGACTGAAACCTACAAGGTTCAAATATAATTAAACCAGTATAGATTGTATGGACTTTAAAAGAGATGGACCCCTGAGTTTGTTTCGGTGTTTCTTCTCAGGGTTCAGGGTCAGTTAGGAAACACCGGCCTCATCTAGTTAATATTTACGAAAAAAAATGACGCCTAAAAGTGTTATTTAATAACAAATTTGCAAAATAAAGATCATTTATCATTTAGCAAATAATTATGCGCTTGTTCTAGAAACGTCTCCCTAGCTCTGCGATCAGACGACGATGTGACAGCCAGTCAGTTCGATCTCCGAGACGGATCCAGTTCCAAGAAAGAAAGAAAAGCAAGTGCAGCCACCGCTCGGTTCACAATATACAAGGCGAATAAAGCTAGCAAGAAGAAGAGGGAGAAATCTTCTGCGAAGAAAGAGAGAAAGGCGACGAAGACACTGGCCATAGTATTAGGTAAGTTTCATCAACTGTTTAGCGCGATGAATATCTGGCAGAACAATTCACTGTGACATAGATTGAATTAAGATTATATTTTACTAGCAGTTGCTCGCGACTTCGTTCGCGTGGGAAGTTTTTCCAGTGTAAATCCCGATCCCGTGGGAATTTCGCAAAATCCCGTCTTAGCGATTATCTACTAGAATGGAAGCCCTAATAGCGACGGATGTATTAAATTTTTAGAAAAACCGGAGAAATTATTACTCTCCGGGAGGTCGGGAGGTTAACCATTATTACCGGAGTCTCCCAGGCAATCCGGAAGGGTTGGGAACCTACCTATTACTACCTATTACTAAGAATCGCGCTGTCCGTCCGTCTGTGTCCGTCTGTCCGCCAGTCACCAGGCCGTATCTCATGAACCGTGATAGACAGTTGAAATTTTCACAGATGATGTATTTTTGTTATAAAATAAATATTTAAGGTGGCTCCCATAGAACAAACGTGACTTTTTTGCTAGTTTTTGCTCGATATTGATAAAGGTAACAGGTAGACGCTTGAAATATTCACAGAATATTTAGTTATATATTCACTTTAAAAAGAAATAATTAAATTAAAATAAAACAAATATTTAAGGGGTGTTTCCATACAACAGACCTGATTTTTTTTGCCGTTTTATATATATAATGGTACGAAACCCTTCGTGAGCGACTCCGACTCGCAAGAGAAGAGAGAAAAAAAGCTGGTCAAGGCTTTTTCTCTTTTAAGTGTCATGTGTGTACAACATCACTAACACAGTTCTATCTTTCCAGGTGTGTTCCTGTTCTGCTGGGCCCCATTCTTCACGTGCTCCGTCCTCGGCGCCATTTGTGACAAGATAGGCCTCTCCTTCGACCCCGGAGTCACGGTGTTCATACTGACCACGTGGCTGGGGTACATCAACTCGTTCCTCAACCCCGTAATCTACACAATCTTCAACCCGGAATTTAGGAAGGCGTTTAGGAAAATACTTCATTGTGGTACCTAGCCCGCAGATTATTTGGTCGTCTTTACTCAGTAGATCTTGTTGTGTAGGGCGGTTTTAGGATACATGTTATATTGGAAAGTTAAAAGTGAAATTATATTTTGACTGTTAAAGTGGCAGAACAGTTGTAACACACAACGCAAACCACGCTTTCACGTGATGGAAAGCGATGATGTGGTCGAAGATGAAGCACGCTTACCTAGAAGTAACCTATTAACTCTTGACTTAAATACCTGAGGGTATAGCTATCAGGGAATACAGACTCTGGCAGGGATTTCCGCTCCTTAGCCGTACGCCCAATGAAAGTATTCCCAAAATATTTTGTGCGTATGGGTGGGATGTCCACCATGTAACGATGGCGCATCGCTGTGTTATAGTGTGTTACAAGAGTAATTCTACCGTCAGCCTTACCGAAGCTGAAGGCAGTGCCGTTAGAAGAGTTTGCATCTTCGCTGATAATCTAAAAAGGAAATAGGTACGTATTGGGAATACTTCCATTATGCGTACAACTAAAGATTGGAATTAACTGCCGGAGTCTGTGTCTCCTCCTGATATCTAAAACCTGAAGATCTTTAAATCAAGTGTGTTACTTCTAGGCAACCGTGCTCCATCTTCGACCACATCATCGCTTACCATCAGGTGCCAGGTTGGTCAACGCGAGCCAATCAATAAAAAAATGCCGGTAATTAAGATGCATAGAGAGCTGTTCAAGAGCTGATCAGAAAAGTTCCTTCTATTTAAGGTTCATATATCTCAAATTATGTTTCTGGATGCGCATAAATGTGCCAAATGTGGGCGAACTTTCCTAAAATAATTTGTATAAAAAATCTACTACTTGCTCTCTTTTACATTTCTAAAGATCTACTGGACGACCAAATTGTACAAAGTACACTCACAAACAAAATAATGTTTATACTTAATGTGATAAATCAATAAATTGAACGTGTCGTGTGTTAGCCGTAGCAACATAGCATATCAAAGTGTATTTAAAATTGTAATTTATAAAGTTATAACTTGCTGTAAAAATGTATTGGTGTTGTATAGCTTGCTTGTAGCTCACGATATTCTAATCATCAGTATTATATGCCAAAGAACTTTAGAAGCGATATTAATAAGCTTTAGTTATTTTTAAGGTTGTGATTATTTTAATTATCAATCGTTAATTGTTTTTTCTTCTAACTGTACCATAATGTAAATTTGCAATCATCAAAAAATAATTATATTAAAATAATAAAAGACATGTATCTATAGCACAGAAAAGACAATATAGTGAAATAATTAAGAAAACCAAAGATTTTATTTTAATTGTGTAGAAAATATTGCGAAATCTATACTTACGTCATTATTTTCAAGTGTCATATTGCTCAAAGCATTTTTTTTAAGCAAAAACTCAAATTAATTTAAATACAAAAGAATTATTATATCTAAAACTGTAAACTAACTCTCTAATTAATTTTCTCTTGTCTGTCCGTCCACGCGTTTTTTCAATTTCCTCACCCTTCCTAGTTATTTACTTTTAATAGATATTAATTAAATTAGATAATGTTAGTTGTACGGATGACAATGTCAAAGAAAGACAATGCACTGCGAGATTTGACAAGGTAGATTGTAAATAACTTGCCAAATAATTTATATGAAAATATTAGGAAAATTGTGACAAGGGGGTAATGATTGAGCAAAGTACATATTTCTTTCTTATAAAGTACGTAAAATGTCTTATCTTGACAAATATGGATTTCTAATAAAAAATCATGGCATTTACATATTCTAATATTATAAGGAGGTCAAATCTGTAAGTTTGTGAGTTTGTATACTGAACTGATTTCAAAAATTCTTTAGCCAATAGGAAACTACATAATTCCCGAGTGACATAGTCTACATTTTACGATTGAGCAAAGCCACGGGAAAAAGCTAATGACTTATAAACACGGAGAAAAAAAGGTCTAAACATATTTTACTTTTTTCGATGTTTTCGTCTACATGGGACTTGGTTACGATGGACCGGCGCATGCGCAGTTCCCGTAGATACGTCGCTTATTATTAGAAAAGTGTATAAAATTTAAAGAAATCCTTTTTATAGAAAAATTACAAAAACTTTGCGCAATCATTATTCTATTTGTTCAAAATATAACACATTTTAATATCATATCAAAAATTGTTTTGTAGGTGATAACTAGCTCATTACTTTGTAGAATAAAATATTATAAAGCGGTATATATAGAAATAAATGTGGCAATCGATGCTCTTCCAAGAAATCTTTGTTTCGAGTGCTACAGAAATTTACAGAGTTAGGTTAAACGAGGGACTTATTGAGGGAGGGTATTCAGTATTCGATTTTCGTTGCAAATATATGAAAAACCTATAACTTAAATTTTTGACGTAATTGTCCAATATAATACATTTATCATGTACACTGAGGCGCAGGAGGCGAATGAACTTGTAAACAGTACCTAAAGTAATCACGTGGCAAAACACGGCCAGATCTTGCCAAAAAAAAGGAAACTCGTGTCTAAACTCCGCCCCCGCGGCCGTCCCCCCGAGGACTTTTGGTATGGTTCTGTCTGTTATTTATAAGTGTTTTTTTTTTGACGTGACAACGTCTTATAATTCGATGAAGCTGGCTGCACGCACGAAAATACATGACTCATGCGGCGTTACCTCGCTCTGAGGCGTTCCATCGCTCTGAGGCGTTCCAAAGCAAATCAAATTGGATCTACAAGTTGACATTTATATATGACTCAACGAGTCAAGTACTAGGCTATCATAAAACGGTAAGAGATGACGACACTGTGTAGGGATTCTTTGACATTTATGTATGACTCAACGAGTCAAGTACTAGGCTATCATAAAACGCTAAGAGATGACGTCACTGTGTAGGGATTCTTCCATTGTCATGAGAAGTGCAGTAATAGTGATATAATTTTTTTTTTTTTTTTGAAAAGTGCAACCATTCCATCAGTATTTTCTTATGACGTTGTCACGTTCAGTTATCGTCAGTAAACCGACTTTACAGACAACCCATTTCTTTTTGTTCATATTTTTATTAGTATCATGTAAGCATACACTATTGTAGGTTTGAATATGTCCCTCGTTGAAACTAATTGAATCCTAGCAGAGATTGGCCATCTGCGCAGGAGATATTATAGTGCACGAGTATGTGCAGGTACAGGTGCACTCTCTGTTCCTTTACTCTCATAGTACGATGGGGCGGCAATCCGACACGACCGGAGACAGATCAGGCACAGGACCAACGACTTCACGTGCTTTCAAAGTCACGGGAGTTATCACACCACCAACTTCCAAACTCCTGGCTACTACTGAGAAATTTCTAACAGAAAAATCTCAGAAAAATCAATAGCAGCAGTTGCGTTTGCGACCATTAGACCATCGAGGTAGTAGAAATATTTTGGTATTTTCTTTTATTTTTATTTAAAATAGGTTCGCGTTTGACCACCATCTCACCTGATGGCAAGTGATGATGTGGTCGAAGATGGAGCACGCTTACCTAAAAGTAACCTATTCACTCTTGCCTTAAAGACTCCTAGGTTATAGCTATCGGGAAACACAGACTCCGGCAGGGAATTGAAAGCAAGCACATAACTCTCACACTAACTTGCCCAATATGTCTTTCCGCTTAGGTCTAATTTTCTTAATCACGTTACATCAGAATTTAATTTGAATCACAATTTAATCTAACGACAATAAATTTAATTCAGACGATTTCGAAAACCTTTTCAAACATTTTTATCACTTTCAGCTGAGCATCTGGGTATTCAAATGTTTGTTGCGAGGCGCACTATTTTCTCATACAAAATAAAAATGACGATTAGTGACGTTCTGTTTTTCATACAACCAAAGAAATATGAAATGTTGTGTCATATGCAATCCACGTACATTGAAGTAATTTACATGTACATGAAGGAATTTGTATAAGCCTCAGCCGTACACGTACACGTTCTTTGAAGAAAGACATATTTTTTACTGACGTGATTAAACGTTGTGTCAAATAGCGTTTATCACATTTTACGTGTTATAACGTTGCTCAGCTCAAAGTGTTATTTGTCTCAGACCACAGATCCATAAATTGTTCGTACAAACCTTAACCTGTTGTTAGTTAATACAATGAAACAAAAACAATAATTTAATTGGTGACATGTACACCTGTGCACGTATGCCTACCAGCCCTGTGCCTGACAAATGGCCCATCTATTTTGTCCGCCCGTGCAACCATATGGGTTGATATTTCTTATCCCCTCTTTTAATTTGCTCAATTTTATAGTATAGTTTAAAAGAAGCTAATTTTTAATGTGAATGCGAGAATACTAGAATCTAAGAATGTTATTTTTATTACATTGTACTATGTTAATTAATTCCATACTGTCCTCTCGTACCTATATAAACTGCAGTATGGAAATATTGTGAAAATCCATGTTTGGAAAAAGTAGCCATGTAGTCGTGTTTTTTTTTCTATAGAGTGCCCATGTAAGCTTATGTGAAACAAAATATTTTTGATTTAATTTGATGTTTTTTACATTAATTTGTGATCTCAAATCCAAAAGTGTGTTTTAATCAATGTTATGTACTTTTAATAATGAATGATATTTTTTTGTGAATTGGTTATAAATATAGCCGATGTTTCTTGCCCACTGCGTACTTTCAATTAGTTTCATAAAAGACCTGTTCTTGTCTGAGTCTTCAGTAGTATGATACTCAACTAGGCTAATTTTATTTACTGATGCACAAAATATCCAATGTTTCAATTTCAATGTAATCATCAATATTGTTAGTTGCTGTTATTAATAACAAGATTTATGTTTTGATTGATACATATATATTACTCGCTAGTTCTATTATACTTTCTCAGCAATATTACCTCAAAGAGTTTGTCTACTTCAAAAACTTTACTGTTACTGTTAGTATGCATCAGTAAATCCCCATGATTTCCATATAGTCCTGTCGAAGGCTTTGCTCGGCCCGTGAATCGAGTCACTTAGCGGTCCTTTCAGTAATGTCAGCAATTTGCGTCTTGGAGCGCAGTGTGGTTCCAAAACTTCACTTAGATTAAAATTAACAATGTATGTAAATTTGCGAATTGATTTCATCGTAAAAATGTACTCGCGCGTACAGTAGTACCTAACTGATATGGCTTACCGATGTACCTGCGCAGAAAATGAATTTCTGCACCGCGCTTCGTTTCCATTACCGCTATTGGTCGGCAGCTGCCGTCATGTTAGCGTGACGCATGATGCGTGAGTGAGATGGAACTAACAGCTGCAGTGTATTATGAACCTTATAGTAGTGATCTAAGGTTGATTGTAAGTTTTAAGCATTCTTTCGTTAATCTTCGGGGCCATACTTTATTTTCTGCGCGAACGAAGATTCACGACGCGCCTTATTAGTTCGGTAGGTACCACTGCAGATAAGAACAGTAATTTTAAGTTGCTCAACTAAATTCTTGTGTCTTTCGGCTCAATGTAAATTTATTTAAGCAATACTCATTAATAACGAAACAATAATATTAGATGTCTGTCTATTGCAATCTATTAAGATAATAAATTGTAAAATTGTATATAAAAACAACAGGGTTCCTTATAAGAATCCGTGTATTTAATCGTTTTATCGTATTGTTAATTAAAATTTGAACTAATTTAATGAAATATTGTATGAGACGTTTTGTCTATAGGCTATCTGTAATATAGATAGAGGGATATTTATAAATAAATAATGAAATGTTATCCAAAGTCGGGCTTAATAGAAAGTTTTAGTACTTGCAAAGTAGGCGGTATTCTATTAAACCACTATCTTTTTCCGTGAAACAGTTCCCTTTATTAAAAAAATCTGTGTTACATTGAAATGTAAATAATATTGCAATAAGTATTAGTGAATGAAACTATTTTAATCGTTATTGTTGAACTATTTTTATTCGCAATGCGGGTAAAGTCAATAACAGTGTTTTGGGAACACTTTTATGAAGAGCAACGCATTAAATGTTTGAATATTGAAAATTAAAGCATATTTAATTGAATCTTAGATCAACTTACATCAACAAACAATCGACCTAATTGAGAACAAAATAACACTAACATTTTTTTTGTGTTTTCAAAAGATTACTAGCATTGATGGTAGAATGTATATTATCAGAAATTTGTTAACCCCTCCAAATAAACTTAATATGCTTGTGTCTGAAGTGAGTTCACGGCAAAAGTGTAATGGGTGGGATTTGAACCCGTGACCTCTCGATCAAAAAGCCGACACCTTAGCCATTAGGCTATTGACGCTTGAGCAATAAGCAATATAAATATAAATGAATTCTCATTAAAATTCGGTTCAGATCTTAAAAATACTTCGTAAACAAATGGGCACTAGATATTTTATTCGTGACGTTACATTTAAAATACGCAGCAAATAATTAAATGAAGCAATAAAGTTATAAAAACAATAATAGTGTAAAGATATTGTTATTGACTGTACTCGCAGTAAAGTCTATGTATTGCATAGGACATCATGTGAGGTAGCGTTTTATCTTTCTATGCGAAAATGTGATGATGATTTGAATATATTCTGTTTTTACATGCTTGTTTTTTTTATTTATACCTGAATAACCTATGACCAACCAAGACTATGAAAAGAGGCGGAAGAATTAAAATAAATTCATCTACTTACACTTTTCATAACTATGTTGGGGACAGTTTCCAGTCTAACAATGCAGCTGAGTATTAGTGTTTTACATGGAGCGACTATCTGACCTCCAAAACTCAGTAGCTGGGTTAGACGATACTCCTTGGTAAGACCAATGCCAATTTTTACCGCACCGTAGCTTCTGAGTGGGTGAACCGATTTCGATGCGGGTTTTTGTTAGAAAGCGTGTTTTTCGGCGCTGGTTCTTAGATATGTTTTATCAAAATCAGTTCTACCATTTACTAGGTATGGGGGGCGAAAGTGGGGATGAATAATCGAAAAAAACCCCATATGTATCCAAAAGGACTGAAGACAACATCTGGTATGGAGTCTCTATGCAAAGTTTTAGCTCAAAATAAGTAACTCACAGAATTGACCTCAAATTATCGGTTTCCTAATTATGTTTCTTGAATAGCAGTAATAACAAACGTGTCACAGCACTATGAGGGTCATCACTTTCCACGTTACTTGCCAATAAAACGATAATTCTCTTCGTTTTTCTTAATTTGAAAAATTCGGCTTCTGGTATCAATGTATTGAAATTTCTATATGCTCCACACATGTAGACATAGGATTAGAAAACCCTTGCCATATCGTTTGTTATCATCCAAAGAAGCCGTGCACTCGGTATGTATATACCCTTTAAATTACACGTTGTATAAAAAAAATTAAATATTGATTCTGAATTGGCGATACCCTGCCGTGACTACTTACAAGTATTTTTTCGAAGGAGTTTTTTTTAGGGTTCCGTAGCCGAATGGCAAAATACGGAACCTGTATAGTTTCGTCATGTCTGTCTGTCCGTCCGTCCGTATGTCACAGTCATTTTATTCCGAAACTGTTAACACTATAGGTACACATGAAGCTTCGTAGGTAGATGTATTCTGTGAAACGCTTTCCGATTTAAAAAAAAAAAGATTTAAAATTAAGGGGTGCTCCTCATACATGGAACTGAAACTGAAAATATTTTTTTCATGAAACCTATACCTGCGTGGTATTCATAGAAAGGTCTTTAAAAATTACATCGTCGTTTCTAAAACCACTTTTTCATAAAGTCATTCGTTTAAAAGATATATGCTTCCAAAGTGGTAAAATGTGTGTCCCCCCCGCCTCTAGCTTCTATTATAATAGAGGGAAAAAATCTTTAAAAAATATATGCTGTAGTTCTTAATGTAAACTTTCAACCAAAATTGGTTTGAATGAGATCGGGTCAGCAATTTTTGAGATATAGCATATTTTCTAAAACCGCAAATATAACTTTGTAATTCATACAAACACTTTGAAAAACAAAGTTATTTGGTGTAGTTACTACGGAACCCTTCCTCCTTGGCCAATTTTTCTGACTTCTGACTAATCGTAAAGACTACAAATCAAATGAAAGCCAGAACCAACGCAACGGCTAAACGTGGTTTTCGAGGCACGAATCATGTTATGTTAAGTTGGTTACTTAACTATAGACCAACCTCGGCAACCCAGTATCTGGGTAATACGATACCCAAGGACAAAGGCAAGATTGATGTTTGACTTTCTGGCTCCCGACTGTCGAAGATGTGTACATGACAGCCAGGACCGTGCTAACGTGATCTTTGAGGCACGCACGGAGATATCAACCTGTTAAGATTGTAAACTAATAACACCACCGACTCGCAAATAACACTTAGGGTCTCAATCTCAGTAGTAGCGTTTCTGATCTCCAGAACAGGGAGGCAGCTGCTACACATTTGTTTTGCTAAAACCAACCAAAAACTCCTAATGTCTGCTAATAAATAACATATTCTAGCCTACTCCTTTTCATTTTAGTCTACCCTCATTAGATACGTATTGACTAAGTGATTACTAACCACAATACATACTACATACATAGTAATTGCTATTTATGAATCTCTTTGGCAAACTAATGAATACTCCCAGGAAAGAAAATAAAAGAAAGCTTATTTATTCTTGGGTCAATATTCTTATATTAAGAGATACCGGACATTGGCGATTCGTGTATTACATAGATACATACCTACCTTCCTACGTACCCCTTAAGGTGTGTCCAAACATCGAGCGGCAATCGAGCGCGGCTGCCGCGCGCGGCCTGTGCCGCCCTGTGATTAGACGACTGCGGCTCGCGAACGCTTCTAGCTACCTGCCGCGCACAAAAATTCTTAAGGTGTGTCCAAACATCGAGCGGCAATTGAGCGTGGTTACCGTGCGCGGCTCACCGCCCTGTGTTTAGACGACTGCCGCGCAAACATTAGTCGGCTTTGTCCTAACTAGAGCGCGGCAGAAATGTATCCTAGAAATGCCGCGTGTTGCTGACGCGCTCTTGCTGCTCAATGTTTGGACACACCTTTAGGTAATTAAAAGCATGCCAGTACATTATCATTTCAGCTAAATGATAGCCGCATAGACCGATGGAGCTTGTGGCTATATAAGAACACATACAGGGGTCAACTTTCTAGGTTAAGCAATGCTTGCGAAGGTCTATCCGTGGATGTGTGATCATTTTAACATGTTGAGGGTTCCCCGTACCTCAGAAAGCACGGTAAGACGTTGGTTTGTGGTACTGAAACCTCGATGAGGCCCGTTGAACCAATCTAGCTTGAAGTTCTACGCAAAGCGTGTCGACAGAAAAAAGAACTATAATGTTTGGAACGTAGGCTGCCGTTGTTGCGGTATTAAAGGCGTATTCCAGAAATTAAAAGAAATATTTATTTTGTAAATTGGTTGTAAATAACACTTTTACACGTAATTTTTTGTGTTTTAAGTTAAGCTAGATGAGGCCAGTGCTTCCTGACTACTTTGAGAAGAAACACCGAAACAAACTCAGAGGACAACGTCTCTTTTTAAGTCCATAAAATACGTATTTGTCAAACCATATGAGAAGCATGAAGGTTCACGTCTGTTGTGTCTTTTGAGGAAAGGAGCACGCAAATTTGAGCGGACCTGTCCAGACAGTGCAAGTATTTGTCAGTTATCGTGTAGCTCAACTTCAAACTTAAGGAGCTCAACGATCTGACGAACAATACCAAAGTAAAGACATTTGGGTAGACAGATTGCTAAGACTGCAGGTGGATTGATATTTTGTTTTTATTCTAAATAGGTTCGCGTTTGACCACCATCTCACCTGATGGTAAGTGATGATGTGGTCGAAGATGGAGAACGTTTACCTAAAAGTAACCTATTCACTCTTGACTTAAAGACTCACAGGTTATAGCGATCAGGAAACAGACTCCGGCAGGGAATTCCACTCCTTAGCCGTACGCACGATGAAAGTATTCCCAAAACGTTTTAATCTAAACTGATATTATGAAAAAGTAAAATAATGCTTATACAAATATACTAATACAAGACTATTTCTGAGTTTATCGATACGATATGATAAATATAGAACTAGTTAAGCCAGCGACTTCGTTCGCGTGGGAGGTTTTTTCCGCATAAAGCCCGATCCCGTGGGCATTCCGAAATAAAATGTGACCTATGTAGTATCACAGGATTTCACGTATCTACATACCAAATTTAGTCCGGGTCCATTTAAATTCGGAACATACATACCTACTTCATGCATACATCAAAGAAACATTCATCCACTTAACTAAAGTTTCGCATTTAAGTGTAATAACATTTTATTACAACTTCAAACGTGCGCAATGCACCTCTCACGCTATCTCTTCACCACTCACGCTATCTCTTTTCCTCTCCCCCCCGGATCTCGAACGAGTTTAGACGTGTCCACTTTGTCAAAATTTTATTTAAAATACGTATTTATTTCCGAAAATAAACAGTGAAATATTAACATAAGTACCAGGCGCGCAGTACGCTGCCGGAGTTCGCAACTGAGCAGTGACGCGGCGCGAGCAGGACAGCGACAGTCAACGCAACTAGTATCCTTTTCTGCGTACGCGGCGTCATATGGCACACAGCGGCGCCTCACCACTGCATGCGCGTTGATGCTTGCCACAGTTCATAAGCGACAGCGATTTTCGGCTAATTATTTTCCGTAGCTTATGGTGTAATATTATTGCAGTAACATAATTGTAATTGTACTGACGTACAATAAAAACCACCAAAAGCTAGAACTAAATACAATGTCTGTTCGACGTACCCCGCCGAAAAGTGATTCTAAGCTTATCTCTCCCACTAAATATGGATCGGATCCTGCGCTCTATACACCTGAAAGTCAGCAGCAAATAGATTTGAACATTACAAAGCGAACTAAACGCCGGCTAAATGATCCGTCAAGCTCAACAGATATCTCATTGTCCGACTTACTGACCAAAATGGACGAAATAAAAAAGCAGCAAGACGCCAAATTTACGACCTTGGAACTATCTCTGAAGAAGCTAACAAACCAAAACTGTGAAATAAATAAATCAATGATGTTGCTGTCCGAAAAATATGATGACGTTCTTAGTGACCTGAAAACTCTTCAACAGGAAAATTGTTCATTAAAGAGCCATATAAAGACCTTGGATGAAAAAATTGAACATTTCGAAAAAAACGCACGGTCTACCATGGTCGAGTTAAGAAATGTCCCAGTCACTGCATCTGAGAACAAGGAACAGCTAGTTGAGATAGCAAAAAAGATTGGAAATGTTATTAATGTTCCAATCCTAGACTCCGATATTCGAGATGTTTCTCGTCTAAAGCTGAAAGACAAACCTATAGGTCCTATAATCGTAGACTTCACATCAACCATAAAGAGAGAACATGTCATAAAGGCTACGGTGTCATATAATAAAGAAAATCGTGAAAAACGTTTGAGTACTACAAATCTGAATATGGATGGACCAGCAAAGCCAATATACGTAGCTGAATCTCTGACTGCTTCAATCAGACGTCTACACTACATAACCAGATTATTTGCTAAAAAACATAATTACGAACACTGTTGGACTTCGTTTGGCAAGGTGTTTCTGAAACGAAAGGAAGGCCAACCCCGTCTACGCGTTTATTGCGAAGAAGATCTTTTAAATATGGAAAAAGTTATTTGACTAGTCTCCCTCTCTGATCGGCTTGTATACATTCCTACTGCATGCATTATTTTTTACTTAACTTATTTAATAAGCGCCAATTACCACACTGTTCACTTATACCACATACATAACAATAAAACAATAACTCTCACGTTACAACTGTTTAATATTACTTTATACTATATTCTATCAAAATATATTTACATAACACATCCACACCTCCAAATTGTCACACAATCTCTAAAATATTATGTCGTACCTATTACTATTTTTGATATTTTTCTCAACCGTTTAATAAGATTGGAATTCATATGTATTAATATAATTTTACATAAAAATATATCAGCACATAATACTATGGCCAAATTAACCCACAAATATGATCCTAAGAAATTATTACTTATGCAAAATTCAACGAGTTAACGCATTTACAAAGTGAAATAGACTCTCTAAATGTTGCTGATTTTGTCATCTGTGATGCGGAGGACTGCTCGGGTATGTTACCAAGTCCCAAAAAATGTCTTAAAATATTTCAACAAAATATTCGGAGTGTTAAATGTAACCTACCTGGATTATTACCGATAATAGCCAGAACTGAGGTGGATTGGGATTGCATTGTTTTGACAGAGTGCTGGTTGTCATCAACTGTGTTCTTACCCTCCTTGGATGGATATGACAGTATTGCCACCACTAATAACCTTACGCAGAATGAAGGTGTTGTTGTGTACTGCAAGAACGGTTTGTTTATCTCAGTTGAAGAACCTGAAATTGAGGACGCAAACTGCCTTGTTATTACCGTAAATAAAGATACAGTAGCTGTGGCTATTTACAGACCACCCGGGTACAGAAACATTGATAACTTTTTAAAATCGCTTAATCAGATACTATTAAAATATTCGTTTATTCAAAATGTCATATTATTGGGGGACATTAATATTAACATTGCCGAGCACAGTGCTGACAGCCATCTTTCTGCATATCTAGATATGATGGCTTTCCACGGTATGATGCCGGCATATACATCTCCTACGCACAACAAAACATGTCTGGATCACACGTTTCTAAAGACAAAACTAACGGCTCGTTGTCTTATACTCCAAACAACAATTACAGATCATAATAGTGTTGCTTTGTACATAGCTAGTCTTCCTAAACAAAAACCTGCCAATATTATAAATTACTTAGATCATAACTATCTAAATGCGGAACTTAAGAGTGTTGACTTTAGTCCACTATACACAATTAAAAACGCCAACGAGGCTGCTAATTTCTTCCACAGGATCCTATATACGGCTATAAAAAACAACACTAAAGAAGTCAAAATATCAAACAAGAAAAAAATTTTAAAACCGTGGATAACTCCAGGCATTCTGAAGTGCATTAGAAACCGCGATAATCTATATAAAAAAGTAAAGAAACACCCAGACAATGAAATATATAAAACTACATACAAACGATACCGAAATTTTTGTTCGTCTTTATTAAAAAAACTTAAAAGAGCATTTGAGAAGCTACAATTCCAAAATGCAGGGAAAAATAGTAAAAAAATTTGGAAAATAGTTAAAGAGATTACATACTCATCTAAACCCAAAGACAGCCCGATTGAACTTATAAGTACCAATGACCCCCAAAAGTCAGTAAATAATGTTAATCAATACTTTGCGAATGTTGGTAAAACGCTAGCAGAAAAAATCATTAAGAATAATCTACAAACAGGGCCCATTACGTTTAACTCGTGTAGCCATTCTTTTTGTCTGCTCCCTACGGATGAAGATGAGATAAGGTCTCTAATAACTGGGTTAAATAGTGATTGTTCGGTGGGCCTTGATTTGATATCTAGTGACATCTTGAAATCAAATATGGATATTCTAACAATACCTATAACGTACATCTGTAATTTGTCGCTCACAACTGGTATATTTCCGAAGATCTATAAGAAGTCAAGAGTTCACCCGATACATAAGAGTGGTGACAGGGACTGTGTCAATAATTATAGGCCAATCTCAATTCTACCTACCCTATCAAAAATTTTAGAGCGCATCATTAATAAAAGACTTGTTAACTATTTAGAAAATAAAAATCTTCTCTCACAAGCACAATTTGGCTTCAGAGCCAAGAGATCCACCGCTGACGCTGTGTCAGAACTAACAAATTATATAGTTAACAACATAGATTCAAAGAGGAAAACAATTGGAATATTCTTAGACCTAGCAAAGGCCTTTGACACAGTCTCTGCCCCATTCTGTTAACAAAACTTGAAAGTCTGGGTATCCGGGATCTTCAATTAAAACTTTTTAAAGATTATCTAACCGACAGAACACAATGTGTTAAAATCGGTAACATAACTAGTGAGGAACTCCCAATGACATTTGGAGTTCCACAGGGCAGTATTCTTGGACCGACGCTGTTCCTGGTCTATATAAATGATATATGTCAGTTAATGTATCCGGATTCGAAAGTTGTTGCGTATGCTGATGACACGGCTATACTCTTCAGTGGTAACTCCTGGCATGAAGTTTTTGTAAAAGCTCAGATAGGCATGAACACTGTGAACAGTTGGTTAAATAAGAACTTACTTACATTAAATGTAGAAAAAACGACCTACATCACGTTTTCCATTCAATCTAATGACAAACCGGATCCCTCTTTGAGTATTGTCTTCCATTTGTGCCCAAATACAAATGACACATTTTGTCAGTGTCCTAACCTTAAAAACACTGAATCTACGAAGTATTTAGGAGTAATTATTGACAGAAATCTTAAATTTCATGATCATATTAATCTTCTATCAGCGAGAGTGCGTAGACTCATAGTAATATTTAAAGCTTTAAGAAACACTGCACCAAAATCTGTTGTAAAATCGGTCTACTATGCTCTCTGTCAGTCTCAGCTTGAATACTGTATCACCACATGGGGTGGCACATGTAAAACTCAGCTCTTAAAAGTCGAGAGAGCACAAAGAGCACTTCTAAAGGTTAGTTTATCTTTACCTTTTTATCACCCAACTACTGATCTCTACTCGAAATGGGAGGTACTTACTGTGAGACAGCTCTTCATTCTAAAAACGGTAATTAAGCAACATGCCCTAACAATTTTTGATCCAGAAATAATCAGAAACAAACGTCGCAAACATATGGTCTGTTCTTCATCGCCCTTCAAAACTAAGTTTGCACATCGGTTTTTCTGCTACCAGGGTTCAAATTTATACAATAAGGTAAATCGAGCCTTAACGATATATCCCTTGCCAAAAACCAAATGTAAGTCTTTGGTTTCGGACTGGTTACAAAATTTGGATTATAATTTTACAGAAAGTCTACTTAATTCAAATTAAATTAGTACGACATAAGTTTATAACTTGCACCAAAACCTTCTCACGTACACCTCGGCACACCGCACCTGACACTTAACACTACACACTAACATTACCTACACACTCGCATTTACACACAAATACAGGCGCCTTGATTTTGTTTATAGTTTATTTTTAATTTCTACCCTCAAAAATATAATAACTTAAGTTTTTAATCCTAAATCTCCTTATCTATAACGGTAAATTGTAATATAATGTTTGTTTTTTTATTTTATAAGTAAAACTTTCTGTTCTTCCGTGGGGTGGGGACCTGGTGATTTGTAATACAGGCATTTTACGCCTAATTCAGACACCAGCTCCTCACATTGCTAACACATAAAAAAAATCTATTTGTGAAACCTAGAATAAGTTTGTCATTGTGAGGAGAAATAAATAAAGTTATTATATTATTATTATTATATTATACTCATCGTGGACTGGTAGAGAATGACTAAGTCCGCCTCTGTAACTAATATAACTAGGTACCTATAAATAAATATTATAGGTTCCTAGTTTTCTTTTTTTTTGTCAGGCTGCTCTGTCCCACTCCTGGGCAAAGGCCTCCTTCCACTTCTTCCATTTCTCGCGCGACCGAACGTCCTCCCTCCATCTCCTTCGTGGTCTGCCACGACACCGCCTCTCTGTCTCAGGGCTCCAGTTTTGTGTTATTTTTGCCCACTGTTGGTCCGACATGCGGCAGACATGACCTGCCCAGTCTCACTTAAGTTGGACAGCCTTTTGAGTTACATCAACTATATTTGTCTTGGAATACATATAACTAGTACCTACTCCGAAAATTGTTACAAAACTGTCTTTCAGAAATCTCATTCTATGAATGGTTAGGTACAAGTGTGACCTTATTACTGACAGCTGTATAATCTACCTTTTCTTTGGTAAGTCGTTCGCAGTTCAAGCAGTACGACTGTGGAATACTCTTCCCCTGTCAGTAAGACAAGCACAAACCCTTCCTTCTTTCAAAAACATGGTAAAAGATATCTATCTCTTTAATTTGTTACTATTTTTTATATATCTCAGCTTTGTTTTTTTATGTGTATTGAGTATGTAGGTCATTACTTATGTATTGTATATAAGTCAATAGTACACAATGGACTACCCTCGTATTTATTATCTCCTACTGTGTCAAATCCATCCAAAGGCTGTCTGTAAGAGATCGCTTTTAGCCATAAGACCGCCCATTGTAACACTCTTTGTAGTTTTTAAGTCTTTATTTAATTCTGTTATGGTGTACTATAAAAAGTATATCTATCTATCTATCGACCTACCAAACAACCTTCGGATGAACCGAAAGAAACAACAGAAGAGTACATGTTGTACTGAACCTATGTAACAATTTTTTTTTTTCAGTAAACCATGGACTGAAAAAATATACTACATAGTATGTAGTACATACTATTCTTTCATAAAAAAACGCTAGCATCATTTTTCACCCGAAAAATGCACAGTATCTGTGAGGACTTCATTACAGAAACGAACCCGAGGGAAAAACCATACTTAAAAGTAAATAATGAAGTCACCAGCTTTCTTTCTAGCAGCACTAATTCCCATGACTATCATAAATCGAAAGAATAATGTAAAATGCGTGACAAACTGACAACCCCGCTATATCTTTGAACGAAAGAAGATGAGTCTCTGAGGTGCTTCAAAATCATAAATCTATACTAACATTATAAAGAAGAAAAGTTTGTTTGTTCGTTTCCCTACGCTCTAATCATCAAATACAAACACGTTTAATTTTTCACCGTGATAAAACAATACAATGTAAATACATCGTCATCTAAAACTTTTTTCCAAAAAATTAAACCGACTTCCATATCAAAAAACTACAAAGCCAAAAATAACTTTAATTTCGGTAGTTGGTGTTATTGGTTTTGTATATTCTTTTTTTTCACACTGCCTTCCGAAATTAAAGTTATTTTTGACTTTGTAGTGTTTTGATATGGAAGTCGGTTTAATTTTTTGGAAAAAAAAATTTTTTTCACGCTTTCTAGTGGGTCAGTTTGTAATTTAACTAGTTAAAAAGCCAAAATGTCAACTATTTATCACCTTTTACAAAGTATTGCTTTTCCCGATTCAGAACCGTTAATTTTTGAGGAGTTCTCTTGGTACTTCACCATCAGCTCTTCTTCACCATATGCATTGTGACGAGCATAAAGTGCTTAACATCCATATTCAAGTAATCGAATCAAAATCTACGAAATACTTATTATTGAGTAGTTTTCGTGGCCATCTGTGGTCTTCATCATCAGTTCCACTTCCCCAAATGGTGCTTTTCGAGAGCAACTGCCCAAGGTACTATTAAAAATACCCAAAACGCTATAGGTGTGCCTATAATATTTGAAAAGTTCCCTCGATAAACCAGGATCCCATCATCAGATCCTGATTTGGGGGTACCTGGCCTTTAAAGCTGCGCAAGTGTCAGAATATTTCTGCGGCTTTAAAAATAAAACCAAAGCTTTAAACAAAAACATTCATTATAAAAATACTTAATTGAGTGTAGTAAACAAGTGACGTTATTACCTAGTGATTCTGTGCTGTGCAAACTTTAAAAATATACATTTAAACCATTACACTATAGGGGATAGAAATCTAACTACCTGTTTGTGTAAAAAATTAAAATATTTTTATTAACTTTCTAATAAACAACTGTGCCCATACACCAGTGCGTGCGCATCTTTATGCAAGTGCAGTGAACTACTATAAGGTGTCTGTAATCAACATTAACGCATTGATAAATACTATCAACGCCACAGCTATCAACAGCGACATCTGTTTTATTCTACGCGCACTACGTCGTTGTTTGGTCGATACAAACAACCGAGCTAAATTGAACGTTCACTATGCCTAAGTGTCGTGGCTGTGGTAAATTTCTCTCGCCGACAGATAGCGCTAAATGCGATATCTGCTGTTCTACCTATCACCGACGATGCGTTGGGGTCAACACAACAGGCCTTATTACGACACCCTGGCACTGTCCTGAGTGCACCAAAAATAATGTTCGGGACAATCGGGCTGAAACACCCGTGAGAGGACAAGCAGTAGCACCACTCGAGGACAGCCTGGTCAATCTGATGGACACCAGTCCTATCAATACCACGGCCCTAGACGCCACGCAGGAGATGGCACGAGATTTCACGGCGGAGTTGAACAAATTTAGGGAGGAATTTGTTTCTACTGTAAGGCACGAATTCCAATTAATGCGCGATGATCTGGCCGAATTGAGATCTTCAATAAAAAAAACCAACGACCGTATGAGTGCTATGGAAGAGAGAGTTTCAGCATTGGAGAACCGGAAACAGGCAGAACCGGAATCTTCAGATGTCGGCGAGATCATCGCTCAACTTCGGAGTGACATCAACGACCGCGACCAAGAGCTCCTGGCTACCGACATACAGGTTTCGAATCTGCCTGAGTCACGCGGTGAAAACCCAGTTCATACGGCTTTATTAGTGGTGTCAAAATTGGGCGTTAAGGCTGAGGCGCGCGATATAGTGAGCGCCGAGCGAGTCGGGGGTAGGCGCATAAATGCGACGCAGCTGGCGCCGGTCGAGACTCGCCCGCGATTCCTTGTCGTGCGCTTCGCGCGCCGTGATTTACGCGACGAGGTGTTGGAAGCCGCCCGAGTACGTCGTGGAATGACTTCAGCTGATCTGGATTTGCCTGGCCCGGCGGCGCGCCTTTACATCAACGAGCGCCTTACAAAGACCAATCGGGAGTTATTTCGTAAGGCGCGAGAGGCTGGTGGTCGCCTCGGATGGCAGTATGTATGGGCCAAGCGAGGCCGTATACTCGCCCGTTACAAGCCTGGGGACTCAGCTCACCAGATCCGATGCGAATCTGATATTCATCGCGTGTTTGCAGCTGTACCCATACAGGTTTCTGCCGATCGTACTTTGCCTTAATTTTGTAGCCTTAATTTTTGTTTTTTTTTCTTTTTAGTTTTCCACTACATTTTAAAAATATTTGTGTTTGTATACCTGTCACTAAATGTTACAAATATGGTGCGATATTATTACATGTTATTGTTTTTAAATCTCTTGTTTGTCTCACGGCCGCGCAAATGGAAGTGTCCAACTTGAACCGGTTTTATTACAGTTATTTTCCCCGCACACTAACTATTTACAATCACGTACAATCGCCAAATATGCTTAGTATTATATTTAATCTTATATTAATTTTTCTATTATATTTAACTCATAAATTTTCTATTGACATTAAGAGTAGTGCAATAGTTACTGGACAAAAATACAACGTTATAACTAAAATCACTAAGGTGAAAGGTGTTCTAATTGATTCGGGAATAACGGTGCAATATACGGAATTAGTGTTTATGATCGAAATTAAATTATATAGTAGTCATGACTAAAAAAGACAAATATCTAAAGGTTGGCTTTTTGAATGCAGGTTCTTTGGGTACTGGACATGAAGATTTTATTTGTGCAGTAGTAAAGTATGATTTTGACATTCTGGCAATTAACGAAACTTGTTTACGTCCGGGCGAGGAGGGGCGCGCACCTGTTGTGCCCGGCTATCGTCTACGCCACTCGCCGCGGCCGACATGCGTTCGCGCAGGCCGTGGTGGGGGCGTCGGTTTCTATTTACGGCGGGGTTTGAGTGCGCGTACCTACGCCGGGCCGATAGATCCCAGGTTCGATTCTGTCGAGCAAATGTGGCTCACGGTTACAATGGCAGGTAAGAAAGTTGCCATCGGTACCGCTTATCGACCACCATGGTTTGACATTGACCTATTTTTGGATGGTATAACAAACACGTTTGCTGCACTGGGAAATTGTGACCACTACATTCTGCTCGGTGATTTCAACGTCAATATGTTAAATACTAACGAGTCCGGAACTAAGAAGGTGCACGAGTTTCTGAATTGTTTGAGCCTGGCTCAATTAGTTACTTTGCCGACTCATTTTACTGACACAAGTGAAACTCTTATTGATCTGCTCTGCACGGACCTGAGCGCGCGATACACAAACGTGGAATCCTTCGGAACGTATACTGGTCATGCCTTCATAGTGAGCGAGTTTCATATAAAACCTGACAAAATCTTACCATATGTGGTAAGTTTTAGGCCTATTAAAGATATTTTCCGGGATAGTTTTATCAGTGATTTGTCACAGTTAAACTTGGACAATATTGTTCAAATTTTAAATGTTCATGATATGGTTAATATTTTTAATCAGCGTATAATATCGTTATTTGACATACATGCACCAGTTAAGACCTGTACAATAAAGGAAGCATCGTATCCCTGGATTACTGACACAATCAAGCTCATGATGCGGCTGCGGGACAAAGCATTAGCTAATTGTAGAAAAACCAAGACAGAACAAAAAAAGCAATACTATAAACAATTAAAGTCTTTAGTAGAAACCTCATTGTATTATGAAAAATCTGCATATTTTAGGCACAATATTAATAAGCAAATTAAAAATCCAAAATCGTTGTGGAAAAACATTAAATCTACACTTTCTTCCTCTAAGCGCGGCCAAGACCTACCATCACACTTTAGAGATCCAGATTTAATAAATAATTCTTTTTTGAATGTTCCTGGCAACCCGTTGGCCAGCCTGTCGCTTACAGCATACTATAAGTCTCACAGATTTAATGAAGCAACTTTCACCATTTCACCTGTGGACCGCGATGAAATCTCACGCATTCTTTTTAATTTGCAATCGAATGCTGAAGGCTGCGACCACATATCGTTGAATATGATTAATTTAACTTTGCCACTTACATTGGATATCGTCACATACATTGTAAACTACTCAATTTGGAGTTCTACGTTTCCCGACCAATGGAAGATTGCTACTGTAAGACCTATACCGAAAAATTCAAACCCCTTAGAAATTAAAGACTTGCGGCCTATTAGTATACTTCCCTGTCTCTCAAAGGTATTGGAGAGAGTAGTGTGCCTTCAACTAACACGTTTCTTGGAAGAAAACCAAATGTTACCTGACCTACAATCCGGTTTCAGAAAGCAGCGTAGTACTTCCACAGCATTGCTGGATGTAACTGATAATATTTTAGCTGCCCAAGATAAAGGCATGTGTACACTGATGGTTCTGCTTGATTTTTCCCGCGCTTTTGACTGTATAAATGTATCTCTGTTACTGTCTAAGCTAAGCTACTATGGATTCGACGATAATGCTATACAATGGTTCCGCAGCTACCTCAGTGACAGAAAACAATTTGTTGAATTGCGCTTAAGGCCGGGTTATCCGAGCGCCGTAGGTATTCGACGCTTACCTCAGCCCCCGCAACGAATAGCAAAACGTAACAAATTACGACGCGCGGGAGACGCGCGCGCCAAGCGCACCGCTCATGAGTTCACGAACTCAAGTAGGTACGAAGATGCGTCACAGAATAGAGCAATGCAGTAGATCTACTTGAATTGATTAGTTTATGTTTATTTTGTTTTGTTTTAATAGTAAGTATTTTCAAGTTTATAGATAGAATAGGTACGTATTGTATAAACTTGAACCTAATTAGTAATAATTAAAAATAAGTATATTTATTTATTTTTGTGAATAAGGTGAATAAAAAATCAAACTGACACGTAAATCATGAATACGGGTACGATTCAAAATTATACGCCGCGCGCAATCTTCGCACCTTTTGGGAAAGTCGAATACGACTTTCCCAAAGGGTGCGAAATCTTCATGGCACAGTATAAAAAATCAAGTATTAGGTAGGCACACTTACATTAGGAGAGTTGTATTACAATTCAATTATTGTTATATTGAAAGAGGGCTTAGAGGTATTCTGTCGTCTATGAATGGCGCGTGGAGGCGCAGCGCCGGGGCGTATCCCCGCTGCCTCGAGAAGTCGAGGCGCGGCGGGAAGAGCTCTGGCGCGATCTCAGGGCAGTATGGAGGGAACGACTGTCGCAACCGACGGCCGGGCACGCCGCAATTGCGGCGGTAAGACCCCTCTTTGAGGAGTGGCTAGATCGGCGTCACGGCGTCCTGACCTACCGCATGACGCAGGTCCTCACCGGACACGGAAGTTTCGGGAGGTACCTGTGTCTGATGGGAAAGGAGGAAACGTCTGGGTGTCACCACTGCGAGGGTCGCCCTGAGGACACCGTAGAGCACACGGTGCAAGACTGCCCCGCCTGGGCAGAGCACCGACGTGTCCTCACGGCGGCGATAGGCGGAGACCTCTCGCGCCCGGCATTGGTCGAGGCCATGCTGCGGGGCGAGAGGGAGTGGAAAGCGGTCGCCTCCTTCTGCGAAGCAGTCATGCTTCCGAAGGAGGAGGCGGGCCGCGAGAGGGAGAGGATGGCGTCCTCCCTCCAGCCCAGCCGCAGTGGTAGACGCCCACGGCGTCGGACGTCGGCCGACGATCTCCGGCCACCGTAGGCGCGGGCATGCGGACAGCGAGTAAAGGGCAACTCGCTGTCCGACCATGGACCATGCCCGGGTCGACGGCGCGTCGTGTTCCACGCGCGCCTCAAAGAGCGTCAGCAACATGACGAGGCCCCCTCTGCAGAGGGCCGAAGCCTGCCGGGGTCGTGGGACTCTTCCCGTTACCGTGGCCCCGGTATGTAAAGGGTTATTGAAGGAACACCGTGGATTTTAGTCAGTAAAAGTCTGACAGTCCCTCCCACCCTGCCCGGAGTGGGAGGACTTATTTGATAATTTTACCACGTTAAAAAAAAAAAGAGGTATTCTGTGTGAAATATTATGTTTGTAAATAAAAAATATAAATATTTTTCAATCAAATAGTTATACCAATAATAGCAACACACAAACACTTTTTGGAACGAATTTATTTTACGCGGCTTCTACTTACTTCTACTTCTACTGGCAGAAATTGTAACGCAAAAGTGTTAATACTTACGACTGTCTTCTGACGAGAGAGACGATGAGGGTCCCTTAACCGCACACTTTTTTTTCTCTAAAAACTACAATCATTTATGCACAACTGGCTAATGCCGTGATTCGACTTCAACTTCAACTCTTGCGGCTTTTGTGGAGGACCCACCACAATTTTACAAACGCTGGAGGTTGTTTGGTAAAGTATTTTGGATGATGAAAAGTATTAAAATTGAAATAAAAAAAAAACAAAATTATTTTGTACGCAAACATGACATGACAGCTTTTGCAATGTCAAATGTGTTTCACTCAATGTGTTACCAGTTCACCAGTGGCAGCAGGAATAAAATGAGTATGAAAAGAGAAAATTAGAAATATGGCATAGAACTGTTAAAACGATAATACAGTACGCTACAGCTTTATTAACCGACTTCAAAAAAAGGAGGTTCTCAAGTCGTCTTGAACAATTTTTTTATTTTTTATTTGATTTGAAAAATTCTTTTTGCGTTTGAATGGGTATACTTTTTAATTGGTCCCATTGTTACAAAATCAGGATCTGATGATGGGATCCTGGAGAAATCGAGGGAACTCTTCAAATATTATAGGCACACCTATAGCGTTTTGGGTATTTCTGATAGTACTTTCAGCAGTTGCTTCCGAAAAGTACCATTTGGGGAAGTTGAACTGATGATGAAGACCACAGATGGCCACTGAAACTCCTCAATAATAAGTATTTCGTGGATTGCGATTCGGTTACTTGAGTGGTTGAATCGATGTGAAACACTTTATGCTCGTCACAATACATATGGTGATGTAGAGCTGATAGTCAAGTACCAGGAGAACTCCTCAAAAATTAACGGCTATGCATCGGGAAAAGCAATATTTTGTAAAAGGTGATAAGTTGTTGACATTATGGCTTTTGTAACTAGATAAATTACAAACTGACCCACTAAAAAGCGTGAAAAAAAAAATTTTTTAGCAAAAATAGAACCGACTTCCATATCAAAACACTACAAAGGCAAAAATAACTTTAATTTCGGAAGGCGCTGTCTTTAGTTTTGTATATATTTTCGTTTTTGACACCGCCTTCCGAAATTAAAGTTATTTTTGCCTTTGTAGTGTTTTGATATGGAAGTCGATTCTATTTTTTGCTAATTTTTTTTTATTTACGTCAATGAACCTACATAGATCATAAACAAATCGAGTAAATACAAGAGGGAGAAGGCATTTAATGGAGGTTGGACGGGGAAGATTAGGGAGTGCGCGTGATTCGAAATGCAGTAAAAAGCCATTGATCCTGACACGATTTGTCACATTTTTGACATTTTACAACATATTATCTGTTTCCCTTTGGTACATGAATACTTTATTGGAAAACTCTTAAAAAAGTAGACATACACAAAGATCTGAAACTTTTTCTGATGAATCATTTTCATGAAAAAGAAATGTAAGCACTTTTCTCAAGACCATCTATGCTCGTTGTTGGTGTTGTTTACTGGTTGCATAACGGTGAACAGGAGAAGATTAGGCTCTTCGACTACCTTACGGACGCAGCTGCAAGAGCTGAACTGGCCCAGCACAAATATCCAATGGCAAAGCTTGTTTTTCTAAGAGATTTTAATTCCCACCATAAAGAATCGTTGTTCCCGTATCAACAAACAGAGCACGCTGGTAGAGAGGCCCGCAGGTTTTTTATCGCTAGATCTCGACCAGCTGGTTCACCAAGCAACCTGCATTCCAGAAGTCGACGGCCACACGCCCAATGGCTTGGACCTAGTGCTCACAAACGTTGCGTCGCCAGAGACTGTCAGTATCGGTCTGGGCCTCGCTCGGATCGTATGACCACTTTCTGGTGAAAACGGTATCTACCTTTTCTCCTCCAGATAAATGCCCCAGGGGCATATGGCGAGTATGGAAGTATGGGTCAGCAGACTCCAAAACTGCGAAACGAAACTCGAACTTTTACCGTCCTTCGCTGCCTCCTAGTTATGATAAAACTGGATGGAACACTAGCTCACACCGCACAAGAAAAAGCAAATTTAAATACCTCCGTCTTTACGGTAAGTTTACGTCTCGACACGGCGTCTAACTTACCACCTAAAATACCTCACTTTGGCTCCGTAATGCTGGAAACTGCATTTCATGTTAAGGAAGTCCGCAAAGCCCTTTCCAGTCAAGATGTGAACAAAGCCAGTGAACCAGAAGGAATACCTGCTCGAGTCTTAAAGAGTTGTACCCCGGATTTGTCTCCTGTATCGCATACTCGCCTGTATCGCGTTCTATTAAAACCGGAGTGGTGCCAGTGTCCTAGAAGCCAGGTAATGTGAAACCAGTACTCAAAAAGTAGCCGTGCCGTACAGACGATACAGGCATGGCATAGTCCCGTTGACTCTTTGGCTTACACAGTACACTGCAAACCTGATTTTGCCAGCCAAGCAGAGTCAAGACGCAAACCGAGATCTTTAATTGAAAATGATAGGAGGGAGTGAACTAGTTGCCACTCTAACGATCATACGTGAGCTTCCGATCACAATGGCCTGACTCTTTGAGGGGCTTACAGTCACCCCAAATAAATCAGACCAGTTTTGATAGCATCTAAATCTCGGTTTACATCTCCTATAGCGTCTGACAAACTTTCCACCCGCGTAGATGCATACAACTGCAGATCATCAGCGTAAAGTTGATGCGAACACCGAAGACAGAGAGTTATAAAATTTACCGAAAATAATAAATGATATTTTCGTAGGAAATGGTCATGCTGTATATTTCTACACTATGGCACGAGTGTGCTGCGCGTAATAAATATTGTTGACTTGTGACAACCTCAGCCGTTGCGACACTGTCTAGACGTTGTCGGCATTTTCCACAAGATCCAAGGCGTCGACCTACTGTATTATCTTTATACTGTGGACATAGCGACGAATGATCGACTGTACCATATAACCATTATTACATTTACGAAAATAAAACCTAATACAGTCGAATACGGTCAGTTATTTCAACTTGGGTTACTAATGTTCTATTAGCGCTTTTAGTAAAGAATCGGATTGATATTCGTCAGTATTCTGGATCAAACCCAGGCGCTAATCAAATCTTTTTGTGATTCCTTTTTTATTGAAAATACTTTTATATTATATTTAGATATTTTTGTAAATATATTGTTGAATAAAATAAGAAACATTTTCATTTTTTTATAGGAGAAAGAAAGTCAAAAATGTTTTTGTTTTACACACATATTTGCGGTTTGTAAATCTATTCCGCGTAGGTACTTATCTACTTAGTAAAGTAAAATATTAATTTGTACAATTATAGGTACCTATAATAATATTGTCAAAGTTTCCTTTGAGTCTGACATTTGAAAAGAGCATTATAACATTTGCGCACGCGGCGGCTTTATGCTCTTTGACATAGGGTTCAAATTCAATTGTTTCACACACTTTTTGCGGTTGGCAAATCTATTCCGCGAGAAAAATAAACTATTACAGCTTTTGCGCGCGTGGCGTCTTTATTTACACACATATTATTTTCTGGTTTCGAAATCTATTCCGCGTAGCTAGGTAGGTACCTCAGAATACAGAAAGAACCTAGTTAGTAAAGAAAAATATTTATATAGGTCTAAATATTTATATTGTCAGAGCATTCTTACTTTTTTTGTTTATTCAGCCTTCGTAGAGCCAGCGATGACAACTTCTTTTTGTTAATTTTGTCCATTAGTTTTACTGACCAAAATTATAACTAAAGTACCTAATAAAAACAATTTATATTACAACTATTTAAAACTAAACGATAGGAATTAATATTTTATAATGGTTTTTTGGCTCGATCGGAACCAAACTTAGCGGGGGTGGCAGGTTCGCTAAAAATTGGCATACGTCCGACCTCCAACACGTTCCGCTCGGGACTAAAGGACGCGGGGCGCGCGACCGCGCGCATGAAAATAATAGGAAAACACTTATTTCTGAAATGAGTGCTATAAATATTTTCAAATTTCACATTATGACGACCGATATATATGTCATTTTTTACGACCTTTATTATGGTATAAGTTTTATTATTTAAAGCTTAATAAAACTCAAATAAAATAAGAATAAGACCGTAATTTAGACTTGTCTTTGCGATTAAATTAGATGCAGTGAAATGCAAGTAATCGTGTACCGGATGACCGAAATAGAAAGATCAAAGTATGAATTATGTAATATGTTTTTTTCAAAATTGAAATCCGTGTTATCTACGAATAAAACACAATTGAAAACGACGTTTTTTCGAATAACCTCGCCTTAAGTGACGGTACTACCTTAGCTTCAGCCCTGGCTTCTTTGGAGAGGGGAGTTCCTCAGGGCTCAATTTTAGGCCCAATTCTATTTATACTGTACTGTGCTGACATAATTAAGTGCCTTCAACAGTGTCAATATCATATTTATGCTGACGATGTCCAAGTATATATATATTTTAAACCGGAGGATTATAGTACAGCTGTTAAGCATTTAAACGATGATTTGGATAGAATCGCTGCCTGGTCAGAAGAGCATTGTTTAGTATTAAACCCGACAAAAACTAAATACATGTTGTTTGGTACAAGGCAGCAGATGAAGAAAGTTCCCTTAACACTGAATCTGTCTCTGATGGGGGAGCCTATTGACCGTGTTGGCGAAGCGCGCAACCTTGGGTTATGTATGGACTTCAATCTTAGATTTGAAAAACATATTGCTAGCTCAGTTCAAAACTGTTTTTACCGATTGAAGCTACTGTACAAAATGAGGCCTTTCTTGTCTGAAAAGCTACGCGAGCAGTTAGTCGAA
The DNA here is from genome assembly GCA_943138885.2 of Tholera decimalis. Classification (NCBI taxonomy): domain Eukaryota; kingdom Metazoa; phylum Arthropoda; class Insecta; order Lepidoptera; family Noctuidae; genus Tholera; species Tholera decimalis. The sequence continues at coordinate 43,334,053 of OW964559.2, forward strand.
ACCCTTGTACTATCAAAATTAAATTACACTGATACGGTTTACGGCCCTCGCTTGCTAGCTCGTACAGACAGACTTATTCAAAGAGTCCAAAATGCATGTGCACGATTTTGTTATACTGTCCCCCCTAGAAGTCACATCACTCCATTTCTAAACAAGCACTCTGTGCTTAAAATGAAGTCAAGACGTAAACTTCACTTAGCATGTCTGCTTTTTGGTATAATTAAATATAAGAAACCAAAATATTTGTATGACAAGCTATGTTGGATGACCAGTCGACGAGATTGCGCGCCCAGACTCTGTGCACAACAGTTAACAACGCAGGCTCACAGGACGGCAGCTTTTAGAGGCAGTTTTAGATACGCTGCATCCAAGGTGTGGAATAACATTCCGCCACCAATAAGAGTGGTGGGCACAATCCATACATTTAGAACCCGTCTACGGCAGTACTTGATAGATGCGCAAAGGAAACAGGATATGGTGCAACAGAATATTTCAATAATATGATTTATATTTATCCATTATTACTATTATGATGTGGAACGTAGTCGTTGACCCTTGAGATAGTCGTCGTCTGTCGTGGTTGCCTGCTGTTGCTTGCGCGGTTTAGTACGCTCTTTTGGGTGCCTCTCGTGTCCCCCGGCTTGGAGCTGGACATACCCACATATACAATGCACCAATTTACTAATGTCACCATAATGTCATCAATAAATTATTATAGTAATAATAATCACACTCATCTCGTATTCTTTCTTTCATTTTCGTATACATATAAATATTAAATTACATTTATGTATCATTTCAATCTAGCACCTAATTAGTTTATTTATACCCAGTCCCTTAAAATTAGAGAACAAATTATTATATATTTGTAAATTTGTCGCGCCCCGATGCACACAGCCACTCGCAGTGATTGTATAAAGCTAATTTTCTCTTCACCTCTCAAACAGGACCTGTTGAAAATCAGCGTCAGGCACCAGTTGTCTGGCATTTTGCTGAACAGGGCCTGTTTGGCACTGCCGTGAGTCACACATAGAAATATATCTGTCATATTATCTTAATTATGTAGTTTTATTTTTAGTTTTTATTTTTTAAGTTTTATTTTTAAGTTCTATTTCTAAGTTTTTGTGTTTTTTTATTTTTTATTTGTGTTCATGTGTACTTGTGGCATGTAGCCAATAAACGTTTTTTTCTTTCTTCTTTCTATTTCATAACAATGGGGCTAATTAGAAAGTATACCCTTTCAAACTAAAAAAAAATTCCAAATCGGTCCAGCCGTCGTCGAGTTATGAGGTAACATACACAAAAAAAAATAAAAAAATGTTCAAGACGAACTGAAAACCTCCTTCTTTTATTTGAAGTCAGTTAAAAATAGGATTTTCTGTGCTATAGGTGACACTAAAAATTGCTGTTAACCTAGTTACAAATAATTGCTTATAATCGAAAGTACTGGTTGGATTTCGATAAAATTTGGTACGGAAGTAGCTTAAACCTTGAGGAAGGTTATAGGCTCCATTTCACCCGACTGAAAAAGAAGGAAGTTATGTTTTCATCGTGATAAATTCCACGGGAGCAAAGCCCGGCGCCACAGCTAGTGTAGTCTAAAGTTACAATTTGATATTTCAAATTGTATTCCCAAGAAACACATCCGTCATAATTAAGGAGTAATCTGTAGTGAGGACACGTTGTGTCCTAATGGACCCGTTTTGTTAAGGGATCGTGACTAAATGAGACTCTGTTTTAGATAACACTAGAGATAATGGTTGTAGCAAGCAGCATCTATGCGGTAAAGGTATAGGCAGAGTATTATCGTAAGTACAATTTGAAGAGAAAAACAGTTGTGTAAGCTTTTGCCTGACTACAATGGGGTTGCATACAGTCTGCAGTGCCGCTAAATACTATTAAAATTTATATTTCACAAGGTCAGATAGGCACTTGGACTCGACAACCCAGTAACTGGGTGACACGGAACTTCTTGGCAAAGCTGGTGCCAATCCGTAACGACTGTAAAGAAAATTACAAAGGACATATTCTTTCAGAATGAGAAGTTCTGGTAGGCAAGCTTTACTGGCGAAACGTTGCTTGCCTGTCTATCTTCTAAAGATTGCACTTTAGAGAGTGTGTGCAGGAGCTTCACGACCTAATCCCTTCATCCCTCTTTCACTACCGGTCTACCAGACGTACTGCAAGATACCATCCACACTTGGTCGATGTACCGTCTTGTCGTACTAAGCGCTTTCCTTCAACATTTATTGTGCGCACAGCTAAGGAGTGTTACTCTCTGCCGGCTTCTGTATTCCCTGCCAGATATAACCCGTGAGCCTTTTCAAGAGTGAACATAGGCATCTTTTGGGCTCGCTCGTTTGATCATAGACCTCATCTTACACTTACCATCGGGGACAACAGCGGGCTTATTCGTAACTAAAAAAAATAGCTCGGGACTTAAAATTGATTTGTAGTTAAGTTAAAAATATTTAGTTGTTAGACAATTTAATGAAAAGTAATGCTTTTACACCAGGCGCGTGCATAGGATTATGACAGGGCATGCGGCGGAGTAAAAACACACAAAAAACTTTTTACCAAAAAATTAAACCGACTCCCAAAAAACACTGCAAAGTGAAAAATAACTTTAATTTCGGTAGTCGGTGTCTTTAGTTTTGTTTTTTCGTTTTTGGCACCGACTTCCGAAATTAAAGTTATTTTTCACTTTGCAGTGTTTTTTGGGAGTCGGTTTAATTTTTTGGTAAAAAGTTTTTATTTCACTCTTTTTAGTTGGATGATTTTTAATTTACCTAGTTACAAGAGCCTAAATGTCAACTACTTATAACCTTTTACAAAATATTGCTTTTCCCAATGCTGGGCCGTTAATTGTTGAGGAGTTCTCCTGGTACTTCACCATCAGCTCTACATCACCATATGCATTGTGACGAGCATAAAGTGCTTAACATCCATATTCAAGTAATCGAATCGCAATCCACTTAATACTTATTATTGAGTAGTTTCGGCGGCCATCTGTGGTCTTCATCATCAGTTCCACTTCCCCAAATGGTACTTTTTGAGAGCAACTGCACAAGTTACTATAAGAAATACCCAAAACGCCATAGGTGTGCCTATAATATTTGAAGAGTTCCCTCGATTTCTCCAGGATCCCATCATCAGATCCTGACTTTGGTGATAGTGGTACCAATTTCGAAGTATACCCATTCGAACAAAAAAAGAATTTTCCAAATCGGTTCAGCCGTCTTCGAGTACTCGATGATCATACATAAAAAAAAAAAATATACGCGTCGAATTGATAACCTCCTCTTTTTGTCGTCGGTTGAAAAACTTCTCCTTTTATAGATTTTTAGCATAGCCACAGCCACGCATCGCCACCATGCTACGATGCGTGGCTGTGGCTATGCTAAAAATCTATAAAAGAAGAAGTTTTTGTGACCGATTACTCACAAAAACTTCTTCTTTTATAGATTTTTAGTATAGCCACAGCCACGCATCGCCACCATGCTACGATGCGTGGCTGTGGCTATGCTAAAAATCTATAAAAGAAGAAGTTTTTGTGTGTTTTTACTCCGCCGCATGCCCTGTCATAATCCTATGAACGCCCCTGTTTTACACTATATAATATGTTTCCATCATAATAATAACTATTTCATTGTTTTAAAGGGGTATTGTTTCTGAGTGATTTTGTAAGAAGCAATCTTCGAAACTTCTCGATCTAATTTAGAAATTCTTTCAACAGTAGAATGCTACGTTATCACCGTGACATATGTGATTGATTTTTTTTTGTAATTTATTATTTTTATACGGAATGTATTGATTCCTGAAATAAATGATTATATTCTACTAGCTGTGCCCGCGACTTCGTCCGCGCGGAATAGTAACTTTCGACAGCATTTTTAATTTTTTAGACTAATTATTTTGGAAATAAAACTCATATGTTAACAAATAAAACAGCTATTTACAATATTTTACTGCTAATAGCTTATTCTAGTACATTTTTCTAATCAAAAGTCTAAATAGAACCGACTTCCATATCAAAACACTACAAAGCTAAAAATAATTTTAATTTCGGTAGTCGGTGTTATTCGTTTTGTATTTCCTTTTCATTTCACACCGCCTTCCGAAATTAAAATTATTTTTGGCTTTGCAGTGTTTTGATATGGAAGTCGGTTTTATTTTTTGCAAAAAAATTTTTATTTTCGCGCTTGTGGGTCAGTTTGTAATAAATTTAGTTACAAAAGCCAAAATGTCAACTACTTATCACCTTTTACAAAATATTGCTTTTCCCAATGCAGAGCCGTTGATTTTTGACGAGTTCTGGTATTTCACCATCAGCTCTACTTCACCATATGCATTGTGACGAGCAAAAAGTGCTTCACATCCATATCAAAGTTCCCTCAATTTCTCCATGATTCCATCATTAGATCCTAACGTAATGACAATGGGACCAACTAGCAAGTATACCCTTTCAAACTATAAAAGAATTTTCCAAATCGGTCCAGTCGTCTTTGAGATATGAGGAAGGAAGAAAAAAAAGGGTTCAAGACGAACTGAGAACCTCCTCCTTTTTTGAAGTCGGTTAAAAAAAAACCTTTCCAAATCGGTTCGTAAATGACGGAGTTATGCGCGAACAAATACGCAATGCAGAGTAAACGAAACGATCGTCAATGTAGATTTTTTTTAGACTTTTGTTGATTTTCAGAAACGGCTTGTCCGATTTCAATAAAATTTTCTTGGGACCATTTGGGACCATAGGACCCTTTCCAACAATAAAATAATTTTTCAAATCGGTTGGCAAGCGACGGAGTTATGCCTGGACAAACATAAAAAAAATCAAACTTCCGAATTGAGAACCTCCTCCTTTTTTAGAAGTCGGTTAAAAATAAGTTACAAGCTTCTAGACGTAATTTCCATACAAACTTTCTTCATTAAAAAGTAGCCTTTAGTAGACCTTTCTCAGGCTCTAGACTATGTCCGTACCTAATTTCATTTAAATTGGTTCAGTAGTTTAGGCGTGATTGCGTAACACACAGATAGACAGAGTTACTTTCGCATTTATAATATTAGTAAGGATTCTATAGGCCACATTTTTCTCTGGAAAAGAAAACTTTCTAAGCGAGTGAAACCGCGCGAAGCTGCTAGTTTACCTTCATTGTTGAGAAGAATAACCATTAGTCTGATCCGTCAAGTTCCAAGGCGATTTGAAGAAAGTCTAGAAACTTAAAACAAGTATTTTCAAGTACTTATTTTAGGATACTTGATCAGTCTCCCGTATCTAATCGTTTATTAGTTTTTTCTACTTCATTTAGTAGTCGATAGTCCCAGTGCTGGCCTGAAGTAATCACTTTCTGATCTATTACTCGTTAATCTGCTAGATTGATTACACAATCTCCTAGATATACTTTTTATGTGAGTTTGGGGATCGGCGTGAAGGTCGCACAAGTCGTACATTATTGATAGTAAATAGAGACAATTTATGTAGGCTCATGGTCAGGTTTATTGGTGCTTACGAATTTAATATTAGGGATTTATTGAGCTTAAGGGATTATTGGAATAGGATGGGAACTGTTTTTTTTTTAATTGAGCTATTGGGACGACGCTGGCTCTTATTGACTTGTGGGTGACGTTTGGATTGTGACATAATAGGTGTGTATTGTTGCCTGCGCTACTTGCCTGTCCAATCCAGCCTGTACCTAGCTGTTATTTCATTAAAATTGACCCATTCGATCAAAAGTTAATATAATATAATAGCCTTTTATTCCTAAACATAGGGTTACAAAAGGTCCCTAAGTTCGGTGAGCCTTTTGGCATAGGCCTCCTCCAATTTCTTCCAATGGGTCCTTTCCCTTGCTAGTCTCAACCAGAATGGTCCCGCTGTCTGTTTCAAGTCATCTTCCCATCTCCTGATTTGGCGACCCTTGCTTCTTTTGCCATCTCTTGGTTGCCAGAGGGTGACTTGCTTGCTCCATTTGTTAATGGGGCGACGAATCATATGACCGGCCCATCTCCATTTTTGGATGTCTATCCGAGTGAGAATGTCTTTGAGTTTTGTTCTTGTTCTTATGTCTACATTCCGGACTCTGTCTTTGATTTTTAACCCCAGCATGCTTCTTTCCATAGCATGTTGGCATTTTGCTAGCCTTTCCCTGTGATGAAGTGTTATTGACCAAGTTTCACAGACATAAGTAAGTACTGGTAGAATACAGGTCTCTAATGTCTTCTTTTTGTGTGGTTGCTTAGGTCCTTACTTTTCACTACCTCCTTCAGTGACGAATATTTTCTCCATCCTTGGGCTATTCGCCTGTTTATTTCCTTTCATTTCGTCATTTCGTCTGAAGGGGATATTATCTGTCCTAAGTAATCAAAAGTTATTAGAATCTAAATTCAGAGAGTCAGAGTTTTAATATAGGTAGGTAGGTCCTCCAGGTGCCGCTTCGAAAGGAACAAACGGCTTTTACCACCTCTTGATATGTAACGGTGAGGGTGTTTATGTCCTAATCGGGGGGATTGAGAAAGGAAAGAAAACTGGCGCGCCAATTAATTCCATTATTTGATAGAGAAACGGAAGTTTGCAGAATGAACAGCACTATCTCTTTTCCACCACAGAATCATGATAGCATTGGCACTTAATAGTATGACTAGTCAGTTCTTTCATATCTTACTTAAGGTTAGAGGTGTGGAGTCACTCCACTAATTTTCTTTAGTAATTCGGCCGTGGTTTTAGCAGTACGGCTGTGGAATGCTCTACCTGTGCAGTAAAATAAGCACAAAACTTCTTTCTTTTGAAAACATACGAAAAGATCTTTATCTCTCATTTTAAATTTTTGTTATTAGTGTATGTTTCAGCTTTTTATGTATGTACTGAGTATGTAGCTTGTTACTTATTTATTGTATCTTTATAAGTAAATAGTACACCATGGACCACTCGCATATATAAATATTTTCTCCTGTTGTGTCAAATCCACCATTTTTAGCGATTAGACCGCCCATTGTAACACTCTTTGTAGTTGTCAAGTGCTTATTTAATTTTGTTATATTGTAAAATAAAGAGTACCTATATCTATCTTATCTGGGTAACATAGACAGCTATTTACATAGGCCTTGGACTAAAAATAACCAAGGAAAATGCTGACACTACGAGACTCCTTCCTGTTACACCCAACAAAACCACCCTCTTTTCTGGGCCATTATAATCCCCTAAACAGCAAGTATAGAGCACCAGCAATACGTGATTGCACAGGTGTAATGTGAGGGTAGGCCAAGATGGAACTAATACACCGCCGCATTGTGCTGTCACAAAGCGACTCGCACTAGCAGTACAATTTTATATTTCGTGGTGGTTCAAGTTATAAGCTGTTGCTTGCCTGTTGGTTTTCTATAGATTATACTTCGGGGAGTATGCGCAGCAGCTCCATGACCTGATTCCTCCATCTTCCTTTTACTAGCGGTCTACCAGACGCACGGCTGGGTGCCATCCACACTTGGTTGATAAACCGTCTTGTCGTACCTAGCGCTTCTCCTCAACATTTATTGTGCGCACGGCCAAGTTGTGGAATTCTCTGCCGTCTTCTGTTTTTCCTGCCACTTTTTTTATTGAAAATAGGTTCGCGTTTGACCACTATCTCACCTGATGGTAAGTGATGATGTGATCAAAGATGGAGCACGCTTACCTAAAACTAACCTATTCACTCTGGATTTAAAGACTCCTAGGTTGTAGCTGTCGGGAAACACAGACTCCGGCAGGGAATTCCACTCCTTAGCCGTACGCACAATGAAGGTATTCCCAAAACGTTTATGACCTTTCAGCCTTTAAAGCAAGAGTAAATATGCATCTTCTGGGCTCGCTCGTCACATCGTAGACCTCATCCATCGCTTGCCATCTGGCGAGATCAAGGTCAAGAGCGGGCTCCTCCGTAATTAAAAAAAAAAACTTAAGCTAGACAATGATATAATAAACAAAGTTAATTTTGCACTTACGAGGGTACGAGCAACCACACATTATAAAGTACGTATATAATTATCAATCTTTCAGTTCACATTAGGTTCGCATCATAATGACACATAGATTTTTCTATAGCTTAGACTCTTTCATTTAATATCTTCTATCATGAAAAAGATGTAGCAGGTCACAGCCTCTACAATAATAATAAAAACAATCATAACAAAAAAGTACTTACTTCAGACTTTATAAGAAACCTAAATGATTACATACGAAGATATTTTTGTTAAAACACTTCAGATTAGCATCTGTCTCTCATCATCCGTGATCATGGCGCTTGCCACAGTGCCGAAATATCGGGAACTCAAAACAATAAATATACATGGTAAATATACCGTTTTAAGTTATAACGATGCTGTTAGTGACTATGTAAGCTTAAAAACTTATATCATCAAACATTTGCCATTCAAAAGGATGGTGTATAATTAAAATGCATTTTCCACCGTAATTTTTTATCTTACCTCTTTAGTTCGGTCGGCTTTCACCCGCGCTCCGCTTTTGACTCGCACCAAACCACAACACGGATAATGGTCGAGTTGTCTCGAATCCCGAAGTCAATTCCCGGCGTATTGTCCCGCGTCCCGGCAGAAAGGGCCGAGCCGGTCCCCCGGGATGGCCGCTAAATGTATGTTCAGACGATTTTATTAGAAAATGTCTTCAAGTAGCTTTATTTAACTTTGGAGTGATATATTTGGGAAGCAGAAGTGATTATTGGAAGGTTTTGTATGCAGAGTATGTTTCAGAGTTTCTTAGTAAATGCAGGTTTATTTAAGTTACATATGTATTTATACTTGTAATAAAACTAACTTTGAATATATTATGATCAACATACTTAGTTTATTTTTTATGCACCTGCTATGCTATGTCTTCAACACCCATGGTTGACTGGTAGAGAGTGCCTAAGGCATTAAGTCCGCCTTTGTATATTTTGTGTTGCATAAAGTTTTAATAAATAAATAACATGGCTGATGTATAATTTATAAAATAAATAAAAATAAAACATCGTTTATTTCAGACATCATCGTCTATATTTTGTTAGCGACAAATTAAGTTACTTAGTGACAACGTCGAAATATCTCTGAACCGTATGACACGAGTCTAGGTGCCTAGTTTAGGAGCCGGAAATCTAACACTAATGTTAGACATTCGCATCTCTACTACATGCAATCAGTTTTCATCTATCTTTTTCACAGCCCAACAAAAGCACGCACTCTTAATAGTCTGAATGACGCCTAGTCACAGGCCATAGGACCGCAGTCGTGCAGGAGCGCACGAATAACCAGCCCATCATGTGCTGCCGTGGAAAATATCTGTGTTGAATGACCTATACGGGGATACTGCAATCAGAGCTGAGTTACATTGAGCATTTTTAAAGTACGTAAAGGGGCGTGAAAGGCTATACACGGCATTGCAATAACACCATTACATAAATATACAGTAGGTACTTCGATTGGATTATTTAATAATAATAATAATATTCCACAACTTTCACACAACGCCATCTAGTCCCAAACTAAGCAGAGCTTGTGCTATGAGTACTAGACAACTGATAAACATACATATATATTTCTAAATACATACATATAATAGATAAATTACACCCAGACAAAGAACAAATGATCGTGCTCATCACACAAGCATTTGTCCTGAGTGGCAATTGAACCCACGAACTTGCGCATAACAGTCAGGGCCACTGACCACTAGACCAACAGGCACAAAATTGTTTGCACGGTTATCATCAACTTTTTTGTCATAAGTTTCATCGCATGGACCAAGCTTTCTCGCCAACATAGGAAAGCTTTTAAAACAAAATAAACAGATTTCCAACAATAATTTCCTTACAATGATGATTATGATGACCCCCTATTAAGGGACCGAGGATTCAATTATACAGCCGAGTAAAGTCTTTTATTTCAGCCATCGTAAACATTGCATTAAAATTCGCTTAGCTGTTTTTAAGATTGAACACATAAACAAATAATATTCAATTTGGTTTACAAAACAAAGGTGACTGCTGCAATTTGTTTAATTTCAAGTGTTTATTTATCTAATATAGATAACTAAGTAGACAAAATTATTTTGTAAAACATTGAAATAAAAAAACGTGAGTTGTGGTGTCCCATTAGTAACGAGGGCTTGACTTACGAGCTGCAGCTCGTAAGTCAAGCCCTCAAATTGGATAAGGAAAACAACATGACAAAACTGGCATATCCTAGAACCAAAAATCCGAAGACAAAAATTATTTGTTTACTTAAATCATCCATCCATCCGCGTTGGACCTGCGTGATGGATGGATGATTTAATTAAACAAACAATTTTTTTTTTGTATAAACCCAAGCGGACATTACGGACATGGCGGAATACACGGTGGAGGTTTGTGCCGCTTGGGGAGAACTCCGCCGTGTCCTCGTAGGGGCGATAGGCGGCGACCTCTTGCTCCCGGCCCTGATTCAATCCATGGTCCGGAGTGAGGAGACATGGGAAACAGTCACCTCTTTCTGCGAAGCAATTAATTAATTATGCAAGCGAACGAGGTGGTGGGACGCGCAAAGGAGGGGCAGGTCTCAAGGCTCTCACAGCCCTTGCGCCCCAGCCGTCGCAGGAGACGCTCCGGGCGTCAGGAGTCGCAGGTTGACTCCCAGCCACCGTAGGCGCGGGCCTGCGGGCTGCGAGCAATGGGTAGCTCGCCGCCCAACAGGAACCAGGCCCGTGTAGACGGCGCATCGTGTTCCACGCACGCCTCAAAGAGTGTCAGCAAAATTGTCCAGGCACTTAAGGGGGCCGTTGCCTGCCAGGGTTGCAGAATTGTTCACAAGAGTTACCGCGGCCTCGAAACACGAAGGCATATGATAGAACATGGATGGGTTTTAGTCAGTAAAAATCTGACACACCCGCTTCGCCCAGTTCGGGAGGCAGTCATTGTATGATTTCCCATCCTCAAATAAAAAAAGCGGACATTACAAAGAGCTGCTAAAAGAATTCTCGTCTGCACATAAGAAAAAAGCCACGGCATTGTCACCACAAATTCAACTTTCAACAAATTTAACTTTCATCCATTTTCAGTGAACATTCGAAATAAAGCGCGCTTATTCATCGAGAGATGCAATTTAAAGTACTGCACAGTTCCTTTCAACTATTCTTCAAGTCCCATCACAAAATCTAACAATCGTATCTGTATAACACCACCCATTCCTGGCACTTCACCTAAATCACTCCTCGCCTTTCATTATGAGCGCGCAATAGATACTGTTCTGCAGTTTCCAGTCGAGTTATGAGTTAAATGAGCAGAAGTGCCAGTTTCACGGAACGTAGGTATAAAACGTAGGAGCCACAGGATAAACTCCGAGTTAAATTGCCCTAAGAATAAGTGGGCAAAGAATAAAATTAAGTTATAGTCGTGAATAAAACTGTTACTTTAAGTTAGACGGTATTAACTTGAAGAATTACTGGGCTTATGCGTTTTTCTTTTTTTGTAGTACGTTTGAGTCTAGACGAGATAGATATACTCTTTATTGTACACCATAACAGAATTAAATGAGGACTTAAAAACTACAAAGGGTGTTACAATGGGCGGTCTTTAAGAAAAAATTAACAAATTATTAGAGTATAGTATTTTCTTTAATAGAATGCAAGTTTGCGTAAATCGAAATATCTTGAATGTACATAAAACGTATGCCGATTAATTGAGATAAAATTGTAAAATGTAACACTCATTTATTTTAAATAAACAACGAACTAAAACATAGCATCAAAAGCATAATTTTACAAGATAACATCATGGATTTATTCCCTAAAGGATAAACTAGAGGTATACCTGTAATGTTCAAGTAGACTCACACATTTGTCTAGTTTAAATTTTAACTATAATAAATAATAATATTTTTATTGTTTTAAAAAGTATTAACATTTCGAATTAGGGCCCTGACTCCTATGTTAGGTAGTACCTGTGTTACAGGAGCCAGTATCTTCACCTATTTGTATTGTATTTACATTATTTCTATGAGTACAAACAGAAAAATATATAGAAATTATATAAAGACAACAGTATGTTAATTTAAACGAGGGACATATTCAAACCTACAATAGTGTATGCTTACATGATACTAATAAAAATATCAATAATAACAGAAAAAACCATACCAAATGTCGTCGGGGGACTCCCGCGGGGGTGGAGTTTACACACGAGCTTCCTTTTTTGGCAGGATCGGGCCGTGTTTTGCCACGTAATTACTTTAGGTACAGTTTACAAGTTCATTCACCTCTTGCGGCTCAGTGTACATGATAAATGTATTTATTGGACAACTACGTCAAAAATTTAGGTTATAGGTTTTTAACATAATTGGGACGAGAATTGAATACTGAATACCCTCCCTCAATAAGTCCCTCGTTTAACCTAACATACTGTATAGTATGGAAACTGTAAGAGTAAGTTTATTGATCCTGAGTTACAGTAATTTTCTTAACCTAAATAATTAACAAGCAATGAGTCTACTAAATTGAAGTGGGATTGGGCGGGTTATATATGCAGGATGCATCAAGACAGATTGGACTAAAGTCGTTAAACGACCAATTTCGAACCGTGCCCTAACTGCTGACGTTTTGTAAGTGCTCAAGTAGGCCTATGTGAAATAAAACATTTTGCGTTTGAATTTGTTTCACAGTGGGAGCCAGATGACGAGCGTCGTCGCCGAGAAAAGCCTAACAAGCGTGACGACTTTTTCGTGACGAGCCATTCATGACGGATTGATCGGATAGGCAGCCTATCTGGAGGAGTGGAAAGCTATGGGGAAGAACTTTGCCCCGTTGTGGGACAATATAGGATAAACGACAAAATGTGTTGGCTCGAATAATACACAACGAAAAGTAGGAGATGTAGAATATTGTTACGCCAGTCACTTAGCTAAGTACGTCGAGAAACTCCAATCGACATCTAGAATGTTCGAGACACTAACACCATCTAGCGGCAAGTAGCAGTACTGAGTATATCGAGAAAGTTCGACTGACTTCAAATACGTTCGAGACACTAACGCCATCTAGCGGCGAGTAGCAGTACTGTGTATCTCAAGTAGCTTCTGGAATATTCATGGCAGTATAGGCTGTGAGTCGATTGTACAAGAATGTTCTAGAACTCAGATCGGGGTATAAATAGATCGCAAAGGAACGCGGACAGCAGTCTTATTTCAAGATACGAGGCGATATAATCGAAGCTTTACAAGGGAATTTCGGTGAGATTTAAGTGTTGAGTGACAAGTATTGTACTGTGAATAACTGTGTTAATTTTTATTTCGTATTTATTTAAGTAAAGTGTTAATTTTGGATTAATTAGTGTAAATTATTTCTATCCCGAACCCCAGCTCGTAACAATATTCTTATGAAATCAACTACGCTCTAAGACAGTATCTAATCACATATTGAAATCAAATTCGGTATAGTCGACCAAGAAATTGGTTTACCACTTTTGACGACATCTCCCAGTAACATAATTATTCGCTAAGGATTACTGTATTACATTAACGTAATTGGTTAACTGTGAGCCAATCACAGAGCAATGGTTAAAAGAGCATGCAACTTGAACTGTGATGTCAACGCAATAGAGAATATTTTATGTAAACACAAACCAACTTGTCCTTATAAATCAAGGAGGTTTATGCTAGATACCATACTTAAAAAAAACTAATTCATTTTCGAATCGCTTTTGACATATGATCTGTCAAGTGTCAGTTATTGACAAGGATCTTCTACCTACTAACTGGATTGCTTACGAATGATTCAAAGAATACAGAAAGTCTTTCTTAACTGTTAAACAATAGAGTATAAACTTGCACGCATAAAACTGAAGGAACTATTCGTTCCGAGCGAGACAGTGCCGTGTGTGGACTGTGTCCCTTTCTTCTGTGTGGCAGATTAAAAATATTTATTTCAATGGTAATTTTTTCGACCTGTCTGTTGTAGTAATAACACCTAGTTTTATTCTTCTTTGGAATTCTATCTTTAAAATGAATTACCATTATTACTGTATGCATATTAATGAAAATTAAAGTTATTTTACCATGCAAACACTCTTGTGTTTAAACCAAAAAAAATGGAATTTGTAAGAATTAGTAGTGATACATTATACTATACCTGGCAATTACTACATTGCCGTCTGACGTTTACTTGACATCTGTATGTTTATAAATTTGAATTATATTTAATTTTGTGAGTTTTCGTAATATTAAAGTGCAAGTTATTGTAACCATGGTAAGAACGTGTTTTGTGGTTAATTGCAAGAGTGAAAAGTGTACCCCGGGTCTGGAATTTCCCTTTTTAAGTAAGTTTTGTGACTTTGTTTACAAATTGCATTTAGGGTGACTATGTTTTCAATGTAAAAGTGGATGTTCTTCTCTTTATTCTTCTTATGTATTATTTTTCTTTCTTCTCATTATATATTATTTTTTGTTATTTTAAGCTTTCCTAAAAATGATGATCTTCGAGACCGGTGGCTCAGTGTTCTACACAGAAAAGGGTCAGAAACGGTTCTAAAATTTGTAGCCGCCATTTCAAGCCCGAAGAAATATTGCATTTCGAAACAAGATCATATGATGCAATTCCATCCATTTTCCCTAAAGTAAGTTATCAATCTTTACAAATGACATGAAGATCACCGTTTTGAAATAGAATATGAGCATAGCAAGATGAATTTTCATTTTGAATCTATCTTAAACATAAATACTAAAATTTTGTTCTCATCAATCTATTATTATTTTAGATTCCTGTTAAAGCGAAACAAATAAATGTTTTAAGTACTATAATATTGAAACCCACTAAAAAAGAATATACAACCTGTACTGGGCACATTCAAAGATCAGTAAGTGAAAGTTATGAAAGGAGTCAAATTAATAAGCATAAAAGTCGACATTTTTGTTGATTTATTTACTTTTGCTTAGCAAATTGATGGCAAAAATATTTTATATCATTTTGGCCAAAAACTCAGCTAAGCAAACTTGCTTACAAGTGTAGTTTATTATATTAATAATTACTTATAACTTAATTACTTAATTTTTGTCCACTGCAGTTAGTTAATGTCGACAAATAATAATAATAATTCATAATTTAAAGATTATTTCCATACTTTTAACTAATAATAGTGTAATACATTTTTTAGGATTGTGTGTCAAGCCAATCTTGTAACAAACCTGCAGCTGCAACATATGAGGAACTAGAAAATATAGAACCAACCTAATAATAATAACCTTATAATTGTCATTCGATCTGCCTCCTTCATGTTTAGAATTATGTATGTTAATAATATTGATTTCTAACCTTAAATAGCACATGTGGTGTTAGCCTGTAATTAATTGTTACACTTATAAATGTAATATGACTGTTTCATACAAATGTATAGTGTAAACAATTGTAGGTTAACCTAAATAAATATAAACATAAATAAATTATATCTCTTCTGTTATTCTTTCTATTTATAATCATCGTTTATCATGAAGGGTTTTAGTAGTTTTAATTATGTATAAACATTGCATCATTTTATTTTTAGTCTACTGGTTCTGACCGTACAAGTGTCGAATAAACGTAGATTACCAATTAATGCACGTTTGTTTGGACGTCTATACCACTGCCTATCAAGGCCAAGCCTTCGAAGAATTGTCAGCTGGTGATTCTGTTATTAATTCTGTATCTGCAATAATTGTATTTGTATCACGGGTCTTAACCACTTTGAAAGTTTATAATTCCACGCAATAAAGTCTGCTTAACAAAACCAATTTTGCGTTTAGCCCGTATAAGGAAGGGTTTATTATAGAAATTAGCGCGCTCAATATAAGTTCCCCAGATATATATTGAGAACTAGCTTTTCACCCACATGGAATTCTGTTATATCGTGCTACCGAGCAACTATTCAAAAATCTGAGATAGAAAGAACCCTATATAGTTCCCAGGGTTTTAAACTATCTCCATGCCAAATTTTTCGAAAGCGGCTCTGTGATTTAACCGTGAAAGCGTAACAGACCGATACAGACCTTTGTATTTATAATTGAATTTATTTCTTTCTTTCTATTTAATACGTTATTAAGAAAAAAACTGGCCAAGTACGAGTCGGACTCGCGCATGATGGGTATTTTTATAGGTAGGTAATGAATGGTACGGAACCATTACCTATAAAAAGCGCCAAAAATATCACAACTGTTGTATGGGAGTCTCCCTTAAATATTTATTTTAATTAATTTATAGTATTTTTTGTTATAGCGGTAACAGAAATACATCATTTGTAAGGTTAATAATAAGTGTCTTAAAAAAACCTGCAAATATTGCATCAAATAAAATTGTCCTTACGTTTATCGCGAATTGATATCCACACTACTAGAAAGAGATAGCTAGGTCCTTCGAGGGTATACTCTTCGGAACGGATTTGAGCTTCGCGTCCGCATTCCAGTTTAGGTACAAGTTCCTTGGTTATTGATCAACTCGAGTCACTTACTGTCAAGAAAATGTCGCGTAATTTAAACTTACAGGAAAAAGCCGAAATTATATCATTACATCGGTTAGGATACAACATAAGTGATATTTGTAGAGAACTGAACATATCGCGATATACGACACGTTTTTGGATAAGACGTGAAGGGGAAGAAGGTAATCTTCAAGATCATAGGCGAAGTGGTCGGCCGCCTGCACTGTCCAGCGAGCAAAGAGACGTCAGTACGAAGAGAACGGCTTCACTTCTACCGGCGATTTTGCAGAAGAATTCGATGTTACGAAAGAGACCATTCGGCAGCATTTGCATAGTATGGGATTGCATTACAGACGTCACGCTAAAAATGTTTATTTGACCGACGCTAACAAAGCGGCTCGTTTAAATTTTGCCCGGGAGTACTTGAATTTCGATTGGTCTACTACGATATTTACGGACGAAAAAACGTTCAAATCTAGCCAACATGGTCGAATGACTCTCTGGCGTTACAATAATACTAGATACACTCAAGAAAATATTGTGCCGACCACGGAGTCTGGTAGAATCAGTGTAAATATTTGGGGCTGGATGTCGGCAGATGGAGTCGGAGAATTAAGCAGACTACCTCCGAAAGCTAACGCTTTAGATTATGTGGATAATTTAGAAAATGCTATGTTGCTAACCGTCCGGAACGTCTACCCGGAAAGCGATCTGCCTCAATTTAATTTTCTACAAGACAACTGCAGATTACACACAGCTAGAGTGACTCGTACCTGATTTGATCAACATTCATTCATTAACTTGATTCCATGGCCGTCTAAAAGTCCAGATCTTAACCCGATCGAAAACCTTTGGGGACTTATGGTGCAGCGATGGCATCACCGCAATGAGAGAACTCGAGATGCCATCGATAGTCATTGCCATGAAGTTTGGGAGGCTTTGCGCGGGACAGACATTTGTTCACGCCTCGTTGGCTCTATGAGAAGTCGCTTGTTAGCAGTCATCGAAGCTAATGGTGGAAACACGCGTTATTAGGCTGATATTTCCCCATATTTTTTTTTTACAATTAAATGTTACTGTTACGTTTTATGAAGGACAATAAATTTGTTATTTTTAAATGATAAATCATTGTTTATTATTAATCCTAAAACCCTTTACGCTACTAGCAGGAAATGGGACGTTTTTAAATCTATAAAAAACATATATAATAAAGTTCAATTCCCTGGATTCAAAATTCAATTATTTTACGTCGAAACTAAACAAAACGTTTTATTGCACATAAAGTACGAGTAGCAGGAGGATAAATTGCAAGCCATCAGTTCTGAGTTTAAATAAACAGGAATGACAGATTCTGACGTAGCAGTTATTAATCTGTCAAGCGAAAATAGCCCTTGATGTTTTGTACGTGCAAATGATATTCAACCTTAGAGTGGTAAACCAATTTCTTGTTCGACTGTACATAAAAGCTTATCGTCCACAGAAGCGCTTGCTACCATGAAACTAATTAAAAAAACTAAACACTTTAGTCTTCTTTCCACATTTTTGTCATAGCCATATCATTTCTTTGTTGATGTGTCCACACTAAGCTCGTACACGTACATACTAATACAGAATCACGGTATACAATGTTTTTAAATCTTTTCAAGGAGTGGAGTGTTTGGCCTGTTCTATTCCATGGGAAACGACCAATTAGCCTAGTGTAGTGGATTTTATGAACAATAATATTAAAAGGTGAGATTTAAGTTTTGTTTGTTTCTAATAAATAAAAAAAACATAACCCTCCTTTCGGGCTTCGCTGCAGTCGGGTCAAGATTAAATAAAATGGATAAACTCAAAAATTACTGTTCTGGTTTCAAATATTCTAACACAGACTATGAATTTGAATTTTATTTCTTTTTATATGGGCCTGCGTGCCTCCAATAAAATAATTTTATTTATTTTTATTCTAATTTCACTGAAAACATTTTAACGTAAGCGAAACCGTGGAAAGAAGCTAGTATTATATAAGTTTATGTAGGTTTACTGGGAACAAAATATTTTGAATTTGAATTTCTATATGACTGAAGTTAAATTCTCCCAGAGGAACCGCAAGAATAGGCACAAAAATCAATTGTGCTTCTTTCATCTCTCCACGACAATGCGCCTCAACAAAGAGGTATGGAAGGGGCGCGTCTTCGCTTGATTTGAACCGAAGCGCGGAGAATCGAGCTTTTCTTCAGCTATGCAGATAATGATCAGTATTAAAGGCTTTTGAAATTCAACTGCCTCTTGCCTTTTTAAAGTTCGTCAGAAGTTCCGGCTGGAGGCCGGTTTAATTGGTGATTGTATTGCTGCGGATTTTGATTTTAATATAGGTTGCAGTTGCAATGGTATTAGTGGTAAATAATAATTAGAACATGGCTGTAAATCGGCAACTTTTGGAACGTCCAAATTCATCATAAAGAAAGACTTTTACTGGCAAGTAGAAATGGCCCAACACATCTGCCTGTAATGTTGGATGAAATTTCTTTTATACAATATTGTAATTGAATATTTTGAGATAAATTAATTTTTTTAAACAAAAAATAATATTCAATGAATATTCGTTTGTGTTGTTTACTTCGATGTTTTTTTTTTCAGTTATATATTGTATTTACCTACTGACTAAAAAACGTTCAGTGAAAACAAAAATCAATAGAAAAGCAAATTACGCGATTTTGTATACTTAGTTGATATATTTCAATATAAGAATAAGTGACTTTTTTAGGGTTCCGTAGCCGAATGGCAAAAAATGGAACCCTTATAGTTTCGTCATGTCTGTCTGTCTGTCTGTCTGTCCATTAATCCGTCCGTATGTCACAGCCATTTTATTCCGAAACTATTAGGACTATACATGTGAAACTTGGTAAGTAGATGTATTCTGTGAACCACTTTCCGATGTTAAAAAAAATATTTAAAATAACGGGAACCCCCCTTTATTTTCAATATTTTTTTCCCCATGTATGGAATTAAAACAGTTTTTTTTTTCATGATACCTATGCGTTTGTGGTATTTATAGACAGGTCTTTAAAAATGACAGTGATGTTTCTAAAACCACTTTTTAATAAAGTTAATCGTTTAAAAGATATACGCTTCCAAAGTGGTAAAATGTATCCCCCCCCCCCTCTAACTTTTATAATAATGGAGTAAAAATCTAAAAAAATATATGTCTGTAGATCTTAATGTAAACTTTCAAAGAAAATTAGTTTGAATGAGATCTGATTTTCGGACAGCAGTTTTTAAGATACAACATATTTTCTAAAACCGCAAATATAACTTTGTAATTCATACAAACACTATGAAAAACAAAGTTATTTGGCGTAGTTGTAAAAATGTAAATAAGCTGGTTTTAAGAAATCCGAAGATGAAACACGCTTTCCTAAAAGTAGCCTATTCATTCTTTACTTAAAGACACGTAGGTTATAGGTTATAACCCATTTTGAAGTAATGTGTGCTTTATCGAGTAAAGACCAAATAACGAAGTTGTGTCCGGACAGACATAAAAAAGTCCAAATAAGACTAGTTCCAAGATTCCTGTTTTTCCTAGTTCCAGGTAGATTTTCTTGCTTCTGACCATAATATACAAATGACAGCCAGAACCAAGTTAACCTTGAAGATCAACCCGTGTTTGCAAACTGTTTTTGTTAAGGTAGAGCCCCCTTATTATTTACATAACTTCAGAAATAGTTTCTTTCATAAATGATCTTTATTTTGCAAATTGGTTATTAAATAACACTTTTACAGGTCATTTTTTTTTCGTAATATTAAACTAGATGAGGCAGGTGTTTCTTAGCTAACTACCCTGAAAAGAAACACCGAAACAAACTCAGTGGTCCGTCTCTTTTAAAGTCCATACAATCTAATAGTGGTTAAAAATATATGGGAACCTTGTAGGTTACCGTCTGAGGCGATCTTTTGAGGATTTGGTGGGCCTGTCCATAAAATGCAAGTATTGCCAGATGTTCAACTTGAACAAGCCTAGGAGTTAAACGATTTGACGAATAATACCAAGGTAAGGACGTTTGTGTAGGCCGCAAAATGCACTCAAATTGCCAGAAAAACATTTTTAACTCGAATCAAACAACCTACTACTTTCAGCAGTGAATGCGTTTTTATCGCCTTGAAAATTAGTATTTTATAAAGATAATAATGGCAATGGCACTCATTTTCTCAAGTAAACATCTGTAAGTCTACTGGGTTGTATTTGATAAAAAAAAAAATACTTTTTACGTGATATGTTCAGCATATTCATTTTCTGCTTTGAGTAAAATCCATCCAAAGGTTGTCTGTGAAAGATTACTATTAGCGATAAGACCACCTATTGACATACCTTTTTAACTTGTTAAGTCCTTATTTAGGTAATTCTGTTATGGTGTACAATAAAGAGTATATTATCTATTTAATAAGTATAAGTATGAGAACATAGCTTCAAGTGCTGATTGCCGAATCCAACAAAATTGGGCCAACGCTATGTTTCGACGTTGGACTTCGGTAAACTATCGCAAGGATTTGACGGTGTCTAGGATTATACAGGGTGGTAGGGACATCGACGCACAAACTCTTAACAGGGATTCGGTACATGGATCTGGAACCCCATGCGTTGGATTTTTTAAAAAAACCTGAAAAATTAAGAAAAAGCCGGCGAAAAATTCCAACGCATGGGGGTCCAGAATCATGTACTGTATCCATGGTAAGCGGTTGCGCGTCGATTTCCCTGCCACCCTGTATACGAGTAACACGAAGAATGGTAATGTGTCTGGCTTTATAATTGATTATTTAGACATCTTAATTATTACAAATCATTTTAAAACTGGTATAAGTGGTGTTTGTAATAATTAAGCAATATTATAAAATAAAGCAATATTAGCTTTCTACACTCATTCCCTATGTAAACTTTAACGGTGCCAGATTTCATAACCCTCCATCTGCGTAATTTTCATAAAAATGCGAACAAGTTTCTGCTTCATGTACAGTATATAGTTTATATTATATGAACATGTTGTTATTGACTGTGATTTTATTTTAATTAGATGTTGATTTTAATTTTGATTTTATTCATATTTTGATACATTTTAGTAAAATAACAAATAAATATACTTGTGATCTACTTCAAACTGTATGTTTGTGATTTATTTAGGGTTTATTTTGTTATGGATTATAAAAGGTTCTTGAAATAATATTGAGGATTTGATAATCCCTTGTAAACAGTTGTGAACACATGGCTCAAAAATTAAAGTGATAACATAATGGTCATACTCCACCGGTACTGTTGTGATACATCACGGACGTCAATTGGTCGCGCACTCCGCAATCCGGGTGAAATATCGCGCAATGTTCATGAACATTCTCGGGTCATATTTCGTGCATTAAAATGGACTCCGTGTGTGTTTGTTGTGATGGATGGTAGTGCGCTGATTGGGAGAAAAAGGTTCCCAAAGATGGTGTAATTAATTCATATTAGATGTTTTGCATTGTCTAAAGAGAGTTAAGTATGTAATTTTTCTATGAAGTACATGAAATGTTTACTAAGTATGAATCAAAATTGTCGCAAATGTTTCAATAAATTTACCAAAAGCTTTTCAGAATCAAACGCACCACATCAGTGTAGTAAACACCTAAAAATTTTAGTGACAGTCGGAGTGTTTACCATAGTTTGGTGCATTTTTTCAAGACAGCGCACATGCTTTGTGTCACATTCAAAATAGTGCAATTTTGAGGTAATACAATATAAATCTGTAAATATATTTAATTATAATCTCAGATAAAATCCTGTAACAATTTTAGCAATCTGCATAAAAATGGGAGCAATTTACTGGCAGAAGAAACTGTTACTTGCGGGAATTTTCTAACGAGATAACGCGTCCCCGGGCCACAAAGGCAACTGAAAGAAACAGGGTGGGTCTTTAGTCAGTAGAAGTCTGACACTCCCTTCCACTCCACCCAGAGCAAGAGGAGTCATTTCATGATTTTCCCGCCGTAAAAAAAGGGGAAACGGTTACACCCATATAATTAAAATTGTTACACTGCAATAAATTGAGACCTTTACTGGAATCTCTTACCTGTTATAAGTCGTGATGAATAGAATAATCCCAGTGGCACTGAATGCCGTATTATGCGAAAAATTCATTAGGCTTAAGTGGATAGCAGCGTCTGTCGCCCCAATCGAAGACTGAATGGGGGAAGGAGGTAGGAAAGAAAGAAAAAATGGTGGAATATTGGGACGCGTTTCTACGATAAGTTTCAAAATGCATTAGGTTGCCTATTTTTTTTTTTTTTCAGTAGGAATAACAACAAATGGTGGTCCCACTTTGGGTGGAGCGGGACTATAATCGCACCGAACCTTCAGTTTTTCTAGCGTGCTGGGGCTGCGGTATCTCGTTAGAACATTCCCGCAACCCCGGCAGATACGAGATTGGAAGACTTTAGTGAGATTAACCAGGACGTCTGTTATATGAATTTGATGATCATTTATATCGTTTGAGCAGAAGCCATGAAGTAATGATAACTACAACATAAGCTACAGGATACATGCCATTATCGGCGAGAGAGACTTATTGCCTTTTATATTAATAAAAAATAATTTTGTTTGTATTCCGACTACATAGCGGTTAGCTGCCTCATTGATCGTGTGATCACAAGCGTGCTGAGCAAGGGGTTTCTGGTTGGAGTGCGGAGTTATAAAAGTAAAGGAACAGAAATTCCGGTTGTATCTGCGTACATATGAAGTCACGATGAGATTATAACTAAATAATACTAATAACGGTTCGTGCTTGACCGATCTACCCAGGAGTCGACGCCTCCTCGTTAGCGCAGACAATAGAAGAGTCCGACGACATCTTGCCTCATTAACGCTCGAACAATGGATGCGCGTGCGCCATGATTCGGAAGGCGGGGCTAAGCCCGACTGACGTCATGAAGTAGGCGTAGCTGTGCAACTTGTTTTGCACACGGCACGCTCTGACGGAAAATCGTATGATCTTGGTGCGCGTTGTATCGTGCGAGTAAACTTGCCTACTCGCTACACATACTTGTGCACTATAATATCTCCAGCCCCACTAAGCTCAGATTGGTCGCTGTGACTGAAATCTGTCAGGAATACTTAGTTCAAAAGTTATTATTATAAATGCGAATATAGCTCGTTTTCGTCGTCTGTTGATCTATTTGTTACTATACACGTCTAAGCGGCTGATCGGGTTTAGTTGAAGTTTGGCACACGCGTAGGCTATGTCTGAGAAACCTGGAATAGAATACAATCATTTACTTATATATAAAAAAATTCAAACACATTATTTATTTTATTTATTTATTTATTTACTTTATGGAGGACTTACAGCTAATAAAACCATAAAAAAAAGGAATACATAGTCGCCAGAGAGCCAATAACAAGTCCTCACGTTTAGACTTATACAAAAATAAAGTTATAAGCAATAAACAAGCAATAATAAATCTAATTATAAATTAAAGATACAATTTACACAGTAAGAATACATAATATATAAAGATTTGCTTGCAATGAGTCAACAGCATAACATAACCACTAACGCTTGAAAAAGTTTAAGCTTAAGCACCTTCTGGCTGAGTTCACACTAGTTGTGAAAGGATCCAAATCATACTGCTTGCATATCTCATTAAAAGTTCTGCTTGCGCGCACAATATAGCTATTTTGCCTATAATTAGATGATGAATGAGGTATACATATAGGAGGATTAAAGCGCAATATTTTGTTAGGTACGTTAAAATAAAATTTAGAAAGTAGTTCTGGACTATCAATATTATTGTGGAGGATTTTCAATAAATACAAACAGTCTGCAATATTACGCCGATCTACCAGTGGCAACAGATGGTACTTCTTACAGAGTTGATGATAACCTGCTGAATGATATGGAATCTTTTGATGGAAACAAAGATATTTGATGAACCGTTTCTGTATATTTTCAATCCGGTCGATGTATTTATGATACCTTGGATTCCATATCTGAGACGCATACTCGAGCTGACCTCTTACAAAAGTGCAATACAATATTTTGAGCGTTTTAGCATCTGTAAAGCATTTAGAAAGACGCATTATAAATCCCAGCAGTTTCGATGCTTTTTTGACTATGGCGTCAATGTGTGTATCAAAAACTAACTTACTATCTTGAAAAACGCCCAAGTCACGGATAGTATTGCACCTTGGCAAGTTTTGGCCCGCCAAAGTATAAGTGGTGACCAGGACCGCACGTTTCCTAGTGAAAGTGATAACGGAACACTTTGATGGGTTGAGATCCAATTTATTGATCTGACAATACTCTTCAAGCCGACATAAGTCAGCTTGAAGTGCCAGCATATCATCTGCCGATTCAATAGTGGCAAAAATTTTCATGTCATCAGCAAAACATAATAGTTTGGATGCATGGAGGCACAGATCAATGTCGTTCACATAGACCACAAATAAGAAAGGACCGAGCAGCGATCCCTGAGGCACCCCACTGGGCACATTCACCCAGCTAGACGTATAGTTATTAATTACTACCGCTTGTGACCTGTTATCAATGTACGAAGCGAACCACCTCAGCAGGTCTCCACGAATGCCTATGCGTCTCAGCTTCATTATTAGGGAATCATGGTCGATCCGATCAAATGCCTTACTGTAGTCCGTGTAAACCACATCAACCTGCTTACCATTGTCCATAGCATCTGTAATAAAATCGTTAAATAGGATCAAGTTAGAACTCGTAGACCGTCCCTTTAGAAATCCATGCTGGAAGGTGCTCAATGAGTTTGCAAGGGCGGGGTATAACTGGTTATAGATTATCCTCTCAAATATTTTGGCAATAATGCACAGTTTGGATATAGGTCTATAATTGGTAATCTCAGTCTTTGAACCCTTCTTATGCACGGGTGTAATAAATGCAGATTTCCATAGTTTAGGGACGACACCTTGAGACAAAGACTTAGTGAATAATATTGAGATAGGAACGGCAATGGAAGGCGCACATTTAATAAGAAATGTAGATGTCAAGTTATCAGGCCCGGCTCCTTTAGATGGATCCAAGTTGCGAAGTAGACCGGCAACAGCATCGATATTTATTTCTATGTGACAAATGTCAGAAGACATTTCATCACTGTCGAGAGGGAGGAAAAAGGCTGAGCTGGGGGGAGTATTAGCTGAAGTGTTATCGAGAAAAGTCGATAAGAAGTAAGAAGAAAAAGCCTCACAAATAGATTCTCCTGTAAGCATTGTTTCATCATTATACTTTAATGTATTGGGAATAGCATTCGAGTTGTAGCGATTTTTAACAAAGGTCCAAAAATGTTTAGGGTTGTTTTTAATTGAGCTTTCAGTTTGATTGAGATAACACTTATAACATGAGGCTTCCATAGTCTTCACTCTTTCACGCAAATAGACTTGTTGCCATAAGTTTTGAATCTTTTCAGGTATTTATATTTTTCCTTAATTGTTCTAATAAGGGATGTGCTGTACCAGATTGGGTATGATTTATTACGTGCTAGCTTTTGCGGTATATACTTGTTTTGAAACTGTCTGATATTGTCTATAAAGTACGCAACGGAGTCATCCAATGATCTGGCTGAGAACTCACGCTCCCAGTTAATAGCATATATCTCGTTATTTATAGACTCAAAATCACCTTTACTATAGATATATCGCAATCGCGGCGCATGATCGAGGGAAGGAAGTTCAAAGGTATCAATATTAATTAACAAAGCCGGATGATAGGGATCAATAGGCACTAGAGGGTCAGAACACTCACTAACACAGGCAAACCTACTTGAAATGACTAAGTCCAATAGTTTCCCGTACCTATTAACTACCCTGTTATACTGGCCAAAGTCCAACGTACACAACTCATCCGCCAGCATACATTCATCACTAGTGGCTGGGTTCACTGGGACCAGCGAAAGATTATTGGATGGAGCCCACGAGATTCCACTCATATTAAAATCACCCACAACTAAAAATACATCAGAAGTTTCATTCAATGCTGTATGGTTCAATTTAGACAAGAAATTACTAAGTTGTTCCGAGAACGAAAAGCCCCTGTTCTGTTTACACAAATAGACACCGCAAATATGTAAGTTAACGTACTCACGTGATTTCATTTTTTTAAGCCGTATGGTGATCCAGATATCCTCCGCTGTAGAGTGAAGGAGCGGTTGCGGAGTGACGGGTAACTCCTTACGCGTCGCAATGAGTACACCACCACCCCTAGTTTGTCCAGTAACAGTATAATCCCGGTCACGACGCCACACTAAATATCGGTCATCAAACAACTCTGAGTTTAACATACCATCAATTAACCATGTCTCCGTTAAAACAATAATATCGTATGAATTCATTAAAACCCGACGATAGAACGAGTCTGTATTTGTTCTTAATCCTCGCACATTCTGATAGTATATAGTAAGACAGTGTTCACTGTTATTAGCCATTACAGATAACTACAATAATGATCGGATAAGCATCGACAACAAAATAACATAATAATGTCAGCAAATGAACTACAAAATGAACACTAATTGCGCATAGAAGATTTAGATATTTGAAAAGTGGGTAAAAATTAACGTAATTTGCATAAAAGCGTAAGTCATCCGTTGTTGGACAGGACATGCGAGTGCGAGCAGGCAAGCAGCAGTATATCATGAATGCATGCGTAAGCGAGATAAGTATATTGTAAAGTATTAGAACTAGAAAACAATCAGCGCGATATGGAACACAATAGAGACTAATTAGTGGTGCCGAGGTGCTAAACCTTTTACAAAAATATAACAAATAAATTTTGATACGTAAGATTCGATACATTTTAAAGGTAAAAAAACAAAAAATTAATAAAGGATGCAAATAGAAGCTGTTTATACTATCTTGTTTAAATCCAGTTCTTTTCTTACTATGAAAGTGTTGCAATTAGCATCCTTACGTACATGAATTTTGCCGTGTTTCACCCATACAAATTCATAATGTTTTTCTTTGGCAATTATTTTAGTTTTACTCAACAGTTTTTTAGACTCAACGCTTAGATGGTCGTTAACATAAATACGATGCGGTGCTCCTTTGAAGCCTATATCCGAGGTTGACAGATCCTTATCAGCACGTGCAGCTGCCATAAAGTCTTCTTTTATATACCGGTTAAGGAAGCTCACTATCACTAATTTCTCCTTGGAATTATGTATAGGCACCCTCGTGATATAATTGATTTGGGCCTTCGAACAATTATAGTTTATTTTGCGGCAGATAGCATCCACGATTGTGAATAAATTTTCATCCCTTTTTAGAGGTACGCCCTTAATCTCCACATTATTTAGCCGTGAGCGCTGATCACTGGAAGAAAGCTCGAACTTTGTAGAGGCTAGTTCTGTTTGCAGCGAAGAAACAGTGTCCTGGAGCTTTTCAAATGCGGAGGCTTTAGCTTCTAGCTCAATAAGTCTAATGTCGAAGTCATCGAGTCGACCACTAGAGAAATCACAACTTTTCTTGAGCTCAATCATCTCATCTTTTATGGATCTTATGTCGTCGGCTAAAGTTGGTAAGCTCAGCAATTGTTGTTTCATTTCACGAATTTCACTCAGCACAATATCCAGCGAAGCAGGAGGTTGCGGTGAAAGCAAAGTTGGCGATGATTTACACACAGAACATTTCCATTGTGCTCTTCGATCAGAGCCGAGTTTTCTCCAGCTCACTTCCGACACGCTTGCACAAGAAAAGTCCAAGAATTTCTTGCAACTTCCACATTGCACCCCATCGTTAAACTGGTTATTGCAAATTGCACACGTCTTCATCGCAAACAAAATAATTATTTTATAAATGTAGCTCTATGGAATCGTAAAAAGGTTGACGATCTATTTTTTGCGAGCGAAATGCGTACTGTGCTTATGCGTGCTTATTCGGTACGGATTTGTTACAATTATCATTTTATAGCTTATTGTCACAAAAGAAAAGTACCGTATTACACAATAACATTTCCCGTTCCAACTACAAGAAAAACGGCGACGCGTCATCGTTACATGGTGGACATCCCACACATACGCACGAAAGATTTTGGGAATACTTTCATTGTGCGTACAGTTAAGGAGTGGAATTCCCTGCCGGAGTCTGTGTTTCCTGATAGCTATAACCTAGGGGTCCTTAAGTCAAGAGTAAATAGGTTACTTTTAGGTTAGCGTACTCCATGTTTGACCACGTCATCACATTTTCCTTTTTTCTTTCTGGGTGGGAAAATCATCGAATGACTTCTCCCGCTCTGGGTGTAGCGGAAGGGAGTGTCAGACTTCTACTGACTAAATACCCACCCTGTTCCTTCAGCTGCCCTTAAGTTCCGGGGCCGCGGTATCTCGTTAGTACATTCCCGCAACCCCGGCAGGCAATGGCCATATAGGACCCCGTCACTATTGCTGAAAGCTCCTTGAGGCGCGCGTGGAACACAACGCGCCGCCGACCCGGGCCTAGTCATTACCGGACGGTGAGCTACTTATGCTCGCCGTCCACAAGCCAGCGCCTCTGGTGGCCGGAGATCGGCCCGCGATCCCCGACGTCCGGGGATGATGCCTCTCCCTCCCGCGTTCAGCCTCCTCCTTTGCTAGCATGACTGCTTCGCAGAAGGAGGCAACTGCATACCATTCTCTCTCGCTCCGCACCATGGTCTGAATCAGAGCCGGGCGCGAGAGGTCACCGCTGCCGAACGCCTCCACGAGGACACGGTGGTTCTCCTCCCAAGCAGGGCACACCTCGACCGTGTGCTCCACCGTGTCCTCCGGGTGGTCCTTACAATGACGACACCTGGGCGTGTCCTCCCGCTGTATCGGAAATAGGTGCCTCCCGAAACATCCATGTCCGGTTAGTACCTGCGTCAGGCGGAAGGTGAGGACGCTGTGCCGTCTCTCAAGCCACTCCTCAAAGAGGGGACTTATCGCCGCGATTGCGACGTGCCCAGCCCTCAGTTGCGACAGCCGCTCTTTCCATGCTGCCGGAGCTCTGTCCACTGTACCGCGATTTGACGCGGCAGCGGAGTTTCACCCCGGCTTAGCACCTCCACGCGCCAAATGTACACGTATGCGAGGGCTACCGCCTCCAGATCTCACGGCAGCAATCCGGCCATAGAGGGCCATGGACCACACGATCTCCGCACCACATCATCACTTGCCATCAGGTGGGAAGGTGGTCAAACACGAGCCTATTATCAATAAAAAAATTACATAAGTATACGCACAGATGCTAACAAATGAATACTGTAAAAGGGGCACTTTTAATCTTGGTTTTTTGTATAAACATAAAAATAAATCAGTGAGCAATCCATGTGCCAATCCACCAATCCCTTCCAATAAAATAAAATTTCAGCTTAATAATCTCTTGTCACATCAAACGTGGTGTGTTCTGTTCGTGAAGACTGAATCAATTTTGTTCATGTCAAATGCTAAATGGATGTGTTAGAACGTAATCTCGAACTGAGGATCAATTGGGGACGGGAGATGAGTTAAGCTTTCATCTTTTACAATGGTATTGTAAGCCTTTACTCTGCGTCGTATATAATCACGTTCTAAAGCCCTTCATAGCACTCACACGTGCTATGCATGGCTTTAGAACGTGACAATTTGACATTCTTTCAGTGATAAAGTCTCTCGAAAATTTGCAATGACAGACGTGATTTATGATATTAATTTTGAAAATTGAAACACAAATGATTCTATCTTTAGTATTTTTTTACTCGCAAAACTAAGATATGTAGGTACAAACTAGAATAAAGCATTAAAAAAATCATCCTTAAAGCTATCGGCTGATAACGTACCCAAGAGACTGGCGACATGGCCACGTTATATGGCAATGCTTACCTTTATTTTATATTAACCCTAAAAAATACATAAAGATATACTGTGTAGTACCTATGTACTATATACTACGCTTAACCGCAGCAACCTCATTGCATGGGAAATGGCGCAGCGGCAATTCACGTTCGAACAGTCCCGCTTGCTTAAAATTAAGGACAAGATCCTGTTGTCACATTGTGGTATACAAACAATCCACATATTCGTCTGTGGAATCTGAAGGATAAGGAGGGAGGTAGGATCCAATGGCTTCTGCTTCTTTGTAACTATGGTCAGAAGCACGACGCATATTTTTCTTTCTATCTTATCTCCGTCGGATTAAGTTATTGAAGCCCTTTTAAACCCAAACTCAAAGTATTTTAAAGTATAAATTATGTACTTGTCTTGTTTTGCTCCTTAAATTTACGAAAGAAAAACTAATAATGGGTCAGGGATTCGCCTGATGATTTTTAAAATTCACATACTACATGTTTGAAGTCCGTATCGATTCATTCACTTTAATCGATGTTTTTAAGCAAATCACCTCACTATGAAGATAAAACTGACAGATGTCAAATGTTACCTATTAAAATGGGCATACTTTACATGAGAATTTATATAACGTCAGAAGTTTGTGTACGGTTCGTAATTGGTTATTTCATATGGAGAAGAACTGGCAAGAAACTACGTTTACTCTTTTCTTCTATTTGTGACAACGTTTTAAGAGGACCCAGAAGCTTGGTGGTATATCACATGCTTTCAAAAGTCTCACATTAAACCTAAATTTCTTTAGTTACGACCTACCAACCGACTTTTCATATATCTTAACTTATAAACAGCTTAAATACAAAATAGTTAGTAGGAATGAAAATACCATTTAAAAATATTCAAGGTTCACAAAACATGATACTGCCCACGCAATTCAAATAAATGTTATAATAAATGTGTAATGAGCTTCACATCTATTTAGGATACCACGTTGTACCCAAGAGAGTACATGGCTCGTCATATAAAGTTATCAAACTAACTTTTAGGACGATGAGGGATTCTAATCGGTTTTAATTGCGAACTAATTGTGAATATTAAAACTTTGAACAAGTATATACCAATTATATCTATACAAGTTCAACTTCTATTCTATATAGATACATAATTATAAATAAAATTAATGCGTCTGTCTATGATTTCCAAATAACTGCTTTTTCTCAAGTGCTTATGTATTGTTGCATTTACACGATACTAAACCACAAACAAACCTTTTAAATATTTTTGTTAGTCTGTCGGTCTATATATCTTTCTGTTTGTCCGGGCTGATCCGAATTTAAAGGAACTTTCACTGGAAGATAGAGAATTATATAGATATATTATAGGGCACAAATAGGGGATCCGTATTTACGCGGAAAAATCACTCTTACGTGCAATAGCATAGCTAAGTAATTATGAATAAAAAAATCAAGTGAATTTGATATATTTGAGATGTAGCCAAAGTAATTACCATTTAGTTCCGAAATTGTTAGAACTACACAGTTAAAACTTAAAAGATTCTGTGATTGATAGATTTTAAAAATGACAGTGAGGTTCCTAAAATAAAAACCATTTTTTCTTAAAGCCAATCGTTTTAAATATAGCCATTTCCAAATTGCTAAAATGTGTGTACTCCCTCCCTAACTTTTAAAATAATAGTAATACCTAATCTAAAATATATCATTCAAATTAATAGCAATCTCGTTAACCCCTCCAACTAAGCTAAATATGCTTGTGTCTGGAGTGGGAGCACGCCTATAGTGTAATGGGTGGGGTTCGAACCTGCGACCTCTCGATCACAAGTCCGACACCTTATCCATTAGGCTATTGACGCTACATGCTGTAGATCTCAATGAAAACAATAATTTATACAAACACTATCTAAATATATATAACTCAAAGGTGACTGACTGACTGACTGATATAGTGATCTATCAACGCACAGCCCAAACCACTGGACGGATCGGGCTGAAATTTGGCATGCAGGTAGATGTTATGATGACGTAGTCATCCACTAAGAAAGGATTTTGCGAAATTCCCACGGGATCGGGTTTTACACGGGAAAAACTTCCCACGCGGCCGAAGCCGCTGGCACAAGATAGTGAAATATAAATTTATTTTGCGTGGCTACTACAGAACCCTTCATGGGCGAGCCCAACTCGTACGTTTGACTATTTGTTTTCGGTGATAAAATCTTCTAATGACTCCTCCCGTGCTGAGTGGTATGGAAGGAGGTGTCAGACTTCTACTGACAAAAAACCCACCCTGTTCCTTCAACACATACGTTCCGGGGCCGCGGTATCCCGTTAGACATTCCCACAACCCGGGCAGGACATAATCAGGCCCTATATTTTTCACAAAGACTGGATTCTCGTGACTTTTATCTACTCGCTTGCCGCAGGAAGCCTTCAAACAAAACACGATCTTATTATTGCTGTTTGTTATCACTGTTTCTACCTCTGATTTATCTAGTCAATATATCGTCCAACGATCCAATATCAAGTCTTTTTCATCAAACAATAAGAACGGTTGACCATTCAATACTACACACGAAACATTTCATAGTACTAACATCACGATTAATTTGTGATCTCCATCACAACCGTGCAACAAGTGGAGCTCGAAGTTACAAAAACCTTCTAACGATATCAACATTTAGCTATTGAGTTCCATTAAACATGAAAAGAACGTCCTGATTCCTTAATACTAGCTCTTTCTTGCATTTAATTCACCCAGAATTATTTCGGATCATTAATACGCCGAAGTCGGTACGAAGATGCGCGACCTTCCTAACATATTGAGATTAAAGCTCGTAAAGTCCTTCCAAAGGTTGTCTGGAAGATATCGTTCTCAGCGATAAGACCGCCATTGTAACCATTTTTTTTACAATATTGTTATTTAAGTGTGATTCAAATTGGTGTACAATAAAGTATATTAGTCTATCTATCTATCTTTTTTTATTGATAATAGGCTCGCGTTTGACCACCATCTCACCTGATGGTAAGTGATGATGTGGTCGAAGATGGAGCACGCTTATCTAAAAGTAACCTAATTACTCTTGACTTAAAGACACCTAGGTTATAGCTATCGGGAAACACAGACTCCGGCAGGGAATTCCACTCCTTAGCCGTACGCACAATGAAGGTATTCCAAAACGTTTTATGCGTATGGGTGGCATGTCCACCATGTAACGATGGCGCATCGCCGTTTGTCTTGTAGTGCGATGATGGAACGGACTTGGCGGAATTAGATTATGTAATTCCATCGCACACTCCCCGAAATGTAACCGATAGAGAACCAACAGACTAGCAACTTGTCGTCGATGTACAAGCCGCTGTCATTTGTACATTTTTTTTTTTTAACGTGGTAAAATTATCAAATAAGTCCTCCCACTCCGGGCAGGGTGGGAGGGACTGTCAGACTTTTACTGACTAAAATCCACGGTGTTCCTTCAATAACCCTTTACATACCGGGGCCACGGTAACGGGATGAGTCCCACGACCCCGGCGGGCTTCGGCCCTCTGCAGAGGGGGCCTCGTCATGTTGCTGACGCTCTTTGAGGCACGCGTGGAACACGACGCGCCGTCGACCCGGGCATGGTCCATGGTCGGACAGCGAATTGCCCTTTACTCGCTGTCCGCATGCCCGCGCCTACGGTGGCCGGAGATCGTCGGCCGACGTCCGACGCCGTGGGCATCTACCACTGCGGCTGGGCTGGAGGGAGGACGCCATCCTCTCCCTCACGCGGCCCGCCTCCTCATTCGGAAGCATGACTGCTTCGCAGAAGGAGGCGACCGCTTCCCACTCCCTCTCGCCCCGCAGCATGGCCTCGACCAAGGCCGGGCGCGAGAGGTCTCCGCCTATTGTCGCCGTGAGGACACGTCGGTGCTCTGCCCAAGCTGGGCAGTCCTGCACCGTGTGCTCGACTGTGTCCTCAGGGCGACCCTCGCAGTGGTGACACCCAGGCGTCTCTTCCTTACCCATCAGACACAGGTACCTCCCGAAACTTCCGTGTCCGGTGAGGACCTGCGTCATGCGGTAGGTCAGGACGCCGTGACGCCGATCTAGCCACTCCTCAAAGAGGGGTCTTACCGCCGCAATTGCGGCGTGCCCGATTTGTACATATTTGACAGAACTTTTTACGGGTTGGACAGAGCCAGAGAATTTGATACCAGTCTTGCTATGGGGTGTTCTGTTACCCAGTTACTGGGTTGCTGAAATAGGCAGTCGCAACATGTAAAACCCTAGCACTAAGCAACACGCAATTCGACGGGAAGACGAATGCTAAATAGATGATGAATGATCCCAGTATATATCAGCGCCGTACTTTGTTTTAAAAGTCATATTACTAGTTTCTGCCCGCGTCTACCTTCGCGTTTTCTAGAGTAAATCCCGATCCCGTAGGAATTCCGGGATAAAAAGTAGCCTATGTGTTATTTCAGGATGTCAACTAGCTGCTTACTAAAATTCATGCAGATCTGTTCAGTTGTTTTTCTGTGAAAGAGCATCAAATATTTATGTGTACATCCATCTTCACAAACTTTCGTTTTTATTTTATTGTTTGTAAGCTTGCGTTTGACCACCATCTCACCTGATGTTAAGCGATGATGTGGTCGAAGATGAAGCACGCTTGCCTAACATACTATATTGGTAAGATAAATTTATACAGGGTTAAATGTAAAACACTGAAAACCTCTCAGGACTATGTTACTAACATCATAATCAACAACTTTTGTTCTATGACTTTTAAGAATTCGTCATATTTTAGTTCACCAGATTTTCATATAAAAATAAAAATATTTAAACTGAACACCCTAAATGTTACAAACTCTATGCGAAGCAAAAGAAAGCAATTTATATTATCGCTTTCTTTTGCTTTGCATAGACGCTACATGCGTTTAGGGCGTTCAATTTAAATATTTTTATTTTTATATGAAAATCTGGTGAACTAAAATATGACGAATTTTTAAAAGTCATAGAACAAAAGTTATTGATTATGATGTTAGTAACATAGTCCTGAGAGGTTTTTGGTGTTTTACAATTAACCCTGTATATTAAAATATTTTGAAGTAGCGCCACTCGTTCCGTCCATTATGAATTCCTTCCAGGCTCTTACATAATTTATGAATATTTCTCTAGATACCCTCGGACCATTATTGAAGAGAGGTCAATTTTGTAGGTCTGTGTGCCTATCTCTTGCAGTCATAGAATTTTATATTTTGTTTAATGTACGTTTGCAACATTTTTACATGAAACTTTTCCTTGTAGAATGAGGAAAACCAAAAAAATAAACATGTGAGCCGACTGTGAAACTGGCGGTTCTTTTTACGCTCAATGAATTAAGACTTTTTCCTTATAGAATAGAATAGAATAGAATCATTTATTTCGGGCTTTGCACCCATAAAACCATATACATTAATACCTTAAAAATAGACACTATAAAATTGAAATACTATTAAAAGAAATAAAATACGTCACAATAGCTTAACTTACATATTCAAAAACAATCATTCAAAATATATTAATTTACATATGTCACAAATTTATAAAATACATTGGACGAAAAAATTATATTATATTATTATTATTAAATTAATTAGGCAACAAAAAAAAAAAAATAACAATACAAGATTTATAAAAGAGGTATTCCTATTACAAAAGCTACCTCAACCTGTATTTTGGACTAGACCCAGAGTGCTCAATGTGAATGCTATTCCAGTGATTCATGATTGAGCACTCCTGGTCCATCCGGCTGGCAAATAGCTGCAGGTAGCTGTTGTCGCCGCCGGCGACTCGACTCATTAGGGACGCGACTCGCTTACGCAGAATCGATGCAAACCCGTCAATGTGTGCATCGGCAAACATCCCAGAAGCGCTACACCATGGCGGCAGCCTCATCAGCGCCCTGAAGGCATTATTATACTGGATGCGCAGAGAGTTGTACGACTTCTTTGTAAACTTAACCCACAGGCTGCACGTGTAAAAAGATTGGCAGAAGGCTCTGAATAGTGTGATCTTGACTTGTGTCGTACATCGTGCAAACCTGCGGGCCAACATATTGGCTCGGATCGACAACGCTCTGCGCTCCCTTTCCATATCGACGTCATCTGCGAGCGACTCGTGGACCCAATGTCCCAGATACTTAAAACAAGATACTACTTTAAGTGCAAAGCCATTTAGAAATACGGGTGGAACGGTCTTGTACGTCTTTGAACCCGACTTGAATATCATGACTTCACTTTTTGTAGCATTGTATCTGAGGCCATGTGCTCCAGCATATCGCTCACAAATGTCGACAAGTTTCCTAAGAGCCTTGATCGATGGGCTCAGCAGCACCATATCATCAGCATAACTGATGTTATTTACAAAAACTCCATCAATGGAGCATCCGATACCAGTACTGCTGAGCTCACGGATCAAGCGGTCCATGTACAAACTAAAAAGGATCGGCGATGTTAATCCACCCTGCCGGACGCCACATTCCAGCCTGTACTGGTCCGACAGCGACCCTGACCACCTTACACAATTATCCTGAGCACCATACCAGTACTTCAGCAAAGATATTAGCTCAGCTGGGAGGTCTGTATCACTCGACAACTTCTGCCACAGCCTGTCATACGCCACAAGATCAAAAGCTTTCGATAGATCTAAGAAGCAGGCGTAAACAGGCGTGCTCCTGTTGGTATAGTACTGGATAGTGTTCTTGAGAGTGAGTATAGCTGTCTCAGTCGATAATCCGGCTCTAAACCCGAACTGAGCATCATGAAGCTGTACATGCTGACGAAGCTTAGTCTCAATCACACCATCCAGCACTTTTGCAATCACCGTTGCGAGTGATATGGGCCTATAATTGCTGATGCTAGACACATCTCCCGTTTTATTTTTAATAATTGGGACCACAACAGTTTTCATAAGTGCCTCCGGCAGGTATGCATGACCAATGCAGAAAGTGAAGAACATAGCGAGCACCCGTGGCAGATGAACACCTGCATGTTGCAGGTGTTCTATACTTAGTGCGTCGTGGCCAGGGGATTTCCCTCTCTTCATGTTCCTCAACACTCGGGCTACTTCTTTTGCCGTTACTCGCATAATTGGGTCACCTTCCCTCGCCTCACGTACCCCTGTTTCTGAAACCGCCGATCCCAATGAAGAGTGAACTCTAAAATGCCCTTTGAACAGGTTGGCGATTCGGTCAGGGTCGCTGATACCCTCAACACTTACAGGAACACTCGGCCTCGGATTCAGTTTGTTGGTCTCTTTCCAGAACTTACTGAAATTTGAAAAAGAAATAAATTATTTGCGCAAAGACTGGGTTTTGAATTGACTACCCGACAGTAAAAGTGTGATACCTTCCGTCTTTAATATACCATTCAGAGGTCAACCTTTTTTTTTTCTTTCTGGGTGGGTAAAATCATCAGACACCTCTTGCTGTGGGTGGAGCGGAAGGGAGTGTCAGACTTCTACTGACTAAAAACCCACTCTGCTACTTCAGCTGCCCTTAAGTTCCGGGGCCGCGGTATCTCGTTAGTACATTCCCGCAACCCCGGCAGGCAATGGCCATATAGGACCCCGTCACTATTGCTGAAAGCTCTTAAAGGCGCGCATGGAACACAACGCACCGCCGACCCGGGCCTAGTCATTACCGGACGGTGAGCTACTAGCTAGCTTGGTTCCGGGGCTGCGGTATCTCATTAGAACACTCCCGCAACCCCACAAAGCGATGGCCCTGTCGGGCCGCGTCAATGCTCCTGCCTGCTCGGGCATTCGGGCCTGGTCCTTGCCGGACGGTGAGCTGTCCCTACTCGCCGTCCGCAGGCCCGATTCAAACGTCAACCAACAAAGTTCTTAATGTTTATTATGATCAATTTAAACAGATTATTTATACTCACTTTATCTTTACCTCAGAGTTCTTCGCTAATGCAGTCATCAGACTAGTCAGCTAACCCAGTTGAACATCTATACTAATATTATAAAGCGGAAAAGTTTGTTTGTTTGTTTACTTGAACGCGCTAATCTTCGAAAGTACTGGGTGGATTTGGATGCAATTTGTATGGAAGTAGCTTGAAGCTTGAGGAAGGTTATAGGCTACTTTTTACGCGACTGCAAAAAGGAGAGTTATGTTTTTACCGTGATAGAATCCACGGGAGTGAAGCCCCGCGTGAGTACTAGTAATATATATATTTTTAAATGGGATGGGTTCGCCTACTTGTCGCTTTTCGTTTCTTGCATTTCAGTTGAGCAGTTGGGTGTTTTTAGACTTTTTAAATAACTTTTTTTAGCTTTTTAGTTTAAATATTACTAAAACACTTTTTAGTTTTCCTGGTCGTGTCACATTGGCACCCCACCGGATTCAGAAAGTGAAAGAGCTAATCCACATTTTTAAACTTTCTCTTTATCTTATTTTTGATAAACATGATATAATTTTTTGAAATCCTTGCCCTTTAATTTGATACACACATTGTAGTACTAAATTTTTATTTTTCACTATGTATAATGGCATCGCACAGCCGTTGTGTTTGATTTTTTCAAATGTCACCTACCTAAGAACACTTGGGCTGCTGAGACGAATCTAACGATAGCTCAATTACCGGAATCCATTCAGCAATTCTGTAGACATGAGGTAAAAATGACTATTACATACATACATACAAGATACGCGCGAAAAACATAACCCTTCCTTTGCAGTCGGGAATTAAAATTAAAGAGTATTATAAAAGCTTTTTAACTAATTACTTTTGGTTAGCCCCTAATTGTGTCCCACTGCTGGGCAAAGGCTCTCCCTTTTTTTCTCTCATCACACAGGTAATCAGAACACTCCCTAATACTTTGCAAATTACTTAATAAACATCATCGATGTATCGATTTCGTGGACGTACCGTCAATTTATTTAATAATTATTCGAATTACGAAATCATAAAGGTAGCTCTTATATTTAAGGAAAATACTACTTCATTATTAAATAAAATAAATCTTCTTATAAAAGCTATCATATCTCTCGTCCGTATCCACTCGCCATAATAAATTCATAATCTGGAGTAAAATCTATAAGTATGGCATTAAGCGTTCGTCAGCTTGGATTAAATGCATTCGCAAGAACTATCGCAGATTGCCCAGTGAGCACGCGTTTACCAAGGATGTATGAAAACATTGATGTATGTTCGGAGAAAAGACAAAATTTGACTATGAAACGGTTTCATACCATCCACAGACCGCTTGACGAGGTCAGTCTGTGGACACCATCTTACATATCAAAATTCCTTTGTGAATTCGAAAGCACGTTATTCCCAACTGTCATTTATACATCTTTGAAGGTCGTTAGGTACGGGTGGTAAGAAAAGAAAAAGTCTGACCCTGGTCTTACCAAGGGCTTTCGTGTTACAAAGCTATTATTAATAGATTACCACACTGTCTGGCAGTTTGAGTGCTTTATACGGCCCACCCAAATGTCCTTACTTTGGTATTGTTCGTCAAATCATTCCAGCTCCTTAAGGTTCTAAGTTGAGCTACGCGATATTTGACAAATGCTTGCACTGCTTGGACGGGCCTGCTCAAATCTGTTTGATTCTGTCCTCTAAAGGGCGCCACAGACATTAACCTACATGGCTCTCATATGATTTGATCACTTTAGATTGTCTGGACTTTAAAAGAGACGTTGACCTCTGAGTTTGTTTCAGTGTTTCTTCTCAGAGTAGTCAGTTAGGAAACACTGGCCTCATCTAGTTTACATTTACGAAAAAAAAAGACGTGTAAAAGTGTTATTTATAACCTATTTGCAAAATAAACATCATTATTTCATTATTTCATTATAGGGTTTTGGAGGTCAGATAGGCGTTTGTCTTGTAGTCCTATAATGAAACGGGCTTGGTGGAGTGTGCTATTCCATCACAAACCTCCCGAAATGTAACCGATAGACTTGCAACTCGTCGCCGATGTTCAAGGCTCCGGAGCTTTATCTCGACCAGTCTCTCGATGACAATAAGCCTTTTGGCCCGTTTCTGGATAGATTTAAGTGCGTCAAGCTGGTATTTGGCAGATTCGACCCAAAGACCCATTTCTGGGTCGAATCTGCCAAATAATGTAATTTAATGTAATAGTCGAATGCGCAAACCGAATATGCGATTTTTTATGGTTGAAAAATCATCTTATGAATTCTTTCGCTCTGGGTGGAGTGAAGACAAACCAATCCAGGTTTAATGGTACTTTCTATCAGAACTGTACTATTTGTAATAAATAAAAAAAAAGGGAGTATCAGACTATCTACTGAAAGCCACCCCCTTTCTTCAGTTGCCCTTACATTTGGAGGCTGTGGTATCTCGTAAAAAGATTACCGTAACCCCAGTGCCTTTTGCTAGTTGCCACTGCCTTTATGCCGTATCTATGACTTCGTACGTCACATGGCCACCCGTGTCGCTAGTGGCACCATCTTGCGTCCAGCCGGGCAAAATTTATTCTTCGAGCAGCTTTGTACTATAAGTAGGATTTTCATCGCTATGGGACCTACGATTATATGATCGGTTTTATTTTAGATGAAGAGGTTTTGGAGCAATGCCACTGTTATAAATTCGTTTAAAACTTAAATTCGGTTCTGTAGTTAAACGATTATTTACCGGCCTATATCTCAGCAGCAGTAGGCTGTTCATGTATGTCATGTAATAATTACAGTAAAGATAATTATATGGATATAAAAAGTTTTTAAAAAACGACTCCATGCTTAAAAGACTAGAAATTTTCAAAGTAATCTTTCTATCATACGGATAGCATAATGTTATTTATTTTTGTTAAATGAAAGATTTGATGATTTCATACGGCTTGAGTTTAGCTATTTTCTGTTAGTTTTTGCGATAGAGTTTTTTAAAGATATTTTTTGAGTTAAGGCTAAGTTCGCGTGGGAATATTTACCCACAAAAATCCATCCACGTAATTACCGCAGAATTCCGAGTTAAAATGTAGAACGGCTACATTTTAACTCGGAATTCTGTGGTAATTTTGTGGTAATACAACGGGTGTTGCCCTATAATCTTCTCTATCTTCCAGTGTAGTGAAGTCCCATTAAAACCATTTCCACCGTTCTAGAGATAAGCCTGGACAAACAGAACAACAGAATAATAATATAAATATTTTGTGCTTTAGTATCGTGTAAATAATTATAGCCACTTCACAAAGCATAGCTATTTTGAAATCGCAGATAGACACTTAAAAATACTGGGCCGATTTCAAAAATTCTTTCATCATTATAAAGCTATATTATCAGCATGTATTATAGGTTATATTTTAGTTTCAAAATAATTGATTATATGGTCAGCGATCGATGTACCAACCTCGCTGCTTAACCTTACAGGATTGACCCATAAGGCTGTTATTATGTAACCACGAGGTCACAAATGACATAGGAAAACGCTAAATAGTCGTGTATCGTTATTTGCTTATGTTATCTGCTTAAATTGTCTATCATTGCTGCTTATTTTTCAAGTTAATAGACGATGAACGAGTAGCGAGTTGAGCTAGCATCTGAAAACGAGTTGGCGAGCAGCGAGCAGCGAGCGAGTTCCGATTGATTTGGCGCTGGGCTATAAGTGAGTGGGCGAGTGCGACGGGCGATTACTCGCTAGTTGGTCCACTGGACCGCTAGTTAGTCTCTGGGCATGAGTTCTTACCGCCAAGTGAGCATCGCTGAGCGAGTATTATCTTTGACAGCTCTTGTCGCTCAAGCCCGATTTACACTTCAACAAGTACAGTAGCGAGTTAACTTGCGTCATTGGGAGTTAAGTTGTTAATGTACTACTACTTAACTCGCTTTTGCCGTTCAAACTACAATAACAACTTAACTCGCCGATGACGCAAGTTAACTCGCTACTGTACTTGTTGAAGTGTAAATCGGGCTTCAGCGACAGAATTAGTGAAGCGAGTCGTCACAGGCAGTGTGAACAGTCAGAGAGCAATTAGTAATATATGCATCTCTTTCGTTTACACGTCACGTATATAGTCACTTTTTATTTTATTTTTACTTTTAATTTGTGTATTTTTTATTTTAATTACGTGTAGTCAGGAACAATTGTGTTCTTTTTTTGTATGGGCGCTGATATAGCTATCATCGTTTTCTTTGTAATGTAGTCAACTATGTTTCCAAAATAAAGAATTTTTTACTTTTTTTTACACGGAATGTATATTTCATTGTGTGTGCATGAGCGAGTAAATCGCCGATAGTTCTTCTCGCCGGCAGTCTGACAACTGCCAGAACATCAAAAGTAAATGACAACAATGCATAATAATGTTATTAGATACGATACCTGGAATTTGTTCATAAAACCTAAGACGAGAATATTACAAGTGAATCCATACAAAGCACATGCAAAAGTGTGTTCGTTTGCTCATCTTTCACGTCGAAATGGAACAACAGATCAATGTGATTTTTGGTGTACAGATAAATAAAGGGCTGAAGAGTACGTTTTTAACGCTGAAAAACAAAACATTTTCATGCAAGTGCCACGGACATGGTTGCAAGATTATTTTTAGCAGTGTGGCTAGAATTCATAACCTAAGCTAAATATGCTTGTGTCTGGAGTGGGTTCACGACAATAGTGTAATGGGTGGGGTTCGAACTAGCAATCTCTCGGTCACAACTCCGACACCTTAGCCTATAGGCTATTGACGCTTAAAGTTGCTAAGTTAATGCTCTTGTTGATCTTAGGAATGGCCCATATTTACCAATTCGCACCGTATTAAAAAACTTTTTTGCAAAAAAATAAAACCGACTTCCATATCAAAACACTACAAAGCCAAAAATAATTTTAATTTCGGTAATCGGTGTTATTGGTTTTGTATTTTCTTATTTTTCACACCGCCTTCCGAAATTAAAATTATTTTTGGCTTTGTAGTGTTTTGATATGGAAGTCGGTTTTATTTTTTTGCAAAAAAGTTTTTATTTTCGCGCTTTTTAGTGGGTCAATTTGTAAATAATCTAGTTATAAAAGCCAAAATGTCAACTACAAAAAACTAAAAACGCGCGAACAAAAAACACAATATAGAGTAACCGAAAAGATCATCAATGTAAATATTTTTTAGACTTTTGTTGATTTTTCAGAAACGGCTTGTTCGATGTCGATAAAATTTTCATGGGACCATTTGGGAAGTATACCCTTTCCAACAAAAAAAGAATTTTTCAAATCGGTTGGCGAGCGACGGATCTAAGCCCGAACAAACATAAAAAAAAAACAAACAAACATCCGAATTGAGAACCTCCTCCTTTTTCAGAAGTCGGTTAAAAATAGCAAAACTCAACAAAAACTTCGTTCCACAGCAAATCTAGAAGCCCTTGGGCACAGCTTTCTTCCTTTTC
Source organism: Tholera decimalis (assembly GCA_943138885.2). NCBI lineage: Eukaryota > Metazoa > Arthropoda > Insecta > Lepidoptera > Noctuidae > Tholera > Tholera decimalis. The sequence continues at coordinate 43,377,661 of OW964559.2, forward strand.
ATTATCAATTACTGAGCCAAAGGGAGGTCTCATGCCTCCGTAGGGAGGGCTAAACACACCAGTTCGGCCAACAGTGCCGCTAAATTACTGGGGAGTGACCCTACAGTATATTACATGCAAACAGAGGTACGATTGAATATTTTCTTCTTATATTTACGAAACCTTTATAAAGTGTTGTAGGGAATATGCCTTGTCATCTTTCTTTGGAGCTTTAATCTAATTAAAGCTGTTGGTTCATAAGCACTCTATTTGGTACTCACTACGATAGGTATCTAATGAAATTATCACTCTATAGATTCGACGACACGGTTAGCGCAGTGGTCGAGCGATGGATTTCTGCGCTGGTGTCGCAGGTTTTATGGCCAGTTTGTATGGCCTACAAATATTTGTTTTAGATCTGGCTGTTTGTAAAAATACTTCCACGATGCAGGTCAAATTCCTAGTGTAATGTGTGTTTAAAAAAATATAGACCTAATCCTTCTTTTTCTCGTACAAACGACATCCATAATATAACAAATGCGCAAATAGAAAGTTTATACTTACGTGAAAACAGACACACAGAGTTCTGTCTGTAAAACTTACGTCTAAACCAATAGAGAAAGACCTTGCAAAAGGCCTACAGGCCATTGGTTACTTTCTTTTCACTGAAAGAAAACACTTTTCATGCGAGTAAAACCACGGGCACAAGCTAGCTGGTTTTATACGTACCTACTAAAAGGTATCAAAAGCTTTTCACAATATCTCCAGGTACAAAGAACAGAGTTCATTAAGAATCATTCAAATACTTCTTTAAAGCATTCGCAGCTCATTGAACTACCCACAATATCTTTTTCAACTTCTTAACAAATAAAAATGTAAAGGACAATCCAAGATTATGCTGAAAACATGAGAAAGTTAGCGAAGTGTTGTGCCCGAACCGTCCGGGACAAATTCCCGGAAGCGGTCCGGCATCGTTCCCGGGACCGGAAATTTAGTTGCTCCTATAAATATTGTACAGTCCTCGCTAGCAAGCGGTCGTGTGACATAAGTTGATCTGTTTCCTTAAACATGGAGAAATTCTATTGAGTATCTTGAGAACTTAAACCGGTATATTTACCATGTGTATTTTTTTTCGAGTTTCCGATATTTCGGCACTGTTGCAAGCGCCATGATCACGGATGAACTGAAGTAATTGCGGGTGGACGTTTATAAGCAGACGAATCGGTCTACCCTCTTTCTCGTTCATTTTTTGTGATCGACACCGCTACCACTGTCACATGCATCACTAAACACTCGATTCTGTTCCCGACACACAAAACTCACCGTGTCGACTCGCGAACTTTTTGAGGAACTTATTCGGGTATATATCCCGTTTTAAGTTCTAATGATACTGTCAGTGACCATGTTAGCTTAAAAACTTAAATCTGTTGATGTTTTGTTGTTATGACACAAGGACTTTAGATGATAGTTTTTAGGGTTCCGTAGCCGAATGGCAAATAACGCAACCCTTTTATATTCGTCATGTCTGTCTGTCTACCCGTCCAGTCTGAATGACACACAGTTAATTTATTCCGAAACTATTAGAACTACACATGTGAAACTTGGTAGGTAGATGTATTCTGTAAACCGTGTTCCGAATTTCATACAAAAATAAGAAAATATATAAAATTAAGGGGGACTCCCCATACATGGAACTGAAACTAAAAATACTTTTTTTCCATCAAACCTATACGTAAGTAGTAATAAACAGGTTTATTAAAATGACTTTCTGTTTCTAAAACCACTTTTTCTTAAAGTCAATCATTTTAAAGATATACGCTTGCAAAGTTGTTAAATGTGCCCCCCCTCTAACTTTTATAATAATCAAGTGAATAATCAAAATAAAATATGCTGTAGATCAAAATTTCAACTAAAATTGGTTTGAACGAGACAGAACAACACATTTTCTGAAAGCACAAACAACTTTGTATTTCATACAAACATACTATGAAAAACAAAGTTATCTGGCGTAGTTACTACGAAACCTTTCACCGCTTGGCCAATTTTTTCATGTTCAGGTTCTTAAGTACAGAACTGAAAGGTACATAATTATATACCTACTGTTGACCTTACATAATCTTACGTGTTTCCTTTTTTCTATTAAAAAAAAGATACTAATATTATGAAGCGAAAAAGTTTGTTTAAACGTTTAAACTAATCTTCAAAAGTACTGAGTGGATTTGGATAAAATTTGTTATAGAAGTAGCTTGAAGCTTGAAGAAGATTATAGGCTTTACCCAACTGTAAAAGAAGGAGGGTTATGGTTTTATCGTGATAAAGTCTACGGCAGTGAATTAATTATAAAGTAGCTCTAGCAGGTTACGTAATTAGTTGAAAACTAGCGTCAAACACATTAATTTATCTGGCAAATATTATGCTGAACTGAACCTATCCAACGAAAACAATACTTTACTCTTGTACTTGTTATTGAATTTCTTTCTTAACGTAGAATAATTATTGTATAGCTTTTTTATTAATTAAGTTGCACTAAACAAAGCTTGGATGGACAAATAATGCATATTGAATGCATTTTATTAAGTAACACTAAAGCAGAATTGACGGATATTTTGAGACTCGCTGTTATTTCCGGGCTCACATGTTTTTTAACATGAGTGATCCAGTGATCCAGTAGAAAACAATGCTCCAGTTTAATTTTTTTCTATCGGATCAGTCAACATTTGTCAAAAAAACATGTGCCACGTTTTCACTGCTCCACTATTCCAAAATTCACGCAAACGTCGGTGTCATGTAGCTATGTTTGGAATATTCTAAATATTTTGCCCCGAAAAATCCGTGATATGGAGACTTTTAGTAAAATAAAAAGTATTGTGAACTGCCAACAAGTCAACTACTTTACTATAGAGTCGCGTCTTTTTTATTCTGTTTTTCCGTTACTATAATCAAGGCACGCTTTCCTCGTATACTTTTTAAAGTTATACTTTTTATGATAACAAGATTTTGGCCGCGTCACCCGCATAAATATAAATAGGTACTGCGAAATATTTGTATAAATATGTAAAATAGTGGAAAATTAAGCGTTACGCCGAGTGCGAGCTTGGAATAAAAATATTTTACAGAGTATTTATTTTTTATAGAGTAAGGTACTTAGTTTCATAAGTTTACTCGGGTTGAGTGTAAATGCTCTATATACAACGTGTTACTTAAGCGTTTTTAAAATATATTTTTTTACTGTCTGAAGGGTTCCTTTTTAGGGTTCCGTAGCCGAATGGCAAAAAACGGAACCCTTATAGTTTCGTCATGTCTGTCCGTCTGTCTATATGTCTATCCGTCAGACGGACGGACAGACAGATAGACAGACGTATGTCACAGCCATTTTATTCCGAAACTATTAGAACTATACATACATGTGAAACTTGGTAGGTAGATGTATTCCGTAAATCGCTTTTCGATTTTATGAAAAAAGATTAAAATAAAGGGAGCCCCCTTTCTTTTACATATTTTTTTTTTTTTCATAAAATATACCTACTTGAACTGAAAATATTTTTTTCATGAAACCTATGCGTGTGTGGTGTTTATAGACAGCTATTCAAAAATGACATTAAGGTTTCTAAAACTACTTTTCATAAAGTTAATCGTTTAAAAGACATACGCTTTCAAAGTGGTAAAATGTGTGTCCCCCCTCTAACTTCTATAATATTGGAGTCAAAAATTTCAAAAACATATATGCTCTAGATCTCAATGTAAACTTTCACCTAAAATTAGTTTGAACGAGATCGGGTCAGCAATTTTTGAGATACAGCATATTTTCTAAAACCGCAAATATAATTTTGTAATTCATACAAACACTATGAAAAACAAAGTTATTGGGCATAGTTGTAAAAAATGTAAATAAGCTAGTTTTAAGAAATTTGTAAGGTTTTTTTTTTGAACCCTTCATGGGCGAGTCTGACTCGCACTTGGACAATTTTTTGTCTATTAGCGGGAGGTAATAGACAAAAAAGGTGAACTTAGGCTCCCGGGTCGGGCAAAATGTAATTGGGGTAAGTTTGTTTTTCTTTAAAAGAGGTAACTAGGAATGTGGGTAGAATTCACATTACTGGCAATCTTGTTAACCCTTCCAACTAAGCTAAATATGCTTAAGTTTTTTTCTGTTATTTGATAATAGGCTCGCGTCTGACCACTATCTCACCCTGATGGTAAGTGATGATGTGGTCGAAGATGGAGCACGCTTACCTAAAAGTAACCTATTCACTCTTGACCTAAAGACTCCCAGGTTATAGCTATCAGGAAACACTCCTTCAGGAATTTCCACCTCTTAGCTTTACGCACAATGAATATATAGTCAAAACGTTCTGTGCGTATATGGGTGGGATGTCCACGATGTAACGACGGCGCATCGCCGTTTGTCTTGTAGTCCGATGATGGAACGGGCTTGGCGGAATTAGATTGTGCCAATAGAAAACCGATAGACCGATAGTTTTGATTCGGCATTGCATCGTTGCAGTGAATGTTTGGAATGGGTTCACAGGAATAATGTAATGTATGGGGTTTCAAACCCGCGAAGTCTCGATCACAAGGCCGTCGCCTTAGTCGTTAGGCTTTTGCTTTACTTCAGACTGGTGCGCAGATCATAGTTCTTGGCTCGATAGAGTTGGGTTACGTAGTAGGTTGCTTATGTAAGTAAAATATTGGTTCTTTTCTTCCATACATACCTACTGCAGTAAGCAAATGTATACCTTGCATACTGATGCTGATAATTTGCATCTTTTGGAACTCTAGGGAAACACGAGAAGTATATTAGAGAGAAAATTATAGTAGAGAACGTACGGACTATAATTTCCTACATATTCAGCAACTAGTTCGCGTGAGAGATTTTTCCCGCGTATATCCCGATTCCGTGGGAATTCTGTGATTAAAATGTCCTCTATCTTTTGGTGATATATATTTTTTAAATATTTTTTTGTTGATAATACGTTCGCGTTTGACCACCACCTGATGGTAAGTGATGATGTGGTCGAAGATGGAGCACGCTTACCTAGAAGTAACCTATTCACTCTTGACTTGAAGACCCCCAGGTTATAGCTATCGGGAAACACAGACTCCGGCAGGGAATTCCACTCCTTAGCACAATGAAAGTATTCCCAAAACGTTTTGTGCGTATGTATAGGATGTCCACCATGTAACGATGGTGCGTCGCCGTTTATATGTAGGTATTGAAGTATAGATACACATGTAAACGATGAGACCATCCTCCATTCACATTGGAAGCCAAGCTCAGCGCACACATTCACAAGTAGTTTACGATCATTTACATCAAACCGCTCTGTATTCCCCCAGTAAATAGTATTACTGGCCAGTACCGGGCAATTATTGAACTAAAATGACGCAGATAAAGCATATCTGATCTGTTATTCAGATTGCGTCCTGCATTTTTGAAACGGACGGGGACGTTTTACGGCGGTCGTGAAAAATGCTGTCACTGCTCGCGCGAATAGTGTTTTTTACGATTGGTGGTTGAATGTCGTGATGTTGGTAATAGAGAGTTGTGAGCTTTTAATGACAGATACAGCGAACTAGGTTACGGTGCTGTAATATTGTGATGTTTTCATGACGTCATTATTCTAATGCGAAAAGAGACGGAGTTCATGAATGTAAATAATTAATCCACATCTTGAAATTAGTTTGGTCAGAATCGTTTACTGAATGTATGAAATTTCTATAAGTTAATATAGGTCACTTTAATCCCAACAAATATTTTAACAAAAAATGAAACCGACTTCAAAAAAAAAACACTGCAAAGTGAAAATTAACTTTAATTTCGGTAGTCGGAATCTTTGCTTTTTTATTTTCGTTTCTGGCCCCAGCTTCCGAAATTAAAGTTATTTTTCACTTTGCAGTGTTTTTGAAGTCGGTTTAATTTATTGTTAAAATATTTTTTGGGATTAAAGTGACCTATATTATTATTTTTCTCTTTTTAGTTGGCCGGTTTGTAATTTACCTAGTTACAAAAGCAAAAATGTTGCTTTTTCTGATGCAAGGCTAATTGTTGAGTTCTGCAGATACGCTGAACATACATACAAACCTACATTTGTTTTAAATACGCGATGAATAGGGAACCTCCTCCTTTTTGGAATTCGGTTATTATAATGAACCTAAAACCGAATAAGACTATTTTAAATACGGTTTTATACAAATTCCGTCATTCAAGCCAAATTAAAGAAATATGAACCTTTAATGACAGAAGTCTTCATTTTTCTTTAATTTGTATTGAATGAAAAAATAACTACGTACCTATATAAAAATTATGCAAATCGATTTTAGATTTTTATTGTTTTGATCGGGGAGACATTGATGGAGACATTTTTCAATTATGGGTTATTTTTATGTCTATTTTTTATGTAAAAAATTAAAAGCGGTTCATGTATGTGCCGCTGAGTAAATATGCCTAACGCTGGCATTCTACTGGATCTCAGTAGCAATAAATCATTGCACTATCTTCTTTGTCAGACTAGAATTATGCTACACTAAAAGCCCCGATAGTGACAAGTATAAAAACGGTCATTAAGATTATAGTCAATACCTTTTATTCTAATACTTTAAATTCTTGCAGACCCTAAGTCTCTTGATGTAGAAACTTTCAGCAGTTCTATAGACTTAACTTTGTCTGCTGAACATAATTCCGCCAGGACTTAAAGTTCTAACACTACTTCATCAAAATTAATTCTATCGTCAATTTCGGTATTATTTGAAAGTTTTATAACCTTGAATGGATTTATTAAGTAGCACCTAAATTGTAATATTATTATATCTTCGTGACTTAAAAAGATGTCATAAGTACGACATTTTTATTCTAAACTTATACAGGGTGGCGATTAGGTTATCACATTAAATTGTACAGCTGGTATTATTAAGTATTATAAGGTATTGCCAGTCCGTTAAAATAATAAAATAAATAATTTTACTAAAAGTAGTTTTAGGAAAATAGTGTCTTATGTCATGGGTGCGATATAGGATCCGGAGTTTAACGAAAGATTCCAGAGTTAACTCACTAGCGCAGAAACGGACTTAAGATTTTAACTCACGATTGAATAGTCATTCAGTCAGTCTGATTGCAGTGTGCAAGGGAGTAGGAAATATTTATCCATGACGAAGATACTTTCCTTTTCACACAGTACGATGAGAAATCACTACTATTACAAATTAGGTATTTAATTCGAATATATAATATTATTAATTTTTACAGACTTGCCATGAATATAATACCTACTTATAAAAAGCACAGATGGTCTCGCCTTTGATTAAGTATTATTTCAGCTGACGATAAGCGTTAGTATAGTCAACTATAGGGCAAACTTGCCTAGATCTAGTCTAGTCCTAATACATACAGACATACAATACGTGTTGCAACAGAATTCGCACAAATGACTCCTCGCGCTTTCTACTGACTAAAACCCACCCTGTACCAACAGATACTCTTACGTACCGGGGGTATCTCGCTAGAACATTCCTGCAACTACAATGGACCTATCGGAACAAAACACCGCCTAGGTATGAAAAATAATAACCACGCTTCATCTGAAAAGTACAGTGTGCCCCTTGTTCAGTAACACCGTCATAATGTATGACGTAAAGCGTTATCATCACACGTATAAACACAAAGACAGATTAGCATGCCAACGCGTGGAGAAACGGTGCTTGTAACCAGGTGAAGAGGTGTATTCCCACCCGAGGGGCTGCAGATGAGCTTGTTTAATGTTATCCTACTATTTAGAACTTTGAAGATCCTTTCTAAGCGTATGGTTTACGAAATGCAGTAAAAAATAATAATAATAATATGAATTCAGCCTATTACGTTCAAGGAAACTACTAAGACTTCAGTCTTTTATGTTACAGTGTAGCTTGGCTCAAATCACATCAGATGTTTCAGATTTTCAATTTTTTATTTTTCAACAGAAAATGCTGATCAGGCTGAACAACTTTACTTTTACTAAGGTGGCATTTTTATATTTCCTATAGTTTAGCTGTTCTATTTTGCATTAGGTATTCCAGTTTTCAAAATCTATTATTTAGCCTAAGTATATGTTGCCAAATAGCTATAAAACCTAAAAAGTTTCATACAAATCTGTCTAGTAGTACCGGAGATTAGCGTGTACAAACAGACAGTCTTTTTTAATTCTTACACTACACTGTTTCTTAATCCCCTCAATTTTTTTTGTCATAATAATATATGTAGGACACACTTTTTACTGTTTTTTTTTTATATATTGATAAGGTAATACTGTATTTTTTGTTATAAATTTGCTCTATTATTATTTTTGACAACGCTGTTATTGTCATAAACACTATATTGTGTACTGTTTGTATTTTTGATGCGCCCTAGTAAAAATACTGCCATATGTTGAAGTTGAACCATGTTTATCCGTCAACAAAATCTTTAATAGTACCAGCATCAATTTGGCAGACGAGATTTGTTCGCCACAGCATCAACGTAGTGAAAAATCCACTTCATAGATACAATTTCAGTTCAAAAAACAGTGTTAAAATTCAAAATTACCACATTAATATTAAAATAAATACAAAATTGTCCCGTCACACCAGTTAATTAGTCCGTGCAAACAAACTATGAACTCAATTAACTGTCATAATTAATATGAATTTTATTCACGTTGGGGCGTCGCGGAAAAATGTCACGCAACGAAATAATGAAGAGATAATATGCTTCGTAATGAGTTTAGACTACTCCTGCATTCAGGAGACGAGAATTTAAATTAGTTTTAGGTAAACTTAGCAAGAGTGGACTGAAATACAGAGATTTTTAGACTAGGTAGGCCAGTGGAAGGAAATGAGTGGTGAGTGTCCTCGTTAGGGTAACTTTTGCAGGTATATGAGGAGTGTAACACAGGTATGATATATGTAGAATACACGAGCGATGTCGCAAACCCCCGCCCGATCACTATGTTTGGCACGCCAATCCCTTGAGAAAAGCGAGGTAAATACATGGAAGTGATCCTAGATCAAAACCTTAATTTCAGAGAGCACATAAAGTCGGATCGCTCGCGAGCCGCTTTCACTCTCAGTAGGTTACACTGCATGCTGAATGCACACAGCAAACTCTCCCTAAAATGTAAACTACGCATTTTTACCACGTGCATACGCCCTATTCTGACATACGCCTGTCGGGTGTTTGCTCATGCTAGTCCGGCTCAGATCCATAGGATGCAAGTCATTCAGAACCGATTTCTCCAAAAGGCCACGGGCGCGCCCTGGTACTTGAGGAACCAGGATCTCCACGTAGACCTCAAAATCCCAACCATAAAGCAAGTATTGAAAGTTGAAACGCCATTCAGTGCGTTACTTCGCCTCTGCTGAAAAACACACAAACCCCCTGATTGTACGAATATCGGACGCCCGATACACAGCCTCTATTTCCCGGGTTCATCGCCCGCGTCTTGTCCTAGACGAACCCGACGATTCCACCACAATCCGACAAGAGAGCAGTAGGGAAACTAGCAGTCTAAAAATACACCGAAACACAAGTACGCGGACGTCGCGATGGGCCTCGTCGGCGAGGCCAGAATACGGAACGCGTTTTAACGTTAATCCTCCCCGACCTTTGCCAAACGAGCCAGCCTGCGATGCTGAGCCAGTAGCAATAAATAACCCCTAAAGATGTCGCAAACAAAAGCTAGTATTTTTAAAAAGTAACTTGTCTGTTGATAGGTCCCAATTTCGAACAAATTCATTTACTAAGTACTAAATACTTAGTAAGTAAATTTGTTGAACTGTTTGTCTATTTTCTCAACTATAATTCTTTAAAATAAAAAAAATACTATCTTTTAGATTGTGCTAAAACTATCTTTAAATCTTAAAATTGATCAATCAACACAAAGCAATATTGTACAACATAATAAAATAAAAGATACGTTTTCAAAGGAACTAAGAAAATTCATCCTCCATTTTTATTCCACCCTACTTTGAGATCCGAGTATCCGGCCCGTATTTATTTCATTTATGAAATAACTTTGAGCTGGCAACACTTAAAGTACATATAAAGTTTGATGGCAACATTTTATTCAAATACTTGCGCTCTTTGCAGGCTGTTGAGCTCATTCATGCAGATAAAACTCAAACAGTAACTTTATTTATGAATCGATAAACACTTTCTAGAAAGTACTACGATCTAGAAAGTGTTTCGATACATGGTTAATAAGTGTTACTTTTAATGATAAGTGTGTTTGTGTGGCTTCGAGTTGCCGCGGCTAGCATACCATAGAGAAAGCCTCGATGGTTTAGGTGTTATGTTTAAGTTTGTAGCAAATGTATTCGCATGTTTTAAATAATAAACGATACAAAAAGAAACCTCAGTGTCATTTTTAAAGACCTTTCTATAAATACCACACGAGCATAGGGGTCATGAAAAAAGAAATTCAGTTTCAGTTCCATGTATGGGGAGCCCCCCTTTATTTTTTTATTTTTTTTTTCTAAAATCGGAAAGCGATTTACAGAATACATCTATCTACCAAGTTTCACATGTATAGTCCTAAAAGTTTCGGAATAAAATGGCTGTGACATACGGACGGACGGACGGACAGACAGACAGACAGACATGACGAAACTATAATGCTTCCGTTTTTTGCCATTCGGCTACGGAACCCTAAAAATGTCATTACCTATATTTTTTAACAAACTTCAGCAAACAATCAATCTAATCTTCTAATACTATACATGCGAAAGTGTTTCCGTCTGTCTGTCACACGTTCACGGCTGAACCGATTTCATAGTATGGAGATAGTTGAAGGGCTTAAATAGGGGATCATATTATATAGGAGATGAAAGTCGCAGGCAACTGCTACTAAAATATTATTTAAAAAAAAACTCATACGAATACCTAATACGTCTGTCGTATATACAGGGCCGGATTAACCATTAGGCGGAGTAGGCAACTGCCTTGGGGCCCCGCATCAACTAGGAGCCCAGGCCCAGTGCACGCACCAAGTAAACATATTTTCTCGAACGATAATTTGATGTGCGTGTGAACTTAGGGACCTCACTGTTATCTCACAAAATACAAATCGTAAAATTTAATAGCAGAATTAAAACAATTTTGGTACAAATCTGGGAATAAGTAAACAAATAGGTATATTAAAACCCACAGCCCTTAATGTGCGTTTCCTCAGTTCACACACGATTTGGTCAGTCAAAGTAAGAAAAGGGGCCCCAAGAATGCCATTGCCTTAGGGCCTGTGACAGGGTTAATCCGGCTCTGCGTATATATTCTGCTTTAAATTGTATTAACTACTACACACACTACATATACAACTATTAACTGTAATGTGTAGAGCCTATGTATAGAGCCTATGTGTAGCAGTTCAAATATTTGTACTAAATATTGGAACTGCTACACATAGGCTCTATACATAGGCTCTACACATAGGCTCTACACATAGGCTCTAAATATATGCTGAACGCGTGAGGGTGAGATAGCTGTCTTCCTCAGGCCCCAGCTGCCGCGGGAGTCGCCCCGGATGTCGGCGATCGCGAGGTGATCTCCGGCTACTGTAGGCGCGGGCTTGTGGACGGCGAGTAGCCCGGGACGGAGGCGCATCCCAAGCAGCAAAATTGAACTATAACCAAAGCTTATTTCGCCAAAAAGTTTTGTAAACGTTATATAACGGTGTTTATGTTGGTAGCATGTTGAATAAAGGCGTTTGACTATACCTTTTTGCTCTATAAGCTAAATACAGCGAAAACGTTCTATAAGCTAATGATCTAAACATTTACATTACCATTTTGTACAACTGTTATAGACATATCCTATCCTTCCTACTAATATTATAAATGTGAAAGTTTGTGAGGATGGATGGATGTTTGTTACTCTTTCACGCAAAAACTACTGAACGGATCTGAATGAAATTTGGTAAGTAGATAGTTGACATTCTGGAATAACACATAGGTTACTTTTTATCCCGAAATTCCCACGGGATCGGGATTTGCGCGGGAAAACGTTCCCACGCGTACGAAGTCGCGGGCAGAAGCTAGTACTATATAAGGCTTAAAGACAATATCTATAAAACTACTTTGTTCTATATATTTGTTGATCGGTGCCCTTTTGTATCTTATTTGATCTGTAAAACTTATATATTTACCGTTATAGGCCTGGTTCATTAACGGTTATTGAAATTCGGCAATACCGCGATTTGGTAATAAAGTGGGTTTTTAAGTATCTGCTATAGCACAAAGTGTTGTAATAGTCACGACTGCTCAAAAATAGAGCAATTTGGTGATATAACTGAGTTTTGTGTTACTCCTTATGTGAGATTTTTACGCTACAAGAGTTTTTAAAACCCTCTATATTAACCTTTCTATACTGGTTACGAAGACACTTGTTTAGAGCAGAATTATTTTGTAACAGAGTTTTGGATACCTATAATAGACTGTAATTTTTATTATTAGAGTTTCTCTACTATAACATCATAATGATACATAAAGAAAGCAAACGGACACTAATAAATAACTAATGTGATTTAAACAAGAGTTAGCATTTCCATTTTAATACTTAACTGCGGGTTAATCCTATCGTGACATTTTAATTTATAAAATAAAGCTATGGACTTAACAGCGTGGAAAAGATATAAAAGAAGTGGAGTTTATAGGAGAGAAGTGATGAAGCGATACAAACAGGTAGTATCTATATCAACTAATAATGGAACTACTGCTAGCAATCAAAGTCAAGTTGAAAATACAAAAGCGGAAAGTGGTCCCGTACAAAATAAAATTTTCATTTCAAGAAATCTGGATGCGAGCGAAGAGAGAGAGATTGTAAATAATTCAAGTGCTATTATGGACTTCACACACACGACCTTATCACCACAACCTCTACACCAGAAAAAGTCTAGGAATAATAATATTTGCAGATAGTTTTTGTGAATTGTAAAATGTTCTGGAGATAAATGGGTATAAAATCCACAGGAACTACATTTTGTTGATAATATAAAATGTGTTCTTATCCAGGGCCATTCCAATTCAGATAATTGCTTGAAATCATCTTTACTAAGAAATTTATCGACGTTCATAAAAACAACCATTTTCTTTTATTATGAAGACACTGGAAAAAAATAAAAAATCGGTTGTCTGTAAAGTCGGTTTACTGACGATAGTTGAACGTGACAACGTCATAAGAAAGTACTGATGGAATGGTTGCATATTTCAAAAGAAAATTTTAATTTTATTTCTTTGATAGATATTTTGTATGGATATAGAGAAGGAGGTAAATGGAAATCACTATTGAATTGATCAAGTTACATTTATTTGTACGCATAAATACAATTATGTCAATTTTTTTTTCAATAGTAAAGCAATTGATTTTTTACTCATCGTGAAATAGTTCTGTTAACTTATTGTTATAGTTTTGTCAATTATAGCATAACCTACAATCGCTGCACTAGTGGACCGATGCTATTTATTTTAATGATGAAAGCACGAATATTCGACAATATATCACTGAACATATCTTGCACTTCAAGCCTTAAATGGAACGCCTCAGAGCAAGGTAACGACGCATGAGTCATGTATTTTCGTGCGTGCAGCCAGCTTCATCGAATTATAAGACGTTGTCACGTCAAAAGTGTGTTTTAATTTACGAAAGTTGTTTAAATTATGATTTCAAAGGAACCCTAATTTATTTAACCACAATGGCGGTCACTAATTTGATCATAGTACTATAGAAGGCATGTAGTCGCCAATGTTACACTTTTTGCTCTATAATAGAAAATTATGGAACTAATGTACGATAAATTTATTTTAATTTAGATAAAACTTATTAATTTGGGAGGGGCATTAAAAATTAGTTACTAAACTATGCCTACTTTGTCAATAAAATTATGATCGTAACACTATTTCAATGCCTGGGTTGCTACTACTAGCGCATTTTGCTACTGGATAGACGCCATAATAAATATTTTGATATTGTAATTTTACTTACCACGATTTGTTGAAATTAGTAATATAAGTCTAACACACAAACACTTTAATAACACTGACAGTATGAGAATGAACGAAAGATTGAACGATTTGTTGTGATATGGTAATGTAAAAGAACCACAACCACTTCTTTAAAACATAAAAGAACAATAACAGCGTTGCAGTGACTACTACATCACCGTTTGGTGACATCTCTCACTGTAATATCAATCTTACAGGTCAAAAATGGTACGCCAAAGCTGCTATAGATCTGTTATATCACCGATTAACGATATAACTGCGCCCAATCCGGGTTATGTAAACGTTCTTTGGTCTTTTATAGAACCGCTCAGCAACATCAATTAGTTCTTTGAAAAACGTTCTATGGGCTGCTTTAGGACAAGGTTTTGCTCCTTGGGACCGTATTCCATGCGCGCCTCAAGAAATCTTCAGCACTAGTGACTGGGCTCCATAGGGCCATTGCCTGCCGGGGTTGCGGGAGTGTTCTATCGAGATACCGTGGCCCGGGAACGCAAGGGCAGCTGAAGGAACAGGGTGGGTTTTAAGTCAGTAGAAGTCTTAGGTACGATTCAGACCAATCGGCTCGCATCGGGCCGGGCCGGGCGGCATTTTACAATGCGGTAAAGAACATTGAAATGTATCAACAGTAATTACAGTTCATATTTGCATGCAACTTACGCATAGTTACCTCCGTCGGCATCCCGCGACGCGTGGCGACGTGTCGCAGAATGCGTTCGGCTGTCGCGACGGCCGACCGGCTCCGACCGGCTCCGATCGGCGCCATCGGCATCCAATCGGCTGCCGTCGGGTCCCTTCGGAGCCGGTCGGCCGTACGTCGTGGAATACGAACGGAGATTACGGTGCAGCAACTAGCGAATCATTCAAGTTGTGTTCTTCAAGCGACAGTTAACATATTAAAGTCAAAAATGGATACGGAAGAAAAACTAATTTACGCAGCTCAATGTGAGCAGCACTTCTGGGCGCTTGTTGGAGTGCGTACGGATTCCAGTGGACGCTGTCGGCTGCCGCGGCACGCGTACGGCTACCGCGGCAGCCGTACGCATGCCGCGGTAGCGGTACGGCTCCGACGGACGCGTTCGGCTGCCGCGGCATGCGTATGGCTCCGTTCCGATGCGGCACGATGCGAGCCGGTTGGTCTGAATCGTACCTAACACTCCCTTCGGCTCCACCCCGAGCGGGAGAAGTCATTCGATGATTTTCCCGACCGGACAAAAAAGGCTCTATACGCTCTACAGAAAGATTCACTTGTTAATGTTGAGCTGTGGTTTTATATATAAAGATCAAACAGACCAACATTCATTATAATATTATTACTATGAAACCAAGAGTTGCGGTTAAGAGAACGTTCAAGAATACAAACACCTAAACTATCGCATTAACCCACCTTCCTACTTTACGCGAGGGAAAAAAAGAACGACTCTGGATAGCGGAATGGAGTATCAGACTTCTACTGACAAAAAAATACACTCTATTTCGCCAGTTGCCCTTGTGTATCCGGGCCGCGGTATCTCGTTAGAACACTCCCGCAACCCTCAGTGCAGTTTCGTATAAGCTGTAATATATTGTGAATAAATTAGATTTGAATTTTATATTCTTGGCTCATTACCCCTCTCTGTGGTCAAGCAAGACAACTTTAGCCATCTCTGAACAGTCTCGTGAGTCTGCATAACATGCAGATCAGATCGGCAGTGAGTGTACCTTCCAGAACATGGAAATACGGTTTACTATCCGTCTGCAACTTTAAGTCGCATGGTGCACACATCTGGAACTTATTTATATATTTATTTATCACACACAAGGCATATGATAGGTTAGGGCTGTAGGGCTATATTAAAAAATCGTAGGGACCACGGAATAGATGAATAAGGTTGGAATGGTAATGTGGGCGTTGCGTGCGCGCCACAGTTATGATACGAAAATCATAGCTCGACCGATTAATTCATTCACCGCGCTTAGTGCGCTTCGGACTACTTCGGAACACAGAGCTCTGCTTTAAAATGCCTTGTTGTGCAATTATAACCCGTAAAACAAAAAGTCAGACTGCAAGTATAGAGCGAGGAGGTATATCTTGCCATCGGTAAGTCGAAAATAACATTCAGATACAATTTTATTTGTAAAAGACATAAAAATATTCTGATCACCATGAAATCCCAAAAATTAAAAACATTATTGCAACAAGTTACAAAAAATATACAGTACCCGATATTTACTCGCTTAATCAACGCAATGACCAAGTCCGCTTACAATGTACTGCATGCGTGAACTTCAACCACTGATTAATTCGTTTCGTCCTTTGCCCTGATTGGCTGTGATGCATGAGCATGGCGCATGTTTATCGACAGTGTGTTACAATCAGTAGCAAGCTCTCGATTTAAGTGTGTGTAATTTATTTGTGTGCGTAATTCGCATACGTAACGGGCCTCTTGCTTGTAGTGGAGCTAAAGAGTGGGAGGCAAGCGGCGACACGCGTTCTCATACAAACTCGCTATACATTACGACACAAAAATACGCTTAACTTACCTGGTGGTTCTAAGCTTAAAATACACTCTACAAGCACATTAGTTATGTCAGTAAAAGTCTACAATAAATTACCCGATATACTTAAAAATGTACAAAAAATCAATATATTTATAAATAAATTAAAACAATTTCTAATTAATAAGTGTTATTATGATATAAATGAATATTTTAATGATAAATTAAATAAATAAAATATAGTATTGTAAGAAATGTATAAAATAGTAAGTAGTTAAAGTAATATTTAATAGTAATACTTTCGTAAACAATATTTTTTTTTGTAAAATTTGTTTTGTTCCAATAAATTATCTTATCTTATCTAATACACATTCTATATAATTATAATAATTGTAATAGGCCTCTTTCTTCTTTTTTAATTTACTGTGCCCGACAGGGTCCACAATGATCTAAAACAATGTATATCTTGTATGTACCTACCACCTAAGTTCACATTGTGGAATGCAAATAAATATATTGAGTATTGAAATTGGAATCAGGAACATTTCCTTTCTAATCTCTTTTATCTGTTTTGTGGTAGGGACTGTTAAGTTTGTAGATCTTAGTAGCGTCCTTTAACTTATCATTTTTTTATGTATTATCACACCCTTAAGAGTATTGCGACCGTAAGTACGTGACATTTGTTAAGGGTGGATGTTCAAATATCAACCCTTATACTTAACTCCCACAACTATACTGGCTGTGCACAGGTATGACTCAGCCCTATTCCTGATTATTCATGTAATGATGCTAAACAAATTCGGAATATTAATGCAATGGCCACTCTCGGACGCGGCGCCATTAGCATTACCGTCAAATACTTTGCATTCACTTTAGCAATAGGTACTGTTGAATACCCATGTTATCTATACTAATATTATAAAGCGGAAAAGTTTGTTTGTTTGTTTGTTTGTTTGTTTGTTTGCTTGAACGCGCTAATCTTCGAAAGTACTGGGTGGATTTGGATGAAATTTGGTATGGAAGTAGCTTGAAGCTTGAGGAAGGTTATAGGCTACCTTTTATGCGACTGCAAAAAAGGAGAGTTATGTTTTTACCGTGATAGAATCCACGGGAGCGAAGCCCCGCGTGAGTACTAGTTAAATATATTCTAAGTAAGCAAAGCGGAATATTTTGGAACCGAAATACCGCACACATTTGGGTCTGAAAGGTTGCGGAGTCAAAAACACGAATTAATGCATCTTTAGAAAATGTACGCAGTTAATCTTACGCCTTACTAATATTAGGTACACGTTTTTGACAGGGTTGCGGGAGTGTTCTAACGAGATACCGCGGCCCGGATACACAAGGGCAACTGGCGAAATAGAGTGTATTTTTTTGTCAGTAGAAGTCTGATACTCCATTCCGCTATCCAGAGTCGTTCTTTTTTTCCCTCGCGTAAAGTAGGAAGGTGGGTTAATGCGATAGTTTAGGTGTTTGTATTCTTGAACGTTCTCTTAACCGCAACTCTTGGTTTCATAGTAATAATATTATAATGAATGTTGGTCTGTTTGATCTTTATATATAAAACCACAGCTCAACATTAACAAGTGAATCTTTCTGTAGAGCGTATAGAGCCTTTTTTGTCCGGTCGGGAAAATCATCGAATGACTTCTCCCGCTCGGGGTGGAGCCGAAGGGAGTGTTAGGTACGATTCAGACCAACCGGCTCGCATCGTGCCGCATCGGAACGGAGCCATACGCATGCCGCGGCAGCCGAACGCGTCCGTCGGAGCCGTACCGCTACCGCGGCATGCGTACGGCTGCCGCGGTAGCCGTACGCGTGCCGCGGCAGCCGACAGCGTCCACTGGAATCCGTACGCACTCCAACAAGCGCCCAGAAGTGCTGCTCACATTGAGCTGCGTAAATTAGTTTTTCTTCCGTATCCATTTTTGACTTTAATATGTTAACTGTCGCTTGAAGAACACAACTTGAATGATTCGCTAGTTGCTGCACCGTAATCTCCGTTCGTATTCCACGACGTACGGCCGACCGGCTCCGAAGGGACCCGACGGCAGCCGATTGGATGCCGATGGCGCCGATCGGAGCCGGTCGGAGCCGGTCGGCCGTCGCGACAGCCGAACGCATTCTGCGACACGTCGCCACGCGTCGCGGGATGCCGACGGAGGTAACTATGCGTAAGTTGCATGCAAATATGAACTGTAATTACTGTTGATACATTTCAATGTTCTTTACCGCATTGTAAAATGCCGCCCGGCCCGGCCCGATGCGAGCCGATTGGTCTGAATCGTACCTAAGACTTCTACTGACTTAAAACCCACCCTGTTCCTTCAGCTGCCCTTGCGTTCCCGGGCCACGGTATCTCGATAGAACACTCCCGCAACCCCGGCAGGCAATGGCCCTATGGAGCCCAGTCACTAGTGCTGAAGATTTCTTGAGGCGCGCATGGAATACGGTCCCAAGGAGCAAAACCTTGTCCTAAAGCAGCCCATAGAACGTTTTTCAAAGAACTAATTGATGTTGCTGAGCGGTTCTATAAAAGACCAAAGAACGTTTACATAACCCGGATTGGGCGCAGTTATATCGTTAAT
Organism: Tholera decimalis; assembly: GCA_943138885.2. Taxonomy (NCBI): domain Eukaryota; kingdom Metazoa; phylum Arthropoda; class Insecta; order Lepidoptera; family Noctuidae; genus Tholera; species Tholera decimalis. The sequence goes on from OW964559.2 coordinate 43,396,704, forward strand.
CGGTGATATAACAGATCTATAGCAGCTTTGGCGTACCATTTTTGACCTGTAAGATTGATATTACAGTGAGAGATGTCACCAAACGGTGATGTAGTAGTCACTGCAACGCTGTTATTGTTCTTTTATGTTTTAAAGAAGTGGTTGTGGTTCTTTTACATTACCATATCACAACAAATCGTTCAATCTTTCGTTCATTCTCATACTGTCAGTGTTATTAAAGTGTTTGTGTGTTAGACTTATATTACTAATTTCAACAAATCGTGGTAAGTAAAATTACAATATCAAAATATTTATTATGGCGTCTATCCAGTAGCAAAATGCGCTAGTAGTAGCAACCCAGGCATTGAAATAGTGTTACGATCATAATTTTATTGACAAAGTAGGCATAGTTTAGTAACTAATTTTTAATGCCCCTCCCAAATTAATAAGTTTTATCTAAATTAAAATAAATTTATCGTACATTAGTTCCATAATTTTCTATTATAGAGCAAAAAGTGTAACATTGGCGACTACATGCCTTCTATAGTACTATGATCAAATTAGTGACCGCCATTGTGGTTAAATAAATTAGGGTTCCTTTGAAATCATAATTTAAACAACTTTCGTAAATTAAAACACACTTTTGACGTGACAACGTCTTATAATTCGATGAAGCTGGCTGCACGCACGAAAATACATGACTCATGCGTCGTTACCTTGCTCTGAGGCGTTCCATTTAAGGCTTGAAGTGCAAGATATGTTCAGTGATATATTGTCGAATATTCGTGCTTTCATCATTAAAATAAATAGCATCGGTCCACTAGTGCAGCGATTGTAGGTTATGCTATAATTGACAAAACTATAACAATAAGTTAACAGAACTATTTCACGATGAGTAAAAAATCAATTGCTTTACTATTGAAAAAAAAATTGACATAATTGTATTTATGCGTACAAATAAATGTAACTTGATCAATTCAATAGTGATTTCCATTTACCTCCTTCTCTATATCCATACAAAATATCTATCAAAGAAATAAAATTAAAATTTTCTTTTGAAATATGCAACCATTCCATCAGTACTTTCTTATGACGTTGTCACGTTCAACTATCGTCAGTAAACCGACTTTACAGACAACCGATTTTTTATTTTTTTCCAGTGTCTTCATAATAAAAGAAAATGGTTGTTTTTATGAACGTCGATAAATTTCTTAGTAAAGATGATTTCAAGCAATTATCTGAATTGGAATGGCCCTGGATAAGAACACATTTTATATTATCAACAAAATGTAGTTCCTGTGGATTTTATACCCATTTATCTCCAGAACATTTTACAATTCACAAAAACTATCTGCAAATATTATTATTCCTAGACTTTTTCTGGTGTAGAGGTTGTGGTGATAAGGTCGTGTGTGTGAAGTCCATAATAGCACTTGAATTATTTACAATCTCTCTCTCTTCGCTCGCATCCAGATTTCTTGAAATGAAAATTTTATTTTGTACGGGACCACTTTCCGCTTTTGTATTTTCAACTTGACTTTGATTGCTAGCAGTAGTTCCATTATTAGTTGATATAGATACTACCTGTTTGTATCGCTTCATCACTTCTCTCCTATAAACTCCACTTCTTTTATATCTTTTCCACGCTGTTAAGTCCATAGCTTTATTTTATAAATTAAAATGTCACGATAGGATTAACCCGCAGTTAAGTATTAAAATGGAAATGCTAACTCTTGTTTAAATCACATTAGTTATTTATTAGTGTCCGTTTGCTTTCTTTATGTATCATTATGATGTTATAGTAGAGAAACTCTAATAATAAAAATTACAGTCTATTATAGGTATCCAAAACTCTGTTACAAAATAATTCTGCTCTAAACAAGTGTCTTCGTAACCAGTATAGAAAGGTTAATATAGAGGGTTTTAAAAACTCTTGTAGCGTAAAAATCTCACATAAGGAGTAACACAAAACTCAGTTATATCACCAAATTGCTCTATTTTTGAGCAGTCGTGACTATTACAACACTTTGTGCTATAGCAGATACTTAAAAACCCACTTTATTACCAAATCGCGGTATTGCCGAATTTCAATAACCGTTAATGAACCAGGCCTATAACGGTAAATATATAAGTTTTACAGATCAAATAAGATACAAAAGGGCACCGATCAACAAATATATAGAACAAAGTAGTTTTATAGATATTGTCTTTAAGCCTTATATAGTACTAGCTTCTGCCCGCGACTTCGTACGCGTGGGAACGTTTTCCCGCGCAAATCCCGATCCCGTGGGAATTTCGGGATAAAAAGTAACCTATGTGTTATTCCAGAATGTCAACTATCTACTTACCAAATTTCATTCAGATCCGTTCAGTAGTTTTTGCGTGAAAGAGTAACAAACATCCATCCATCCTCACAAACTTTCACATTTATAATATTAGTAGGAAGGATAGGATATGTCTATAACAGTTGTACAAAATGGTAATGTAAATGTTTAGATCATTAGCTTATAGAACGTTTTCGCTGTATTTAGCTTATAGAGCAAAAAGGTATAGTCAAACGCCTTTATTCAACATGCTACCAACATAAACACCGTTATATAACGTTTACAAAACTTTTTGGCGAAATAAGCTTTGGTTATAGTTCAATTTTGCTGCTTGGGATGCGCCTCCGTCCCGGGCTACTCGCCGTCCACAAGCCCGCGCCTACAGTAGCCGGAGATCACCTCGCGATCGCCGACATCCGGGGCGACTCCCGCGGCAGCTGGGGCCTGAGGAAGACAGCTATCTCACCCTCACGCGTTCAGCATATATTTAGAGCCTATGTGTAGAGCCTATGTGTAGAGCCTATGTATAGAGCCTATGTGTAGCAGTTCCAATATTTAGTACAAATATTTGAACTGCTACACATAGGCTCTATACATAGGCTCTACACATTACAGTTAATAGTTGTATATGTAGTGTGTGTAGTAGTTAATACAATTTAAAGCAGAATATATACGCAGAGCCGGATTAACCCTGTCACAGGCCCTAAGGCAATGGCATTCTTGGGGCCCCTTTTCTTACTTTGACTGACCAAATCGTGTGTGAACTGAGGAAACGCACATTAAGGGCTGTGGGTTTTAATATACCTATTTGTTTACTTATTCCCAGATTTGTACCAAAATTGTTTTAATTCTGCTATTAAATTTTACGATTTGTATTTTGTGAGATAACAGTGAGGTCCCTAAGTTCACACGCACATCAAATTATCGTTCGAGAAAATATGTTTACTTGGTGCGTGCACTGGGCCTGGGCTCCTAGTTGATGCGGGGCCCCAAGGCAGTTGCCTACTCCGCCTAATGGTTAATCCGGCCCTGTATATACGACAGACGTATTAGGTATTCGTATGAGTTTTTTTTTAAATAATATTTTAGTAGCAGTTGCCTGCGACTTTCATCTCCTATATAATATGATCCCCTATTTAAGCCCTTCAACTATCTCCATACTATGAAATCGGTTCAGCCGTGAACGTGTGACAGACAGACGGAAACACTTTCGCATGTATAGTATTAGAAGATTAGATTGATTGTTTGCTGAAGTTTGTTAAAAAATATAGGTAATGACATTTTTAGGGTTCCGTAGCCGAATGGCAAAAAACGGAAGCATTATAGTTTCGTCATGTCTGTCTGTCTGTCTGTCCGTCCGTCCGTCCGTATGTCACAGCCATTTTATTCCGAAACTTTTAGGACTATACATGTGAAACTTGGTAGATAGATGTATTCTGTAAATCGCTTTCCGATTTTAGAAAAAAAAAATAAAAAAATAAAGGGGGGCTCCCCATACATGGAACTGAAACTGAATTTCTTTTTTCATGACCCCTATGCTCGTGTGGTATTTATAGAAAGGTCTTTAAAAATGACACTGAGGTTTCTTTTTGTATCGTTTATTATTTAAAACATGCGAATACATTTGCTACAAACTTAAACATAACACCTAAACCATCGAGGCTTTCTCTATGGTATGCTAGCCGCGGCAACTCGAAGCCACACAAACACACTTATCATTAAAAGTAACACTTATTAACCATGTATCGAAACACTTTCTAGATCGTAGTACTTTCTAGAAAGTGTTTATCGATTCATAAATAAAGTTACTGTTTGAGTTTTATCTGCATGAATGAGCTCAACAGCCTGCAAAGAGCGCAAGTATTTGAATAAAATGTTGCCATCAAACTTTATATGTACTTTAAGTGTTGCCAGCTCAAAGTTATTTCATAAATGAAATAAATACGGGCCGGATACTCGGATCTCAAAGTAGGGTGGAATAAAAATGGAGGATGAATTTTCTTAGTTCCTTTGAAAACGTATCTTTTATTTTATTATGTTGTACAATATTGCTTTGTGTTGATTGATCAATTTTAAGATTTAAAGATAGTTTTAGCACAATCTAAAAGATAGTATTTTTTTTATTTTAAAGAATTATAGTTGAGAAAATAGACAAACAGTTCAACAAATTTACTTACTAAGTATTTAGTACTTAGTAAATGAATTTGTTCGAAATTGGGACCTATCAACAGACAAGTTACTTTTTAAAAATACTAGCTTTTGTTTGCGACATCTTTAGGGGTTATTTATTGCTACTGGCTCAGCATCGCAGGCTGGCTCGTTTGGCAAAGGTCGGGGAGGATTAACGTTAAAACGCGTTCCGTATTCTGGCCTCGCCGACGAGGCCCATCGCGACGTCCGCGTACTTGTGTTTCGGTGTATTTTTAGACTGCTAGTTTCCCTACTGCTCTCTTGTCGGATTGTGGTGGAATCGTCGGGTTCGTCTAGGACAAGACGCGGGCGATGAACCCGGGAAATAGAGGCTGTGTATCGGGCGTCCGATATTCGTACAATCAGGGGGTTTGTGTGTTTTTCAGCAGAGGCGAAGTAACGCACTGAATGGCGTTTCAACTTTCAATACTTGCTTTATGGTTGGGATTTTGAGGTCTACGTGGAGATCCTGGTTCCTCAAGTACCAGGGCGCGCCCGTGGCCTTTTGGAGAAATCGGTTCTGAATGACTTGCATCCTATGGATCTGAGCCGGACTAGCATGAGCAAACACCCGACAGGCGTATGTCAGAATAGGGCGTATGCACGTGGTAAAAATGCGTAGTTTACATTTTAGGGAGAGTTTGCTGTGTGCATTCAGCATGCAGTGTAACCTACTGAGAGTGAAAGCGGCTCGCGAGCGATCCGACTTTATGTGCTCTCTGAAATTAAGGTTTTGATCTAGGATCACTTCCATGTATTTACCTCGCTTTTCTCAAGGGATTGGCGTGCCAAACATAGTGATCGGGCGGGGGTTTGCGACATCGCTCGTGTATTCTACATATATCATACCTGTGTTACACTCCTCATATACCTGCAAAAGTTACCCTAACGAGGACACTCACCACTCATTTCCTTCCACTGGCCTACCTAGTCTAAAAATCTCTGTATTTCAGTCCACTCTTGCTAAGTTTACCTAAAACTAATTTAAATTCTCGTCTCCTGAATGCAGGAGTAGTCTAAACTCATTACGAAGCATATTATCTCTTCATTATTTCGTTGCGTGACATTTTTCCGCGACGCCCCAACGTGAATAAAATTCATATTAATTATGACAGTTAATTGAGTTCATAGTTTGTTTGCACGGACTAATTAACTGGTGTGACGGGACAATTTTGTATTTATTTTAATATTAATGTGGTAATTTTGAATTTTAACACTGTTTTTTGAACTGAAATTGTATCTATGAAGTGGATTTTTCACTACGTTGATGCTGTGGCGAACAAATCTCGTCTGCCAAATTGATGCTGGTACTATTAAAGATTTTGTTGACGGATAAACATGGTTCAACTTCAACATATGGCAGTATTTTTACTAGGGCGCATCAAAAATACAAACAGTACACAATATAGTGTTTATGACAATAACAGCGTTGTCAAAAATAATAATAGAGCAAATTTATAACAAAAAATACAGTATTACCTTATCAATATATAAAAAAAAAACAGTAAAAAGTGTGTCCTACATATATTATTATGACAAAAAAAATTGAGGGGATTAAGAAACAGTGTAGTGTAAGAATTAAAAAAGACTGTCTGTTTGTACACGCTAATCTCCGGTACTACTAGACAGATTTGTATGAAACTTTTTAGGTTTTATAGCTATTTGGCAACATATACTTAGGCTAAATAATAGATTTTGAAAACTGGAATACCTAATGCAAAATAGAACAGCTAAACTATAGGAAATATAAAAATGCCACCTTAGTAAAAGTAAAGTTGTTCAGCCTGATCAGCATTTTCTGTTGAAAAATAAAAAATTGAAAATCTGAAACATCTGATGTGATTTGAGCCAAGCTACACTGTAACATAAAAGACTGAAGTCTTAGTAGTTTCCTTGAACGTAATAGGCTGAATTCATATTATTATTATTATTTTTTACTGCATTTCGTAAACCATACGCTTAGAAAGGATCTTCAAAGTTCTAAATAGTAGGATAACATTAAACAAGCTCATCTGCAGCCCCTCGGGTGGGAATACACCTCTTCACCTGGTTACAAGCACCGTTTCTCCACGCGTTGGCATGCTAATCTGTCTTTGTGTTTATACGTGTGATGATAACGCTTTACGTCATACATTATGACGGTGTTACTGAACAAGGGGCACACTGTACTTTTCAGATGAAGCGTGGTTATTATTTTTCATACCTAGGCGGTGTTTTGTTCCGATAGGTCCATTGTAGTTGCAGGAATGTTCTAGCGAGATACCCCCGGTACGTAAGAGTATCTGTTGGTACAGGGTGGGTTTTAGTCAGTAGAAAGCGCGAGGAGTCATTTGTGCGAATTCTGTTGCAACACGTATTGTATGTCTGTATGTATTAGGACTAGACTAGATCTAGGCAAGTTTGCCCTATAGTTGACTATACTAACGCTTATCGTCAGCTGAAATAATACTTAATCAAAGGCGAGACCATCTGTGCTTTTTATAAGTAGGTATTATATTCATGGCAAGTCTGTAAAAATTAATAATATTATATATTCGAATTAAATACCTAATTTGTAATAGTAGTGATTTCTCATCGTACTGTGTGAAAAGGAAAGTATCTTCGTCATGGATAAATATTTCCTACTCCCTTGCACACTGCAATCAGACTGACTGAATGACTATTCAATCGTGAGTTAAAATCTTAAGTCCGTTTCTGCGCTAGTGAGTTAACTCTGGAATCTTTCGTTAAACTCCGGATCCTATATCGCACCCATGACATAAGACACTATTTTCCTAAAACTACTTTTAGTAAAATTATTTATTTTATTATTTTAACGGACTGGCAATACCTTATAATACTTAATAATACCAGCTGTACATCCCTCGCACACATCCCTCGCTTGTTTTGTATGCGCAAAAATCTAGCTCCGCTGAGCCGTCCACCAGAGCTGTGCTGACCAAGGCGAGGTAAATGAAGCAATTCTATTGGTTCTTTACAAACACATCCCTCGCTACGCATCCTCGCACATCTCTGGTGGAAAGCATGTTTATACTTTTCAACAATCTTTGGCAATTTTTGGTGATGCTCCACTCACGCCAGAATCCCTGGGTTCACGTAGGTAACATGGAGGTTTTATTTAAACGAAGAGAGTTTTATGTAACCCGTACAATAACAGTGGCCCTAAATCCGTCAAACGTAAAAATAACCCTCAATGTTTAAGTGTCATTGTCCCACTGACCCTGGCATTAATAGTGACACTTTGATACGAGACCGCTCATTCTACATGGAAACTATCCAACTTTTGTTTACGTCTTTGGTGCGTGACATCACTGTTTGTAATCTATTTGGAAACAAACTGCACCCCACTATTAGGACAACATGGTATAATTGATATTATGATATAAAACGACATGCACAACTCCATTTGAACAAAAGTTGTTATGAAATATGAAAATAGATTGGCGCCAAATGTGTAAAGTTTGGACAAATTACTCCTACAAACTTGTTTTAAGGATATTAGGTAGAAACTCTTGTTAGAATAGAAGTACTTAATATGATAGCATAATGAACTTTATATTTTAGACTTATCTTTTTAGAAAATTCGTTGGGAATGGTGACATTTTGTAGTCAGCCTACCAAGAAAACTATCCGTCTGACTAAGTAAGTAGCTAGTAGGTAGGTAAGTATTTTTAATTTTTATTTTATTTATAAATTTAAGTATACATTTTGTAGATACGTACACTAAAGAACAAGCTAAAACATTGGATAGGCAAGGATTTGAGCATTGTGCTTCTTCAGTTACAAGAGACCACATCATGTATTAAACATTTAAAATATATTAACAATTGCAATACCCACATTTCGTTATTTAACATTGCTATTATTTAGCAAATACAAACACAAAACATAATAAACATTTCATAAAAGAAACAGTTATCAATAAAAAATATAATGATCCTCACATATTGTTGTGTGAATAGTTTTTTTAAATTAATAATAGGCTCGCTTTTGACCTCCATACCTGATGGTAAGTGCAGATGATGTGGTCAAAGATGAAGCACGCTTTCCTAAAAGTAACCTAGCTATTCACCCTTGACTTAAAGACCCCAGGTGATAACTATCAGGAAACATAGACTCCGGTAGTAGTAAAGTGAAAGTATTTTTATTTGACTTATATCTTCATCAACCAATCTATACCTAGTATTGAAAATCAAACCCAAGCAACGAACATTCAAATAAAACTACAAAAGCGGCTTCAATATCCATGTGTAATCTGTTTCGACCTCTTAAGTCTACGAAACTAATTTCAAAGAAACCCAGAGTATAGAACAGTATAGTATTACTTGGTCGTAGCCTAGTTGATGTGGTTGGCACGTGCCGGGACTAACCATCGACTCGTTTCGCTTTCTTTCAATGAGAATCAAAATCAAATAAATTCTTATCCCGGCCGACCTTGGGCGGATCCTTCGCAAATCAAATTCATCAAAATAATAAAGACGGTTTGAATGTGGTTGTGTTGGCTTTTGGTAGGACGTAAAACTTGAATTTTCTTGGCTTTTTCAATGAACAATTACTTTCGTTGTCAATGATAATTTTCAGAGATGAACGTACGATGAAGTCTGAATAAGGTAATGTTATTTATTAGACTGGGGACGAAATGGTTCAAATGTAGTTACAGGAAAATTTTATTCGGTTGTTTAAACTCGCTAATTCTCGAAAGTACTGGGTGGATTTGGATGAAATTTGGTATTAAAGTAGCTTGAAGCTCGAGCAACGTTGATGCCACTTTTTACTCGACTGAAAAAGAAGGACAGTCATATTTTTATCGTGATAAAATCCTCGCATGACTGCTAGTGTCATTTAAAACTTTAAATCTTAATGTTAATATTATAAGATAGTAAACAGCTTATTTTTTTTACTTGAATCGTCAGCGCAACGCCATGAAATGATGACTATGAGACATAAATATCTGAATTTCTTTAGATAGTAATGTGAAACGTTGTAAGTGCTCTTAAAGTCGAGGGTTTCCTTTGATTTTTTTAAATGAACATAAAAGAACGGCGCTCTGCAATTAAATGAATGCAAATACTCCTAGACTAACAATTTGCAATGCGGTTCTCTTCCTCGCGGACCAGTGTGTGCCCGGAATACCCCCGGGGCACCTAGACCAGGCATAAAATGTAAATGAACTTTGAGTAATATTTGTTACCTGCTATGAATAAAGAGATAGCAGGATTTGATGACTACTATATTTACGCTAACGTTAATAATTATATTACTCAACGTCATTTTCATATTATTGATAGGCTGCGTTTGACCACAGTATCACCTGATGGTAAGTGATAAGCTTATCTAGAAGTAACCTCTTCACTCTTGACTTAAAGATCCCCAGGTCGTAGCTATCAGAAGAGACATACTCCGGCAGTTAGTGGACAGTGACAGCGGGGCTCAGAGGAGACCAGGAGGAGACCCATTTACAGTCTCCCCAGGAATGTGCCGTAACTGGCGTGCACAGACAGGGGCTCTGGAGTTTTAAAGATCACTGAGGTGGTTTAATGTGAGTAAGAATCGCTGAATTCTGCAAGGGTTAAATCGCCGTACGCACCTGTAACGGGGTCAATAAATACGGATCTGTCCTTTATTTATTTTATTATGCATTTTTTTAATACAAAATGGGCAACTACATGTTTTCGCCGGTAACTACACATCATCATAATTTCCTCTACCGTTTTCCAACTATTTCGGGTTGGCTATACAGGGTGGCAGGGACATCGACGCGCAACCGCTTACCATAGATTCAGTACATGATTCTGGACCTCCCTACGATGAAATTGTTCGTCGGCTTTTTATTAATTTAATAAAATTAAGAAAAAGCCGATGCAAAAAAAACCCAGTAAATTCACTTGTTTCACTTAAAACAGCAATGTAAATAAAACTCGAAAGGGCTACCTGATCAGCTATGTTGACCTCGCTAATGAACTCTAGCAAAACATTCATAATCAGATTATTGCTGTTTTAAGTGAAACAAGTGAATATTATTTTTTAATTAAAATCTCATCGGGTTAGATAGAAACAGCGATTTTATACACATTTCAGTAAAAAAAAATGCAGAAAACACTTGTAAATTTTAGAAAAATCCGACGAAATGGAGGTCCAGTATCACGTACTGAATCCATGGTAACCGTTTGTGCGTCGATGTCCCTGCCACCCTGTATATAGCGGATACATCTGGATGTAGCATCTCTAGAACCCAGTAGCTGGGTAACACGATGTCTCATTGGCAAGACTGGTGTTAATTTTTCTGGCTTCTGATTACCCGTAACGAGTACGACCAGTAAATAAACAATCATACAATATTACAGGCTGTGGTAGCTAAATGATAAAAAAAAATAGAAATTGATAAAATCCAATCTTTAGATAGATATGTAGATAGAAAATTATATACTTTATTGTACAACAATAATTAAATCACACTTAAATAGCAATATTGTAAAAAAAAATTGGTTACAATGGCGGTCTTATCGCTGAGAGCGATATCTTACAGACAACCTTTGGAAGGACTTTACGAGCTTTAATTAAAATGGGGAGGGCTAAATTATGTTATCAAACAAGTGACTGCACAGAGTCTTCTTCAATTATACACGCTTGTACCTATTAAAGATGTCGATATCATCCTCCAAGTAAGTCGCTTTACACACGCTGCTCGCCCTAATTACTTAAAAGTTTTGTCTATAATTACTCCTCATAGTTGGTGCGTGCAAAAAACGCGATGCACGTAGAAACAAACTAGGTAGGTATACGCAGACCAAACTTGCTCAGCAACTCAGGTACATCACTCAGTTTATTCAACAATTCAGTCATTGTCTTTTTGTGGTACTAAGAGCAATTACAGTTTGTCCAATCTGGCCTATCCCTGTGGCTGCCATACCTCAGTGACGCCTTAAGCTGAGGTTCCTACCTCACAGGGGGTGACTTTAGCATGTAGTCACCTAGTTTGTTATAAGCTTTTTATAAGTTTAATATAAGCCATGGCTAGAGGTTTTAATTATTATAATAAAGGATATTACAAGCAAGTCCGGTTAAGCAACTGAAAACTTATGACCTCAGAGAGTGACCTCTCACTTCATTTAAATGGCTCTCTGCGATTTATTGATAATCAGACTCTAATTATCGTTGTACCAATCCAACTACTGCATCTATTATCGTACGCAATCAAATAGTAATTAAGTGTTATTGTTACAATAAATATTTTAATGATCATGATTAATGGGTGCGCGCGCCTACTCAAAAGTGAAGAGCATGCAACACACCAATGTGAGTAGTTGCTTGCACTGCCTGACACTGCACATGTGGCTTCCCTGGCTTATTGTAATTGCGTTATCGACTAATGTATTAACAACTCCACTTTCTTGAGGGTGACTTTTACGATAATCCATCCGATTTGACAGATTTTCTTTTTGTTTCATTTTTATTATTAATTTATACTTCATTACTGAAGTCTAATGTTGTCGCTTCTCAAGTTTATTTTAATATAATACAAAGCTTTTTTGTAAAATTGGAGAACACTGTAGACTCTTAGATTTGTTTAAGAATTTTTATGTGATTCCATTGTGCTATTAATTGGTCTATACTGTCCTCTCATACTTAATTAACATGTATTAGGGATACATTGTAAGAATGATATTTTAAAAGAGTAACTGTGGAGTTTCTTGCCAGTTCTTCCCCATAGAAAACGACCAATTTTGAACCGTGCCCTAACTGCTGACATTTTGTAAGTGCCCATGTAGGTCTGTGTGAAATAAAACATGTTGAGTTTTTTTTTTTGAGTTTTGAGTGGGCGACGCAGAGATATTTGAAATTAAAATTGAAAACAGTTTATTCGGAGATAAACACACACAACAACATACAATAAAAAATACTATTTATCTGCCGCGTTGTTCATTATTATAATTACTTTGTTGATAAATTAAAATTATAATTTACTAATCTCAGTCTGCCCAGAACTGGGCAACTAGTTTGGCACCGTCGGAAGCTTCTATCAAGTCCTATAGTGACAGTTGACAAGACACGCAAGACACGAAATTAAGTGCGTTATTACTATTTAGACTTCCAGGTCGGCCATGGCAGTTCATGTCTAGGAGGTAGATTCTCAGCTGGTGTCATAATCATAAATAACAGTCAGACTGCTATGTTCCCACTGTAGGGACACAAGCCTTTTCTTTATGAGAGGAAATTGACCGTAATCCACCACTTGAATTATTTTTTGTTTGCAAATTTGGCCTAGAACCTCCCTCTTGGCAGTTATAAAGGAATTTTAATCTATATCTATACTAATATTATAAAGAGGAAAACTTTGTATTTTTGTATTTTTGTATGTTTGTATTGAATAGGCTCAAAAACTACTGGACCGATTTCAAAATTTCTTTTACCATTACTTAGAGGAATTCTTCCGAATCCGTATAGGCTATTTTTTATCCCGGAAAATAGATAGGATTTTTCGTGGTAGTGAAAATTGTGGAGTAAGGCGTCGAAAAAACTGCCGTACGTTAACGACTCTCGCGAACGCTGCCTATATTTAATACTAGCTTTTGCCCGCAAATTCGTTCGCGTGAGAGGCTTTTCCCACGTAAATCCCGATCCTATAGGGAATTCTGGGATAAAAATACCCTATGTCCGTCTCCTGGTTCTAAGCTACCTCCCTACCAATTTTCAGCTAAATCGGTTCAGCCGTTCTTGAGTTATAAATAGTATAACTAACACGACTTTCTTTTATATATATAGATTTGTGTGTTTATTTTTTGTTTATGTGTAAATGTATCTCTATGTGGACTTTGGTCTAAAAATAAAGTATTTTATATATGGTAATCGGACGGGGTAGCTGAAGAAGCTCGCGCTCGGACGCCCCGCCTTTTTATACCTTCGGCTGCGAGACGCGTGGACCGATTCTCAAAAATAATCCTTATAGCATGATTCAGTATTCACGCGCGATGGCATATTATTAGCGTATTTCATGTATAACTTTGGTGTTTCTATACCGATTTATATGATTCTTTTTTATGGAATAGTTAATAATGTTAACTTTTTCAATTAGGGGTGACTGAGAGTGTTATAAACGTAAGAGTAGACAAATATTATAATCAGAAAGCTTTGAACTGCTAAGCTATCGGGAGTTACACGTGTTATTGTGAGTCAACCATAAAAGATAGACATATGCTGTCGTGGGATATTTTTATATAATTTTAAGGAGAATATCCGACATGAACTGATTTCTGTATAGCTTTAACCATTAAGGTTGCACACGCGACGGAAGCTTAAAAAATGGAGTAACTTCTCCCGTTTTCCTAACATTTCCCTTCACTGCTCTGCTCCTATTAATTGTAGCGTGATGAAAAGTATACTATAACCAGCTCAGGAGTATGAAAAATAATTGTACCAAGTTTCGTTAAAATCCGTCAAGTAGTTTTTGTTTCTATAACGGTTATACAGACAGACAGACAGACAGACAGACAAAAATTTAACTGATTGCATTTTTGGCATGAGTATCGATCCTTAATCACCCCCTGATAGTTATTTTGGAAATATATTTCATGTACAGAATTGACCTCTCTACAGATTTATTATAAGTATAGAAGATAAACATTGCACCCGTGCGAAGCCGGGGTGGGTCGCTAGTAGATAATAAAAATCCAACGGTTAATTAATTATATTTAATCATAAAGCAAAAAGACATTACATTGGTTATTATCTGAATAATTGTAAAAGGGTTGAAAGCTGATATACGTTATTTCCAGTGTTAATTTATTTATTTGGAACAATAAACACTTAGGCTCAATTTACACCGCCGCGGAATGGAATGGAAGCGAATGAAATTGTACGTAGCATAATGAACTTTATGTCAATTGTATAACACACAAACTAAATGGGAGCAAAAAAGTCACGCGTCTTCCGCGGAATCCTCGCGCATTCTCTAGAATTCTCATAGCTACTGTCGTTTGTATGTTATACAATTGACATTTTGTTACAATTGTATACAATTGTTATACAATTTCGTTGCTAAAAGTCGCTTCCATTCCATTCCGCGGCGGTGTAAATTGAGCCTAACATCTTAAAGTGGTACAATAAAAAAAAATGAAAGCAATAAAAAGAACATTTTACAAACATGACCCACACCATTGTTCAGAGATTAACAATATAAACTTGAATCAGGTTAGCGTTTAGTTAAATATCTAATACAAGCTTCTGCCTGCGACTTTGCTCACGTACGAATTTTTTTCAGTCAAAAATAATAAGCCCGGAATAATATAGCTTTCTATTAGTGAAATAATTTTCAAAATGTTTTAGCTGATCGGGATTACTTCTTAAAAACTTACAAACATTACTTCTTTGTAATATTAAAACATAGATTTAACAATTCTGATATATACAAAAGAAATGTTATTTCTAACATTTATATACATGCATGCATTACAAAATTTCACTCAATAGCTTAGTAGCTAGTAGAAAGATTCGGAATATTAAATGCAGAGAGAAAAGCACTGAATTAAAACCAATAGAAATACATTTAAGACCAATACATAATTATCGTCAGTAAATCTAATTAAACTTGAAATCAGCAGGATTCGTCAAGGATAGTTGAAAGTTTCTTTCAACAGTGTAGGGCCCATCTGCAACAATAAATAAACGTTTATAAGTCAAATAAAAAGTGATACAGTGATTTCGTGTTGGTTAAGCAAAGTTTTCTATAGTCTGTTTTTGGATGGGTTACCTAAGAGTCTACAGCAGTGTTCTCCCATTCAAGATTGAAAGGGAGATTTGTTTTACAATTTTTTATTTGTAATTCCATTGCACAGTACTAAATGGCCTATACTGTCTTCGTATACCTTATTAAGCTGTATTATGGATACATTGTACAAAATATATTTTTGAAAAGAGTGACCGTCGCGTGGAGTTTCCTGCCGGTTCTTCTCCATAGAAAACGACCAATATACGAATCAAACCGTGCTAACTGAATGAACGTGATAATTAACTTTTGACGTTTTATAAGTGTCCGTGAAGGCCTATGTGCAATAAAATATTTAGAGTTTGTAGTGATGTGTCAACTGGATTTACTAACTCGAGTCAACTGGAGTTGGGCTTAGATCGAGTCAACTCGAGTTGAATTCTCTTTAACTCGATTTAGTCGATTTGAATACTCCCGCCCTAGCGCGTCAGCCGAATGGCAGACACAGATGGCGCGAAGTTTGCCGATCATTTATGACTGTATTCATTCATTTGATTCGCTACAATTGTCAATTATGTCAATGTCACAACAACACAACATTGCATTGTTGCAGATTTGAGGTTATTTTGGAGTTCCGGTTGTTATTGTTGTTAGTTTTTTGAATTATTAGGTACTGTATAGAAAAACGCCGGGACCTAAAAGGAAATCTGTTGTTTGGGATGTATTTGAATCGCCAGTGAATGGACATGCTAAGTGCATACAGCGTTCAGATTCATACAAATATAGTTTTGTTGTTAATTAATAGAAATACTAAATTCATTTATGCTACGAAAATTTAATCCTATATACATAAAACATAAATAAATGATAAATAAATACATTTCTTTTTTATTTCAATTCTACCTACTTTAATTATAATGGTCCCCATACATATTTATGCTAAATCTGTTCAATTTTGTTTAAATATTGTTACGAAAATAAATCATTTACTCAGTTTCATTTCACCCTGTTAACTCGAGTTACGTGAATTTCAACTCGAGTTAACTCGAGTTGTGTTTATTCCGTGTTGGCACATCACAAGAGTTTGAGTTTGACCTTAACATATCAAAAGTGTGTGGAAAGTCACTTGTACTTATGCCTTTGACAGGTTGTTACGGGTAGTCAGAGACCAGAAAATCTGCCTCTTTTTTGCCAAGTGGTATCGTGATCCAGCTACTGAGTTGAGCAGGTCAGATAAGCAATCAGCCCATGTAGTACACTAGTACTCAGCTGCATCCAATTAGATGGGAAGACGACCCCAACTAAAGGTTAAGCAGATGTTGATCTTTGCCATCAACAGGCTAAGAACATGAACGTAACATATACAGGGTTAATTGTAAAACACCGAAAACCTCTCAGGACTATGTTACTTACATCATAATCAACAACTTTTGTTCTATGACTTTTAAAAATTCGTCATATTTTTGTTCACCAGATCTTCATACAAAAATAAAAATATTTAAATTGAACGCCCTAAATGTTACGAAGTCTATGCGAAGCAAAAGAAAGCGATAGTATAAATCGCGCAAAATATGACGAATTTTTAAAAGTCATAGAACAAAAGTTGTTGATTATGATGTTAGTAACATAGTCCTGAGAGGTTTCCGGTGTTTTACAATTAACCCTGTATAGTTATCTATTTACCTTCTTGATACCATTGTGTTGTAGGCACTCCCGATTCAAGACGAGCAGCGACAATAGCTTCCCTCAGAGCAAAAGCGACGGCTACCGCCATGCATATCGGAGGCTCACCAATACCTGAGACACGAAACAGATTCTACAGTTAATAACACTAAATAACACAGACAAATACACTCATGTGTACATTCGTTCTCACATACAGGTGTCCCAGAAATCAGCGTCAAGCCGGAATAGGGTGATACAAAAATATTTAAAAAAATACATTTTAAAAGCAAAGTTTTTTTTCTGTTAACTATTATGACTTGAGCTGATTCTGGCTTGACATCAACTTCTGGGACCCCCTGTATTTGCATTCTCGCACACGAATGCGCAAATACATGCATACTCTCAGACACACTCACCCTTATACACATATCCATCGAAACACTTGAAATGTTATTTAATATATTCTTTCTTTCTATACAAAATTTTAAAATGTAAAATTATGTAATCTAATTATGTAAAATATTCGTTATTTAGTTATGTCAAAAATTTGATACAGGAGAGCGAAGTCACATGTTACAGGAATTTTCTACTTACTAGATGACTCGATCACAGCTTAGAACTGAATGTAATAACTTGGTAACGAAAATAAATTACTATTATTAGAGCAGTGGTGATCCAGTGTTAACGAGTCCATCTTGCGAGTTGCAGGTTGTCGATTCGAAGCAAGTCAGGTGGTACATTAATTAGTGTAATTTTAGAGAAAACATCGTGAGCAAATCGCTATATCTTAGGACCATCAATCCGAGGATATGCGACAAACACCAACCAGCATGACACCGCACAGAAAAGGACATCAACCAAAATGGGCCATAACCGCACATAGCCGTATTGAAAAAAAAAGGAATTCATAAATAAATTAGTAATAATATTTAGTGAACATTGGTCTCTAATCGGGATTGTCAAAATAAATAATATTAAAACTTTTTTGCAAAAAAATAAAACCGACTTCCATATCAAAACACTAAAAAGCCAAAAATAATTTTAATTTCGGTAGTCGGTGTTATTGGTTTTTTATTTTCCTTTTTTCCACACCGCCTTCCGAAATTAAAATTATTTTTGGCTTTGTAGTGTTTTGATATGGAAGTCGGTTTTATTTTTTTGCAAAAAAGTTTTTATTTTCTGAACTGATTTGGAAAATTCACTGACCCACTAGGGTCAGTGAATTTTCCAAATCGGTTCGTAAATGACGGAGTTACGCGCGAACAAAAAACGCAATGCAGAGTAGACGAAAAGATTATCAACGTAAATATTTTTTTTTAGACTTTTGTTGATATTTCAGAAATGGCTTGTCCGATTTCGATAAAATTTTCATGGGACCATTTGGGAAGTATAACCTTTTCAACAAAAAAAGAATTTTTCAATTCGGTTGGTAAGCGACGGAGCTATGCCCGAACAAACATAAAAAAAAAAAAAAAAAAACCAACATCCGAATTGAGAACCTCCTCCTTTTTTAGAAGTCGGTTAAAAAACTAATAAAAAAGTTTTAATTGATTATTTTGTTTGTGTATGGTGACAGTTGCGGTGCAGCGTACGGCGTGCGTTGAGTTAGGGTTGCCAAAATAAAAACCCAGAAAAAATAATGTCGATATTTGATATTTCGATTCTAGAGCTTCAAAACATTAAAATGTTTTTCTGGAAGACCGGGCGTTACTCTGGCCGTTGGAGTATTTAAATTGATAAATTATCCATTTACTTCTCTTGCTCTAGGGTGAAGCAGGAGGCTGTGTTAGACTTTTACTGACTATATACACATCCTTTTTAGAAATTCCCCGTGGCCCTAGCGAGCATCGGTCCTTCCAGGTTCCGTTTTTTTTTTTGTATTATTTTAATCAATTTGACACAGAACTTCTTATTTATATGTTTTCTTTGTATTGCTACTCAATAAAATCAAAATAGTGTAATATTTTTATGTTCATGTTCAAGCCCAAACGCCATACAAAGTGGTTGATGTCCTTTGCAATTATTATTACACTAGTCATTAAATGTTACTTACACTTAGATCCAAAAATAATATCTTTACTGTAAGAATTCTTTCTAAAGTAGATTCTCCAGTCCTGAGGAATGTCTCTGGCTAGAGGCACATGGTAGTTCCAGGTTCGGTCTGTGAGTAGTTCTCCAGTGTCGGCGTAGATGAGATGCTCACAGGTCCAGTAGCCCATACCCATAATGAAGGCTCCTTCCACCTTAACAATATTGATAATAGTTAGTTTAAATGGTTTATTATGAGAATTTGTGGCTAAATACTAAAAGCCATATAAGTTTAAGCAACGTTTGCTGGGGTCAGGCGGTGGTTAGTTATCCATCTTACATATCTTCCGTGCCTCAGTAAGCGTCAATAACCTGGCTTAGGTATCGATTGTGATTGAGAGGTCGCAAGTTCGAACCCCACTCATCACACAATTGCCGTGAACCCACTTCAAACACAAGCATATTTAGCTCAGTTGGACCCCTCCAACTAAGCTTGCTAGTACTGTGAATTCTACCCACAATGCTGGTTCTGTTTTTTTTTTATAGCGTAAGGAAAATTGGCCAAGTACGAGTCACACTCGCCCATGAAGGGTTCCGTAGTACCTACGCCAAATAACTTTCGTTTTTCATAGTGTTTGTATGAATTACAATGTTGTATTTGCGGTTTTAGAAAATATGATGTGTCTCAAAAACTGCTGACCCGATCTCGTTCAAACCAATTTTCGTTGAAAGTTACATTAAGATCTACAGCATATTTTTTTTTAATTTTTCATTCCATTATTATAGAAGTTAGAAGGAGGACACATTTTAACACTTTGGAAGCGTATATCTTTTAAACGATTAACGTTATTGAAAAAGTGGTTTTAGAAACCTCGATGTCATTTTTAAAGACCTGTCTATAGATACCACACACATATCGGTTCAATGAAAAATAAATATTTTCAGTTTCAGTTACATGTAAGGGGGGGGAGCCCCCTTTTATTATAAATCTTTCTTTTTTTTCTTAAAATTGGAAAGCGGATTACAGAATACATCTACCTACCAAGTTTCACAGTTTTGGAATAAAATGGCTGTGACATACGGACGGACGGACAGACAGACATGACAAAACTATAAAGGTTCCGTTTTTTGCCATTCGGCTACGGAACCCTAAAAAAAGCACGTTAAACTGTGGTCCCGACTGTCATTAGTACATCTTTGACAATGGTTACGAGTAGCCAGAAGCCGGAAAATCTAACAAAAGACTGACCAAGGCGAATCGTGTTACTCAGTTACTGGGTTTTGGAGGTCAAATAGGCAGTTGTCCCATGTAAAGCACTAGTACTCAGCTGTATCCAGTTAGACTGGAAGCTGATCCCAATGACAAGGCTAAGCAAATAATAGTAACTAAAAAAAAAAACTAATAAAACTGTCTTCTTAAGTCTTTTGATGGAAAGCACTTACTTGGCCAATATCAATTTCAGGACTAACACTCTGACCAGCGTCTTCACAGAGATCTACCCTTAACAACTCAAACTGTCCAGTCAACAGATCTAATTCCACTTCTGCTAAAGTGACTCCGAAAACAGCAAAAGGGTATTCCTCATCAGTCCTCGTGAACCCATGAGCTTGCAGATCCACATTTTCTACATGCGCTTTTGTGATCAACTCTTCCCAAGTAGGATTGTCCATCTGTTCTCTGATTGGTCTCAATCTGTCCAGTAGTTGTTGGCAAGCTCTCCTCACGCCTACGATGACATTTTGGTTTATAACGCTTCCTCCGCCTAGCGAACAGTTAGGAGCAATCACCGTGTTATTTCCTTTTACAATTATTTTTTCTACAGGAATGTTAAGCAAATAAGCTGCTACTTGGACTGCTTTAGTATTTATTCCTTGCCCCATTTCTACAGCACCGTGTGTTATCACTACGGTACCATCTCCACGATATACTGACAGGTTTATATAGAAATTGAGCCCTCCAATCGGAGTCCATCTAAGAAAAGAAAATCTTAGGCCTTTCTTCTTCCATCTATTTTCATGATTGAATTTGTTGACCATTTTTTTGCGATTCATATAATCAGATTTGATTATAATGTTGTCCACCATTTCTTTCAGGTCACTGCTATATTGACTGTCTAGATTGGCCAGCCTTACATCTAAAGGGTCTAAGTTCATTTCATAAGCGATCTGTTCCATCACAAGTTCCGCCATTGCTATGTTTTCCAGTGTACCTGTTAATTTTTAACGATATAATTAACTGCCACATAAAACATATCATTAGTACTTAAAACGGGATATTTAGCATGTGTATGTTAAGTGCTAGTTTTCAATATTTCGAACCTGTTATAAGTGCCATGATCATGGATGAAATCGCTTGCAACAGCGCCGAAATATTGAAAACTCGAAAAAATGTATTAATACTGTAAAAAAAAATTATGTATTATTAATACGGTAAATTATGGTAAATTCAGTTTTAAGTTCCAAGGATACTGTTTGATACATATATCAGTTTAAAAACGTAAAACATAGTTGATATGATCATATATATAATTATATAGTACAAAAATGTCTAAATAAAACCTCACCTGGTGCTCTAGTCCAGGTATTCTTTGCAGTATCAGTAGTAGAATCATAACTCGTGTAGTGCCATCGAGATCTGTTGTAAGCGTTGTTGAATTGACCGAGACCGAGCAAGTTAAACTGCTCATTTACCTTATAGCCGTTATCTTCAAAGAGCTTTAAGGTTATGTATTGAATTACTCCGGATTTATCTACGCCAGCCTAGAAACAACAAAATATGCTTGAAAAGGAGTAAGTAGGTGATGTCCAAAACTAATTGGCAATTTATGTATGCGCGAGCAGATAAGGTAATTTAATAAAATACAAACTTCAAACTCAGTACAACATGGGAGTCTCTTGCCCACGGCTCTCGTGTTAGTGGTTAACGACTGAATGAACCGACAAGGCCTGTTAAGTTTCTTTACTGCCAATGCAGCTGCGATGGTGCCTTGAATATTTCGTGATAATTTGAGGCCGTATGACCCTCCAACACGACGGGTATATACATCAATCCTAGAAAAAAAACCATACGGTAGGTCAGATTTGGACCATCAGATCTATCTTAGTCCCCGATTGTTTATAAATACCAACAAACCTGTTTTGGTCCATATTCAAAGATCTTGAAATCATCAACTGTGCGCCCTCCATCCACTGTGTGGAACAGTACACATCCAGTCCCTCATCAGAAGGCTTCACTACCGTAGTTAATGTTTCTGTAGTGAAATGATACTGTCCATATATCGAGTTAACTCCTTTTATTTCTTTAGCCACTACCTCTGTGCCTCTCTCAGTAGCTTGAACTTCAATGAATTGAGTGCTTCTGTTTGGATCATCTCTTACCTCTCTCACATCTAAAATTGGCTCTCTAACATTTGCATATGTAGCTTTTACCAATTTAGCGGCTCTTACAGCAATATAATGGGTTCTACCAACAACTATGGCTATTGGCTGATTGAAATATTTGACGGACCCCTGTGCCAAAACTTCTTCATTGGCAGAGTATAAAAATGAGCCGGCTGGTGTAAAGGAATTTAATCCAGGGATGTCTTTCGCTGTGTAGAATGCTATTACGCCTGGGAAAGCCTATAAAATAAAACCGTGTAAATGTGCTGAAATGTTCCAATATTAGCCAGATTTCTATCCGACAATAAGATTAATTTTGTTCTTACCAAAGCCTCACTGCCGTCAATTGAAACAATATCTCCTACTGCGACGGTACTCAGTGCGAATGCGCAAAATACCTCATCGGGGTAGCGAGGTAAATCATCAACGTAGAAAGCCTCCCCTGCACATTGTATCTACAATCGAAGTAGTTGAATATACAAAAGAAAATTAACAGGAAAAGGTATAGGTGTAAAATGACATTATAGTATCCATTCTTACCAAAGCCTCCACTTTAATGATAGGTTGCGTCACAGGCCACACTGATCGGTTTGTTTCGAATACCTGGACTCCCCTGGACACTGGGCGAACGTCCGACAACACGATGGCTCCAGATTTGTAACGAGCGTGGAGATTTGTTTCAGGAGATAGAGTGAGTAGACACTACAGTTGATCAAAGAAGTCGTGCATTAAACAAATAACTTGATTTATAAGTATTTAAATGTTTAATTACAAACAATAGTTGGTTTCCTGTGTTACAAAATAATTATTTTATTTGGTCCATTAGGTAGATTTTCAAAAAATATTGGTCACGTATTTTTTGCTTTTTCAAGTCAATAAAAATTCACAAACATGCTGGAAAGCTTTAAAGTACAGAAGTGGGGGCTGCTGACGTCACACTTTGCTAAGAACTATACCGAGATGTGACGTCACGCGAAATTTCAACTCACTGTATCGTCTTAACTTTTCAGTTACGTGAAAAAAAAAATACGCGTCCAATGTTTTTTGTTAAACTACGTGACGGACTAAATAAAATAGTTTTGGAAACTACCCTATTAAAAATAGTAAGCAAAAATTATACATAATTTGCAAAAGTTTCAATTTGAAGATGACCATTCAATTCATTGATTGCTAGTAACAAAACTCAATTGGTTAGTAACAAAATTCCTTTATCCTGTGTTAGTATTTAACACAAATTACAAGGTTGTTTCGTGAATAGAAGCTACAAGCTCAACACTGACGTGGACAGCTTGCAGCAGCGATTCACGAACACAAAGTCAAGCCTGCTCGCCAACAACCAAGGATTATGTTGGGTATAAATCATACTTTGTGGCACATCCCCAAACAAAGTATATCTATATATCTGGGTAATACAATTCAAATTTTCTTTACAACTAGACTTAAACTAGAGACTACTAGACTTAAGTCTTGCTTAGCTTAAGATAAACAAGAGCCTGAACTAGTTAAACCTGTGTTTCGGCAATATGTGCTACGATACCTACTAGTTTGCTGTGAGTAGTTATGTGAAAACTTACCTTATAAAACAATCCAAGGGCAACTTTCCGCCTGTACTCCACTGAAGGTTCTGGTGGATTGTTTTCCACCACCAGCTCAGCCCTCAGGATTTTTATGGCAGCCGTGAGGGTCTCATTAGTGAACAGCTGCTTCCCCATCAAAAACTGCTCTGTTGCATGAGCATGTATAAATTTCGGCGATAGAGCCCCGTACACTATGCTTACGAATTTAACTATATTGTCAGATGACAATCTGTACAAAAATGCTGCGTTCACTAATGCGTGAGCGTTTTGAGAGCGCGGCATCACCTGTAATATTTAAATTTCTATAGTTTATAGGTTTTCTATCGGTTACAATTGCGATGCATGCGATGGAATTGCAAAATCCTGATTCCACCAAGTCCGTTCCATCATCGGAATACAAGACGAACGCCGATGCGCCATCGTTACTTGGTGGATATCCCACCCATACGCACAAACCGTTTTGGGAATACTTTCATTGTGCGTACGGAGTGGAATTCTACGCTGAAGTCTGTATTTCCTGATAGCTATAACCTGCGGTCTTTAAGTCAAGAGTCTTCGACCACATCATCGCTTACCATCAGGGAAAATGGGGGCTGATACGTGCTTTTAACCGTAATTACAAACAAATTTTAGTTTTAAAAAACGTTACTCCACACTTGGATATTGTGGGTGCGTTTACAATTCACATCGTTTACATCATCAAACTCACAAGCATAAACATCCAGACCTAGGAACCTCATGGAAGCTAAATAAACCTTTGTTACATGTGAGAATCAAATCCGCATCGCGTACTGCAGCACCCAATCGATCAACCACTGTACCACTGTGTCATCAAATAATTATATGTATCTGGCTATACATATGTAAATTCCACTGTACTATTTAATTGTTTCCGTCAGTACAACTAGTCTTAGTTGTTTCAATATATTATTCTGTTAATATATTGAAACAACTAAGACTAGTTGACTAATTATTGTAATTGTATATTATCAGTAAAAAAAAACTCAGCACACGTAAGAACGTAACACGTTAAATGATATCACTTTTGACTTAAGGCTTGCCCTTAAGTCAAAAGAGCGAGATAAAGAATGAGAAGCGCTAAGGTAGTATAGGTACTACCTCAGCGCTTCTAACTCTTTATCTCACTCGCACACTACTGGCCACGGTCACGCGAGCAAGCGAGACAAGGTGGCAGGGAAAAGACTCCAAGACACCGATAATTTAGTTTATTTCTTTTTACGGTGAAAATAATGGTAATTTAAAAAAAAAGTAAATAACATAAGACCTGCTTTATAGTTAGTTCAATTAATATGCAAAGTTTCGTTATCTAATTTGAAGTTATTTTTGAATACCAGCGGTTTATAGTTCAATTTGGAGGTAAATTTGGTATTTTTTCAATCAAGTTTATTTTATGGAATTGTGTTTTCGTCAAATATATTACCTAACATTAATCCTCAACTTTACCATATATTTATTTCAAAATGATTGTTGCAGTGTTTTCGACACAACGGAGGATCATACTAAACCATTTGAGGTAGTATAGGCCCTTAATAGATAAACCAAATACTGTTACCATTAAATATTTTTTCTGTTTTTATTGACAATAGGTTCACGTTTGACCTCATGGTAAGTGATGATGTGGTCGAAGATGGAGCACGCTTACCTAAAAGTAACCTATTCACTCTTGACTTAAAGACTCCCAGGTTATAGCTATCAGGAAACACAGACTCCGGCAGGGAATTCCACTCCTTAGCCGTACGCACAATGAAGGTATTCCCAAAACGTTTAGTGCGTATAGGTGGGATGTGCACCATGTAACGATGGCGCATCGCGGTTTGTCTTGTAGTCCGATGATGGAACGGACTCGACGGAATTAGATTGTGTGATTTCATCACACACTCCCCAAAATGTAACCGATACAAAACCGATAGACTTGCTACTTTTTATTTGGTGATTAAATTACTCTAATATATTTTTCCCTCCCAACTGTCCATATCGGGGTCGGCTTCTAATCTAACCGGATGTACCTCAAAAACAGTATTTTACATGAAGCTACTTGACCTCCAACACCCAGTAACTGGGCAACACTATACTCAAGACTGTTGACAGATTTTCTGGCTCTTGAGTACCCGTAAAGATGTAAGTTCATATGACAGCCATGACCCGTTGGTCGCTCAAAGAGCTTTGCGAAGCACGAAGAAATCTCGAAGATGTTCACCCATCTACTGTTACTTAAGACCAGGCAGTGCAAAATCATTTTCACGCAAGCTCCGCGCCCATTCACCCCGGTTAGGCCGTTGTATACTAAAAAACGCTAACACAGCAGTAATAAAGTTGAATATCACGTGCGCTCTTTCACCATGTTCGGTTTCGAAACTGCAGTTGTGTGCTAAACGCTAACGCAGCAGTAATAAAGTTGAATATCGCGTGCGCTCTTTTACCATATTCGGGTCCGAAACTATATATCGTAAGTATCAATTCTTATTTCGTTTATAACTAAAGTAATAATTGATCTAGAGAAAAAATGTCCTATATTTGGATAATAAACTATATTTTCTTACTGTCAATACTAATTTTGGACATAAAAGCCGAGTAATCTTGATTAAACTTTGAATAATCTTTAAAAAAAGACATGATTTTCGATTAAAAAATGAATCTAGCGAAAATGTTCCAATTACAAAACTGGTCTAGACATGTAAAGAAAAAGATCCAATAAATCATATACTAAAGTTCCATTGTGATTATATGCGTGATTGTTTCAGAATATTAATACAAAATTACATACAATTTACGGAGCCTCCTCTTAACCTAGAAGGTCGACCCATGTGACTGTTATTAACTCCTGCCTAAAATCCTCTAACATACAAAAATTTAATGGAAATTGAGAATGTACGAGAAACTCACCTTATAAGTGACCAAATGATGATCGTCACACAGTGGAGGTAACATGATGTTCCAAATGACGTATCCTCTCATATTCACTTTGAGGAACTGTTGCATCGTCAGCGTCTGTTTCCCGCTGAATTGGTTCTCTAAAATGAATTGGAATAAATAAATCATAGATTAGCGTTGCGGAACACTGCATAGAAATATAAAATACAGGAGAAGTGGCAAAGTAGCGTATCGGTGTCCGCGCGACATGGCCACAGGGCTCATGTAACAGGTAAGTGGCCGTCTCCTCGAACTAGTGCGCTTTCGACGACGATCGTGATAACTTATAAGAATGCCGAGTTGTTCAGTAATATCTTGTAAAAACCGAAGCCAAAGCCAAAACTTTGTGAGTCATGGATTCACTTACCATATGTAAGTACAAGTATTATTTAATATTTGTCTTTAAAATGATGCAAAACAATAAATCGTAAAATATTTCTTGCTTTTATTATGTTATTTTTGTTTTTAAATATCACAGCGACTGTACTACTTTTGAACAATAAATCGTAAAATATTTCTTGCTTTTTACTATGTTATTTTTGTTTTCAAATATCACAACGATTGTACTACTTTTGAACAATAAATCGTAAAATTTTTCTTGCTTTTACTATGTTATTTTTGTCTTCAAATATCACAGCGACTGTACTACTTTTGCTATAAATACATTGCTGTAAGTAACTGGACAAGCAATGTAAAAATAATAAAACGATACTATATTACGCGGATTCATCGCGTAGTGAGGCCGTTGTTTCTTGCGACGAGTTAGTGATGTGCTTGTGCACATCCACTAACGTAGGCTACCGACAACAATGTCGATTGGCGAATGAAATATTGCTGTTATAGTTTAGGGATTTTATAACATACCGAAACCTTTAAGAAAATATGTTTATCTTTTATTTTACATGAGATGACAAAAAGAATAATACGGTGAAAAGTCAAGTGTACAAAAAAGTAAAAAAGAATAAACAATTTATTTTACGCCCGCAGCATGCGTAAGGAGTTCCGAATTTTGCTTAAAATAAGTTAATACATTCATGCTATTTATTTGTTATGCATGGGTGTGTTTGTTTTCATATATTTAACAATTTCTCTACTAACTAGGGTTTTTCTTATAACAAAAACCTATCATAACCTATTAAACTATTTGTAAAAGAATGGAAATAATCATGAAGACAGTTTGTCTCACGGATGATAAATTTACAGTCAAAAGTAAAAATGTCAAACAAGAACTCATGGCAAAGGCTTTGCCACATTTCATAGGATTAGATGTTTTTGATAATATTAAGTTTCATCAGTTTGAGCAGTTCCCGCTGAATAATCACATAATATTTCTTATCAAAGCAGTCATGGAAAAATATATGAATTTAAGTTTACACTATTTGACAACAAAATGCCACCCCAGTAATATCAAAGCGTCAAGTGCCACACAAATACCTCCACTTCACAGGTCAGTGAGTAAACTTAAAGTTAAAGAGTACTTATTTATTTTATTCAAGAGGAACAACAAACAGCCACAATATAAAACATAGAAACAATAAATACACAAAACACTATAAACAATATTGCAGCCCACAACGCTGTTCACAGATTAATAATTGGATACGATACATGAAAACAATAATCGCTAGGGTTACAAATGCATTATATATATAGGATAATACTAGCTTATTAAATCAACTTACTGTGATATATATGTATATAATATGTATGGTATAATGTATATAATTTTATATAATACTCAAAAAAAAAAATACAAAATATAGAATAACATTCAAGAAAGCTCCTTAAGTATAAGACTTTTAAACCGATAGGGAGAACATGCAAAAATGTCTATATGTTCAAAAGTCCTATTGTAGGACTCGACCATTCTGCGAACAGGCGAACGCAAGCCAGAATTGGACTTGCAAGTACCCACTGAACATAATGTGCCAGCGCGTACCTTTCGCTTGTTGACTGTCTTAGGAACTGCATAGCACAACATGTTGGAAAGTTCAATGCTGTCAAATTTGTTTCTAACAATATTATATAATTTCATAACTTCTAAATACTTACGTCTATTTTCAAGTGTTGTGAGCTTATACTTTGCAAGCAAATCATGGTATGACAAATAATATCCATAACATCTATAATGCATAGCACGCAGGAATTTATATTGAACACGCTCGATCATTTCAACGTACTTTTTATAGTATGAGTAGTGTCCAGACGGACATGGCATACTCCAGTTGAGAGCGTACTAGTGACTTGTACAAGCACATATAGGAAGAGGGCTTTTTAAAGTCGACTGTTGATCGCATTACAAATCCATATAATTATTATTGATATGCTTTATTAACAATCCTTCCTATGTGTAGGTCTAAGCAAAGTTTAGAATCAAGGATAACACCGAGATCACGAATGAAGTCCACTTTGGGGTCATTGCACAAAGTGTATGTATAGTTAATTTTTGTTTTATTTTTGGTAAAGCTTAAAAAGTTACATTTTAATTATAATTAGGTTATGTTGTTCTTAATAACATGTTTATTTTTATTATAATATTTTCTGGACATGCCGTTTTTCATTTTCAGGAGCCCAAAAAAAATTGTAGAATAATAAATGGAAGAATCGATAACTTTCCGATTTAGTCAATCACTAGCGTATTTATATGTAAAATAAATTGCTTTTGCACAGCATAACGATAGCGATAGATGTTTTTGTGTGGGTAAGTTCTACGGTGCATGGTAAATACACGCTGTGTTTGATGGAATAAGGTTTATTATTGACTGTATAGAACGTTCTGATTTAAGAAATGCGGGTGTGTGTGCGAGTGCGTGTCTATTGATTTTATTAAACTGCATGTGTAGTTGTTGCCCCGCCCAGCGCCTAACTGGAGAAACATGGTTCCGATATAATTTCGTCTGTCGACCATATCTCTTTGTTTATTATATCACTGTGAGAATAGCATTGTTGATCTATTACTACCTTTATCTTCCAGTGCCGTTCCATCATCGGACTACAAGACAAACGGCGATGCACCATCGTTACATGGTGGACAGCCCACCCATACGCACAAAACGTTTTGAGAATAATTTCATTGTCCGTACGGCTAAGGAGTGGAATTCCCTGCCGAAGTTTGTGTTTCTAGATCGCTGTAACCTGGGAATCTTTAAGTCAATAGTGAATAAGTTACTTCTAGGCAAGCGTGCTCCATTTTCGAGTCTATCAATAAAAATAAAAAAAAACATGAATGTATTCAGCGTAAGAAGTCTATGAGACTTCGTTTTTTACTAAAACAATTTATAAGGAGGACTTTAAACAATTCATTTTATTATAGAAAACTATTAATAACACAATACTTACGAATAGTGACTTGGGCTCCCACTGTTTCTAAAAGTAGGAAAATATCAGACGAGAACCAGTTGTGTTGATGTTTAATCATTAGGTTCCCTGCAATCGATGCCACCTTAAACAAAAATGGTTGGTTAGATACATACCTTCTGCCAATTTGGTAAATTCAAGCCAATCCATAACTTTAAACGCTTATATTAATAAAAAGATTGAAGATTGTGGAACTCACTTCCACGTAGCATTCGTGATTTAAAAACAATATCTCTATTCAAATGTCGATTAAAAGAGAAACCTTTCCTCTTAACTGTGTTAATTATTTATGTATATATTTATATTATATGTTTGTATATTCTAACATTATGTATGTATTTAAGTATATGTTATTTTTATTGCATTATAAGTATGTGTAGGTATATTTAATATTTTAGTTTTAGACTTCACACATTCATATTTATTTCTCTTCTTGTGCTCACACACTATTGTCTACATTTCTTTTTCACTTCTCCTTTCGCATATCTGCTGGAAGAAATTTCTTAAGAAATAAGCAGTACCTTTCTACTCAAATATTATAATTATGTTGTATGCTGCTGTATATTTTACTGTGTGTACATAAATAATAAAATAAATAAATAAAAAGATCACTTAGCAGCAATGATGGCGCCCGATAGAGAATGTTCTAATGAGATACCGCGTTCTGAAAGCAAGGGCAACTGTAGGAAGAGTGAGCGGAAGGAGTGATTAGATGATTTTCTCCTCGAAAACTTACTTATTTGCTTATCCTTTTTCCCAACTATGTTTGGGGAAGGCAGTTGGGGAAGCAGCTGTGTGACTGATGTGCATGGTAGCGCCTTCTGTTGTCGCAAAGCGAGAATATGGTATTTTTCTGTTTGCACTACCGGCTAAAAGATGGCGACAGCGTCTATGAAACATTTGCTAGATATAAATGAAGTATTGAGTAAATGATTCCGCTTTGCGACGCCAGGGGATGGAATTATGAATGGAGGTTGTATAAATTATGAATGAATATTGAAGATATCGTTTCTCGACACTAGAAGAAGTACTGTAGCACAACCTAGAATATTCTCGAACTTTCTGGAAGCCGGAAGTTAGTTGTTTCTCAGTTCAAGGGGCTCAGTATGAGTTTGCGATACTATTATCGTGTTCGAAAACTATAGCTTTGTCTCTTTCACACTAATTTACAAATTTGGTGCATGTGAAAGAGACAAAGCGATAGTTTTCGAAAACGACAAAAGTATTTCAAACTCATACTAAGCCCGCTGTAGTCCTTAAGTTCGCTTCCATGACAGTAGTGTAAACTAGTCTCGTAATGTTTTAACCGCGTACATATCAAACCGAAGCCATGCTTGCCTTAATCCAGTAGATGTAATAGTTTATACCTGTGGATTTAACAATAAATCTGGTAGTAACGTTTGAAAGACTTTTAATTTATTACCAGAAGTCCGCTACCTCAACATTGGTCTGTCGATAGCCTGTGGATTTAGACCAGTGTTGTGTTCTATATTGGTCCTTAGCAGTAGCATTGGATCAGTTTTGTGCTCTATAAGCTGAGTATTTGTGTTTTTATCATGTTGTACGACCCCCTTGTTACGACCAGTGTTCTATTCTAATCAGATTTACCTACTGGCTTCTGAATACCCGT
Source organism: Tholera decimalis (assembly GCA_943138885.2). Classification (NCBI taxonomy): domain Eukaryota; kingdom Metazoa; phylum Arthropoda; class Insecta; order Lepidoptera; family Noctuidae; genus Tholera; species Tholera decimalis. The sequence goes on from OW964559.2 coordinate 43,428,468, forward strand.
AATGACTGACAGCCGGAACCAACAGATTGACGTATTTTCCGAGACAAGGGGCTATCACATCGCCAACTTCTAAACTCCGAGCAGGGCCGGATTAACCATTACGCGGAGTAGGCAACTGCCTAGGGGCCCCGCATCAACTAGGGGCCCAGGCCCAGTGCACGCACCAAGAAAACATGTTTCTTCGAACGAGAATTTGATGTGCGTGTGAACTTAGAGACCTCACTGTTATCTCACAAAATACAAATCGTTAAATTTAGTTGTAGAATTAAAACAATTTTAGAACAAATCTGGGAATAAGTAAACAAATATATTTAAAAAAACTTATTTAAAAAATCTAAAAAACCCGACTGCTCAACTGAAGTGTAAGAAACAAGCACATTTTTATTTTTAAAAGTGACAAGCAGGCGGGACCCAATTGAACACATTTTTTTTAAATGGAATGGGTCCGCCTGCTTGTCACTTTTAAAAATAACTAGCTTTTGCCCGCGACTTCGTCCGCGTGGAATAGTTACTTTGGGCTAACGTTAAATTTAACCCCGATTTTGAAGCATTATTCATTGGCGCTCCGCTCCTATTGGCCTTAGCGTAATGATACAATATAGCTGTGCCCGCGACTCCGTCAGCGTAAGTTAATGTATTGGTAATATTGTTTAGATCACGTTCACATGAGGCTTAAGTACCTAGAGAACGCTTCGACCGCGAGACGCGTCGAGCGCGGCGACCGATTCTCAAAAATAATCCTTATAGCATGATTCAGTATTCACGCGCGATGGCTTATTATTATAAGCGTATTTCATGTATAACTTTGGTGTTTCTATACCGATTTATATGATTCTTTTTACGGTTTCGTAGCCGAATGGCAAAAAACGGAATCTTTATAGTTTCGACATGTCTGTCCGTCTGTCTGTCTGTCTGTCCGTCCGTCCGTCTGTCACAGCAATTTTATTCCGAAACTATTAGGACTATACATGTGAAACTTGATAGGTAGATGTATTCTGTGAACCGCTTTCCGATTATGAGAAAAAAATTAAAAAATATTTAAAATAAAGGGGGGCTCCCCATACATGGAACTAAACCTGAAAATATTTTTTTTCATGAAATCGATGCATGTGTGGTATCTATAGACAGTTCCTTAAAAACGACATCGGGGTTTCTAAAACCACTTTTCCATAAAGTCAATCGTTTAAAAGATATAAGCTTCCAAAGTGGTAAAATGTGTGTGTGGCGGACACAACCTCTAACTTCTATAATAATGGAGTGAAAAATCTAAAAAAAATATATGTCTGTAGATCTTAATATAAACTTTCAACCAAAATTAGTTTGAACGAAATCAGTTCAGCAGTTTTTGAGATACAGCATATTTTCTAAAACCGCAAATATAACTTTGTAATTCATACAAACACTATGAAAAACAAATTTATTCGGCGCAGTTGTAAAAAATGTAAAAAAGCCAGTTTTAAGAAATTTGTAAGGTTTTTTTTTCAAAACAAATTTATTTGGCGCAGTTGTAAAAAATGTAAATAAGCTAGTTTTAAGAAATTTGTAAGGTATTTTTTTCGTCAAATAAATTTGCATATTATATTATAGTTACTACGGAACCCTTCATGGGCGAGTCTGACTCGCACTTGGCCAATTCTTTTATGGAATAGTTAATAATGTTAACTTTTTCAATTAGGGGTGACTGAGAGTGTTATAAACGTAAGAGTAGACAAATATTATAATCAGAAAGCTTCGAACTGCTAAGCTATCGGGAGTTACACGTGTTATTGTGAGTCAACCATAAAAGTTAGACATATGCTGTCGTGGGATATTTTTTATATAATTTTAAGGAGAACATTTCCGTCATGAAATGATTTGTGTAGCTTTAACCATTAAGGTTGCACACGCGACGGAAGCTTAAAAAATGGAGTAACTTCTCCCGTTTTCCCAACATTTCCCTTCACTGCTCTGCTCCTATTGATTGTAGCGTGATGAAAAGTATACTATAACCCGCTCAGGAGTATGAAAAATAATTGTACCAAGTTTCGTTAAAATCCGTGGAGTAGTTTTTGTTTCTATAACGGTTATACAGACAGACAGACAGACAGACAGACAGACAAAAATTTAACTGATTGTATTTTTGGCATGAGTATCGATCCTTAATCACCCCCTGATAGTTATTTTGGAAATATATTTCATGTACAGAATTGACCTCTCTACAGATTTATTATAAGTATAGATAATGTGCTTGTTTCTTACACTTCAGTTGAGCAGTCGGGTTTTTTAGATTTTTTAAATAAGTTTTTTTTTTCAACTTTTTAGTTAAAATATTAATTAACAATTTTTTAGTTTTCCCGGTCGTGTCACATTGGCACTCCACCGGATTCAGAAAGTGAGTCCATATTTTTAAACTTTCTCATTGTGTTAATTTGCTGGTATTACACTAATGTTAAACATGATATACCTTTTTGAAATTCTTATGTTAAGCCCTTTAACTTGATATCTATATTGTAGTATTTGAAAAAAAAATTCTTTTCACCATGTATTATGGCTTCGCACAGCCGCCATGTTTATTTTTTTTTAAATGTCACCTATCTAAGAACACTCGGGCTGTTAAGACAAATCTAACGATACCTCAATTGTGCGGATCCGTTCAGCGGTTCTGGAGATATGAGGTAATAAAGAATATCACAAACATACATACATACAAGATACGCGCGAAAAACATAACCCTTTCTTTGCAGTCGTGTAAAAACCACAGCCCTTAATGTGCGTTTCCTCAGTTCACACACGATTCGGTCAGTCAAAGTAAGAAAAGGGGCCCCGAGAATGCCATTGCCTTAGGGCCTCTGACAGGGTTAATCCGGCTCTGACCCCGAGCTACTAATGAGAAATTACTTAGAGAAAAACCCAATAGCACTTTTTGCCCGACCCAGAAATCGAACCCGATACCTCGTTCTCACCAGTCACGCTTGCGATCACTCACACACACCAACGAGGCAGCCTGAAAACAAACACACTACGAACAAAAAATGATACTCTACTTACATTTCTTACTGGAATATGCGCAACATTGAATACGTGATGGTAAATCTTCTGCAGATATCCAAAATATTCTTCTTTGGCTACAGTTTCAAGTATTTTTAGCAATTCCGTCAGTGTTGTCCCAGCTTTCACGATTAAGTTCTGATCCATTGAGTAGCCTTTTAGTTCTTTGACGCCACTTATGTCTATAAGGATACGTGGGTACTCGTCTATAGGATATACACCTAAAATAGAGTAAAGTTATAAATATCCTGTTGAAACGAATTGGGCCAGCAATTCAAATTTAAAATCATCTCTTATCCAACTCTCCTGCCACAGGTATGCTGGAAGAAATCTCTGATAAAAAATAAATATTTCATGTCTGAGACCCATAATTATAAAATAAAATACAAGTTCAAACAATTGCTTAGTTTGCTTGCAGATTTTAGATTTAATTTAAATTGTTAAAGTAACATATAATACCTTAAAAACCAAAAATACATTAAATGTCAACTTAACAAAAGAGATGTCAAATTAACTATGAAATTAAACTTTATTAAGAAAATATAAGATTATCAAATAAAATTCCGAATTAAAAGTCAAATTAAATTCCAGATTAAATGTGAAAATAAGCAGCACCTTTGTCCTCTTTTGTATGTATGCGTTTTCTCTTTTAAGAGTCATGAAAGATATGAAGTCAGAAGAGAATGCGGTCTTGGGGATGGCTTCCGCCTCTTATAACCCCGACCAAATGTGAGGCCCCCGCACTAGGCCAGGGTCGTCGGCGCATCGTATTCCACACGTGCCTCAAATGGCAGTCAGTAGCATAGACTGAGCCTGATAGGGTCAATGACTGCCAGGATTGAGAGAATTGTCTAACGAGATACCGTAGCCGCGGCAATTAAAGGAACAGTCTGGGTCAGCAGAAATTTCACTCTTCCTCCCATTTGATAATTCTCTCACTGAAAAAAGAACTCGTAGCCCCTGGCGCAAGTGTGCGAAAGAACACAAAGTGGGTACTTTCATGAAGATTTCCAACAAGAAGAAACGAGTTCGAACCCACCTCTGGCAGTATTTCCATTTATGAGCATATAGGAATCATCGCCTTCTTTATTCCAAATCGCAAATATATCCTTTACTTGCTGTACTCGATACCAAAGCCTGTTATCCTTCAATTTGATTTCAATAACTCTTTCAACTTCTTCATCTACAATGCACCACTCGCTATCTTCACAATTACTTTTGTTGCAGGCTTCTCCAGTTTTCTTGCAGATTTGAAGATCTTCAATATCTTGTAGTTTGATTTGTCTTGGTGCGTCTTTTGCAAATTTTTTGAAGGCTTCCAGGATTGGTCTGTAGCCGGTACAACGGCAGACGTTGCTAGCTAATGACTTTTCTATTTCTGCCGTTGTGATGTTTGGATTGGTTTGAAGGAGACTACAAACAGAAGAACATATTCGCTTAATTGATAATATGGTTTGATTAGTGAAGACGCTCGCAAAGGAACATAGGAATGAGGTAGCTTGATAAAGCTTAAGGGTAGGAACAGTTTCACAGGTTGCACACATTTAACAGGTTTCGAAATGATTACTCTATTTGGTCTATTACTTAAATTTTCAAAAAATATTGTGCACGTATTTTTCGCTTTTTCAAATCAATAAACATTTCCAAAATTTTCAGGTTCAGAGTGCAGGAGTGGGGGCTGCTGACGTTACATAGTGCTAAAATGAGACAGCGTGACGTCACTTGAAATTTTAACTCAATGTATCGTCTTCATTTTTAATTGTGAAAAAAGAAAAAAAATCTTATCCAATATTTTATGGTAATTGAAATAACAGATCAAATATATTTTAAGGCAAAATACCCTATTGAAAGAGAATACAAGATTTCACAATGAAAATGGTTTTACTTACCCATACATGGACATGACCCAAGCTGGTGAGCAGTAACCACATTGAGAACCATTCTCCCATGCGAGTGTGGTCTGCAGCTCATGGTAGCCTTTCTTCCTGTTGCCCAAACCCTCGATAGTGGTGATCTCCAGTCCGTGGCATGATGTTATTGGTTTCATGCACTACAGAAATAAAAATTGAATAACCAAATAAGTAGGTACTGAAACTGTGAACCCGAAAACAAGCATGAAAATTCCTTTATTTATTAAAAGTAACAAAACTTAATTGGTTAGTAAGTAACAAAATTAATTATGAAATCACATGTGAACACTTCAATTTTATTTATTAAATACAGACTAGCTGTGCCTCGCGGTTTCACACGCGTTAAATTGAAGAATAAGTAAATAGTATTATATATATATATAATAATAGGATAAAATTTTATAAAACACAACACATTTTTAACATTGTCCATGTGTGCAAACAACTGGAAACCAGCGCTGGGTGTCTTTCGCCCAGCAAATGCTGAGTTGGTAACCCTTTCAGTGTAGACATGTATTTTTTTTAAAGCGAAATTCTTATTGAAATTTGAAATATCTTTCCCAAATAATGTACTATTTTAGAATAAAATTTATCACCACAAAAAGAGATACAAAGTTAACTATAAAAGATCGATGGATTGTTTAATTACTTACCGCGTTAATAGCATACGGCTTGCCTTTCGCTTCATTCACGGTTACGATGCAGACTCCGCATCCACCTTCCCGGCACATGTACTTAGTCCCATGGAGCCCTACGTGCACCCTCAAGTAGTCCACTAGCATCACGTCAGAGCTCACATCGCATCCCACTGTCGAACATCAAAAGCAATTTTTTTATTGATCACTATCTCACCTGATGGTAAGTGATGATGTGGTCTAAGACGAAGTCCGCTTACTTAGAAGTAACCTATTCACTGCTGCGATAAAGAACGCTTCTTTTTCTGGGTGGGAAATTCGTCTCTTCCCACTGTGGTGGAGCGAAGGGAGTGTCAGACTTCTACTGACTGAAAACCTACCATGCACCTTCAGTTGCCGTTGTGTTCCAGGGCCGCGGCATCTAGTAAGATTATTCCCGCAACCCAGGAACTTAAAGATCCCCAGGTCTATTAACCCCTCGTATTGTCGCTTTCGGTGACAATGCGCACCGAAAGCGCTGGTTGCCGCGGAAAATGGTACGCGCGCGGCCGTCCTTGATAATATTTCGAAATTATATTTTAAAGTAACTCCGTAACTTATATAGTTTTATGTTAATGTTACGTATAAATAGATACTTAAGGTGAACGCAGACCTAGCCGCACCGCAGTCTCTACAGTCCCCGCAGTCCTCGCTTTTTGTTAATGGCCTCGCACACCTATCCGCGCCGCAGTCGCTGCAGTCGTTCCCGTCAGTGTTGCCAGATTTTTGAAAGCATTATCTATCCGAAGATTTAAAAAATCTGTATAAAATCTGTATTTGGTATTGGTATTTTGCTCTTTTGTGTAATTTTATCTGTAGGTGCTATAATAGGGAATAAGCAAGTAATTATTTATACGAGAATAAGTAATTTTATTATAAACCGTTGACAGAGATTCTCTGTCTACTTTATAACTCTGGCAACACTGCGCGCCGTGGATGCGAATGACGTCATCCGCGCTGCGTGCGGATGACGTCATCAGCTGCGGCTAGGGGAGTTCCGTCGTTTCAGGGACTGCGGCGACTGCGGCGCGGGTAGGTGTGCGAGGTTGCATAGAACTTCATATAAAGAATTCGAATGCAAAGACTGCGGCGCGTGCGGTGCGGCTAGGTCTGCGTTCACCATTAAACTTTATTTAATTACCTTTTACAATAAAAAAATATGAGTTATTTATTATTTTAGAAGGGTTTCTTTCGGCATGAAGAAAATATCAAATAATAAACAATTACAATAGAATTACGTCAAATTTCTTTTTTATTTACTAAAGCACATGTAGTATGATGCATTACAATTAGATTAAACATGGTTATAAAAAAAAACTAATAGAAACTGTTGTTTGAAAGTAGTTATCACTAGCAATTAATCGAACGTAGATATAAGGATAAATAGCGCAATATTTTAGCTTCATTCGGTCATAATTTTAATCATTAAATGCGTTTAAAGTGATTTAGACGCTCAGTTACACACACAAAATTCATTTTTCAATGTCACGTAATTACGCGTAGATCTACGCTCCGGCAGACTAACACTAACTTATTTTGAGCGTAGATCTACGTTCCGGCTATACGAGAGGTTAAGGCCGTGCGCGCACTGCGTTGCGTTTTGGAAACGCAAAATCTGTGAAGTATGGAGTGTCATAGAAGTGCGCGCACTGCGGTGGAATAAACGCGTGCGGTAGAGTCACCGGTGGCCCCGGTCATTCTACCGGTGCGGTAGAACTACCGCAATTGCGGCCACCGCAAGGCAGTGCGCGCACGGCCTAAGAAATACAGACTGCGGCAGAGCATTCAACTCGTTAGCTGTGCACACAATGAATGTATTTCCAAAACGTTTTGGGCGTATGAGTGGGATTGAAATTTGATTTTCATGTTTCGTTTGTGATCATTCCTCAATTTCATGTATGACTGTCATCATCATCATCATTATTAGTTTTCTGAATACCACAACCCAGAAGTTGGATAACACGATATCCTCAGCAAGACTGGTAAGACTTAAGCTTCTGACCTGACTACCCGTAAAATCATATAAATGACAGTGGGGTCAATGGCTTAACCTACCTTCCGAGTAGGGTTGCCAACTTTTTTTTGACGAAAATAACGTATAAACTTGTTTGAATAGGAAAATAAGGTATATGAAAGAAAAAAAAGTATTTTTCAAATTTTATGGTTTTATTGCCCTAAAAACGTATTTTTGTGTGCTTTTAGTACAAACTAACAATTTTTTTTTAATTTTTAAATGTTTCAAAGCATGTTTGACAATCTACATTTAAATATAAATAAATAAACAATTATTTTCTAATTAAATTTATTGACGCTCTATTTCTCTCTTCTCGCCACTTCAAATTTCATTACTGACAAACCCTCTCAGTGAAATCTTATTGAAAGCTTATACTTTTTTAAGACTTTGGTCATTTTAGCTTTTTTAGGCGTCACTGGTATATCACTATCAGAATTACTCGTCATTTTAAGCATTAATTTTCACTTTAAAATGGATTCTTTAACTATAAACAAAAACAACGGACAATTTTCATACAATTTCGTTGATGGTGACATCTGTGATAATGTGACCTGTCACTGTCACATTAATATCAGACATCAAACATTTCGTTCTGTAATTATATATCGTTTCCATCATCTGTTTTAACTTATATGTACCGTTAAATAGTCAAGTACTTACCCATAAATCCCATAATGAGTGTTTTGTTCTATGCATCACAGTAAAGGTTGGAAATAAAGTATTTTCACATAGGTACTTTATTTGTATGCAAAAGTATTAAGTATAATTACCAAAAATAAAGTAAGATACGTTATTATAAAGTATGGTTGGCAACCGTACTTCCGAGGCACGAAAGTATTTCTTATATTTTTATTCAAAAACTTCCTTCAGTCCAAGTATTTTGCATGGCAGAACATAAAACTGATAATTTAATTTGTATAGAAATTACACTACACCTAACAAACGCATACATAATATAATAGTCACTTATCATTAGAACTTAAAATATTATTCGTTTACAATATAAATATATTAGTTACATTTAAACTAATTTATTTATTTAAAAAATTAATTTGTAATCATTATAAAATATTATTTTAAAATAAGTATAACTATTTTATAAATAAGTACTAGTAATATTTTTTAGATGTAGATACTACAAAATAATAATAATTACCACAATATTCCACTCCATTAATTTTGAATTTAATATCGCCCATAACTGAGGCGAGTTAATTCAACGACTCTTTTTTCAGTAATAACACAACAATTTTGAGTGATAATTAAACAAAAATAAATTAACTTGCTGTAGGTATCTACCAAAAACACTCAATATGCTCTAGTTAAAGATGATAAAAATAAATGATACCTACTAGCTGTTGCCAGCAGGTTCGTTCACGTCGAAATTGCGCACATTTTTATTCCAAACTATTTATCTTTGTGTCAAATTAAAACCTGATTAACTAACAAACGTTTTCGAATTTACTTATAATATTATCATTAGAACTTAAAACGGAATATTTACCATGCGTATTTTTTGTTTCGAGTTTCCGATATTTCGGCTTTGTTGCAAGCGCGTTCATTTTTTCAAAAAACTAACGAGAAAGAGTGTAGACCGATTCGTCTGCTCATAAACGTCTACCCGCAGACTTCTGTTCATCCGTGATCATGGCGCTTGCAACAGTGCCGAAATATCGGAAACTCAAAACAAAAAGTACACATGGTAAATATCCCGTTTTAATTTCTAATGATACTGTTAGTCTTAAAAACTTATAAAATACTTGATTTGGTCCAACAACATAATAGTGCATTTTCCCATTTTTGTGGGTAATGGTCTGGTAATGGTATCACTGAAAGCTATATTTGTGTGCGTTTGAGGAACGTAGACACATTCGGCTCACGCACACAAAGAAAATAAAGTGGACACAAGAAATCACTCGTGTTTTGTTCTGGACGCCGTTTCTATGAGTTATTCTTCTAAGATTAGTATAGATAATTGTGACGCACACATTGAGCTTGTTTTTCAATTGCAATATGTACATAAGTTTTAAACTGGATTGCCATGTACCTACCATATAGCTGCTTGTAGTATATATACTTGTCTTAGTAAGACGAGTTTCTCCGATCCAACCTGTCTCTAGCTGGCCTCCCTTAGCCGCTCCGTACCCCATAGGGGTTCAAATATAATCCCGTACTGAAGGCTTTAATTAAGGCACCATAGGCAATTACGGCTAAGCAACAAACAATAGGTTACCTACGAAAAAAAATGGGGTCGAAAAGATCATGAGGGTAGTGCTGGGATGAACTGGACCAATTTCGTCAAAACTGCAAACCTTCCTGCCTTTTCCCAGGAATAAATAGATAGATATATTCTTTATTGTACACCATAACAGTAAAAATAAAATTATGGACTTAACAATTAAGGGTGATACAATGGGCAAGCGAAACTTTAATGATGACTTACATAAACACAGAAGTGTGGTATTAAATTTTACAAGTCTTCTTTTGCTCTATAAAACTATTTTAGGTATACATACTTATCTACCGGGGTTGCGGCAATGAAAAAGAAAAGAAAAGAAAGTTAGGTAGGTATGCATACCTATACACGACACAGTGTTGTTTCATAAACCCCTTTTCTATAACTTTTTATTAGTACATTAGTACTTTAGATAGATAGGTACTTGTAAAAATCTTTAACCTAAAATATATTTTCTACGTACTTAGTTTATTCATTATAAACCTGCCACGATATCTCCTCTCCACCCATGGTTGACTGGGTAGATAATGCCCAAGGCACTAAGTCCGCCTTTGTAACTTTTTGTGGTGCATAAGGATGTAAACATTGTTAACCCCTCCAACTAAACTAAATATGCTTGTGTCTGGAGTGGGTCCACGGCAATAGTTCGGTTAGGATTCGGACCCGCGATTTCGCGAAATTTCTACGTTTCGTAGCCTAATGGCAACGGAACCCTTATAGTTTCGTCATGTCTGTCTGTTTGTCAGTCCGTATGTCACAGCCATTTTATTCCGAAACTATTAAGACTACACATGTGATACTTGGAAGGTAGATGTATTCTGTGAACCGCTTTCCGATTTAAAGACAAAAATAATAATTTACATCTATCATATTGGGTAAGTAGGTCCTTATTACCCCCAAATGGGGCTTATAGGTAACCAATTAGCGCTCTAGGGTAATAATGTAGCTAGAAAAGCCCTAGGGCTAGTGTTCAGAAGAATGTAACAGACTCTGTTACATTGTTCTGAGATCTCAACTACCATTTAATAAATAGCAATAGGATAATCGCTAATTGCAAGACTCTTGCGAGACTCTCGTTTGGGCAACACTACATAGGGCAGCAAGTAATTTAAAAAAAAATATCTTCACTCTTTCAAAAAGTTCGCGTACATCTAACCAGACATCATGCATTCAACCCAATGACAAAAGAGGTCGCTCCGCTATTCAGCCTTGTCTTCGTATGAATATAATAGTCATCAATTTTAAATATCGAACGGCGAAGCTCAATTTCGTTCTTGAAAAAAAAAATTAAAAAACAAAGATGAAAAAAGGCGGGAATAGAAAACTTTTACTTTAAATATTGTTTGTTTTTGGGATTTTTTTATAATTACGTGCTAATAAGGAAAAAAACATGAGTTCTGCAAGTGATGAAGATATAAGCTGCACTCCCGATTCAATGAAAATGGAAGCTGAAGCAGCAATTAACAATATTTTGCCTGAAAGTTCTAAAGAGAGATATTTGAAAACTTAGACAAGTTCATGAAGTGGCGAAAAGAAAAACGAGTAAAGTCTTTATCTGAGATTGTATTCTTAACATACTTTAGTGAGCTATCAAAAAAGCTGCAGCCATCTAGTTTGTGGTGCATTTATTCAATGTTAAAAGCAACTGTAAGTACTAAACACGACATCAATATAAAGAACTTTTCAAAATTATCATCTTTTCTAAAAAGACAATCAGCTGGGCACAAAAGCAAAAAATCAAAGGTTTTTACAGCGCAAGACATGAAAACATTCATAAATGAAGCCCCTGATGACATATATTTAGCTGTTAAGGTACGTAAAATAACAAATCACATAATGGTAATACTTCATCATTTATCTTTTAAATTCTTACAATCCTAAAAAACATACCTACTTATTTTTATATTTCGCTTGTTTTAGGTGGTTCTTATCTTCGGTATAACTGGCGCATGCCGAGGTATTGAATTGACAAATATAACAATAGAGAACATAGAACAACAGGGTCCGTTGTTAGTAATTAAACTACCGAACACAAAAACTAAAATTGACCGAACATTTGTAGTACCTCAAGAATTCTCTGAATTCGTACAAAAATACTTATCTATCTTCATCTTCATTAAAAAAAAAAATATTATTATTAATATAAAATATTTATCTTCGTCCTGAAAATGTAAACACCAACCGATTTTTTTTGAAGTACCAAGGTAAATGCTACAAACAAGTTATTGGAAAAAATACCATCAGAAGTATGCCGAAGCAAATCGCAAGTTATTTAAAGTTAGCAAACCCGGAATTGTACACAGGTCATTGCTTCCGGAGAACATCGGCTACACTTTTAGCCGATGCTGGGTCTAACTTAACCACTATAAAAAGGCACGGTGGGTGGAAATCCAGCAAGGTGGCTGAAGGTTACATTGAAGACTCCATACAAAATAAAAGTAAAATTACCAACCAAATAACGAAAACTATTCAGCTTTCAAAAAATGAAACATCTTTCTCAAGAGATGATTCGCAACCATCAATTTTTGCTGAAGAAAGCTTCATCCCGTCAAATTTTATCCATGACCAACAAATATCACAATCTCAAACTATTAACATACCCAAAAAACACCTGTCCCTAAAATTTGAAAATTGTTCTCATTTCACTATCAATTTTAACTAATAAAATGTTTTATTCTTGTAATGCCAGTTTTTTCTACTTACCTCACAATCGAGATGTAAAGCAGAGTAGTTAGCTCGGGTGTAAGCATCAATTGCACCCTCGAACTATAGGCGGGCGCCTAAATATCTCGGGCTGCAATTGATGCCTTACAGCCCTTGGCTACTAATCTACTATTAAAAAAATTAAGGGGGTTCCTCATACAGGGAACAGAAACTAAAGATATTTTTTTTTCATCAAACCTATACGTGTATAGTATCTATAGACAGGTCTCTTAACATGACATTGAGGTTTCTAAAACTACTTTTTCTTAAAGCTAATCGTTTAAAAGATATACGCTTCCAAAGTGGCAAAATGAGTGTCGGTCCCCCCTAAGGTTTAAAATAATGGAGTGAAAAATCTAAACAAAATATAATTATGCTATATATAGATCTTAATGAAAACTTTCAACGAATATTGATTTGAACAAGATCGAGTCAGCAGTTTTTCAGATATATGCGCATTTTCTAAAACCGCAAATAAAGCTTAGTATTTCATAGAAACATTATAAAAACTAAGTTATTTGGCATAGTAACTACGGAACCCTGCATGGGCTAGTCTAACTCGCACTTTTTTCTATAATATTAATTTGGTAAGAGTTCCATAATGTTCCGTTCTAAAATTACTATAAGTTTCAATACCAACACCATATAAAACAGAAGTTGCATATACAGCTTCCGATCTCACAAATTAATATGTATAAAATTAATTCAACAAAAAAAGAGATGAAAATAAATTATTTACAAACTCTGTCATTTGAAACCTTGAAGAAGTAAAGGGCTGTTATAGTCACAAATAGCTTTAGACGAGTAACATTCGATTTCAATTTCAATAAATTACGTCATTTAATTTACGGCATTGATAAATGCTGTCCATATGTCACGTGAAGTATTACTTTGACATTTTGACAATCACATTTGCTGATAGAATAGAATTTTGTCTGGAGTCTTAGTCCTCATTAAGATTTTTCTAAATTCTCAAAACGCTTGTCGAAGACACACACATGCAAATAGCAATATTATGATACAACGTTGATAAACGTGAGAGGCATTAAATGAAACCTCATTTCCTATGTTTAATTTTCAGGCTGTGTTAAATGAAACCTCATTTCCTATGTTTAATTTTCAGGCTGTGTAGCCTCTGATCTGATTGATGTTGGTGTGTACAAACAATCAGATCACTGCATAGAAGCAACAGTTTAGTCACAGGAAAGGAGAATGCCAGTTTCGGCTCGAATCATGTAGCGTCCAACAGACTATCGAAATTAATGATAATTCATTATATAAAATAGTAAGAATTATACAGTATAAATACAATATGTAGAAGTACACCATTTAAAAGTCATTTTAAATAGTTATTCAATTTATCAACACGTTTTTTATTTACAACTAGCTTTTGCCCGTGACTTCGTTCGCGTGGGAGGTTTTTCCCGCGTAAATCCCGATCCCGAGGGAATTCCGGAATAAAAAATATCCAATGTCCGTCTCCTGATTCTAAGCTACCTCCCTACCAATTTTCAACTAAATCGGTTCAGCCGTTCTTGAGTTATAAATAGTGTAACTAACACGACTTCCTTTTATATATATATAGATTTCAATTAGGAATGTTGCCAATACCATAATGAAATAATATCGATACAAAATTACACTTGCAAATCGATTACATTAACATAATTATGCAACTACATAAGTGAATTATAAATAATGTTGAGTTATATTTTTGAGTATTTCATAATAATTAAAAATAATTCAATTCAATTATCGATACAGTTTAGAATAGTTATATAGTGCTGGAAACACTTAATCTTGTAGTTGTCACTGATAATTGTCAAAAGTTTTACTTCTCCCGTGTTTTATGACAAGCGACGAAAGTATCTTATGTGTTTTTTGAGTTTTGTGTTATTTATTGCTGTGTTACCGGACTCCGATTTCTGTATTACTAACGACTACCTTGACTGTTGAAACTGAATTCAGTAGTCATTATTCAATCATTTAATAGTTTATTTCATGTTATCGTTAAAATTAGAAGTATTAAGTGGTCAACTTCAAAGAACTATAACTTTTTTGGTGTACTTCTTATAGAAAACTAATTACAGTCAAATTCTATAATTATTTTCCTTTTTTATCATATATAGTTCATCTTTGTCGGTTCTGGCCGAGTCTTGAAGGAAACTTGGCATTCTCCTTTCTGAAGTTTTTTCTTAGTTAATACACGAGTATCTTGCCGAACAACTGACTAAGTACCGCATAGTTATCTAGAGTCGTACACCTTAACACGATAAAATTCATGGTACGATGCCGCTCTGCATCATAAGTTTATACAAAGGCTGTTTGATTGGCACTTTGATTATTCAGCTATTTAAGTTCTTTGAAGAAAGTTTTTCGTAAACTTCTTTAATTGTTTCAGATTAAAAGTAAGCTCATATAGTATAAGTGCTTTAATTTAATGCCTCTCGCTTTTATCAACGTTGTATAATCATTTAATTTGAACAAAAATCTGGTAGATTCACGTCTAGGTAAAGTAGCTAAGTGAATAAAAGTAATATTCAAATATTTATATCCTGTGTTCATCTCAAAAAGCCTTACAATCTGAAGAAGTTTTAGAACGAAAGTGACCTAGCTCAATTACCTACTGTATTTTCTGATTTTGATAATAACTGAACCGTAAACACTGCTCAAATGATACAAGCAAAAAATATAAATGATAATGATAATGATATGTATGTACATTTAAATTTACTCAATAGTTTTTCATGAAACTTTTTATTTATTTAAACGTTTAAATCAGATTTTACATCCATAAAATTTATAGTATTACTTACAACTATGTTAGAAATTGCACATTTGCACACTGCAAGTAAATAAGTCAATACCAATTAATTGGTAAGTCATTTTTATTCTTATAGTGCGATATTTTTGAAGCAGTCAGTGATAATGTTTTGGTTAATTAAACTTAAACTCTGCCGTATTGGTTGATGATAGAAGGCAGTTTCTTTCAACGGTGTAGGGCCCATCTGTAAACAAAACAACTGTTTTAGGACCAGATTTGTACCGAAAATTTGTCTTGATTAATTATATAAAAAAAAAGTTATTTAAAAAATCTAAAAAACCCGACTGCTCAACTGAAATGCAAGAAACAAGCACATTTTTATTTTAAAAAGTGAAAAAGCGACAATATCTAAAAACACTTGGGCAGCTAAGACGAATCTAACGATACCTCAACTATGTGAATCCGTTCAGCGGTTCTGGAGACATAAGGTAATAAAGAATATTACACACATACATACAAAATAATAACTTTAACCATTTTATCACATGAATTAGTTCAAATGTTTTAAACAGGTGTTAATTTATTTTAAATGTGTACTCGTATGTACAAAATGTATGTTTTCAATTTGTTATGTAAGTTAGATGAATTAAATAAAGTATCCATCGACAATTAATAGTTTAATGTTATTTAGAAATGTACTTGCGTTTATATTTCTACAAAACCTACTGTTATTTAAATTATCTATGAAAACACTTTTTACCTTCTGCAAACCATTGCGACTTAGGAATCCCAGCATCAAGTCTCGCTGCAGTGATCGCTTCCCTCATAGCAAAAGCCACGACCACGGCCATGCATATTGGAGGCTCACCGATACCTGTGGGAAACATAAATTATAGAAGTGTTTAAGCTAACATAACTGTGTGTGTTTAACTAACAGTATCATTAAAACTTAAAACGGGATATTTACCATATACAGGGTTATTTGTAAAACACCGATAACCTCTCAGGACTATGTTACTAACATCATAATCAACAACTTTTGTTCTATGACTTTTAAAAATTCGTCATATTTTAGTTCACCAGATTTTCATACATTGTTACGAAGTCTATGCGAAGCAAAAGAAAGCAATAGTATAAATCATAGAACAAAAGTTGTTGATTATGATGTTAGTAACATAGCCCTGAGAGGTTAACGGGGTTTTACAATTGACCCTGTATATCTTTTTTTCAAGTTTCCGATATTTCGGCACTGTTGCAAGCGCCATGATCACGGATGAACTCAAGTATTTATTTGCAATCCATAATGTACACATACAGGTGGAATAAAAATATAAGAAACAATTATGGAGCCTGTCGGGCACAGCAAAATTTATAATAGTTATAGGAGAGAGGAAGAGCGCTTCGTTTGTTTTTCCACAATTGATTTTTTTATTGAAAATGAGTTATTTTTGCGTATAATTGTGTATATCCGTGTTTTATATTGTATTCATAAATTATTAGGGATATGTAGTTATTATTATCATTCATTTATTTTTATTGTAACATCTATTTTTGATTTAATTATACATTAATGTTAATATTGCATGTTTTACAATATCCATAACATTTTTCAATTTTTAATTTATAAGTTAATGGATTCATACACATTCATTATTTTAAGTCAATAATTATTTCCCTTGTTTATTAATTAAGTCAATAGTTATGTCATACTTATTTATTATTGAGTTGAGCATTATATTATTATATTTTTATGAATTTAATATGCAATGTAATAATGTTTATAGGCGGACCTAAGTCAGTTTGGTATTCTTCCATTCAAATTAGTCAGTATATGTTAAAACTAGTACTCACACGGGGCTTCGCTCCCGTGGATTCTATCACGGTAAAAACATAACTCTCCTTTTTTGCAGTCGCATAAAAAGTAGCCTATAACCTTCCTCAAGCTTCAAGCTACTTCCATACCAAACAAACTCATCCATAATACACAAATACCCCGTTTTAAGTTCTAATGATAATAATAATTTATCAAAAGTTCTCTCCTCTCTGTAGGCGGTGTGATACCCTATGCCTCAGGAAGCACGTTGAGCTGTTGGTCTCGGCTGTTATTTGGACATCTTTGACAGCCATTGCTGGAAGTCAGTAACCAGTAAATCTCCCACTAGCCAAGGAGTATCGTGTTACCCAGTTACTGGGTTGTGGTATGTGGAGGTCAGAGAGACAGTCGCTCCATGTGTGGTAATATTTTATTTTTTATTATTAGTTTTATCAATAATAGTGCAATTTTTTAATTTTTATATTTTTTAATACCATTATATGATTAATATTTTATGCTATAAGTAAGCGAAAAATGTGAGATGTAATTCTAAGTCATTATGTTGTCTCAATTATACAATTGTGAAATATTATTTAAATGTTCACGTAGCAATTAAGCAATGATTAAATTAATTAAATAATTTTGCATACCGTAAGGCAAAATGTATCGGGACTCTCCATAAATGAACACCATATTTGTTACCTACATTATTGGCAAATAATGAATGGCTATTTCTATGTAAGACACTAGCACTTAGACACGGTTAGACTGGAAGCCGACCCTAGTATAGTTGGGAAGAGGCTAAGGAAATTATGATCAGAAGTTCTCTCCTCACATTCACCACAGTATACAAATATGGACAGACAGTACGGACTCTACCTACAAACGCTCGAAACAGTACACTCACACAAATATGCGCACCGACGTGACTCCTAAGCGCTGGTCGCGGTGCTCTCAGTAGTACGTGCCGCGTCAACACGAGTGTCACGTTTAAATTTTATTTATCTCCGAAAATGCCACGAGCGTATTGCATTGTGTACGGCTGTTTGAACTTGGCTTCAACAAAACCGGAGCTATCGGATCAAAAGGTAAGAATGATTTATTTATTGTTATTGTTATACTTATAATCGTTATCGAATTATAAGTCCGCGATCATAATAAATTTCTGATCATATTACTTATAAATCCAGAATACGGCGGTTATGAGGATATTTAAAGCTGATAGTGCAATAGTTGTAACAAAATGTAAATCAAGGTTACGCCGCCGTAATGACAAAGTTACAGATCTATAGTTCTACAAGTTGTTGTGTTAATATTAAATTGTTTTTCGTGTTTAAACGATCGTCTTTTGCTGAGATTAACCGAAGCCATGAAATCACAAATTTAAATTGTATTTGTAAGCTAGGTAGTTATTATTAAATTCGATGGATTGGTCACTACAAAACAAAAATGTGAAAAAAAAAACAATACCAAAATCATTAAAAGTGACAACCCTATTGCTTCAATGGAGCGTAGGTAATGATGTCCTCAACTAGGCTTAGTTAAAGAATACGTAAGTTATAGCTAACAGGAAACACAGACGCCTAATTTATATAGAATTTAATATATCGAAAGTACTTACATTATTAATTAGCTTATGCCCGCGACTTCACTCGCGTAAAAAGTATTTTAATGTATTTATGCCTTTGCTACTCGGTGATTTACATCGGTTTTTTACATCTCGTTTCGACTATAACCTAGTACATACAAACTCACTCAAAATCAATACCTCTTTATAACACTGTCTAGATAAACTCTCAACAGAAATTCTGAAAACGAAACTATTTTTAATTGAAATTTGTTTAGAAAGAATACAGAGTAATAGAATGATATTACAAAAAGATTCCGGACAGCCACGAAAGAACAGAAAATGAAGTAGAAGATTATAATTAAATTCAAATGAAACACCATAAATTTAGTGAAATAATGGAGCCCAATGATAAGAGTAACCCTAGGAAATAAATTACTACAGCCAACGTAGACAATAGGGTACCGATTAACATTTATATACAATCATGATGTTAATGTTCCAAATAAATTGGCAAAAAATGCAATTACTACGACTTTAATTAATTGTACATTAACAACGCTTCCAATTTTATAAGGCTAATTAGTTTCGTCAAATGTTTTGGGAAGTTTTATGTAAATGTATTTATACATTATATAATATTATTCCACGCTTATTTTCACGATTATAAGGAGTGGGAGCTAGAGTCTGTATTTCCTGATAGCAATAATCTAGGGCTCTATAGATCAAGAGTACATTTAGGTTACTTTTAGGTAAGCGTGCTTCATTTTCAACCACATCATCGCTTACTTTCAGGTGAGTTTGTTGTCAAACGGGAGCGTGTGATCTTGATCACTAGTGTCAATGATCATTGAATAAACGTCAATGTAAAATTACCCTCCGTTGCGTCGCATAGTCGGGTAACAAAAAACAAGAGTTGAAAAACGAATGTGAATTTCAGATAAGTTAATTAAACATTAGATTCAACACAAATAAAATTCAAGTGTCATTCATTCTCTATAATGGATTAATTTCTGGAATGGATGAACCAAGTTTAATGGGAACTTCAGTGGAAGATGGAGGAGGTTATAGAGCAAATATAAGCTAGTTTTTTCTCGGAATTCCCTCATGGTTGAAATAGCGGACACAGTTTTTTAATAATAATAGAAAGTCTTGATTTCAAAAATATTGCGTCCACAATGCCGCAATCTTACATTTAGATCCAAAAACGGAGTCAGCACTGTATGAGTTCTTCCTGAAATACACTCTCCAGTCCTGAGGTATGTCTCTGGCTAATGGCACATGGTAGTTCCAAGATCGGTCAGTCAGCAGTTCACCCGTCGGAGCGTAGACTAAGTTTTCACACGTCCAGTATCCTACACCCATCATGAACGCTCCTTCGACCTGAGATAAAACATTACATATTAAAACCAGCTGTAGTGTATGTGAAAATAATATAATTTGCTTTGCTAGGCTTATGGTTAGATTATAAGAATCCACAAGCTAAAATGTTTAACTTCCAACTCACCGTCTCACACAAATACACTCACTCTATCACATCACTCACCCAGAGGACTTTAGACTTCTAATGTATGTATTATAACTTAAATTTAAAATTTAAAAAACCCCCTACGCAAAAAATACTTAGGAGTAGTTTAAGAGACACCCCTTAAAAAGTAAAAAATAAAATAATAGTCGCGGCGGGGTATCGCTATGTAACAAACTTTAAATACCTATCGAATCTAAATGACGATACCCCGCCGCGACTAAATTTTTTATTTTTTACTTTTTAAGGGGTGTCTCTTAAACTACTGCTAAGTATTTTTTGCGTAGGGGGTTTTTTAATTATTTTATTTAATTTTTATGTATATAAATATGTACATAATATTACCGCAGTTAAACAATAGTAAAAATATATATACATTATATCAGAAGTCTACAGTCCTCTGGGTGAGTGATGTGATAGGGTGAGTGTATTTGTGTGAGAGTGTGGGTTGGAAGTTAATCATTTTAGCTTGTAGATTCTTATAATCTAACCATAAGCCAAGCAAAGCAAATGATATTATTTTCACAAATTATGTTATTTCATTTGATACGCCACTTGGATATATTTGACAATATTCCATTATTCATCCTCACTTTCTTTCCCCATATCTAGTAAATGACTGAACCGATTTCGATAAAACATTTCTGATTATAATATACTCATCGTGTTCTTTCATTTGATACCCCACTTGAATATATTTGACAACATTTGATTATTCATCCCCAATTTCACCTCCCACAACTTTTAAACAAGCCAAGCCAAAAATTCCGGGGAATCCTCGCGCATTCTCGAGAATTTTTGGCTCCTATTTAGTTTTTATGTTATACAATTGACATAAAGTTCATTATGCTTTGTACAATTTCGTAGCAAAAACTCGCTTCCATTTTATTCCGCGGCGGTGTAAATTGAGCCTAATTCTTGTATTAGGATGTGCCACTCTTTCGCTAGTTTTTACATATCTCTATGAGAGGGAAAAGGTCGTAATCTATCACGACGGTCCACTGCGGGTTGGCAGATACTAGTTCGGATTTTATCAGTCCTAGGATTTGCTAATTTCTGCACGATGTTTTCCATTACCATTGTAAGAGCAGTGATGATAATGGAAATTACACAAAGTAATGTGCCTGTCTGGGTTTGACCACAACCTACAACTCGTAAGTCGTGGCTTTGCACTCGGCCACAACTGCTTTCAATACAAACACAAGGTAAAATAATACTTATAAATAGCATTTATACGTCAATAACGTGACTAGTCCGAAATTAACTTTTTTATTCAAAATTATGCTATTTTTTTGCTAAATTAGTTACATTAGGTGCCAAATCTTTCTTAAAATTTCAGACAGTTTAACTATTATCTTTTATGAAGGTTAAAAACTTATTACTTTAGGTGAAATACCTTTTCGAAAGGTAAAAAATCGCCTATATTAAAATTTAGTTTTTCAAGATAAGTTATTCACGCAAAGAATCGAACTATACGTAGTTTTTTTTAATGACAATACAGTATGTTAACTAACAGAGGGCGTTCCCGTTAACCCACAATAGTATGGCATCCATACATGCTAAAAAATATTACCATTCGAAAACAAAATGTTTTTTTTTATATTAAAATATTCACTAAAATGTTAAATTGATACGTAAAAGAAACACTCTGTACATGCGTACTTGAAGGACGGCAACGTCGCAATTTATTTATGAATGACGGTGTGCGGCGATCTAATTGATGTGCTTATACTATTGCGGGTTAACGAGAACGCCCTCTGTTGGTTAACATACTGTATAACAAGAATGGTTTATTTTGCTTGACACAAAATACTTACTTGACCAATATCGATTTCAGGGCTGACACTCTGTCCAACGTCTTCACAAATATCTACTCTTAACAACTCAGACTGGCCAGTAAGTACGTCTATTTCCACTTCAGCTAAAGTGATTCCGTAAACAGTAAAAGGGTATTCCTCATCAGTCCTTGTAAACCCATGAGCTTGCAAGTCTACATTTTCATTATACGCTTTCGTGATAAGCTCTTCCCAAGTAGGACTATCCATAGCATCTCTTATAGGCTTCAGTCTATCTAAAAGTTGTTGACAAGCTCGTTTAACTCCAACTATTACATTCTGGTTCATAATACTACCACCAGATAACGCACAGTTGGGGGCTATCACTGTATTATTTTCCTTCACAATGATTTTCTCAATGGGTATATTCAGCATACGTGCTGCTACTTGAATGGCTTTTGTGTTAATTCCTTGACCCATTTCTATAGCACCGTGTGTTATAACTACGGAACCATCTCCGCGATAAACTGATAAATTAATATAGAGGTTGATTCCACCTATTGGAGTCCACCTGAGAAAAGCAAATCTTAGTCCTCGTTTCTTCCATCTGTTTTCAGCGTTGAATTTGTTAACGGCTTCCCGTCTTTTCGGATAGTCCGATTTTATCATTACATAGTCGATCATTTCTTTCATATCTTCGCTGTACTGTTCGTCTAGGTTGGCCATTCTTACTTGTAGAGGGTCTAAGTCCAACTCATACGCGATCTGTTCCATTATAAATTCGGACATAGCTACGTGTTCTAGTGTTCCTGTTAAAAGTAAGCTGAATGAATTATGGTTATTATGCGGATATGGTGGTAGTGGATGGGTGACAATCTCAAAGCACGTTAGGCCGTCATTTGTACGTCTTTGACAGTCGTTACGAGGAGTCAGAAACCAGAAAATCTGACACCGGTCTTACCAAGGGGTATTGTGTTACCCAGTTACTGGGTTGTGTCAGATAGGTGGTCAATCCAAGTATAACATTAGTACTGCATCCAGTTAGAGAACATGCTGACCCTGATATAGTTGAGAAAAGGCTAAGTAGATGATGATGCGTACAAACAGTTTCCAATACTGCCCTACACTAACTAAAAAGCCGCTAAACCCAAAAACGTAAATTTTTCTACAAAACTACGCTAGCTAGGATGATGGTTGTAAATTATTTTTGTGGGCATAGTTTCTGTGCACAATATGTAACGTATTTTTTTGTAAATATTAACTATTTTTAGTATTGTATATAATAGTACTGTGGTTTAGTCGCTTTTTAACTAAGAAAGTGACAATTATGTGGTTCAACTGCTTAGCAAAATTGCTATATCTCGAAAAGTATTAATCGTAGGAAAATAATTCTTAGACCAAAAGATACAGAATCGTAAGTAGTTTAAGGATACATTAAAAAGTGAAAAATGACCTTTCGTGGCTTAACGGCCTTTTAGTTAGTGCAGGGCAGAATACTAGTGTTCACGACATCTACCGCCACCTAGTGACTAGGTGGCACAACGACACAAGGGCATCACAACGCACCACACGCACAGCTCATCGATCGACAGCGGCGTCACAACACACCAAGTTCCCGAGAAAACACCGAGATGGCGCCGCCTCCCGCCTATAAAACCGATGGCTGTACGCTCCACGACGAGACTCAAGAACTGTAGCCCTACTTTGCATACCTGTTAACTTAATTACATTCAAATATATAACGGCTTTTCAACCAATTGTAATTCGATGCATTTAAAGTAAATTATAATATTTTTACACCAGGAAAATCGCTTTATTTCCCTGAAGAACAGAGAATCCAAAACAACTAGGTATTCAACTAAGAATATTGAAATTTTAATAGCACAAACTCTGATACACACCCAAACTCTCACTGACATACACCTCCCAAACATCAAACAAACTCTCTTATACACTACTCCTCACACTCATCCCTTCCCATACACACACACCACACAATTGTTTTCTAGTTTGGATGAGCGCCGATAGCTGCGACACAGTTAAAACTTTTGTATCCATTATCGTACTTTTTGTTAAAAAATAAAAACATTTATTTCAGGTCTTTTTTAAGCCAACTGTCTATGTATCAAAATAAAAACTTTTTACACTATTTTAAACTAAATTCTGATCAATTAAAACTTACCTGGTGCTCTCGCCCACGTGTTCTTAGCCGTATCAGTAATAGAATCAAAACTCGTGTAGTTCCACCGAGAGCGTTTGTAAGCGTTATTGAACTGACCGACACCGAGCATAGTAAACAGTTCGTTTGTCTTATAACCGTTGTCTTCAAATACTTTGTAGTTAACATATTGTATAACACCGGTGTTACTGACGCCAGCCTGAAAACAAAACTCAATATAGGTAATGGTAGAAATCATACGCACAAAACTTTTTAGGAATATTTTCACTTTGCGTACAGCTAAAGAGTGGAATTCCCAGCCAGATACTGTGTTTTTTGATAGCTATAACCAGGGGATCTATAAGTCAAGTGTAAATAGGTTACTTCTAGGCAAGTGTGCTTCTTCAGAGTCCCCTGCGATCAACGCCCAATGGCAAGTTGCAGGGGAGGCGGGGACTACTGGGAAAGCAGTCAGGGCGGCCAGAAAAAAAGGCCCGGAAAAAGGCTTTGTGTTCCACGCGCGCCTCAAAGAGCTGCCAGCACCAGTGACGGGGCCTCATAAGGCCATTGCCCGCCGCGGTTGGGGAAATGTTCTAACAAGATACCGCGGCCCCGGAACTTGGTTTGTTTTTGGTCAGTAGAAGTATGACACCCCCTTCTGCTTAACCCAGAGCGGGAGAAGTCATTCGATGACTGCTTCATCTTCGCGACATCATCGCTTACGATCAGGTGAGATGGTAGTCAAATGTGAGCCTATGATCATGATCACTATTCACAAAAATCATTAAATGAACCTTAATGAAAAAAGATACAAGGGACGAAAATTGAAAGTATAATATTTTTTTAAAGAAAACTAGTAGTTTGGGTAGAATTCACGTTCCTAGCAATCTTGTTAACCCCTCCAACTAAGCTAAATCAATTAGGGTCTGGAGTGGGTTCATGGCAAAAGTATAATGGCCATATAAAAAGTATTATCATCTAAGGCCAATTAGAAATAGAACCCATGTCGCCTGTGATACAGGTTTTAATTAACCTAGTACAGGCATCAAACATTATATTACCTACATTATTTCTAAAAGTTACTTTGTAATTTCTGAATTTTACTTTTTGAATAAATACACTTATACTTATTGTCATCTAAGGCGATATAATAAAATAAAGCATATCTAGTTTAAAGCTGGCTTCATCTAGTTTAAATACAATATGTAACAATAACCCTGTCCGATCCAATAAAGGCGTATTTCTGGTTCAACATACGTACTAGAAAAAATGTTTTAAAAATGTAACTCATAAAAACCAAAAGTTATTAATTTTTTATTTTTATTATCCATACGAAATTTAAAATTTTCATAAGTTGACAAGACTCCACCCGCTCAGGCGGCTTCTTTGACACAAAACTGTAGGTAGTAAGTAACATATGAACGTCGAGCGATCAGTGTTGCCTTTGATCAGTTTTTGTTTTTTATTTAAATTTAATTATATTTACTGGGGAGAAATAATAATCTCAAATCGGCTACGTATATGTGTACGCAGTACGATGACGAATAATACTCTCAAGGATCGGACAGGGTTTTTGTTACATGCTGTATATGGAAAAAAAAATAACATGTAAAACTGTTATTTAATAACCAACTCGCAAAATAAAGATCGTTTATCATAAACTAACCTCAAAAACTGAACAGCAAGGCAGTCTCTTCCCCAGAGCCTTGGTGTTAGTAGTCAAGGACTGTATGAACCGACAGGGCCTGTTGAGCTTGTGTACCACGAGAGCGGCCGCCACCGCGCCCTGCGAACTACGCGATAACTTGATGCCGTACGCGCCGCCCACTAGCCGGGTATGTACGTCTACCCTACGGAGTAATAAAAGATAAACTTATCAAAAAAGTTGGGAATCCTTGCCAAAGTGAGATGGTACTTCACACCGGAACAGCTGCTCAATTTACCTCAAGCCCAGGTTCGGTCGTGTATGGAATTCTGCTCTCATCTTTGGGATGGATCTGCTAAATACAAACTGGACGCGCTTGAGTCTATCGAGAAGCGGGCCAAGAAACTCATTGGCAACGATGCACTGGTCGAGTCAAAGCTCCAGTCTTGAATATCGACGACGAAATTAATGCAAGTCTATCGGTTTTCTATCGGTTACATGTCGGGGAGTGTGCGATGGAATTACACAATCTAATTCCGCCAAGCCCGTTCCATCATTGGACTACGCAACAAACGGCGATGCGCCATCATTACATGGTGGATATACGCCATACGCACAAAACATTTTGGGAGTACTTTCATTGTGCGTACGGCTAAGGAGTGGAATTCCCTACCGGAGTCTGTGTTTCCCGATAGCTATAACCTAGGAGTATTTAATTCAAGAGTGAAAAGGTTACTTTTAGGTATGCGTGCTCCATCTTCGACCACATCATCACTTACCATCAGGTGAGATGGTGGTCAAACGCGAACCTAGTTTCAATAAAAAAAAAGCTTCCAAGACTGAATAGGCTCATTAGACGCGGTCGTGGTAGCAGCTGAGGACGCGGCAAGAAAAACCAAAAGGAGTAAGTAACCAAGCTGGGTCGTCCAGTATGCCAGGGAAATCAAAAAATCCTCAAAATTATGCCCGTACAGAAACAGACCCGTGCTGGTCATTCGTGGCCATTGAAGACAACAATAGACATATTGGTCTAGATGTGAAGTGCAGCAAGGAAATTGTCACCGCCATCCGTGGTGCTATCATCCTTGCCAAGCTGTCTGCCCTGCCAGACCGCAGAGGTTACTAGGGTAACGATCAGCAAACCCCGCACAATGGCCAAGATTACCGGAAAGTGTGGTTCTGTCACTGTGAGGCTTATCCCTGCTCCTCGCAGTACCGGTATTGTGTCAGCTCCAGTCCGCAGGAAGCTGCTTCAAATGGCTGGTGTCCAGGACTGCTACACTTCAGCTCGTGCCTCCACTGGCTGCCTCGCCAACTTCGCTAAGGCTATTACCAAGACCTATTCCTCACTCCGGACTTGTGGAGGGACATTCCACTAACCAAGTCACCCTACTCGGAGTTCAAAACCTAAAGACAGTTTAGTTAAACTGAAATAAATATGGCTTATAGATAAGCATGCTTTATCATCAACCACACCAACGCTTACCATCAGGTTTATACCAATAAAAAAATTGAAAACAAATAAAAACACTACATTAGAACATAAAACGGGTATTAGCTTAAAATTAGCTACTGGACACTGTGAGTTTTGTGTATCGGGAACAGAATCGAGCTTTCTTTTTTTTTAAGAAAAAATAGAATTAACAATGTGGGTGGAATTCACATTACTAGCAATCTTGCCTGTATCTGGAGGGGGTTCAGCCCATAGTGTAATGAGTGGGATTCAAACCCACGAACACTCCATCACAAAGCCGACACTTTAGCCATACCAATAGTAACGGCTAAGATGTTGAGGCTAGGTATTGAGGTTGTGAAGTGACCTTAACCGACGATAGACAGCCGCTTGAGTATGTAAACTATAAGGATCATGGTTATACGTAATAAATGCATTTTATTTATTTTATGTAAAGCACTAGAACTCAGCTGCATCCGGTTACTGGAACTGGAATCCACAAAATAGTTGGAGAAAAGGTAACAATTAATAGTTAACAATTAAACCCAATACATACTGGTTCTGATTCATATTCAAAGCTCTTGATATCATCAACTGCACACCTTCCGTCCACTGAGTTGCGCAGTACACATCCAGTCCCTCATTAGATGGCTTCACCACAGTAGTCAGTGTTTCCATGGTATAATGATACTGTCCATAAATTGCGTTCAACCCTTTTACAACCTTATCTACGTCCGAACCAGTCTCAGTAGCTTCAACTTTTTGAAATTGAGCACTTCTGTTCATATCATCTATAGTCTTTTTCACATCAATAAGTGGTTCTTTGATATTTCTATAAGTGGCTACTACTAATTTAGCAGCTCTATCGGCTAAATAGCGGCTTTCAGCTACAACGATTCCGATCGGTTGGTTGTAATATTTGACGGTACCACTGGCCAAGACTTCTTCGTTGGCAGAATATAAGAATGAGTCGGGTGGAGTAAACGAGTTTATTCCTGGTATATCTTCTGCTTTGTAAAATGCTATGACTCCTGGTAACGCCTGTAAGAAAGAACATAATTTAGTTTCTGTATTGGCATTTTTAGCTAACTATATTATCTTTTTTCCCGCGTCAATCGCGGCCCCGTGGAAGTTTCGGTAAAAAAAAAATAAGTTGAGCCCTTCCAAACATTAACCCAGACAAATAGAAAGACATGTAGACCAAAATATGTAATATGTATAAGAACTAAAAAACACAGATATTTTGAAATCACAGACAGACACTTCAAATTTATTTATATGTATGTATTCTACTGGGACACAGAATAGGTCTCTTTTTATCGAATGGAATGGGCCGTAATCCACCACGTGGACCCGTGTAGGGTTGGTGGATTTCGCATATCTTCGACTTTCAATTTGAAATTTGAGACTTTCAATGCCTGCACATTCCACTAAATGTTTTGGCTCTTCGTTTACGGTGCAAGCTGTTCGTGTGGAATGCATTGTCGGTGTCAGGACAAGCTCTGTCACTCGCTACTTTTAAGAGCTCGGTTGCTAATCATTTTCTTTCAAATTTATGATTATTACTTTATACTACCCCTGCTTGGAAAGTACCTTGATACTTTATCAAATTTACGGTAGAAAGTACGTCATTGCATATCGAACAAATATGCGGGGAGAAAACGCATCTGAGCGGGAGAGAAAAGTGTATTAAAATCCATTTCTTACGTAGTTTTTCTTTTTTAATTTTGGGTAAGACTATGCGCCGGTAACCTAAATATCAAAAGCCAAAAAGTTTTTACAGTGAGTTTTTATCTCAAAGTTCGCAAAATGCCACTGGCCACTAGCTGTGTGTTGGATGGTGTCGGGCTGGCAGTGCGACCCTGCGGCGGCAGGATAAACTATTTGAAAAAAGAACATGTGAAAATTGCAGACGCCATTGGCACCATTTTCAATTTGTGTGTTGTTTGAGGATTCAGTTTTCGTAGAAAGTAAAATAAAACTATCAAAATGATAATCTGTTCCTCGTAGGTGTAGTATAAAGGACTATGTATCACTCGAGAGAAAGTGCGATTTCTTCAAACGACACCCTCGACGGTAATCGGTCACTTTCTCCTCTCGGTGAACAATGTACTATTGTTTCCTCTCCACATGATGTTAAAGAACACATTACCACTCACTTATTGATATAATTGTTCTCCCAGATGGTGGATGGGGAGGTGGGTATATTTTGACAGATTCGTAAACAAGTAACTCTCAAACCTACGAGAAATGTGCCAAACCTCCCCTTTTCACCCCCCTTCTCCCCCCTCCGAGACCCGTTTTTTTTTACGGATTCGTATAGAGGAGGCTCGGTAAAGTAAAAACCATTTTTCAAAGTCGCCCCCCTTGCCCCCCTTGTCACCCCCTTTAGGCGGATCTCGGAAATTAAGAGACTTGGAACATTTTTTTTTTTCAGATACATCTAGAGGAGCAATGCTTTAGTCAAAATAATTGTGCAACCCTCCCCACCTCCCCACCATCACCCCCCCCCCACATTTTGATTTTTACTACTGAAAAAACTGTCTATAAACGGGCCTTCAAATTTTTATGCCATGACCTCCCCTCCCCAACCTCCCTTAAAATTGAAAAGGCTGTAACTTCATAACGGTTAGAGATAGCCATTAGGTGTTTGAACAAATATTATAGTACGCGTCGAAACCTGTCCGGTGGTACGTAGAACCTGAGTGGAGCGAACCTGCGAGACCGAGTGGAGTGAACGTTTATGTTTGACATTTTACTACATTTAGGGGTTTTAAAAGTGAACAATCCACTACCACAAGCACGCGAGGTGCTTGCACCTCGCGCAACACGCAAATACTAGTCATATTTATATAATTACTTATGTATGGTATTGTATTTATATATTTGTATATTTATTATTTTCTGTTTTATGAGTATATTTATGTGGTATACTAATTTAGCCCTCCCCACTTTAATTACTTTTGAAAGTCCTTCCACAGTTTGTCTGGAAGATATCGCTTTCAGCGATAACTAGATGCGCTTGAGTCTATCGACAAGCGGGCCAAGAGACTCATTGGCAACGATGCACTAGTCGAGTCAGAGCTCCAGAGCCTTGAACATCGACGACGAGTTGCAAGTCTATCGGTTTTCTATCGGTTACATTTCGGGGAGTGTACGATGGAATTACACAATCTAATTCCGCCAAGCCCGTTCCATCATCGGACTACGAGACAAACGGCGAAGCGCCATCATTACATGGTGGACATCCCACCCATACGCACAAAACGTTTTGGGAATACCTTCATTGTGCGTACGGCTAAGGAGTGGAATTCCCTGCCGGATTCTATGTTTCCCGATAGCTATAACCTGGGAGTCTTTAAGGCAAGAGTGAATAGGTTACTTTTAGGTAAGCGTGCTCCATCTTCGACCACATCATCACTTACCATCAGGTGAGATGGTGGTCAAATGCGAACCTATTTTTTAATAAAAAAATAGACCGCCATTGTAACCATTTAATTAAGACATTATGTTAAATATCTGTGTTTAAATTTTGGTTTACTATAAAGTATATTCTATCTATCTATTCTATCTTCGGGTTGATGAGCCTAGAATGTGTTCCTTCACCGTTTTGAGTGAAGAGGATGAAAATTACCCAAATTAGCCTGGTCGTGGGTTCGATCCTATGACCTACAAACTTGTAAGTCATGTTTGTAACGAGTTTGCCACCACTGTTCATACAATATATTTTCTTTAAGTGAACGATTTACTCACCAAGGCTTTGGAAGCATCGATGGACACAATGTCTCCTACGGCAACTGTACTGAGTGCAAAAGCACAGTACACTTCTCCAGGAAGATGAGGCAGATCATCTGTGTAGAAAGCCTCACCTGCACATTGTATCTACAATAAAAATGTAAAGATTAAACATATCACACGATCAGCCAATAACTTTCCATTAATGTGATGCAGGCCTCCCCTCTATGAGAGGTAATAAAAATTGGCCAAGTGCGAGTCAGACTCATCCATGAAGAGTTCCGTAGTAACTACGCCAAATAACTTTGTTTTTCATAGTGTTTGTATGAATTACAAAATTATATAAACTGCGGTTTTATAAAATATACTATATCTCAAAAACTGCTGACTAGATCTCGTTCAAACCAATTTTCCTTGAAAGTTTACGTTAAGATCTATAGCATATATTTCTTTTTAGATTTTTCACTCCATTATTATAGAAGTTAGAGGAGGGGACACACATTTTAACACTTTGGAAGCGTATATCTTTTAAACGATTGACTTTAAGAAAAAGTGGTTTTAGTAACCTCAATGTAATTTTTAAAGACCTATCTATAGTTACCACACACGCATAGGTTTCATGAAAAAAAAAAATTCAGTTTCAGTTTCATGTATAGGTAAAAATGAAAAAAGGATTCAAAATTAAAGGGGGCTCCCCTTTAATTTTGAATCCTTTTTTCATTTTTTCTTTAAATCGGAAAGCGGTTCACAGAATACATCAACATACCAAGTTTCACATGTATAGTCCTAATAGTTTCGGAATAAAATGGCTGTGACATACGGACGGACGGACAGACAGACATGACGAAACTATAAGGGTTCCGTTTTTTGCCATTCGGCTACAGAACCCTAAAAATTAAACTTATAACATACTATAATACTAATTTTTGCTCGCAGTTCCACTTAATAGTTTAATAGTTTTGTTTTCAGTGAAAAATAAAGTAGCTGATGTCTTTCTCCAAAGTCTGGTATATTTATTTTATACCAAATTTTATTGAAATCTTTTAAGTGGTTTAGACGTGTCTAACAGACAGACAGAGTAACTCTTTTTCCAGGGAAAATGTAGCTTATACGAGTACGTACTCCGAAATAATGTAGCCTTCTATTAATGAAGGTCCAGTAGTTATTGAGTTTATTCGTTACAAATATAGATCTTACCTCTTTATAATCTATCTATCTATATATCTTTATATCTATTTATCTAATATTAGTGTAGATAAATGTTCTTACCACAGCTTCTACTCTCTGTATCGGCTGGTTCACGGGCCAGACTGTCTGATCAGTTTCAAACACTTGGACGGCTCTAGATACTGGACGAATATCAACCAAGTTAGTGGCTCCGGATCTGTAGCGAGCATTCAGATTCGTCTCCGGTGACAGAGATAGTAGACCCTGTGATAAATGAAGAAGATTTTCAATTTGTTACAGGGATAAGATGGAGAGATAGGATCTTGTGGCTAAATTATAACAGCTGCATGATTTGCATGAGCTTCAATCTTCAAGGGTTAAGCAATGCTTTCCAAGGTCCATCAATGGATGGGTAATCGTACATATTGAGATTCCTCCGTGTCTCACAAGTACATTCAGACGTTGCTAACGACTGCCATTTGTACATTTTTGATAGTCTTTACAGGTAGTAACGACTATAGAAGAAAAAAATCTGGCAGCAATCTTGCCAAGAGGTATTGTGTTACCAGCTACTGAGTTATAGAGGTCAGATAAATGATCTTTATTTTGCAAATTGGTTATTAAATAACACTTTTACACGTCATTTTTTTTCGTAAATATGTCGCCGGTGTTTCCTGACTACCCTGAGAAGAAACACTGAAACAAACTCAGGGGTCCCGTCTCTTTTAAAGTCCATACAATCTATACTGGTTTAATTATATGGAAACCTTGTAGGTTTTAGTCTGAGGTGATCTTTTGAAGAAAGATGCTCACAGATTTGGCAGCATTACTATTACATTTAGACTGGACGCCTCGAAAAAGTTATGCAGTTGATTTTATGTAATATATTCATACTTATGAACAGGATAAACAGAGGAGAAGAATACATTGTGCGTTTAAGAATTCAGAGTACTAGGACCTCATAGCCCTTTTGGCTCAAGCATGTCATTCCCAATAAAAATGTATTTGCAACGTTTCAATCAGTTGGATTAGGGTTCTGCACCTGCAGAAAAAAATAATATGGTACAAGGGTGTTGAAACGTTATACATTCTAAACAGCACCAAAGGCCTAACCGACCTTGAGAAGCACGGGGAAGCATGCTGTTTCCCTCGATGTCTCCAAAGCTTTCGATAGGGTGTGGCACGATAGCCTTATTGCTAAGCTTCCTTCTTTCGGTTTACCCACTCAACTTTGCGTTTGGATAGCAGACTTCATGGGTCAATTCTTTCAGCAACTTTATTCTTGCTGCATATCAACGATCTGCTAATGCCCGGTACTTTTGGGTATGCAGACGACAGCACTGTTGCTGAAAGATATATATCCAGCGCACGTGCTAGTGGGTCACAGATCCAGTCTCTACGAGAGGCCATGGTTGGACGCTTGAACTTGACTTTGAAGGCTGTCTCTGAATGGGGCGACGCCAACTTGGTCAGGTTTAATACTGCTAAGACCCAGGCGTGTCTATTCTCCGCAAAAAGGAGCCAGTTTCCAACGGCTCCTTTTTTCCGTGGTGTAACCGTGCCGATAACTGATCGCATCGAGCTTCTTAGGGTTACGTTGACATCCAACCTTAATTTTGGTCCGTTTATCGAAGCTAAGGCTCAATTGGCTGCCAATAAATTGGGAATCCTAGGTGAGACGATACTTCACACCGGAACAGCTGCTCCACCGTTATCAAGCACAAGTTCGGTCGTGTATGAGTACTGCTCTCATCTCTGGGACGGATCTGCCAAATACCAGCTTGATGCACTTGAGACTATCGAGAAACGGACCAAGAGGCTCATTGGCAACAAAAAACTGGTTGAGACAAAGCTCCAGAGACTTGAACATCGGCGACTATCGAATCTTGTTAACTAAGTATTTTTGAACTCAAACCAAGTTTACATAAGCCACTGAATGTTATTTAAAAGAACCATTTCTGGTGGTAGCTTAGTGCGAACGACCAAAAAGCGATAGAAGCAATTCACGGAAGCCACATCTATTAGCTGACCCAACATTCCGCGAAAATTGAAATATTGGATTGTTCAGACCAAGTCGGGCAGATTCTTTATAGTTCTCGTATTGCTAGTAGAGTAGGTACTGTCTTTTTTTAGTGTGTCAATCATGAAATCATTACAATTATTTAAAAAAAAACTACTCAAAGAACATATCACACAACAAAAACAATAAGTCAAAATATAGGTATCAACTACGCTCATTGTAATGACGAACATGGCGCTTCTTGTCAAGTGTCCACTAATTCTGTGTACTTATAAGCTAATAGCCACCAATTGTTTGATTTTTTCTTATTTTATATTTGAAGGTTGTCTTGCAAATAGTCTTTTTATTGTTGAATTAGTTAAGTTTAGACTCTGTACTACGCTCATTAGCAACCTTACTGTTAGTTTAGATTTAAGTTTCTCATGTAAGTGAATATACCATTGTAATTCTTATGAGAACCTATTTTCTCAAAAATATTTGAAAAGGCAATATCTAACCAACTTACTGCATACTTTGAGAAAAATAATTTATTTGTTGATAACCAGAAAGGCTTTAGAAAAAATAAATCTATTGATGTAGCCATATACGATTTCTTGCAAGCAGTTAGCAGCAGAGTCGATAAAAAACTACCAACTCTAGCGCTTTACATGGATATGTCAAAAGCTTTTGATCGCGTAGATCATAAAATATTACTAAATAAACTTAACGAATACGGAATTAGAGGAAATGTATTAAATTTAATCGAATCTTATCTTAGTAATAGGCAGCAAATAACTGTAGTCAGTAGGATTTGTAAAAAAACTGAAATAATTTTTAAATCTGACCAGAGAACTGTAACGTTTGGAGTGCCGCAAGGAAGTGTACTCGGGCCTCCCCTATTTATTATTTATATTAATGACTTTCCAACAGCTTCAATTTATCCAATGACTATGTTTGCAGACGATAGTACTTTACTTTTTAATAGTGATGAATTAACTACACTAGAGACAGATATTAATTCTAGCATAAAATCGGTTGTGAATTGGCTACAGAATAATAATTTGGTTATAAATCTAGACAAAACAGTTATAATGAATTTCCATCAAAGGCTTAACCACATTCTGAACTTAAATATTAGTTATGATAACAAAACTATTAATGAGACCAAAGTGACGAAATTTCTCGGATTAAATATAGAAAGCACATTAAAATGGCATACACACATTGACAATGTGTGTACTAAATTAAACAAATATTCCTATGCCTTGCATATGTTAAGTAAAACCACAAATCGAACAACAGTCTTAACAGCATATCACGGCCTGGTTGCCTCAACATTGAGGTATGGAATTATATTTTGGGGTAATGCAACAGGTAAAGATAAGGTATTTAAGTGCCAAAAAAGATGCATTAGAGAGATTTGCAATTTAAAGAGTACAGACAGTTGCAGAATATTCTTTAAAGATATGAAAATATTAACAGTTCCTTCATTATATATACGAAACATCCATGTTCGTCAAAACTAATTTACATAAATTTTCTAGAGTAAGTAGTCAACGTCGTTGTGACCAGTTACAAACAGTTGGATCTAAAACCTCACTATATAGGAACAGTATTTTCGTAATGGCTCCAAAAATATATAATAAATTGCCAAAAGGTATCAGAAGTGAGGAAAATGTCGGCCATTTTAAGCGTAAATTACTTCTATTTCTAGTTGATAAGACATACTACTCCATTGAAGACTTTTTGAATGACAAGTATTAATGAATCTTATGACCGACAGTTTATTATTTCCTGATATCTGATGTAAATACATAATTTTAATATTGACATAGCTGACATTTGATTATAATATTTTTTATTTTAATTTTTGATATCTTGATGTAATCTAATTTAATTTCATATGATGTAAGTCAATATAATACAATATGATGTAATTCAATTTAATACAATATGATGTGATTTGGTTTAATTTATTATGATGTGATCTAATTTAAATTAATGTAAGCTTAATATTTTTGTATGCTTTTACAGCAGAACATAGATAGTTACTAATGACATATATTTTACCACCTATTTTACTTATGTTCACAAAAATAAATGATTGATTGATTGATTGATTGAGAAATAAACACCTTTAACCGTAAATGGGTCTCCCCTCTCTATGTGGAGTGGAATTGAATGTCAGAATCATACTGCCTAAAAACCTACCCTCTTCCTTTAGTTACCCTTGGGTTGGGGGCCGCGTTATATCGTCAGAGCCTTCCCATAACCCCGAACAGTGAACAAACGTGTGTCCCAGCGTTGGGCACGTTATAGGCTAATTATTTTCATATCTTATGTAAAGAACTTACTGCCAATGTGAGCAACTATTTAGCTGATAGAACAGACTAAAGACAGGCTTCAAATCTTCAATTTTAACAAAGGAAATGGATTAAAGGAAAATTACTTACTTTGTAAAACAATCCTAGAGCTAGTTTCTTCCTATACTCTACTGAAGGATTCGGTGGATTCTCTTCAACCACCAACTCAGCCTCCAATATCTTCAGTGCTGCAGTAAGAGTATCATTGGTGAACAGCTGTTTCTTCTTCAGGAACTTTTCTGTGGCGCAAGCTCTGATGAATGAAGGGGACAGAGCTCCAAAGACTATCCTTGCGCTTTCCACCACGTTTTTGTTTTTTAATTTGTACATAAATCCCGCATTGACCAATGCGTGGGCGTTTTCGGAGCGTGGCATTACCTGTTACATACACAAAAAAGGATGTTATTTTATATTACTTATTTAATGGATAACGAAACATGGAAATCGGGCAGAAGTAAAGTTTACCAGAAACTCATCTGCTCAGCCTTTTCCCGGACTGGAAGCCGACCCCAACATAGATTGTTGAGGTCCAGAGCCGGATTAACCCTGTCAGAGGCCCTAAGGCAATGGCATTCTCGGGGCCCCTTTTCTTACTTTGACTGATCAAATCGTGTGTGAACTGAGGAAACGCACATTAAGGGCTGTGGTTTTTAATAACATGTTTTCTTGGTGCGCGCACTGGGCCTGGGCCCCTAGTTGATGCGGGGCCCCTAGGCAGTTGCCTACTCCGCCTAATGGTTAATCCGGCCCTGTTAGGGTCGACTTCCAGTCTGACCGGATGCAGCTGAGTACTAGTGTTTTAAATGAAGCATCTGCCTATCTGACCTCCACAACTTAGTATAGCTGGGTAACACAATACCCCTTGGCTAGACCTCGGTCAGATTAACTGGCTTCTGAGTACACCCGTATTGACTAACCAACCAAGGTAGCCAAGAATTATAACATCTATTGTAGGTACTTTATTCTAACATTGTGGTTTTATTTTATTTTATTGGTTTATTTTGTTGGATTTTGTTTTATTATATTTGTTTTGGTTTACTATTTGCAGCATGCTTTATGAAAGAAAAATCAACTGTTTTTTGGCAGAATATTAAAGAGAACTAGTAATGTGTGTAGAATTCACATTACTAGCTAGCAATCTTGTTAACCACTCCAACTAAGCTAAATATGCTTGTGTCTGGAGTAGATAGTGTAATGGGTGGGGTTCGAACCTGCGACCTCTCAATCAGAAAACCGACAACTTATCGATTAGACTATAGTCGCCGTTAGTGGATCTACACAAACATATTACTAACTCCTCGCAAGTCAGCGGCTGGACTACGCGATTAATCCGCATAATATAATATCGTTTTGCTATTTTTACATTGCTTGTCCAGTCACTTATTGACGAACTTAGGTAGTGGTTAAGGAGCAATGTATTTATACCAAAAGTAGTACAGTTGCTGTGATATTTGAAAACAAAAATGACATAGTAAAATTGTTTTTTGCTAAAAAAGAAGGCATCTTCAAAAAACCATAAAAGCACTGAAAAGTTAAAAATAATACTATAACCTACCTATATTAATAAACCTAACCTAACCTACGATTAACCAATAATAAAATTTAACAATTCAATTAATCATCATATAAATAAAAGCAAATTGTCTGCCTGTGGTTTCATAATAACTGTGTTTTCTCAAGCGATTGTAGTTATTTTCGATACTAAAAACAAATAACTTTATTAGACATTGCGTCTCTGTCTTAGTTAGCAACTTTGATTCCATTCTGTTTTGAAGAAGTCATGTTGTCACTGCATTAATCTTTAGATAATTAAATAAATTATAAATCGCAGTGACTGCCGTTAGAAGGGCTGAAACATTTAATAATAAATAGACTAGGACTACAGAGCAAGCTATGGCTACATTACAATCAAATAATTGATAATACACTTAATAAAATAATTTAATATAAATAATCAAACACATAAAAATAGGTCTCAAAAATACATTTGTGTATGCATGTGAACTAAGCTGAAACATAAACTCTACTTTTCAAAATAATGGTAGCATTTTTAAAATTGTAACCCCAAAATTAGGTAAAATATTAATTTTACCTAATTTTCGGGTTAATAAACCTAATTACTAACTATGATGGTTGCCTAACATGTCGATATCATTTTATGTCACTTGTAATGCTAATTTAGAAAAGTTGCCTCATAAGTATTATATTATCTACATTTAAAATTTGCATTGGCATCGTAATGACTGGCGATATCATATCATACTATAGTCTGGCTTTTAACTTAACGTTGTTACATATGTATTTAGTTCAGTGTTTCAGTATTTAATAAAGGTGAATGCCAAGTTTCGGCTCGAATCATGTAGCGTCCGACAGACTTTCTAAATTAATGATAATTCATAAGATAAAACTGTAAGAATTATACAGTATAAATAAAATCTGTAGAAGTACACCGTTTAAAAGTCATTTTAAATAATTATTCAATTTATCAACACGTTTTCTATCTACAATTTCAATTTGAAATGTTGCCAAAACCAAAATAAAATAATATCGATACGAAATTGCACTTGCAAATCGATTACATTAATATCATTTTGAACCTACGTAAGTGAATTTATTGGTTACTGAAGTCATTACTCGTAATTCTTATAATAATTAATAATGTTTTGTTATATTTTTTTAATATCTTATAATAATTTAAAGTAATTCAATTAAATTATCGATGCAGTTTAGAATAGTTATTTAGTGCTGGTAACACTTAAGCTTGTAGTTCTCACTGATAATTGTCAAAAGTTTTACTTTTCCCGCGTTTTATGACGAGCGACGAAGTGTCTTATGTGTATTTTGAGTTTTGTGTTGTTTATTGCTTTGTTACCGGACTCCGATTTCTGTATTGTACCTTGGCTGTTGAAACGAATTCTATAGTCATTATTCAATAATTTTATAGTTTATTTCATGTTATCGTTAAAATTAGAGGTATTATGTAGTCAACTTCAAAGAACTAGAACTTTTTTAGTGTACTTCTTATAGACTAACTATACAGTCGAATTATATAATTATTTTCCTTTTTTATGATATATAGGTCATCTTTGTCGGTTCTAGCCGAGTCTTGAAGGAAGCCTTGGCATTCTCCTTTGAGTGAATTTTAAATAGTGGCTTTAGTTAATTAGTTTCTGTAGCTACTGAAAACCTCTATTACATTATTTTATGCGAGAATTTATAATATAAAATTGAGTTTCATTTTGTGATGCGAATCGTAATGTTTTAACTTCAATATTATTATGATTATCTACAATTTTTAAAACCCATATTATTTTATATTTGACTAGCTGTGCCTGTGATTTCGTTCGCTATGTAGGATTTTCCCGTGGAAATCTCGATTGTGGACATTTAGGAATGTATAAATCAATCTATGTTCGTTAGTCTCGCTAAAACTCAAGAACGGCTGTAGCAATTTGGCTAATTTTGATTTTAAAATATTTGTTAAAGTCCAGGTCCAAAATCTGCAGTTCAAGTTTACCGTGTCAGTTAGTTATTATGTTTTTATTTTTGCAGACAAATAATTCACACAGCATTAATAGAATAAAAATCACAAACACATAATACGCAACTAAACAATTGTCTCCTGTACTGACTCGCCTGTATCGCCTTTCTCTTAAAACCGGAGTGGTGCCGGTGTCGTGGAAACTGGCTAATGTGCCACCAGTACCCAAAAAGGGTAGCCGTGCCGACCCTGCAAACTATGGACCAATTGCCTTGACCTCCATACTATGTAAAGTTATGGAGAGGGTACTCAACAGTAAGTTGCTGGCATACCTTGAAGACAATGAGCTCCTCAGTGACCACCAGTATGGGATCAGTCCACCGGAGATCTTCTTGTGTATGTTACGCACTATTGGGGCGAGGCCATTGAGAAACACGGCGAAGCTCTTGCCGTGTCCCTCGACATCTCAGAGGCCTTTGACAGGGTCTGGCACGCTAGTCTGCTGAGCAAGCTTCCTAGATACGGCGTCCCTGCTAACTTATGCAACTGGTTTTGGTGACTTTTTGAGTGAACGGTCGATCCGAGTGGTCATCGCTGGTTGCGCATCGGATCTAATGGCTATTAATACCGGTGTTCCTCAGGGGTCTGTTCTTTCTGCAACTCTATTTTTGCTTCATATCAACGACCTGCTTTAGCTGGGAGCTGTTGGGTACGCGGATGACAGCACAATCTCAGTGATACTTGTCCAGTGCTAGAGCTGGTAGGGCTAGGGACGAAATAGCCGCTCTTAGAAAGGCCATGGTAGAGCGAACGAATTTGACCTTAAATCTCGTTTCCTAATGGGGCGATGACAATCTGGTCAAATTCAACGCTTTGAAAACACTGGCTTGTCTTTTCTCCGCTAAAAGGAGCCAATTTGAATGGTCCCCTACTTTCAGAGGTACATCTGTACCTATTACCAACCACCTGTAGCTCTTGGGCATGGAGTTGACGTCTGAGCTCAAATTCGGCTCAACCATTGAGTCTAAAGCTCAGACTGCAGCCAAAAAGCTGGGCATCCTACAGAAAGTGAGGCGATACTTCACACCTGGACAGCTTTTGAATTTATATAAAGCACAGGTCCGTTCCTGTATGGAGTTAATTGCAGTCACTAGTGGGATGGCTCAGCCAAATACCAGCTAGCTGCACTTGACTCAATCGAACGCAGAGCTAACAGGCTCATAGATGACGAGGTTCTAGCAGGCAAGCTTCACAGCCTGGCTCACCGGCGAAACGCTGCTTGCCTGTCTATCTTCTACAGATTGTACTTCGGAGAGTGTGCGCAGGAGCTCCACGACCTGATCCCTTCATGTCCTTTTTACTACCGGTGTACCAGACGTACCGCAGGATACCATCCACACTTGGTCGATATACCGTGTTGTCGTACGAAGCGCTTCTCGTCTACATTTATTGTGCACACAGCCAAGGTGTGGAACTCTCTGCCGGTTTCTGTGTTCCCTGCCACATATGACACGTCAGCCTTTAAAGCAAGAGTGAGCAGGCATTTTCTGGGCTCGCTCGTTCGATCGTAGACCTCATCTTACACTTACCATCAGGTGTGATCGAGGTCAAGAGCGGGCTCATTCGTAATAAAAAAATAAAAAAGGTCAATAGTCTTATCTGCTATAACTACATCACGGCCAAGGTCCAATTAAAATCGGCTCAGCTTTTCCAGAGTTTGTTTCCCGGACCAACAGATAAACAGAGTCTGTCTGTTTTATGTTGATTAAAAATAAAATGATTGTGTTGTTAAATGGTTGTGTTGCATCTTGTAAATAACTATTAACACTTGAGAATTTTTTTTAAAACGATTTTGAAATAGCAGACAGACGACAGCGACTGCATTCCCGTTAGTTGTTTTGTGTTCTCACATGACTTATGTAACCAATTTTATAATTAAAGTGCGAGCACAAATGTTACACGTGAGGACGCCATTCACGTAATAAAAGGAGATGTTAAACGGCGGTTTGTTTTTGACGTGTTCTCCCTTTTTTTTTTGGTTGGGAAGATCATCAAATTCAAATTCATTTTTCAAATTCATTTTATTTGCATCAAACATGGTATTAAAGTTCTTACATCAAAATAAGTGCGTACATGTTTTGCTAAGGATACATAGCATGCAAACTTATAGGTATGCGTTACATCACATCATATTTGTATTATTACATTATTATTGGAGCATGTTTAGTCTCTAAAAAGTCTTTAATAGAATAAAAGTTTTGTGTCTTTAGCCAGTTATACAATTTATACTTGAATGCTTTACATGTCAATGTTTTAAAATTACTGGGAATATTATTATATATACGTACACACATTGCTAAACAGTTCTTATTGTATTTTGTAGACCTAGGAATTTCATGTAGCACAAGTCTAAATGGATCTCTGCGATTTCTTTGATACACCTCATTAGCAGTTTTAAATAAATCTTTGTTATTTGATACGAATATACATGTTTCATATATATAAAGTGACGGCAGAGGTAACAAACCAAGCTTCTTAAAAATTTGTTGGCACGATTGATCTGGTTGCATCCCGTACATTGCTCTTATGCATTTTTTTTGTGCAACAAAAGCTTTGTGCTGCTCTGTGCCGTTTCCCTACATAACAAGTCCATAGCGTAGTATTGATTGTACATGGGCATGATACGTCATAATAGCTGTTTTTAAATTAGTAACGTACTTAACTTGTCTTAATGCGTAAACAAATTTATTTAGCCTTTTGGATACACTTTCTGTCTGTAATTTCCAGTTTAAGTCTTCGTCTATTATTATTCCTAGAAACTTCGTATGTGTTACAGCCTTTATTTTTGGTATGTCAAGATTAATATTATGTATTTTATTATTAGATTTATTAAAATCATCGAATGACTTCTCCCGCTCTGGGTTAAGCGAAAGGGTGTGTCAGACTTCTATTGACTAAAAACCCACCCTGTTCCTTCGGCTGCCTTAAAGTTGCGGGGCCGCGGTATCTCGATAGAATTTTCCCGCAAACCCCGGCAGAACGTGTTCTCGCTTAGCATCCAATTCTCGCAGTCTCTGATATTCAAACTGCTTAACGCTGCCCTGAACAACCCTTCGCCATTCAGATCGGTTAGTGGCTTGAGTTTCGCAGATGGAGGGGTCAATTCTACACCAATTTTATATGTATAGATTATACAGTATGTCAAAACTAACCTTATAGGTGAATATGTGGTAGTCGTTGTTCAGTGGAGGTAACATGACGTTCCAAATAACAGCCCCTCTCATGTTAGCCTTGAGAAACTGTTGCATCGTCAACGTCTCCTTGGCGCGCAATCTCTTCTCTATAATCAAAATAAAAAGTGTTATTTTTGCTTTTCCTTCTTTTCTGAACTAGTTTAATTTAAATTATTTTTATATGCCTACTAGCACTTCGCCCGTGACTTTGTCTACATGGATTTCTAAATATTTTATAGCCTATCGCACTTACAAATAATAGAAGTAATGATATACTGCACTGGTACAAAATATCAGCCTATCAGGATTTCTAAATATTTTATAGCCTATCGCACTTACAAATAATAGAAGTAATGATATACTGCACTGGTACAAAATATCAGCCAAGTGCGACTTGGACTCGCGTACCGAGGGTTACGTACAAACTTATTTATGTAGATATTATAAGTTCAGTAGTACCGAACTGCCCATATATAGACGGATTATTATTTTTTTCTTTTACATGTGCTCTAAGCCTGCTTCTTGCCAAATTTCATGATCCTAGGTCAACGGGAAGTACCCTCTAGGTTTTGCTTCTGTTATGAAATCGCAAAATAGGTGATATAATCAGTTACATTTCTTTACCTCGTTGACTTACAGTTTGATTTTTTTAAAGGGACCGTAGTCTCAAATATCTGATTAAAATTTCAGACCGATATCTTTTCCCATTTCTTTTTCGTACAGACAGATGGACAACACAGTGATCCTATATAGGTTCAGTTCAATTAGGTACGGAACCCTAAAAATTACTAATACTTGCAAATACGGTTCTGCGATGCAGTATTTTGCAGTAAAACTGTGTAAACCTAAATTGCTGAAAACATTTTTTCTTCATTTTAAATCAATATTGTGTTGAAAGTTTACATAAAAACACTTACGTATAGTAACTTGTGCCCCAACCATTTCTAAAAGCAAGAATATATCCGACGCAAACCACTTATTCTGGTTCTTGATCATAAGGTTGCCAGCTATCGTCGCCACCTACAAATACATTAAACATGTCAGATCTGCAAACCTTTCAGGCTCCCAGCTATTCAAATAACCTCGCATCTAAATTACAAAACAGGCCGAATGCGAGGCAAAACTTCTGTTAAGAGATTACCATGCTGTAACTTTTAGTGAGCACAAATAGAACAAGAACTTTTAGGGTAGAAATGAGATAGAAATAAGTTTCATTGGGATTGCCACAAGTCGTCATCATTAGGGAGTGACACGAAGATTCGAATGACGTTATTGCGACGTACGCTATTTCGACAAAAATTAAGAGTGGGAGACCAGTGTCCAGTTCGAAAACACATTAAGTCGAAAACCACTATATCGAATGACGTTGTCGCGAACACGCTGATTCGAAAAACTGTTTGAATGGTACGCTAGTACGAAAGTCTTGGCATTGAAATCCACTGTTGCGAAACTGACACTGAGCTTGTTCTACTACTAAGTATAAATGATCAATATAAGTACTTATTATGATTTAGCTATGAATCCCTAGCATGCTTCCCATTTTGATAAGCTAATAACATTACAACCCGTTTTGATAAGGCTTTATTAGGGTCGCGAGAACCCCAGACAAATTCAGATTGGAATATGGTATTCGAAACAATGGATTTAAATGTCAAGACTTTCGTACTAGCGTACCATTCAAACAATTTTTCGAATCAGCGTGTT
The DNA here is from genome assembly GCA_943138885.2 of Tholera decimalis. Classification (NCBI taxonomy): domain Eukaryota; kingdom Metazoa; phylum Arthropoda; class Insecta; order Lepidoptera; family Noctuidae; genus Tholera; species Tholera decimalis. Next base: position 43,473,414 of record OW964559.2, read on the forward strand.
CGCGACAACGTCATTCAATATAGCGGTTTTCGACTTAATTTGTTTTCAAACTGGCGTACAACTCTTAATTTGTTTCGAAATAACGTCATTCGAATGTTCATATCTCTCCCTCATCATTATAAGCTTTAGTCTTCCCAAGTCCAGCTATATTGGGGTTGGCTCCCTCCCAGTCTGATCGGGTGAAGCTGAGTGCTAGTGTTTTCCAGTGATATACGTGAACCATTTTTAAATTTTGATTGTTGATTTATTTTTTATTGATTAAAATATTTGCTGTGTTAAGTATTGTATATACCTATTTATTTTGTTTTATTTTATATATAATTATTTCATTATTGTAAATGTGAGGACAATTTAGGTTATTCTTTCTTCGTTGTTTTTACTTTCACTATAATTTATTTAATGATGTCAAGCAGTTTGAGTACTTGTGTGGCCTACCCAAATATTTGGTATTGTTCGTCAAATTGTTGGACAGGTCCGCTCTTTGCGTGGTTATTTCCTCAAAAGAATACCACGGACATGAATCTACATGCTTCTCATATACAAATACAAATTGTATGGACTTTAAAAGAGACTATGACCTCTGAGTTTGTTTCGGTTTTTCTTCTCAGAGTAGTCAGTTAGGAAATACCGGCCTCATCTAGCTAAACTAAACTTAACACGAAAAAAAACATGACGTGTAAAACTGTTATTAATAACCAATTTATGAAATAAATATTTCATTTCATTTCATTACATGAGGCGACTGCGTATCTGATCTCTGTGGCCCAGGCTGGGTAACGTAATACTTCTTGGCAAGACTACCCGTAACGACTATACAAAAATACACACACACATATATATATATGTATATATTATTTTTATATACAAAGCTGGTTCACATCCGGTAGTCACTTCAACATTAGGTTCAGTTGAAAACCAGCGTCTGGAATTTTGCTGAACCGAGCCTTTTTAGCGCAGTCACGAGGCACACGTATTTTGTCTATTTTCTTGTTTGCAAATATGTACAGCACATGAAGCTACCCGAAACTGTCAAATTTCCCCAATCAACCTTGAACCAAATTTCTTTAACCATAAAGTTGAAAATCTATTATAGAAATTTCTCAGATAGTTGTAGCTTGATATGCTTGCGTCCGTACTTAAGTTTTTGTTTTTTTTTCTGTTGTACCTTTCCTTTTGTATCCTGTCGTGTGCTTTGTGGCATGTGCCGAACAAACTTTTTTTTTTCTTTCTTTCTTTTTGCCTTTTTATGGTGTGTACTTGTGGCTAAATGATAACAGGCGTACGGGTTAAGCTACGCTTGCCGGCAAAGGTCCAGCGATAGGTAACTGTCGTAAAATATGTAGTTTCCTCCTTGCCTCGTAAAGCGGTTAGTCCCGGCTCATTTAAACATCCTTGACAGTCATTAAGGGTAGAAGACAGAAATTCTGTCACCAATCTTACTAGGGTTATTGCGTTACTCCGCTGGGTTATGTAGGTCAGACAGGCAGTTGGTAAGACTGGAAGCTGACCTAATAAAGTTGTAAAAAGGCTAAGCAGAAGCTTTCATAATAAGCTGCCGGAGTAATTCCCTGCCGGAGTCTGTGTCCTGATCGCTATAATCTGGGAGTCTTTAAGTTAAGAGTGAATAGGTTACTTCTAGGTAAGCGTGCTTCATCTTCGACCACATCATCACTTACCATCATGTGAGATGGTAGTCAAACGCAATCAATAATTAAAAAAAAAAGCTTTAATAATATTGTTTTGGGAGATGATCAAATATTTTTGATATATAACTTACATTTCTCACAGGAATATGTGCCACTTTTAGGACATGATCATAAATTTTCGTTAGATATCCAAAGAATTCTTCTTTAGCAACGGTTTTCAGTATCTCCAGAAACTCTGTGAGGGTTGTGCCAGCCTTCACTATTAAGTTTTGATCGAGTGTGTATCCTTTCAATTCTTTTACTCCGCTTATGTCTATCAAAACACGAGGGTATTCTTCTATGGGATATACTCCTGCAAGCATACATTTTATTAAAACCAAAACATTTTTTAAAGCTAAAGATAATTAAAGGCATAGAATTAATAGGCTTAGAACCGCAGTAGTCGCACGCAAAGTGAAGCCATTTCAAGTTAGCCTTTTAAAGCCGGCTCTACACGTTGGCCAACACAGTGGCGAATGTAGTGGCCAATGCGTATTGGCCAACGTGTAGACGGCGTGTTTGTGCATGTTGGGTGCGCAAACACCCCCTCTACACGTTGGCGAATAGTCATTGGCCACTACATTCGCCACTGTGTTGGCCAACGTGTAGAGCCGGCTTTAGGCTACGTACGACTTTCGGCGCGTCAGTACTCAAGACCAAGTATTACTGTAAAGAGCTCGCGCATTTTCGTAAAAAAATTACGTACTTTGCAGTGAAAGGGTATCACAACTCATCACATAATCATGAAAAACGTTTAAAGATACCATTTCACGGATAAGTACAGCCTAGCATCTTATATTTTTGTACAAAACATTCATCAAAACAAAATAATAAATCGTAAATTTGACAGCCGCCATTACAATAAAAATGTTGCTAGGCTTGGAAAATATTTTACCCAATTTTTTGTTATTATAATTATGTAGTACCTATAATCCCAATCCACATCTAAGTAGGTATTTCTACTCGCCATGAAAAAAAGTGTTGATGTTATTTTATTTTGATGAAGTGAAGATGTTGTACCATTTTTTAGGGTTCCGTAGCCGAATGGCAAAAAACGGAACCCTTATAGTTTCGTCATGTCTGTCCATCTGTCTGTCTGTCTGTCTGTGCGTCCGTCCGTATGTCACAGCCATTTTATTCCGAAACTATTAGAACTATACATGTGAAACTTGGTAGGTAGATGTATTCTGTAAATCGCTTTCCGATTTTATAAAAAATATTTAAAATAAAGGGGGGCTCCCCATACATGGAACTGAAACTGAAAAAATTTTTTTTTCATGAAACCTATGCGTGTGGTATCATAGACAGGTATTTAAAAATGACATTAAGATTTCTAAAACCACTTTTTCATAAAGTTAATCGTTTAAAAGTTATACGCATTCAAAGTGTTAAAATGTGTGTCAAAAATATCAAAAAAATATATGTTGTAGATCTTAATGTAAACTTTCAACCAAAATTGGTTTGAACGAGATCGGGTCAGCAATTTTTGAGATACAGCATATTTTCTAACACCGCAAATATAACTTTGTAATTCATACAAACACTATGAAAAACAAAGTTATTGGGCGTAGTTGTAAAAAATTTAAATAAGCTAGTTTTAAGAAATTTGTAGGGTTTTTTTTTTAATAAGTATACATATTATATTATATTATTATAGTTACTTCGGAACCCTTCATGGGCGAGTTTGATTCGCACTTAGCCAATTTTTGGTATGTGTTTTAGGATATAGTACATTATGATACATGTGTGCTATGTTGATCACTATACCCGAGGCGGTATTATTCGCACAAGCCACAGGCGAGCGCGATAAGGAAGCCGAGAGTATGATGACCAATACACACGCGTGTCATACGACGTTTTTCAACATACTTGCGAGGAAAAAACAGACTTGTATTGTTAAATATTAACTTGTATGGAAAATGGCGCGCTGGATTTGATTTTTCGCGCGTCGCGCTAGCGTGTGCGCGCAGGTTTACCTACACCTGCGCGCGAATCGCAAGCGCGGTGCGCGTTTATTTACATAAAAAGCACTGACAAAAACGCTATACAGCCTTTAGAAAAAATATAATAAACACAAAATAATGTTTAGACTGATCGTAGTGTTGTCGTATGTCAAATTGTAGTTTACAACAACCTGTTAAGTTAGTATAATCATAGAATATCAAGATTTTATCAAATAGTCATTCAGTAGGATTACTTGGTCTTAGGGAGTTGTGTTGATGACTTTAATGATTATAATTCTGTAAATACATATTACAACTTAATGCTGACCAGCAAATTACAAAAAAACGTAAAAAAGATATTTCGCGAGCTAACCAGGCGCTTTCGCCTTAAACAAAATAAAGTAATAATATGAATAATTCTAATAAAACGCAACTTAAATAATAATTCTACGCTTATACCTACCGGCAAAGTTGGCAAAATTGGAACAGTTCCATTTTCCCCACATGCTGGGGAAAATGTCATTTACTTGCAACATTTATTATTTGCTTGTGTGCGTGTCGTCGAACGTAATTACATGCCGCTTAGGCACACATTCATTTCGTTGTTGCTTCAATTTTGAATGGAATTTTGAATGAAACTATCACTCTAAGTCTAATTACTCTAAGATTAAAGGTATAAATATAATTAATTATAGTATTAGATCATTTTGTGTATTTTGTTTAACTTTGGTTTTAGTTAAGTAATATGTATTAGTTTATATATAGCTATTGTTAAAGTATGTAAATATTTCTGATCGCTATAACCTGGGAGTCTTTAAGTCAAGAGTGAATAGGTTACTTCTAGGTAAGCGTGTTCCATCTTCGACCCCATCATCACTTCCATCAGGTGAGATGGTGGTCAAACGCAAACCTAATCTGAATAAAAAAAAAGATTGCCTGAAATAAATGAATTGACTGATTGATTGATAAATATATAGATATTTTCAACGATAGTCTAAGCATTTTACAACTAAGCCATATACGAATTCTGAATTATTTAATAAAGTTATTTTCATTGAGTAGTGGTAGCCTTATGGTTGCAGTCACGAGCACGACTTACGATCGGTGGGGGTTCGAACCCAGGCAATCACATTAGTTTGTGTAATTTTCATCATCACCTCTACTCACTAAGGTGAAAGAAAATATCGTGATCGTGTCCTTGGACTGATAGTCGGAAGACATACCAAGCCTGCGAAACGTATTGCAGCCCATTCCATCTCAAAACGTTCCCACTGTTGTGAGGAGGCCTGTAGGCCGTGGGAACGTTGTAAGCTGCAATGTTATTATTATTTATTTATTGTTTATAACACTAATACTCAGCTACACCCGGTTAGGCTGAAAGCCTACCTTGACATAAAACATAAACTCAAAATGTTTTATTTCACACAGGCCTATATAGGCACTTACAAAACGTCAGCAGTTAGGGTACAGGTCGAAATTGGTCGTTTTCTATGGAGAATAACCGGCAAGAAACTCCACAGTTACTCTTTTCAAATCAAAATATCAGTTTTACGATGTATCCATAATACCGGTTAATTAGGTATGAGAGGACAGTATATACCAAGTAATACAGCATAATGGAATTACAAATAAAACATTGTTAAACAAATCTAAGAGTCTACAGTGTTTATAGTTGGGGAAAGGCTAATGGGATGACGATAAAGTACAATATGGTTCGTTTTGTGGGACATCGTAGTACATTTTGTCTGGAAGATATCTCTACCAGCGATAAGACCGCCATTGTATCCATATTGAGCAGTATTGTGAACCAGTTGTGTTTAAATTATTGGTGTGCGATAAAGAGTATTCTATCTATATATCTATCTATTACTTCGATGTCCCACAAACAGTTTTGTGAGACAGTTTAACTGTGTGTATGTGTTTGTCAGTACATTGTTTCCAAAACATACGTCTTTTTACCTTTTGCAGTATTCCCAGACATAAGCATATAGGAATCATCTCCTTGCCTTCCTAGGATATTAAAAATATCTTTGACTTCTACTGCTCGAACCCAAAGTCTGTTATCCTTAAGTTGGATTTCAATAACATCTTCTTTAACTTCATTATCAACAATGCACCAGTCGGTATCCTCACAATTACTTTTGTCACAAGTTCCACCATTCTTCTTACAGATTTGAAGATCTTCAATGTCTTGGAGTTCGATCTGCCTGGGAGCATCTTTAGCGAAACATTTGAAAGCCTCTAAGATAGGCCTGTAGCCAGTACACCGGCAGGTCTGGCTTCCAAGTGACTTTTCTACTTCTAGCATTGTGATATTTGAATTCGCTTGAAGGAGACTGAAATAAAATGAAATTGTATTTGTTGCAAATTGGTTATTAACTTAAGAACACTTTTAGACGTCTTTTTTTAAGAGAACTTACAATGTTAGTGGAATTCACATTACTAGCAATCTTGTTAACCCCTCCAACTAAGCTTTAGTGTAATGGGTGGGGTTCGAACCCGCGATCTCACAATGACAAATCTAACACCTTACAAATTAGACGAGGATGGTGTTTTCCAACAGAAAGAAACCCCGAAGTAAACTCGGAGGTCAAAGGCTCTTTTGAAGACCATATAATTTGTACTAGAAAATTACATGAGAAGCATGTAATGTAGGTTAATGTCTTAGCTGATCTGTTGAGGGAATAATCACACATTTGTGTGGATCTGTCCAGATAGGGTTGCCAGGTCTTCATACTCGTACCTAATAGCCGGACAGAGAGTCCAGTTTGGCCGGACATTAGGGTAAAAAGGCCGGACACCCTAAATTATTAAGGATTTCGTGTGTTACTATTTATAGGGAAAAAAAGTATGTAAACCCAGGCTTTTTTCATTTTTTGGCATACATTTCTTAATGTGATTTTATTTTTAATTTTATTCAAGAGGAACAACACACAGCCACAATATAAAACCTAGAGACAATAAATACACAAAACACTATATATAATATTGCAGCCCACAACGATGTTCACAGATTAATAATAGGATACAATACAGTGAAAACAATAATCGCTAGGGTTACAAATGCATTATATACATATATAGGATAATACTAATTTATTAAATCAACTTATCAAATGAAAAAAACCTAAAAAAAGCCGGACACCGTCGATTTTGGCCGGATACGCATTCTACAAGCCTAACTATGTCCGGCTTTATCCTGACGCCTGGCAACGCTATCAGTCCAGACAGTGCAAGTATTTATCAGGTTTCGTGTAGCACAACTTAGAACTTGGAGGTCAACGATTTGACGAACAATACCAAAGTAAGGACATTTGCGAAGGCCGCATAAGTACTCAAACTGTCAGACAATCATGTTTATCCCAAATATAACCACTAACATAGTTCATAGTAGGTTATTAAGATTATGCATACGTCTGAAATGGTCTTTTGAAGAAAGAACCATAAAGATTTGAGTGGACCTGTACCGTCAGTGCAAGCCAACGTAGCACTACAATATTTTTTATATCCATGTTATAATTAATTTACATAATTAATTCCGTTACAAACAGACCTATTACCATCAACCGGGGAGTACACTAAACTCCGGTCTGCTACAGACAAATGTATTTTAATTATTTCTTGAAATAAGACACAAAAAATACTCAACAGAGAACGAAAATATGAACAGACAAAGTAATGTTTATACAGGTGTTTAATTAGTAATGTTTCAAACCCCAAAAATATCTTTTCATTGTTTGTTAACTGCTCAGAGACAACGAGATAATTATGTGTATAAAACTAGCTGCGCCTGCGACTTCGTTCACGAAAAGATTGATATTACCTACTTAATCAGATTCATTGGAAATCCCGGGATGAACATAGCATATTATTATATTGTCCTAAAATCTTCTCTCTATTCCAGTGAAAATCCGTTTAATAATTAGTTCAGCCGTTCCAGAGATTACCTCAGACAGACGGACCGACAGAAGATAAAAATAAATAAGTATTTTCTGTTTTAGTTAGGTGTAGGTAAATAACTATAAGCATTTCAAAAAAAGTTATAATCACAGACAGACACTTAACAACGGATATTTTATATACAGAATGGAATCATGCGTTAGTTTTTCTGAAGCTCAGAAAAATATCTAGCGTCAATTCCGCCAAAACAATTTTGTTCATTAACATTTTTCAAATTGACAGTGGCTATTGAGCCTAAGATTGTTGTCTCTTCCTTCTTGATTTTTTTTTTCCTTTTGGTTTTTGGCGAAATGAACACTAGATACATTTCTGAAGTATTACTTAAATTTTATGTATATGTACGAGTCAATACAGATGCATACGTAGATAAAAGATTGGTCTGAATGTGAAATTTTTTAGCTATCGTGTGTGTCCTTACCTGTACATCGCCATAACCCAGGAAGGTGAACAGTATCCGCACTGGGAGCCGTTCTTCTCAGCTAACGTGGTCTGCAAGGGGTAGTATCCTTTCTTCCTGTTGCCTAACCCCTCGATGGTTGTAATCTCCCAGCCATGACATGATGTGACTGGTCTCATACACTGTGAGTATATAATGTATTAATTTTAAATGGGAGACTGACATCAAAATCAATAAAACTTTTATTGTACTCAAGGCTAAGGGTGTAGAACTCTCTGCCGGATTTTGTGTTCCCTACCACAAAATTATGACCCGTCAGGCATTGAAGCGAGAGTGAACAACAGGCATCTTTTGGGCATATTCGTCCCATCGTAGAACCAAGAGCGGATCCGGGGGGGGGGGTCATGGGGGTCATGACCCCCCTGGGCTGGGTCCAGGACCTAGGTGGATCACTAATTAAAATTGTTAAACAATGTTTTTATATATATTTTGTCACAATATAGATTTTATTTAAGTACTTTCACTTTTCAGTACTAACATTTATTAATAAAATACCTACTATTTACATCTATCTATTATTATCCAAATTAAATTATAACTTCTTGTGAGGTCTTGTGGGTTGTGGAGATCAGATAACAGAAAGTTCCATTCAAAACACTTATATGTACGCAGCTGCATCCTGAACTCTGCTGGCTTCTGTGTTCCCTTCCATTTATGACCCGTCAGCCTTTAAAGGGAGAGTAAACAGGCATCTGGGGCTCGCTAATCCCATCATAAATACTATCGCTTACCATTAAACGTGATCGAGTTCAAGAGCAAGCTCTCCCAAAAAAATCACGTTTATTCTCGACTTGTTAGTGGTGTGTAGTAATGCAATAGGTAATTGACATAAAAGGCAAGGTTTTTGTTCTATGGGCGTAGCTCTTTCAAGATTTTAGTTTCTTTATTTGTGAAAACATGAGTACACATACAGAGCATGCAAAATATTAAAATAACATTATCATTCAAGATCAGTCATGTATGGCCTTAGTGGCGTACAAAAATATAAATGTCATTAATGTAAGTTATTGGACAATTATAATATTCATTTATTAATTTAAGAAGTATGGAAGACTATTAAATACAGAAAATATATGTATAGTATAGTAGACAGTGGTAGTATAGTAGATATTAGATCAAATAAGAACAAAAACTTGTTATCAAAAAATAGAACCGACTTCCATATAAAAACACTACAAAGGCAAAAATAACTTTAATTTGGGAAGGCGGTGTCAAAAACGAAAATATATACAAAACTAAAGACACCACCTTCCTAAATTAAAGTTATTTTTGCCTTTGTAGTGTTTTTTATGGAAGTCGGTTATATTTTTTGCTAAAAAGTTTTTTTCACGCTTTTTAGTGGGTCGATTTGTAATGTATCTAGTTACAAAAGCCAAAATGTCAACTACTTATCACCTTTTACAAACTATTGCTTTTCCCGGTGCAGAGCCGTTAATTTTTGAGGATTCCTCCTGGTACATCACCATCAGCTCTACTTCACCATATGCATTGTGAGGAGCATAAAGTGCTTAACATCTATATTCAAGCAATCTAATCGCAATCCACGAAATACTTATTATTGAGTAGTTTCGGTGGCCATCGGTGGTCTTCATCATCAGTTCCACTTCCTCAAATGGTGATTTTCGAGAGCAACTGCACAAAGTACTATAAGAAATACCCAAAATGCTATAGGTGTGCCGATAATATGTGAAGAGTTCCCTCGATTTCTCCATGATCCCATCATCAGATCCAAACGTGACGACAATGGGACCAACTAGAAAGTATACCCTTTCAAACAAAAAAAGAATGATCCAAATCGGTCCAGCCATCTGCGAGTAATGAGGTAACATACATAAAAAAAAAGTTCAAGACGAATTGAGAACCTCCTCCTTTTTTGAAGTCGGTTAAAAATAGTAATATGTCAATTTGGAAAACAAATAAATTAAATTTGTGGTCATAATTACGTAACAATGATTAAATGTCAATTAAAATTATCATCATAGCATTAAAATGTTCAGTACTCTTGGCTAAACAACAACAGCCACACGGGACGAGCTTCAAGGTAAAGCGATGCTTGTGAAGGTCCGTCCGCGGTTGAATGACCATTATAACATATCGACATTTTTCCGTGTTTCGGAAAGCCTGTTAAGCCAGGACCAGGGATGTTATGGATATGAAATTTCGGATATGGATTAGATACGGATATGGGAATGATTATTATACCGGATAAGGATACGGATATGAAATTATTTCGGATTATCCGTTAGTTTCGGATAATTTCGGTTACGAATATTAGATTTTTAAGGAATTTGAAAAGTAAAATACAAATAGATACATCATACCATAACGCGCTATCTCATCTCATGTAATGATGTATTACATTTTATAACGCGAGAATTTCATTACAATAACCATCGTGTGGCGCTTCATTACGCATCATGTTTGGAGTCGTGGTGTAATGCAACATTCACTGGTACTAAATGTAATGTCATATAACATCACTTTCTAACGCACTGTTTTGCGCATATCTACTTGTTTCGCCGCCGCCCGGCCGATCAAAACAACTTGTCATAACGTGTCTCAATTAGGCTCCGCCCCTATCCGATATTATCCGAATCCTTTATTTCGGATTCGGTTACGGTTACGGATAATTTTTTACATCGGATATCGGTTACGGAGCTCCCTAACATCCCTGGTTGGGACTCACTGTTATTTAAACTGTTCTGTCAATCTTTTTTTAAGAAAAAAATAGATAACTAGCAATGAACACGGAATTTACATTACTAGCAATCTTGTTAACCCCTCCAACTAAGCTAAATATACTTGTGAGTGGAGTGGGTGCAAGGAAATAGTGTATTGGGTGGGTTTCAAACCCGCGGCCTATCGATCACAAGTCTGACTATATATCGACGGTTGAAAGGCTAATTGATCTAAGCGACATTTTTTGGGATATTGAGTTATATACATATTCGGAATCAGCAAATTTTTCTCCATCGTTTGAGTCAGGTTTCAAATTTTTTTGACTACTTTTTTGGCGCTTAGCACCCACTGCAAAACAGGCCTCATTTCTAAGCTCATTGATCTATACGACACAAAATTAGACATATTTGAGGACTCGATGACTTAAGCTATTTTGATTTTTCAAACTTTTATAACGTGTGTCGATTAAGGCATTTGGCTTTTTCGCCATGGTTGTGATTTTGTCGTTTGGCCTATTTTGCAATAAACCAAAAAAATAAGCTATGTCGTTTGGCCCATTTTGCATTCAACTACATTAAAAAACCGTGTTACTTGAACCATTTTGCATTAGGTTATATTAATTAACTATGTCTCTTGATCCATTAAGCGTCTATTAAGGATAATCAGTAATGTCACTTCGGCTATTTTGAGTAACACTAACTAATAACAATTTATTTGTTCTTTTATTTGTAAAGTGATACTAAAGTACAATGTATTCCGTGGTGATACTACTACCTTTTTTTTTCTGGATGTGAAAATCATCGAATGACTTCTTCCGCTCTGGGTTAAGCGGAAGGCTGTGTCAGACTTCTACTGACTAAAAACCCACCTGTTCCTTCGGCTGCCCTAAAGTTCCGGGGCCGCGGTATCTCGATAGAACTTTCCCGCAAACCCCGGCAGGCAATGACCCTATGAAGCCCCGTCACTGGCGTTGACAGCTCTTTGAACACGACGTGCCACCGACCCGAGCCTGGTCCTTACCGGACGGTGAGCGACCCTGCTCGCCGTCCGCAGGCCCGCGCCTACGGTGGCCGGAAGACGGCTCGCGATCCCCGGCGCCTGGGGCATCTACCACGGCGGCTGGAGCGAGAAGAAAGATGGGTTGCCTCTCCCTCGCACGTTCGGCCTCCTCCTTCGCTAGCATGACTGCTTCGCAGATGGAGGCGACTGCATCCCATTCCCTTTCGCTCTGCACCATGGTCTGAACCAGAGCAGGGCGCGAGAGGTCTCCGCCGCCGACCGCCTCTACGAGGACACGACGGTGCTCCGCCCAAGCAGGGCCCACCTCGACCGTATGCTCCACCGTGTCCTCCAGGTGGTCCTCACAATGATGACACCCGGGCGTGTCCTCCCGCTGTATCCGAAACAAGTGTCTCCCGAAACAGCCATGTCCGGTCAGCGCCTGCGACAGGTGGAAGGGGACTTATAGCCGCGTTTGCGGCGTGCCCAGCCTTCGGTTGCGACAGCCGCTCTTTCCATGCTGCCGTGAGATCGCACCGGAGCTCTATCCGCTGAGCCGCGACTTGCCGCGGTAGCGGATTTTCACCCCGGCTTAGTACATCCACGCGCCAATCATGCACGTGCGCGGGGGCTACCGCCTCCAGATCTCACGGCAGCAATCCGGCAAGGAGGTTCGTCGTCTCCCCAGAGATCGTGCGGTATCCCCGGATCACCCGGATAGCCATGACCCTTTGAGACGCGACCAGCTGGTGAGCTGATCGCCGCAGCAGATTCAGCGAACACAGAGAGGCCCCATGGACCGCACAATCCCCACATATAGCCTTCGGCAGGAGGCGTTTGGCGTCCCTAGATTGGGTAAGAGCCGCTTGAGTGAAGCCTCCGCCCGGTCCAGTCTTGGAGCCAAATGTCGGAAGTGTTCGATGAAGTTCCACCGGCTGTCGAGGACAAGTCCCAGGTACTTCATCGTTGTCTCGACGCCGATGCGAATCCCTCCCACCGTTATTTGGGAACCCGAAGGTGGCGCGTTCTGACGGCCATGAAAACACATGGCCTCGGACTTGTTGTTGCAGAGCCACCTCGAGTCCCAGTTGTCAGATCCTTTCTACGACCGCCGCAACCCCTCGCATCGCCACTTCGGCCACCGCCTGGTGCGACCTTCTATGCGCCAGGACCAGCGTGTCGTCAGTGTAGCAGATTACGCTGACGCCTGTAGGAAGGTTGGCGCGCAACACCCAGTCGTAACTGATGTTCCACAAGGGTGGCCCCAGAATCGATCCCTGTGGGACACCGCATGACATCTCTCGTCGGTTCCACTCTCCTTGGTGACCAGAGTAGATGACGGCCCTGTCCGTCAGGTAGGCCTCAACCACACGACAGAGGTAGGTTAGCATCCGGTAATACCGGAGTGCCTCCCGTATGCAACTCCAGGGCAGGATGTTAAAGGCATTGGCCATGTCGAGAGACATGGGACATCCCGCCCCGAGATTGTCCCGGGGCGGGGTCATCTTGGCGGTGTCTGTCGAGAGAGTCCTCACACGTATGATTGCATCCACCGTCGAGCGCCCCTTGCGGAAACCAATTTGGCTATCCGCAAAATCCGGCCAACGAGGCGGTTTGCAATAACTGTTTCAAAGATTTTGCCCACTTCGTCGAGCAGCACAATAGGCCGATATGGCACCCCGGGCGCCCCGGTTTCTTGATTAGGACCAGTTTTCCCGTCTTCCATCGAAGCAAGAACTGGTCCCTTTCCAAACATGCGTTAAAGAACCCTAACAGTTGAGGCTCGAGAGGCTCCAAGGCCAGGACCCAGGCTTTGCTAGGGAAGCCGTCGGGTCCCGGGGCGGTATTTTTGGTATTCAGCCCGCGTACCGCCACTCTCAGGTCTACCTCGGTCACTTCTGGAGCGTTGTCGTCACTGTGGCCCGCGTCGGGCACCGCAAGTGGCGGAGCCATGGTCGGGGGAGTATACCCACCTCGCAAGGGGAACAGAGTGCTCACCACGTCCTCTACTAATTGGGGCCGGAGACTGTGTCAGCGGGGGAGCCCAGGTGTGGAGTTTGTCCCGCACCATTTTCTTTGGACGTTTCCACGGGTCCCGATTAAGAGTCCCCAACATCTCCTTGCAGGCCAGATCTTTGGCCCGCCGGATTTCTTCTTTGAGGACGGTCTTCGCTGCTCTGTACTCCTTGTACAGCTCCGCCCCTCTGGCTTCCGTAATTGGTGATACTACTACCTAGGCTTAGGATGATATACCACCTTATCTAATACCTTGTTCCAAAACATATTCCATCAACATCTTGATGATACCTCTACACAAAAATGTTTTGAATTATGATAGCCTAAGCATCAATATGTACTATAATCTAGTAAGGGTTCATTTTGTTTTATCCTGCAGTCCCTCTAATGGGCATCTGCATCAAACTACTTCACTCTGGTGCAACACCGTCATGTTGCTTATGCAACATTATATTCAACTGTCAGTTGACTTGGCGCTAAATTCATTTTCACTCGTTTTATTTTATCCTAGGTTAAAACTTGAGCTAGTTTACTTTCAGCTATTTTATTTACGGTAGGCATTTGAACCATTTTGCCTTTCCCAAAAAATAACTAAATTTGATGCATTTTGGGCTAAGCAACATAAATTTTCTAAAATAATACCCTTTTTTCAACAGTAATAACTTAAACAACTTCCTTACTTAATTAGAGATATACTGTATTAAATAAATAAAAGTCTATCTAATGGTTGTTTTTTTATGAATTTTTTTTCAAAATAAATAACTTTGATCCGTCCTCCTGCAAGTTTTACAAAATGTCGCTTAGATCAATTAGCCTTTCAACCGTCGATATATAGTAACTATTGTCGTTTATAATATCTAATTACCGAATTGATAGCGTACGGCGCTGCAGTCGGTGAGTGAGCGCTAACGACGCAACCTCCACAACCGCCCTCGCGGCACATGTACTTGGTGCCCTTGAGTCCTATGCGGTCTCGAAGGTAGTCTAGCAGCATCACGTCCGAGCTTACGTCGCATCCCACTAACAAACATTAAAATAATGAACTACATAATAACAATTATTAACAACAAGAGGGAACATGGGAAAATATAAATTATTTAATCGCTGTGCCCGATCCGCAGGTGATTCGCGGAGGTATTCCTCGAAGCGCTACCATTTTGAAGCGCAGCTAACGAAGCGCTCCTTTTTTATTCCTCGAAGCGCTCCTTTTAGTAGCGCTCCCGATAGCAATTAAAAATATTAAAATTTTATTCCTCGAAGCACTCCCGCGTTTACAAATAGGGAAGACCATGAAGTAAACGAATAATTATATTTTTTAAACTCATCATCATCATCGAAGTTGCTTAACCAAAAGTATGAAATTGACAGAAAAATATTTTTTTTTTTGCTTTCGGCACTATAATGTGTATTCAAAGAGTAACGTGTATTCAAAGAGGATGTTATTAATAAATAAAACGCACAGATATAATATAAATGATATGCGTATAATAATCACATTGCAGCAGGACCTACATAATAATTACAAGATTACTTTGTGTGGTGTTATCGTAAATACAGTTTTATACACGTATCATTTAAAAAAAAAGAATTTAACGTTATGAAAATGTAATATGACATAGCAAAAACACCCGTCAACATGACGGCTTACATTATATCAATCCAATCCAAAAACAAGTGAGTAAGCGAGAAGGCACATTACATAATGTAAGGCGACATCTAGCCTGCTTAGTCAATGAATGTATATAAGACTTTGTTGCTGATTATTAATATGAATTTTCACTACTCTTAACACTGGTATATTAAATCACGATTCTCACACAAAAAAAAATTATTCAAAATCTAATTTAATTTCTTTTTGTTTTGTTGTTTGGTATTGTTTAATTATATAAATAATAACTGATTCATAATAATTAGAACGGGTAAAAATCACATTAAGTACTAGTGGGGAGAAACAGTTGAAAAATTATTGTTACTTATCTATATATTAATTTTACAAAAAAAAAACACAGATTGTTTCGTTGTCTTAAAAGTAATTGCTTAATAATTACATATGATAAGGTACTAAAAAAGCTATTAAAAACCGTCTTGTTTGTAATCACAATGATAAATCTTAAAACTAATAGTGTAATGTCAATAGATTACTTTGTGTGGTGTTATCGTAAATACAGTTTTATACACGTATCATTAAAAAATATAAATGAATTTAACGTTATGAAAATGTAATATGACATAGCAAAAACACCCGTCAACATGACGGCTTACATTATATACACAAAAATAAGTGAGTAAGCGAGAAGGCACATTACATAATGTATCCTGCTGCAATTTGATTATTATACTCGTGCATCGTCCTCGAGATTAGTAACCTGAAAACGTTGAAATATATGTAGTAACACGCTAGTGACACCACTCTTACACTGTATGTTTAGAGTCCTGCGCTCTTTTTTTTTTTTTTTCCTTTTGCTGGCAACCCCAGCGTCCCGGTCTTTCATTCACGTCACAGTGCGCCACCACTCGCACGTTTTATTTTAGGAAAAAACAAAAGTGATTAGTTTTATAGTGAAAATACGCAAGCAAAAGTGCCAAAAAGGAAATTCGAAATAGAGTACATAATGTGGAAGATCAAAAAACTGAAAAAGAAACAATAACAAACAAAAAAGCGGCACGCCGTCGGCGCCAATCGACCGCCAATTCTACAGGGGCTATTTCGGAAAAGGATGATAAAGATCAAGGTACATATATAATATATTTATTATAATATAATAGTAAAGTGATCAAGTGCTATTATTATAACAAAAACAAGCCCTTATTAGTAAATTTACCAAAATAACCTCGTATGTTTGCCTTCGTGCAAAACATTTTCCACGAAATTGTGTACAAAACATATTCCACGAAATTGTGTGCAATCTGATGTGTCAAAACGAATTGCTGCAAAAGATATTTATACAAGATCCTTGCTGCAAACACACGAACTTTTACGTAAAGTTGATAGACGCTAATAATTATATATTTTACATGGCATTATGATCAGTATTTCTGGAAAACAAATGAAAAACAAGCAACTGCCTACATACCGATAGATTTACCCTAACTAAAGTTATTACCGATCAGTGCGGCTTCTGGGGCCGTATCGCCAGGTAAAACAAAATAAGTGTACTGTAATAACCAACACCTAATACCTATCAGAGCGGCTTTTGGGGCCGTATCGCCAGGTTACACAAAATAAGTATACTGAAATAGCCAACACCTATCAGAGCGGCTTATGGGGCCGTATCGCCAGGTAACACAACATAAGTATATTGAAGTAACCAACACCTGTCACCTATCAGAGCGGTTTTTGGGGCCGTATCGCCAGGTTTCACAAAATAAGTATACGGAAATAACCAATACCCATCAGAGCGGCTTATGGGGCCGTATCTCCAGGTAACACAAAATAAGTATACTGAAGTAACCAACATCTGTCACCTATCAGACATTGAGGTAATATGTACTCTATCAGAGCGGGTTTTGGGGCCGTATCGCCAGGTTACACAAAATAAGTTACATACTGAAATAACCAACACCTATCAAAGCGGTTTTTGGGGGTCGTATCGCCAGGTTACACAAAATAAGTATACTGAAATAACCAATACTTATCAGAGCGGCTTATGGGGCTGTATCGCCAGATAACACAAAATAAGTATACTGAAGTAACCAACACCTATCAGAGCGGCTTATGGGGCTGTATCACCAGGTTACACAAAATAAGTTACATACTAAAATAACCAACACCTATCAGAGCGGCTTATGGGGCCGTATCGCCAGGTAACACAAAATAAGTATACTGAAGTAACCACACATATCAGAGCAGCTTATGGGGCTGTATCGCCAGGTTACACAAAATAAGTATACTGAAGTAACCACACCTATCAGAGCGGCTTATGGGGCCGTATCGCAAGGTTACACAAAATAAGTTTACTAAAGTACTCAACACCTATTAGAGCGACTTTGGGTTGTCAGTTTGCCTTAGGGTAACTTATTCAAGACGGTTGTGAGACCAATATATATTAGTTTTTGGGATGGTTTCATTGGCTCAATTTTCATAGTGCATCAGTAAAACCTTAGAATGGTGTTACTAACACCTGCCTCATTTGTCTACTGACATACAATCATGGTAACAAACACCCAACAGAGCAGCTCCTGGGGATGTATCGCCAGGTTGCTTACTATACCACACTAATTCACAGACAATAACTACAGTTTATTTCTTGGGACTGCATTGGCATATCATATGGGTAGTTGCTGAAACTACACCATAACTTGTGTAATAAAAATTCCTTACTAGGATAATCTGGTTTCAGTTCGGGTGTCATTGGACAGCCCACGAACGATACAAGTTATAGAGGTTTCACCGTCAAATAAGTGCGTCAAACCTATTGAAGAGGTTACACAGCCATCCACCTCAGAAAACTTACCGCAGCAGACGTTGGTTAAGGAAAAAGTCTTGGAAGTAAACCATAATGAAAAACTAGCTGACCCGAAATACCCCGCTCTTGAGCACAGGAATCCAGAAGTGCTGGATATTCTGGAAACTGATCCCTCTGCGGTTGTTAACTATGGGATTGACATACACAAAGTTTTAGCAACAAGACTGCAACACATAGACACTCTGTGACATAGCAAGGAAACCCGCGAAGAGCTTACAGAATGGTACCTCATCCCAGCTAACAGTATCTTTATTGGAGCACCCTACTAAATGTGGAAATAAAAGCAGCTGTAACAGAAACCGTATTAAAACGAGACAAGGGCATCAAAGAGCGCCAAAGCCAGCTCACAATGGCAATTTCTAGGCTAGCGAGTCCTCACCCAAAAACATGAGAACAAAAACAAAAATAAAGAGGGCCTCAAACAACTCATTGATGTGTACTGGATCTTGTGTGACACACAACATGCAGAGTCAGTCACTAAGCGAAACTTCACCATATTCTCCATAAACAAACATCTGAATGACACAAAAATTTACAAATAGTGAAAACCTAGCAAAAGCAGAACCCAAAACTTTTTCCTCAACTTAATAACAAGTTAAGAACAATTTAAGGTGGAGAAAAAGGGTCCCAGTTAGGGTTACCAGATGACAGGAATTTTCCTGACATGTCCGGAATTTCAGCTCTCTGTCAGGGAAACAGGGAAAGTTAAAAATTTTCAGAAATTAAAAAAAAGAGAAAAGTAAGCCTTTTCGTTATAAAATAAATGCTTGCCACACAAATACGCACAACACTAGTAAACTTAGCACCGTTTGCAAGAGTATTGAACTACTGCCCCGCATCCCGCCACAAGGCATCTAACACTCATACTCAGAATCCCACGCGCCGCGCGCGAGTTTGTAAAATAATATAAGTTTCTGCTAAAATGTCAGGAAAATTATTGCCGAAACAAGGGTTTTTTCAGGAAAACTTATTTTTCGGATCTGGTAACCCTAGTCTCAGTGCGCAGGAGTACAACGAAGTTGTGAAACATTTCTTCCGCCGGTGCCGGGTCCCTCAGCGTGAGACAGTTTCATCAAGTCGCCGCGAAAGCATCGTGACGTCCGTCGAACTGCAACCATCGCCGATAAATACGGTAAAATACAATGGTCGGTAATCACTGAAGACCAAACTATGTTGTCATAAGTTAACGTGTATAAACTAGCAATGTTTTTCTTTTTGTGCTCAATGGCTTCTAAACACCGAAGACTAAACTATGTTGTCATGGGTTTAAGGTGTATAAACTGGCAATTATTTCCTTTTTTATGCTCCACGATCTCTAATCAATGAAGATCAAACTATATTGTCATAGGTTTAATGGATATAAACTACAATTAAGAAAAAAAAAAAAAAGACACCTAATTCGATTACCTAACGAAAACCTGTCAAACATAAAGTCTGAACTAATAAGATGTATTGCATAAGGTGTAAAATTTGCGAAATTCTTTGGACTACTTGCATGGATGAATATGAGATACTTTACACTTAAGAAAGAGTAAATACATGAATAAACCTAACTCTATGCAAGATTCTTTTAAATGATGAGACGCATACTGCTCAGAAATATAGACTGACGCCTCAACTATGGGGGGGAGTAGCCACATGTGGGGGTGAACGAGCCAGCGGAAGATGATTGCGAGATGAGAGAAAAATCCATATAAATCAGCTCGAGCTGCTGGTAGCTTATTTTGGCCTTAAAGTACTTGCCTAAAACCTCAGAAACTGTGAATTCTTCTTCACATAGATAACCCCATAGCCATTACTTACATAAACCGCAAGGGGAGCATCCAATACCTACGTCTATTTTTTTTTTTATATTTCATATATTACAGATAACAAAATTGCGGATGCAGACTCGTCGAGTACACCCAGATATAGATTGGATACTGGCTGGATTGGATTCGGCCGGCGGACCTCTTCACAAGTAGAGTAAATATAATCCAAACACTTTGGCAGTTAATGCATTCATAATCAAATGGACAACAATTATTTTTTAGGCCCCTTGGCCCTTTCATAATAATGTTAAAAACCTTGAGAAAATTTATTACTAAGAAGGCAAGGCAATCATGGTGGTTTCTAAATAGCTCATACAACCGTGGTTGCTCATATTCCAACTTTAACCTAACAACATTATTATTTTACAAGACAACCTCAAACTGGTTGCCGGATCATTGTGCGCTGCGGCGACGCAGGGTATCGATCATCCACAGCAGACACCATGATAGGGTCGTTGTCGGAAAATCCTTACCAGCAATATGACGTACCTAGCACTTGAAAAATTAAATTTTGTGCTTAGAACAATATAATTTTGAGTTATATGAAGCGTCAATTCCAAACATTTTATATTTTCTCACAGGTTTACATTTAGAGAAACCAGTACGGCACCTTTAATTCATGTAGGTTCTCATTACAAGGCTTTTTTCAGGGGAGCTTATCGGCTCAACCACGGCCTAAATATGTGTCATACACGTTTGCCACGTGGTATACTACGCTTGTACTAGAAATTCCAAAGGAAAATTTGCCGTTAAAAATTAACTTAAAATGATGATAACGTATACAAAAATTATTATAAAATAAATAAATGGTAATTAAATAAATAAATAATAAACATACCCGACCAGTGACGATTTTAAAACTTCCAGGGCGGGCTCAAAACAACCAACCTTGAGCCAACCATTCTTTGAGACGAAAATGGAAATGTGCCCAAAACCTTACTTTTTAATATTAGTACAAAACCAAGCCAGGTCTTTTTGTGGGAAACACATAAAGCCGTTCAATGGTTTTAAGAAACCGCATAAACGGTAAAAATACAATCCTTACGTCCGTCGGTGGATTATAGCCGTCCTTAAAGATAGCGGGATTGACACCTCTGAGTGCACACGACACAAGGCACGCTGCTACGTCCAAACCTAACCAATGCGACTTCTCATCGATCTTATCCGCGACAGGGCAAGCTAGAGCGGAAGCTCTAACGTTTTTGGAAAATTCTATAACAGAGCAATGATTAACTCTAACAAAACGTAACTGCCACGATAGTGCTAACTCATTTATAATTAGTTCATTACCCTTAGATATAAAACTAGATTTTTAAGGAGAACAAAATTAAATTATAACTAAAACAAAAAAAGAATGTGATACTAATTAAGTAGTTTTAGAAATAAACCAATTGATTAATACACAGGTATTTTTTGGTAGTTGACATTTCCTCAGCTATCTCTCAAGGTCTACATATATTTCAACGTTTTCAGGTTACTAATCTCGAGGACGATGCACGAGTATAATTAATGATTAAACGAACTTACCTGTACGTGAAGTTCTATCATAATTATACAAAGTGCATCGTCCGAA
This sequence comes from Tholera decimalis, assembly GCA_943138885.2. Taxonomy (NCBI): domain Eukaryota; kingdom Metazoa; phylum Arthropoda; class Insecta; order Lepidoptera; family Noctuidae; genus Tholera; species Tholera decimalis. The sequence continues at coordinate 43,495,003 of OW964559.2, forward strand.
GAGATTAGTAACACCCACCCAACCCAAAGTGTCTCCCAGTTTGCTGCAGAAATGTCAAAGCTGAACATGGTGGCTTCAAACTCTAAACTTAATGAAAGACCGGGACGCTGGGGTTGCCAGCAAAAGAAAAAAAAAAAAAAGAGCGCAGGACTCTAAACATACAGTGTAAGAGTGGTGTCACTAGCGTGTTACTACATATATTTCAACGTTTTCAGGTTACTAATCTCTTCGGACGATGCACTTTGTATAATTATGATAGAACTTCACGTACAGGTAAGTTCGTTTAATCATTAATTATACGCATATCATTTATATATTATATCTGTGCGTTTTATTTATTAATAACATCCTCTTAGAATACACGTTACTCTTTGAATACCTACACATTATAGTGCCGAAAGCAAAAAAAATATTTTTCTGTCATTTTCATACTTTTGGTAAAGCAACTTCGATGATGATGATGAGTTTAAAAAATATAATTATTCGTTTACTTCATGGTCTTCCCTATTCGTAAACGTGGGAGCGCTTCGAGGAATAAAATTTTAATATTTTTAATTGCTATCGGGAGCGGTACTAAAAGGAGCGCTTCGAGGAATAAAAAAGGAGCGCTTCGTTAGGTGCGCTTCAAAATGGTAGCGCTTCGAGGAATAGTCTGGCACAATGGCTTAATCTATAAGCTATACCAACTCGGCGTGCCTGACCGTCTCGTGCTCATCTTACGGGACTTTTTATCGAATCGCACCTTTCGTTACCGAATTGAGGGGGAGCTTTCCTCCCCCCATCCCATTCGCGCAGGAGTTCCTCAAGGCTCCGTACTATCCCCCCTCGTTTTCACGCTATTCACTAGCGACATCCCCAAGCATAAAAATACTCAGCTAGCCCTATTTGCCGACGATACGGCTATCTATTATACCGGTCTTAAACCCGATGCCATCGCTCGCACTCTCCAAACTTCCGCAAACACTCTGGCCAAGTGGTTCCGGAAATGGAGAATCGAAGTCAATCCAGACAAAAGCCAGGCAGTCCTCTTTTCTAAACCGCGGATAAACCCACCCTCCCCCCGTCCGATTACCATGTACGGCAAGCCGATCCCCTGGGAAAAGCAAGCCAAATACTTAGGCGTGGTCCTCGATAAACACCTTTCCTTCGCTGAGCACATAAAGCAGGCACGTTCGCGCGCCGCTTTCGCTCTAGGTAGGCTCCACTTCATTTTTAGCTCCCGCAGCAAGTTATCACTCAAGTGCAAGCTGCGTATTTTCACCGCGGTCATCCGTCCCATCATGACCTACGCCTGCGTTGTTTTCGCACACGCAAAGCCCTACCTCCTCCACAAGATGCAGACCCTTCAAAACCGATTCCTCCGTAGAGTCACGGGAGCCCCCTTTTATGTTCGAAATGAGCTTCTTCACGTAGACCTCAAGATGCCCACCATCCAGCAGTTCATGAAACGTGTCTCCAAGCGTTTCTTTGATACTGCAATCCAACATAGGAATCCCCTTATCGTATCGGCCGCCCAATACGAACCCTCGCGTATCTCTAAGATTCGCCGACCAAGGCATACCCTTGTCACTCCCGATGACGCAATCACCCTGCTCCAAGAGAGCCGTAGGGAAACAAGTACAGTGGCACACAAAAACAAAAACCGACCGTCCTTCCGTCCTCGCCGCCGAGGCCCGCCGCGACGTCCCCGTAATAGTCCGCCCCGACCCTTGCCAGAGCCAGCCCGCGACGCTGAGCCAGTAGCTTTAAATTCCCTTATTAATAATAAAAATGATATGATCCAGCCTGTCCCTAGCTGCCCTCCCACTGCGACGCCCTAAGCCGAGGTCCGTACCCCACAGGGGGTGCCCTTAGCGTGTAGTCGCCTAGTTTGTAAGTTTTCTAATAAGCCCTGGCTGGAGGCTTTAATTAATTTATTAATTAAGGCAACCACAGGCAAGCCCGGTTAAGCAGCCGACAACCTCAGAGGTTGACCTGCGAGATGCCACACACAAAAAAAAAAAAAAAAAAAAAATGAAAGATGGACGATAGGCAACGCCTGGTGCATCGCTAAGCACCAAGCACCCTACTTCCTGTATTAACCAGTCTGTCGAATGCGGAAGTCGTCGACATGTTTAATTTATAGGATCATGTAGCTGAGTACTCGTATATTGAGTAAGTGTGCAAAGATTGTAAATTAGAAAATAAATTAATAGTTTAAAAAACACTAGAAAAACACGCTTTTATAAATACACGCAACACAAAAAAAAAAAAAGAAAACCGATAACGAATTTTCTTTAGGTTTGTCCTTGAAACCTGATCGTGTTCAAAGTCCATTACGTGGCCTTTCTCACAAGTGCAAACACGACTATAATACGATATTCCATCATGGAATGCCAGTGCCTATCTTCCGGCTTCATCATCAGACCTTGAAACCTAATCGTGGTCAAAGTTCATTACAAGACTTTTTTAAGAAATCCATAACAGCTGTGATACGATTTTCCATCATGAAGTTCCAGTTTATATTTTCCGACTCTATCATCAGATCAGTTCGACAGTACCATATTATTGTATTGTCATCAGAACTATATACATCTGCCAATTTTCAATACGCTACGACCCTTGGAAAATGGTTAAATTAGTTACCTTAGATTCCATTACATAGTTAGTTACATACAGGTTGACCTAGTAAAAGCGTGTTAATAATTCGTTTACAGCAATTTGTGTAATGGCCTCTTAGTTGCTGGCATACATCGATACGGTATGTAGTCAACGTAAAATTGTGTTAAATTGCAAGCAGTATGGTAAGAGTCACGATTTTTCGTTAGATTAGATTATTATTATCTTGCAATGTAGATTATAATCTAGTGGTATTTGCAATTTTTCGGTAACATATATCCATACTAATATTGTAAAAGCAAAAGTCTGTCTGTCTCTCGGTCTGTCACTTACATTTTTCTTCAAAAACCCAAGGTCAAACCTATCTACTTTTTTTTTCAAAAATCAGCCCCCAAAGTGTTGAAATTGGGATGAATATTTGTATTGTTGAGATGTTGATAAAGGCGGGTGAAACAAAAAAAAAATGATTAGGTAAATAAGTTTTAAAGTTGCAGAACAGTTACTTGTACAGCTATTTTCCTTCTTTATTAACGATTCCAATAGATGTCATTTTTTTATAATTACGAGGTGAACCTGTGGACTTAGTATCACTCTATTTTGTTTACTTTACAATCTGTCCCCTGACAATAACAGATACAAATAAGTATTATCCAATTTGGTGCTGTCGTTCGGTAATTATATACGTAAGCATATACGCAAGATATTGTCAGGGCCTAATTGGGGGCCGCTGCCTGCCGGGGTTGCGGAATTGTTCGAAAGATTTACCGCGGCCTCGGAACACGAAGGGCATATGATGGAACACGGATAGGTTTTAGTCAGTAAAAGTCTGACACACCCTCGATGGATGGGAAATCATCCAATGACTGGCACCCGAGTCATTGGATGATTACCTACGAAGTATGAGTACCGATGAAGTGTTATAGGTTAGCCGTTAGGCTAAGGTTCAATTTTGCAAGAAAATTATATCTAACTAGATATTATTTCTTTGTAAATATTCTAACGAGACACCGCAGCCCCGTAACTTAAAAGGAAGTGAAAAGGTTGGATTTTTAGTCAATAGAATTGATGATTTTCCTATCGAAATAAAGGCAGTTTAGTTTTCCAAGGATGTTCTATGTAACAAGATTGTCAGAACCAAATTCGCGAGAACCTCGATTCGCGAGAGGACGCGCATTCCGGGATAAAGTAGTCCTATGTAAATGTTGCCCTATTTTTTCTTGTATTTTAAAAGTGAAAACCTCATTGAAATCAGTTCAGCTGTTATAAAGATAAACACATACAAATAAACAGACAGAATTTATAGAAAACAATATGGTCGAAAAAAAATTGCAAAAATATAAAATTGATTGTTTAATGTTACTAGATATACAAGTTACGACTTTTTTAATTTGTTGCTAAGCTCAAAACTCAAGAGCGGCTCGACCACTTCGGCATAATTTTTAACATAGTGAGGAATGTTCTTATGGAGAGAAGAAATAGAAAAATTGTGAGGAAATTTGATGATAAAACCAGTCTACGTATGCAAAGTTGGAAGGAAAAACCCTAGTAATTAATATAACTTCTATTTTTATTTACCTGCATATTCCACACCGTTAACTTTAAATTTTATCTGCCCCATAACTTAAGTCCACTAACTTCACTGACTGAACTGACTATAATAACTGATATAACAGAATGAAAAGTAACTGCCAAAAATAATAATTATGTTCAACAAATACGTATAAAAATTGTGTACAAAGTGATGTCATTAATTATAATATTTTTAACACTTCGTAAACACGCCTCAAACAAAAAAACTTTTTCCGTATCACTCCTTAGTTATTTAAATGTAAAAAATAGCTTAAAGATAATTTATGTAAGTGTTGAAAACGGTTTAAAAACGTGTGTAAAAGAGTAAAGACTAACTGCGTAATGTTTTTACTGAAGAAGTTATTAGTGAGAAAATACAATACTTATCGAAAACAGTACCATAAAAGTGTTAACTCATTGTGACTACTTGTGGCATTTCGATAAAGAGCGTATGCAAGGGATTCTCGCGGTTATTAACGCTACGTAACCGTGACAATAGCGTGCGATAAGAACCGGTGCGTAAATAGCAAACTTTTTTTTTTTGCGCGGTGGAAATCCTCATGGATGTCCTCCGCCCTGGGGCGGGCGAAGGGATCTGTCAGACTCATACTGACTAAAACCACCCCGTGTTATTAGCGAACTAGTTTAACTTTTTTTCAACTAACGAACAATTTTGACATTATTGGTACAGCGCAGCAAATCGATCGAAGAATTTTTAAAGAAGAAGACCCCTTAAACAAAGCGCCACGCAACGGGCTGTGAATATTCATCTCGCTCTCGACAAGTGACGACGTCCCAACGAGCACATTAGTGGAAATAGCAGCCTATTTTGTTACTTTGGGCTGTAAAATAGCGCTTTAAGGGTTCAAAAAGCAGTTCAGAGTTGCATATCTGCATCCGTAAACGTCTATAGTAATAAAAGTTACTTAAGGTGCTATAAGCTGAATCAAATACTACCCTAGCCTTCACAGTAGTCTACGGTAGAACTCATTTACCACTTACACCTTTATATGAGAGTTACGAAGGTCATTCTGCCACTCACAGCTGCATAGTAGTTTCCATTGTAACTTGTATAGGTTATAGTTATAGTAACCACTATTATACTACTATAAGTTTCATTATAGAAATAATAGAAACTCTTATGCATACTATAGTTACAAAAAAATCATCAGTGTAACTAAGGCCTTTAGTAGCAATAGTCATTCCTTGCAGGCTCAATCCATTCGCCATTTTACAGCCGCTTTTGTAACTATTATAAAACATTTAATAAAATGGATGCTAAACGAATAAGTACGTAACTAGATCTTATTTATTTATTTATTTATTATATACTTTATTGTACACCTTACAATACACTTAAGGATACAAATAATTAATCTTATAACCTCAAAAACAGGAAAATAGGAGCTTTTTGTGGCTGTGAGTTGCACTAGGGGAACAAAAATCACTGGAAGCGTTAGAAGGGTGAAAATTAGCGCTATGATTCTCAAAAGGGAGTTATTAGAGCTCAAACTGCAGGTTATGACTACAGTACAATGACGCCATGATTTTTTAAGAAAACTTATAATTCACTTGCAAAATTGAGTTGATATACATTGGTTTTTCAGTTAAATGTGCATTAAATGTACCGGTAAACAATCGGCCACTTGCAAATAGTAAGTTATCGACACGTAAAAATACGGAAATAAAATTTATTCTGTATAACAAATAAAAAATATCACATATCTTTTGTTAATTTTTTAAATATCATAAAAGCGCGTTAAAATTACTCGAAAATTATCTTATATATCTACAGTAAACTGGACAGCGTTTTAAGTATCTTTATGTATCTTGCTAATACAGAATACAAACATTTACTTCTTTTTGTTTTATTTTCATGATGGCGACGAAAACACTTTACCAAAATATTACAAACAATGTCAACTGAAGATATACAATAAAGAACTATAATCAATTCATTCGTTCAAAGTAGTTCAATATCATTCAAAAGTAGCGCTACGAGAGCTTTAGTATAGCGTTAATAAATCGTTATAGCTATTAAGGAACCTTTATGCAACCGTTGTGCAGGTTAAATGGAACTTTAGGTTGCATAAAATGGCGCCCAAATAGCGCTAAAGCGGCTGCTTTAAGTCTGCAGTAGACGCTCTAGCGCTTACGTCTATTACCATAAGTAATAATCGGATACGCTCCAAAGCTCTAATGCAGCCCATTTGTGCTAGTTGGGGTGAGCGCACTTCCGAACATTCCAAGTAAATATATTTGTATATATAAGCACCTATAATATAATAACCACACAATGAGTGTTGTCCGTTTGCCACCACAGTCACCTAATACGTGTAGCGAAAGCAATAGAGATCCATTAGCAATAGCAAGTGGTATCGAAAGGTCCGATAACTTTTAGAGCCAAAAGGAAACAATCGCATGATGACTTTGGTGCACAATTCGATCAATTTCAAGCCAAAATGGAATAGTTAATGTGTTGGGGTTGTAACTCCCAACAGTGAGGATGCTGGGGTTGTAAGTCCCAGCAGTGTTTGGTTTGATTGAAATGAGTACACGATTTTGCAGTTGGTTTATTTCAACTTCGATCTTGTTGCTACTTAATCGCTACTGAATATATTATTGATTTTATTACAGTTTTATTACGTGTACAAAATGTTAACCTAAGCACTTACAAGTAAGTAGAGCATACAAACAACGGCCAAGGCCAATGTACAGCTATGCTCGTACATATTGCCCACTCACGAAGTGATAAATTTACAAATCATTAAATAATTCAATATAAAAAATCTAACTCAATAATTATGTAAAATTATATAAAAATAAGAGACATTATAGCAATACAATAAAAGCCTTTAAAACTAAGTTATGCCATAAGTGCGTCACAACGCGCAATAGGCGACGTTGCTTTATTGAGTGCGTGTGTACTCGATAACTGTGCTCTACCGTGGTCGTCCTTGACGTCAAACGCAATGTTTTCCACGATACTGGCTGTAGACCTCCTCCGTGGAGCTGGGTCGGGCGCAGGTGGCGCTTCAGGCATCAAGTGATTCACAGGCAATTTGCGAACTCGACAATACGCATAAATTGAAGTGGCTAGGAGTGCCGCGGCTGCCAATGCATAGATCACAATGTACTGGTGTACATCGTGATATGTTATCTTGTCAGATAAGATGTTCTCTGAGGTGGCGGCTTTCAGCTGCTCTATTTGTCTTCCCAGATCCAATAACTTCTTTTGGTCTGTTTGTTCTGTCGTCAGACTTTCATTCTTCAAGTCCTTCCCCAAATCAGGTACAGGCAGGTGAATGATGTTGTTTATTGGAGGAATTTCTGCAGGAATAGAGTCGACTTGGGCGTGAATTACATTTGTTTGTTGGGTTTGCGAATAAATGGTAAACTCCTCACTTCTGATTATGCAATCATCGGCGAGTGTGATGACCCCGGCCTTGCTTAGTATTTGTTTTGATACTTGATGCCCACATATGATGCGTATCTTGCATTCTTTACAACAAAATATAAATAGCTGTTTATGTTATGCAATTCTAGCCACATATCTTGGCAGCTATCAATTTTTGTTTCACAGTTATGTGAATTTTTCTTCTTGCAAAGGCTCTCTTCTGACTTCATGTGATAAATCGGTGTATGCAACGGGCATAACCGGATTATGGAGTCATATTTCATGCATTGATGGAACTCTGGAGCTGTCATCGGGACGTATGAGTCCTTGGGATTCGCCTTGCTTTTTGTTCGATTCGCTTGATGTACCTTCTCCAGCTTGCTGGTAGGTACCTGCCGTCGTTAGTGTTTGTCCTCCCGAGGATCGTTGAGGCGACGAGAGTTGTTTATGTTGCAGAAGAATAAGCTCCTTAACTTCTTTGTAGCACTGTAGTGTTTTGTTTTGTAAGTCGCTAGTGAAGTAAGGATGACTCACGTTTTCTTCTGTTGATAAACGGTCGTGATTGAACTGGAAATCATTCCAAAGGTTTTCCAGCATCTGCATACGCCGCTTGAAATAGTCAGAACTTTTCCTATCCCAACTATCTTTCTTGATATTGACTCCAATCTTCTTGATGTTATCATAGAGCTCACACTGATTCTCGTAAATTGCTTTTGATGCCATATTGCTGACGATTTTTTCCGATGAATCTGCGCTAAACTCTTTTGTTTTCAAGTGCAGGCTGTAGCTCCACACTCCTGGTTCTCGTCACTGTGTAACCCTTTTTCCCACGATATATACGATTCTCAATTGGTACCGGTGAGACCCGCTTCTGGGAGGCCAGACCAACCGATTCGTGACCATAAAAGAAGAAAAAAAACAAAATCCACAGTACTTACGCGCTGGAAGGACCAAATGTTGGGGTTGTAACTCCCAACAGTGAGGATGCTGGGGTTGTAAGTCCCAGCAGTGTTTGGTTTGATTGAAATGAGTAGACGATTTTGCAGTTGGTTTATTTCAACTTCGATCTTGTTGCTACTTAATCGCTACTGAATATATTATTGATTTTATTACAGTTTTATTACGTGTACAAAATGTTAACCTAAGCACTTACAAGTAAGTAGAGCATACAAACAACGGCCAAGGCCAATGTACAGCTATGCTCGTACATAATGAAAGACTTTGCTAGAAAATAAACGGCAGACCGCCGCGCGCGAACGCTTCTGGCTACCTGCCACACACGGTATTTGTGTTTGGACGTATTTCTGCGCACAAAGATGGACAAAGAAACATGGATTCGTTTAATTGAAAAGTATGGATCTTTAAAGAGTTATGGGATCCTCGACAAAAAGTATACCATAATAAAAACAAACGTGAAGACTTGTGGAATGAAATAGACAACAATTTTGATGCAAAATGAAGCGCGCAGCGTATCTTGGTTGTGCCGCGTAGTACTGCCGCGCAATCATATTATTATTTTCTGTTTTATGAGTACACTAATTTAGCCCTCCCCACTTTAATTAAAGTTTTGAAAGTCCCTCTAAAGGCTGTCTGGAAGATATCGCTTTTAGCGACCGCCATTGTAACCATAGAATTAAGAAATAATGTTGTGTGTTTAAATTTTGGTGTACAATAAAGTATATTCTATCTATCTATATACATATAGAGAAATTTTAATAGGAATACAATCGAATGCAAATGAACGTTGGCTTATTTTAAAATGATAATTAAGTGTGGCAATTCTACCTATACATAATGAACATATTTATCACTAGCACTTCGCTATTTTTTAAATGCATTAAAAGTTTTTCTTATTTTATTTTATTTTAATAGGGACAACAAACAGCAGTATTAAATAGTAGACACAATATGAAAATTAATAATAAAAATGTAACAAATACACAACTAAAGACGTTATCCACTTATTAGCTTACAAAATAGCTAGCTGTTAATAGAAAGTTATTTTAAACATGGCCGAACTCCGATCACTGTTCCCCACACCACATACGAGGATATAGATACCTACCTAATATTATGACACTTGTGTTTCCGTGTAATCGTCTGTGCTAACAACAAGGCATGTTTTGCAAGTCATTTTGTACACAATTATACTATCGAATGGCACTATTTTATTTTTATTTTATGTAATTTTCATCATTACCACTGCTCTCAAAACGGTGAAGCAAAACATCGTGAAGAATCTGGCATGACCTAGGACCGAACAATCCGAAGATATACGAAATCCACGCACTGGGCCCGCGCGGATGTCGGCCCCTTCCCTCTCATAGAGAGGTCTGAGTCCCAGTCACAGTATAAAAATATGGACAGTACGCAAACTACCTACAAACGCTCGAAACGGCACACTCACACAAACATGCACACCAACGAGACTCCTAAGCACGGGTAGCGGTGCTCTCAGTAGTGCGTGCCGCGCCAAGACGAGTGGTCACGTTTAAATTACCTATATTTAGCTCCGAAAATGATACGAGCGTATTGCGTTGTGTACGGCTGTTTGAACTCGGCTTCAACAAAACCGGAGCTTTCGTATTTCAAACTTCCTGCTGATTTTGTAAGGTAAGAATGATTTATTTATCGTTATTGTTATACTTATAATCGTTATCGAATTATAAGTCCGCAGTCATAATGAATTCGTGATTTTATTACTTATAAATCCAGAATGCGGCGGTTATGAGGATATTTAAAGCCGATAGTGCAATAGTTGTAACAAATGTAAAGAAACAAAATGTTAATATTAATTTTTTTTCGTGTTTAATTTATCGTATTTTACTGAGATTAACCGACGCTATGAGATTACCTATTTAAATTGTGTTTGTAAGCTAGGTAGTTATTTAAATTCGATGGATTGATCACTACAGAACAAAAATGTGAAAAAAAAAACAATACCAAAATTATTAAATTTTAGAACCCTATTGCTTCAATGGAACGTAGGTAATTATGTCCTCAACTAGGCTTAGTTTCTGTACTGTCCATATCTATACTGTGTCCCAGTAAAGGGGAACGTTACACGATGTTTATGTTCACGTCTTAAGAAGAGTACTAAATGCCAATGTACCATTTAGCTGATAGCACAGACTACATACAATATTATTAACATAAACAAAGAAAATGCTATACGTAAAAAGAAAATTTTTACTTTGTTAAACAATACCAGAGTAACTTTGTTCCTATCCAGTAACCCGCACTGGGCTGGCGTCGTGAATTATGATCCATTCCCTCTCATACAAAGGAGGCCCTGTGGGGGATAACTGCTGGGAAGCAGTTATTATTATTATTATCATTTATTTTCAGGCACCAGACCCATACTTAATACAATACATATACTTATAAATATTACATTAACAGTATCATTAGAACTTAAAACGGGATAGGTATTTGGGTCATACACAAAAAACGAAAAAAAAAATGTTCAGGCAGCGTAAAACCAGTATTGAAATGTTGTAACAACATTTAAAAGATTTTATAGTTAGTTCGTATTGAAAACTTATCATGTTTTATAAAAAAATCGCACAGTACTGAAATTGACTTTATATTTTTCCGTTTTGAACTTGAAAAAATCTCCTTCTGTAGACTGTTCGGATGCCAAGTAGTTGAGTTTAAGTGCAGATTAAAAATATATACATATAGTTTCGACAGTTTTGTTTTGTTTCATTACACCAGTTATATCATCAAGTATGCGTAAGTTAACCTATTAAAAAATATATCGTTCCAAATTTTGAAATAAATCATATAAACATGCTGTTCAGAGATTTTAGGTCTACTCCTGTAGACGCATAAAATACGCCAAAATTTGCCAAAGATGAACGCATCATTATTATTTTGTTTTTTGTGTTGCTGGCACTGTATTCTCTGTCATTTGCTCGGTTGTAATTTTACGTAAAGAGCGCGTAAAGTGAATATCCCCGATTTTATTTCATTACACAAGTTTTCGGTCGAGATCAGTGCTTCTTTCCTGTGCAAAGGATACCTGAGTAAGTAGCCTTTACAAATAAATAAAAATTTCATGATCGCATGTGCGTATGGGCGGGGAACGCAAATATTACATTGCTTAAGTACTTACCTCGTAATTGTAGGATGCCATCTTTGATTTACGAAAATTTGTCTTTCCTGTAGACATATTTACTGTAGACTTGTAACAAGCAATGGATGTTCACTACATTTGGAAAAAAAACAGTTGTGTTACTCGCTTTTTAAAGTATTCAGGTTCTTAATTAGATTATATTTTTTTAATTTATATAATTATTTCATAATTTATTTTGCTCACTTTCAGTTTTTTATTAATTTTTTGGAATGCAGAGCTTGACAAGCTGCTTGCCGTTTATTTTTCATTGTGTCGCTTGCAGCACATGATGGTCGGGGTATTTTATTTCAGTTCCTATGCCACGCATGCTTACGCAGAAAAAAACTAAGTAAACTTCATGCTTGGGTAAAAATAGATGACGCAACCCTCGAAGAAGAAAGGATAGGGAGTGATAAAAAAAAATGGCCAAATGTAGAATGAGATGTATAAGGACACGTAGTAAACTAGAAAAGAAAGAAGAACGTGCTAAAAGAACGATCAAAACGATGAAGACTCAAAATATAAGAAAAGCAGTCCATTATCTTATATATAATCTTTAAAAGAGACGTTGACCTCTGAGTTTGTTTCAGTGTTTCTTCTCAGAGTAGTCAGTTAGGAAACACTGGCCTCATCTATTTTACATTTACGAAAAAAAAGACGTGTGAAAGTGTTATTTATAACCTATTTGCAAAATAAACATCATTATTTCATTATTTAATTATTTCATTATTACTTTTTATTTCAAGATGAACATGGTCGATTGGCATCTGGAAAAAAAAACAGTCATAACAAGAAAGATCAAGAAACAAATTTGCTTTTTAAATGACACACTTTTAAATTTGCATAAGACCGGTATGCCTATTTCCTATGACATCTAGAACTATAGTTACTCCTAACTGATCCTTGTACCATTTGTCTTTTGATTGCCCGAGGAAGATCAAGATCACCAGACTCCTCATCTGAGTATATACGAGATGAGGAGTCTGGTATCTTGATAGGAGAATCGCGGATAAGCATAAGCTTATCCGTGATTCTCATATGGCTCCAGTTACTCCTGAGGCTCCAACTAAGTCAAGTTCACCAGGACTCTCAGATAGAACGACACCTGATCTTTCTATCGAAATATTGAACCAGAGACATATAACTCAGAAGAAAAAAGTCTATTCAGATGATTCTGAAGCCTCTGAAGATTCACCACAGAAAAAACGGCCGAAGAATTTCATATGGGATGGTTCTGACGAGGATAATATGTTTTAATATTCTGTTCCTTTATATATCTACAGAAGTATAATGTCTGTTCTGTGGACAAATTTTGAACATTTTTGGGGCCGAATCGGTAAAGATTTTTATTATGATTTTTTTAAGGGTTCAATAGAACCCCATTTTAAGATTTTTCTCCATTGTTTCTATTCTTGTTCACATTGATATGATTATTTAGGCCAATTTTTGTTCTCTTCTGTAGACAACACAATATCTTCTGTAGACGTAAATAAACTAAAAACGTGATTTATGCCTAAAATATCCAAGCCTGATCTTTTCTGATATTTTTGGAAGAATATTAATATCTAACTTTAAATAAATATAACGTTTCAAAAAAATCGCAGAGTTTTATTAAAAATATTTTTTTTAATGTTCACTTTTTATTTTTATTGTTATTCTCTACTGAAAAACTTTATGTATTATGTAATCTGCTGTCAGTGATAAAATTGTACATCCTTCTTATCATCCTCAAAACGCACAAAGAGACACCATATGATTCTAAAATTTTACAGAAAAGAAATAAACACTGCATTATAAACGTTCCCACAACTAAAACGGTATTTGCCAGCAGACAATATAAAAAACGCTCAGCTTTCTTGTACAACAAAATTAATAAACTAATATACATCTATGATAAAAAAATAGAATGCAAAAAAGAATTAACATTATGGCTACACAATTTAAATTATAATGACACAGAGTTACTTTTGCAACGTGTGACCTAATAATAAAGTGATATTATTCGCTTATAATGGTCACAACATGTACACTTAAAATTTAATCTCATTCTCTCTCACACACACACTAACACACCATCACTAGAACTAACTAATAATAAAAAAGATATAGACGTTGTCTGTATTACAGAACACTTCATTAAGCGAGGCCATGAAAGGGTATTAAATATTCCAAATTATAAATTGGCTGCGTGTTATTCAAGACGTACAAAGAAGCGTGGAGGATCTTGCGTTCTAGTTAAAAAAGGCCTAGAATACAAGGAACTAACGGAGATCTCACGCCATTCTATAACGAACATTTTTGAATGCTGCGGAATCGAACTAGTCCAACAAAAACTAATCGTTATATGTATATATAGGCCACCAAAAAGCAACAACTTAGATATGTTTTATGAAAAATTCGAAGCTGTGTTGAAAACTTGTTGCAATAACTCTAGTAAGAAAGTTGTTCTGTGTGGGGACTTCAACATTGATACGTTAAAAAAGAATAAAATGTCCCTGGATTTTGAATGTTTTCTTTTGGGCTACAACCTGAGGCTGGGGCTGAAGCAACCAACTAGGTTAGGCAGTAATAGTTGTATTGATAATTTTGCTTACAATTCTAGGCAAAAATGCACATGTGAAGTATTCGACTTTGCTCTATCAGATCACACTGCACAAAGTTTGCAAATTAAAGTAAATAAAACATGTAGACTAAAATCTTGGCGAATCACGAAACGCGATTTATCATTAGAAAACTTAGTTAAATTTAATGAATACCTGAACTGCATGTCTTTCTCAGAAATATATAAAACTGAAGATGTAAACGAAGCATATGACATTTTTTTGAATTACTTCCGCTTATTATATGACCTTTGCTTTCCCAATAAATTTGTGACAATACGACCAAATAGAAAAGTTAAATGGGTCTCTCGAGGAATACGTGTATGTAGCAAAAAGCAACGCAATCTTCTATGGCGATATAGGCATAGGCCTTCTAATGATAATAAAAATATATTTAAAGAGTATTCTAAAAAATTTCGGAAAATAATTAAATTGACTCAAAAAGCGCAGAATAATTACTTTATTAGAACCTCGGATAATAAGTCAAAAGCTTCTTGGCAGGTCATAAATAACAAAACTCACAATTACCATCCAATCCAATCCAATCCATATTATCCAATCTCCCAAATTAGACTCCATGATACAATTATTACAGATCCTGAAAAAATTGCTAATATCTTTAATGACTATTTCATTGATCAGATTCAGTGTTCATCTCAGACGTCATTAGGAATGAGTAATATCCCTACAAACCCAAACTCTATGTTCATGGCGCCAGTCGTACCCCAAGATGTAATTAGAGCAATAAAATCATTGAAAAATAAAAACAGCGTTGGGTATGACGGCATAGCAACAAAAGTTGTTAAATTTGTGGTGAACAATATAGCCGTACATCTAAGCCATATTATAAATCTCAGCATAAGTTCTGGTGTATATCCCAATGGCTTAAAAACTGTAATAGTTAAACCCCTTCACAAAAAGAATAAAAAAGATGATATAGCTAATTATAGACCAGTGGCCTTAATTCCTGTATTATCCAAAGTAGTAGAGAAGATAATCTGCGAAGCACTTCATAAGTTCCTATCTAAATATGACATTTTATGTACTGAACAAAAAGGTTTTAGAAAAAATAAAAGTATAAATACAGCTATTATTGATTTATTAAATAGCATTATGAAAAACGTGGATAACAAAATACCTATTTGCGCAATCTTAACAGATATGACAAAGGCTTTTGACTGCGTCAACCACGACATCCTACTAAATAAGCTAAGCGTTTATGGAATTAGAGGAACCCCACTCAATCTTATTAAATCATACCTCAGTGATCGTAAACAATACACCGAAATAACTAGAATTTGTCCTAAGACAAAGAGTGAAATAAAATACCGATCCAAATGCAGAACAATAAGATATGGTGTACCACAGGGCAGTGTACTGGGACCGCCTCTCTTTTTAATTTATATAAACGACTTGCCACTTCATGTCGATAATCCAATGGTATTATTTGCCGATGATAGCACCGCTCTTGTAAACTGCAAGGATGCGGATAGCTATGAACGAGATATAAATAAGACGCTAGAAGACATCGTGCATTGGCTTGATAAAAATAATTTAGTCATTAACTTAAAAAAAACTAGTATTATGCACTTCCATCAACGCACAATTTTAGGAAAAGTTGCTGTAGAGTACAATAAAAACAAAATTAACCAAGTGGAAGTAGCAAAGTTTTTAGGTATACATATTGACAGACAGTTAAACTGGCAACCTCAAGCAGAGGAAATTTGCAAAAGGTTGAATACATGTGCATATATTTTATCAAATTTAACAAAAAAAGTTAACATTCAAACGACTTTAGTAGCTTACCATGGTCTGGTGGCATCAGTTCTCAGATTTGGTATTATTTTCTGGGGCAATTGCAGCTCAAAGGAACACATATTCAGGGCTCAGAAACGTTGCATCAGAGCGATGTGTGGGTTAAAGACCACAGACAGTTGCGAACCAAAGTTTAAGTCCCTAAAACTGCTTACATTTCCGTCTTTGTACATTTTAGAAATGGCCATTTCCTTCCTTGTAGCACTAAAACCACATTGGTCCAATCACTTGTGCTTCCTATCATTGATTATGCTGATGTTTGCTATTCTGATCTTTCCCAAGAACTTCTTAACAAACTGGATCGACTTCTCAACAACTGTATTCGTTTCATTTTTGGTCTTCGAAAATATGATCACATTTCGTCCTTCCGTTCTCAGCTTAAATGGTTGCCTATCCGTCAAAGGAGATCCCTCAGATCCCTCTGTATGCTCTTCACTATTATGAACGATCCTTGTGCTCCTGTTTACTTAAAACAAAATTTTAAATTGTTGGGCAGTTCTCATGATCTTAACCTTCGCGCATCCAAAAACTTACTTCTTCACATTCCTTCTCACCGCACCGGGTTTCTATCTAATTCTTACGCTATTTCTACTATTAAACTCTGGAATTTGCTACCCCTTGACATCAAGAAGGCTGAGTCAAAATTTTCTTTTAAGCGTAAAATTAAAAACCACTACTTAAGGAGTTGTTATTCTTAGTTTGGTCTTTGTCATAATTATTTTGAGCTCTCTTATTCAGAAAGAATATTATAAAGCACCGTATCTATTAGTTTGTCATTTTAGCATATATGTGTATTTTATTAGTATTATTATTTATTAGTATTAAAATATTATTTCATTCCATTTTCTCGTACACCTACCACAGTGTGTTTTTTTTAACCCAAAAGTTGACTGGTAGAGAATGCCTTGCTGCATTAAGTCCGCCCATGTAACACAATTGTACATAAAGTTTAAATAAATAAATAAATAAATAAAAAATTATTTCCTTTGATATCAGAAACTAGAAAACGACCTGTCAGAAGCCAATACAAAAATCTTTTACATATCGATTCCTGTAATAAGGCGTTATTAAAGAAAAGTTTTATCTGTATGGGACCAACCATATACAACAAGTTGCCTGATTGTATAAAAAACGATTCGATTAAAAACTTTAAAAAGAAATTAGTGGCTTTATTGATAGAAAAATGTTACTACTCAGTGAATGATTTTTTAATGGATAGAACTTTTTAATTACCTACATAAGCATATTTAATATTTCTAAATAAATATTCATTCTGACGTCCTAAAATATCAAAGGAATCTAATTTAATGTATTTAATTGTATTATTTTTGACTTACCTTTAACATAATTGTAACTAAGTTAATTTTGACATACATAAAAGTACTCTTTTTGTCTGACATTTTAAATAGATGTAAAACATTAATTTGATTTAAATTTTAATACTTAATGTCAATTAACTGTGACATTATAATTTGACATGCAGCAATTTTTTTTTTTTTTAGATTATAATTGTATTCATTACTATTACTAAGTTGACATTTTCGTATTATATCTGGTTTATAACTAATTGTATAAAATTTTGCGTGCCTGTCTCAAGGCAGAATGTACATGGCTCACTTCTGACTGTATTTACAACTGTATTTTTATTGTACCTACATTCGTGCAAATAAATTATTGATTGATTGATTGATTGATTGATCACACACACACATACACACACGCACACAGACACACTCACGCACATATACAATTAATTGTATTTTATTTATATTTGCCTTTTGTAAATTTATAATGTAAGGGAAGAGCGGCCCCCACCAACTGTGTCCCCACGTTGTCGTCGTGGTGGGGCTTGCGTGTTTCGATGATCTCTGGGGCCATGCCGGTAGAGGCACTCATGCCGGACGGGCCCAGAGGGAGAAACCAGACCAAGAGGGACACAACGGGGGAAATGCGCGCCGCCTGGAGGATCGAGCAGCTAGCTCGAGCTTCTAGGCGGCGCGGGGCCCGGTCTCAGAGATCGGGTCAAGGGGGAGAAAAGGTTCACTTCCGGTATGCGTCTAATCTTTAGACGTAACCGTGAAGTGAACCAGGGGAGGGGAAATGGGGTGTAGGGATAGAGGAACTCACCTCTTTAAAAAAGTTAAAACGTAATGGCAGAAAAAGTTTTTGAAAAAGCTACCCAGGCGGGTCCCAGCTGTTCATCAGCTGGGGAGTTCCGCACCGGACACGTCCGGTCAGTCCCACCGTACTCTGGGGGGGACAACAAAACCTTTTACCCCAAGTTTGCCCCGGCAGTCGCCGCATCGAGCCAGGGAGGCTCACGTGCCCGTGAGGTGGAGTCGCTGGACTTGTCCAGCACGTCCACCTCACCGGCACCGAACATTGAGCGAGCGCAGAGCGCCGCTCCGCGGAGGAAGGGGGCGCTGGTGCTCGGGTCGGAGACCGACTCGGCATCGGACGCCGAGAGCTTCCAGAGCTTAGTCTCTGGGAGCGCAGTGAGGAGCGACGAGGGGGGCGCCGACAGGAGGAAGGAGTTCCTCAAGCGCCCCCACGACGTTGAGTCGTCGTCGGAGGAGGGGCTTGTCTCGGCCCGCAAGATCCCCACTAGCGTGCGGGGTAAAGGCCGAGGCAAGACCTCGGGGAGGGGGCCTCCCTCTGGAGAGCCCAACACTGGTCTGGCCTCGAGCGAGGCCAAACTAGAAGGGGCCGTGGCGGCTGCCATCCGCACCATCTCGCGGAAGCGGAACCGCAAGAGTAAGGAGGACGCGATCGGCGAAGCCACGGCCTCCATCGTGGCGGCCGCGCGGACTTACGGCGGGGCTCCGGCTGCAAGGGACGATATGTCCGATCCGCGGCCGGAGGTCACCCGCCTGACTGCCGCCATTGAGGCTCTCCAGAGGGAGAACGCCGCCCTCAAGGCAGACCTGGCCGCAATCCGGGGAGACGGCCAGCGGAATGCGCCGCCGCGGGGCCAAAAGGAGAAAGGCCAGCCCACACTAGTGGAGAACTCGGTTCTCGACCTGGTGCGACAGGAGCTGGTCGCCTTCCAGCAGCGGTTCTCCGTATTGGAGAGCCGCGTGCTGCGACCCCCGCTGGCGGCGCCTTCGTACGCGGCTGCGGCCGCGTCCAAGCCTCCCCGGACGGCGACGAGGCCGCCTCAGGCGAAGACGGCCACTGGGCAGACGGCCCCAGCGACGGCGGCTCCTGCGAGGGCGAAGACGGCCCCGGCCAAGCCGAAACAGGGCCCACCAAAGCCGCCTCCGACCCCGACACCTGCGGGGCCGAAACAGGCGGCCAAAGGGAAGAAGGCCCAGGCCGGGAACCAGCCGTCCCAGCAGCCTCCTCCAAAGACTCCTCCGGCCGGCGCCGACTGGCAAGTGGCCGGGGAGAAGAGGAAGGCTGCTGGCGCAGCCAGGTCCTCAAGGAGAAGGGAGAGACGGTGGCGGCGAGACGCCGCGGCGCGATTGCGCGCCCCCAAGACCGCGGCTGTAGTGATCACACTGCAGCCGGACGCGGTGAAGAGGGGCGTGTCGTACCGCGACGTGCTCGCGAAGGCGCGGCAGGTGATAGACATCACGGAGCTCGGCATCGTCGGCGGCCTCCGTCACCGGGTCACTGCGACGGGGGCTCGGATGCTGGAGATCCCCGGCGCGGCCAGTGGCCCTGCCGCTGACGCTCTGGCCGAACGGCTCAGAACGTCCTTAAACGCGGAGGAGGCCCGAGTCTCCAGACCCACCAAGCGCGCAGACATGCGCATATTGGGTCTGGATGACTCCGTGACGGCCGAGGAAGTGGTGGCCGCCGTAGCCAGGACTGGGGGGTGCCCTCCCGATCAGGTTAGGGCGGGCGCCCTGCGTCCTGGCTTCACGGGGGGGCAAACCATTACGGTTAGCTGCCCCGTCCCGGCGGCCCAAAAGATCCAGGAGGGCCGAAGGCTCCTGGTTGGTTGGGTGTCTGCGCAGGTGAAAGTCCTGGACCCCAGACCCCTGAGGAGCTTCCGCTGCCAAGTGGGCAACCATGCGGCATGCGTGTGCACCTCGGAGGTAGACCGCAGCGATAGGTGCTTCCGCTGCGGTCAGCCCGGTCACAAGGCCGGCTCGTGCTCCGCCCCGCCTCACTGCTTCGCATGTGAGGCGGTTGGCAAGCCGGCCGATCACCGGGCTGGGGGCAAATCCTGCGCCCCACCCACCAAAGCCAGGCGCAGAGGTAGGCCCTCTGCCGCCGTCGTCACCGCCACCGCCGCCGCCACCGCCGCCGCCGCCGCCGTCGCTACTGCCGCCGCCGTCGCCGTCGTGGCTGAACCCCCGCGAGGGGCCCTGGAGGAGGCTGCAATGGATCCCGATTAATGGCCCCATTGCGCTTCCTCCAGGCGAACATCAACCACTGCGCCGCTGCTCAGGAACTTTTGCTCCAGAGCATGGCGCAGTGGTTGATCAACGTCGCCGTGGTCGCCGAGCCGTATTTTGTCCTGCCCAGGAACGACTGGGTGGCGGACTTGGACGGCTCGGTGACCCTCGTTTCGTCGGCCGCCGCCGGTACCCCGCCCCTCGATCGCGTCAAGAGAGGGCGTGGGATCGTCGCAGCACGGTTCGGAGAGATCGCTGTGGTAGGCGTTTATTTCTCCCCGAACCGAACTCTCGCCGAGTTCCAGAACTCCCTAACGGAGCTGGGAGACGTCGTCGTCGCCCTCGGTTCCCTCCCCGCCCTCGTCCTCGGGGACTTCAACGCCAAGAGTCCGGCTTGGGGTTCCCGGTCCACGGACTATAGGCGGGGCAGGATGCTCGAGCACTGGGCCCGTGCGCAGGGCCTGGTGATCGAGAACCGGGGTTCTGTCCCCACGTGCGTGCGGTTTACGGGCGAGTCGGTGGTGGACGTTACGTTCGCCACCCCCAGCCTGTCACCGCGCGTCACCGACTGGCGCGTTGTGGAGGAGGTGGAGACCTATTCCGACCACCGGTATATCCGGTTCGACGTCTCCGCCCAGACCCCAGACGCGCCGGTCCGACGGGACCTGAGTGGTCCGCGATGGGCGCTGAAGCAGATGGACCGGGAGCTATTCCTGGAAGCCTCGATCGTGCAGGCCTGGGGGTCACCCCCGGACAGGCCTGCCGACATAAACGACGAGGCGGAGTGGTTCCGGGATGCCATGTCGGAGATCTGCGACGTGGCCATGCCCCGGGTCCGGCAAGGACGCGCCCGGCGTCAGCTGTACTGGTGGTCGAGCGAGCTAGCAGCGCTGCGCGAAGCGTGCGTTGCGGCGCGACGCTGGTACACCAGGTTCCGCAGGCGCCGCACCCGACCTCCGGATGCGGCGACTGTAGAGACTCTCAAAGATCCTTGAGAAAATAGTCAATAAAAGATTGATTAGCTACCTTGAGGGTAATGGTCTGCTACACAGTCAGCAATATGGTTTTAGGGCCGGCAAATCCACAGAAGAAGCAGTCCTTGCACTCACAACAGCCTTAACGTTAGCACTAGACAAAGGTGAAAGATGCATAGGAGTATTCCTTGATCTTCAAAAGGCTTTTGACACTGTGTCAGTGCCTCTACTACTTGCCAGAATGGAGAACATCGGAATTAGAGGGCAGGTGCTGGAATGGTTTAGGAACTATTTATCGGGCAGGTCTCAGCGAGTGCGTGTGGACGGATATGAGAGTACTAGTGCAACATGTAGTTTCGGAGTCCCGCAAGGTAGCTCACTGGCCCCGACGCTTTTTCTTATTTACATTAATGACCTGTGTGGTGCCTTGCCAGGACAAGATATATACATGTTTGCAGATGACACAGTACTTTTATTCCATAGTAAAACATGGCAACTGGTTTTACAATTGGCTGAGGCAGGGCTGGCGACCGTCACTAAGTGGCTTGAAAACAGTCTCCTCTCACTAAATGCAAGTAAAACAAAATACATCTGTTTCACTAAAACGGAAGTAACCAAGGCCGGCATGGAAAATACACTTAAGATACATACATACCCATGCAACCGCACCATTAATCGCGCTAATTGTAACTGCCCGGCACTCTCACGCGTCGAGCACATTTAATACCTGGGAGTAACACTGGACGAAAAGCTAACCCGGAACGTTCACATAGCGACACTCGTGGGGAGGATTAGGAAATTGATTTACGTTTTTAAAAATCTACGTGACGTGGCAAACCATCAACTCCTAATCCAAACCTATAGGGCGCTGTGCGAATGTTTAATTAGGTACTGCATATGTGCATGGGGTGGTGCTGGAAAAACTCTCCTTATCACTGCAGAAAGAGCTCAACGGGTGGTGCTGAAAGTGCTTATGCGCCTACCCTTCAGACATTCCACCACCTCTGTGTACGAGAAAGCCGATGTGTTGTCTGTAAGAAAAATATTTATCTTCGAAACAATTAGGAGATACCACAAACTCAACATACGAACGTTACCACCAAACGAGACCAAAAGAGTATTTTCCTGTACCATACCCCGTGTTAGATCCCAATTTGCTCGTAGACATTACTTTGCCATTGCACCGTGCTTTTATAATACTTTAAACAAAAAAATAAAAACGCTGAATCTTAACAATCACCAACTGAAAAAGGCTCTCCTAATGTGGTTGAAAAATCTTGACTATGACGAAACTGAGAATTTGTTAAATATAGTAAAGTAACTTCCCTTTTCACAAAAACACACACACACATACACACACACATACACACACACATACACACACACACACACAACCACACACATATCATAAACATACACATGCATGCTATACAATTTTATTTTACCATTGTCATTAATTTTATTTTATCTTATTCCTTTTGATCCTATTGTGAATACTTATTGTTATTAATTCATTTCAATAATTCAATTTTATTATTTATTATTCTAAATTTTAATATCCTGACATGTTAAATTACCTGTTTTTGATGTTTTTTTTCGTATTTTACTTTAGTTTTTAGCTTTATTTATTTTTCATTTTGTATAACTGCCAGTTTGTATTTTTTTTTTTCTGTACGGTACTTTATTGAGCGGAATGCACTGGCTCCTGTCGGCTGTCATACAGTTTACAACTAGTTCAGAAGTCAGGGAATTTCAATTGTAATGAGTATATAATCTTTCTGGTAATAAAGAATGTTTTATGTTTATGTTATTCAAAGTAAAAGTTTTATTACAAGTAGGTATATACATATATGACTTAAATAAACTTAAATATATATTTATCATAACACATACCAATATATATATACAATATATATTAATAAAAAATTATAGAAAGAGGGTTATGAAAATTCTGCTTCCACTATTTGTTTAGAAAATAATCCCGCAACTTTCTCTTAAATGCATATTGACTGTTGGCCGTCCTGATAGCAACTTTATATATATGATATTATTATATTACACTAGCGTCTGCCTACGGCTTCGCTCTCGTGTGAACTTCAGCATCAGGTGTTTCTGTTTCAGAATTCAATTATAGCGTATATGTAGCCCAGAATTAGTAGCTATATAACAAAAAGTTATATTCGAATCCGCCCAGTAGGTCCGGAGCTTAGCGTTTACAAACCGACCAACATTATTTTTTTAATCTTTCTCAATTACTGTTTCTTAACCTCCCTCAATATTTAATATTTTGTAAATACCGGATGATATTTGTTAACGTTTTAAAAATAATATGGTGTACTATGTAAGCGGCTCGTGCACCTGCGAAAGGTTATAAAAGAGACCGGCTTCAAGGAATAAGATCGCGCTACAAATTCATTGATAAATTTTGCGTAGTTAGTAGGGTGCGTATAATTTGAATTTCGATATTTTTTTCGATTTATAATTATTTTTTAGACTTCTTTTTATTGTTCTATCATTAAAAGTTTACTTCAAATGAGTAGTAGGTATCTAAATATATATAACTCAAAGGTGACTGACTGACATAGTGATCTATCAACGCACAGCCCAAACCACTGGACTGATCGGGCTGAAATTTGGCATGCAGGTAGATGTTACGACGTAGGCATCCGCTAAGAAAGGATTTTGTGAAATTCCCACAGGATCGGGATTTACACGGGAAAAACTTCCGGCGCGTCATGTCAACACGCGCACAAGCTAGTTTATTGATAAATCAATATTTTTGTTTTTTTTTTTCTATGCATTAGGCTTCTACTCCGTTCACCTATTATACCCTATTATTTTCAAGACGGTATAAAGGTCATCCAGTATATTCAATGTACAGACAGAAATTTTACTATATTTTTTTTATTATACGTATAATATAATAATATTGATGTAATCGATCGTAATCAAACTATAACCTGTGGTATAACGTTCTTACTATCGTGACACATGATTTCTTTCTAGGTCCGATATAACTTTGTAATTCATACAAACACTATGAAAAACAAAGTTATTTGGCGTAGTTGTAAAAATGTAAATAAGCTAGTTTTAAGAAATTTGTAAGGTTTTTTTTTCGTCAAATAAATATACATATTATATTATATTTTTATAGTTACTACGGAACCCTTCATGCGAGTCTGACGCGCACTTTGCAAAGTTTTTTTTCATTCTTAGAGAACGAATAATACGTTTTGTCCCAGGAGTATCTTCGCAAGGAATTTTCGTCTATCTGCCAGGTGAAACCACTAGCAAAAGCTAGATTAACATAAGTACTCTCTGCAAAATTGTTGCACTATAGTCATAAATTCTCATAACCAACTACCCTCCATTTCCATACATTTCACTCCGCAGATATACCCATATAGAGGGTACGCTATAACACGAACGTAAGCCAGGTAAGACAGGGGGCTCACTCACCCTATATTCCACTAAATAAAGTGACCGAGGCAATTCATCAAGGGGACCTTACTTGTTAAACATGGAGGAGTGAACAAATGAAGTGTTCATGTGGACTACATAGCAATATTATAAATGGGAAATTACTGTGCTAAGTAATTTTGTATGTATGTTTGTTTTCTTTTATTTCTTAAAGGCTGAACGGGTCGGGTAAAACAGTACATGAGTAGTACGAGTCATGAATTCGATTTTAATGTTAATTAGAATCGACCATTTTATCCATGATACATGACTACAAGCTGACTACCAGTGGCTTAGCCCGCTAAGCAGCTGGTCGACACTTAATTATTAAATTGTGTATGAACCACTACAGCGATCCAATATTATAAGAACTTGGGATATTATAAGGAGGGAAACAGGAAGGTCTTGAAACCGAAATAGTGATTATAGCCTTGCTATTAATGATACTATAATTACATTAGATTCGCAACTCGCCACAGCATTTGAAAATTTTTTTGCTGACACTCCCGTTTCGACGACAAAATTTTTGAAATCATCGCCCATTGTGACAGAAACATTACTTAAAAAAATGTTCCAGTTTGTAATTCTGTATTTAAATTCCAGTATGTCACATGTAATGATATCATCAAAGCTTTTAATTCATTGAACGTTAAAAAAACTGCAGATCTGTGGGGTAGTTCTGTTGATGTTACTAAGTCTATTGTACACATTGTAGCTCCTACATTAGCTGTAATTTTTAATAATTGTATTGATTGCGGTGAGTTTCCTGATTTAGTGAAATATAGTAAAATAATCCCGCTTTTTAAATCGGGTAGTACATCAGACCCTACTAATTACAGACCTATTTAAGTACTACTTACTTTTAGTAAAATTTTTGAGATTTTTTTTAATTCAGATGCAAAGTTATTTTAATAAACACAAATTGCTACACAATAAACAGTTTGGTTTTACAAAGGGTCATTTAACAACCGATGCTGGTGTTGAACTTTTGGGACACATTTATAACGCATGGCAAGATAAGTGCGATGCGTTGGGCATTTTTGCGATTTGTCTAAGGCATTTGATTGTGTTCCCCATGAGAAATTAATCAGGAAACTCCACTACTACGGAATCCGGGACGCCTTTCTGAATCTTCTGACCTCATACTTGAGTGAAAGGATTCAGAGAGTCGATGTGAACGGTAAAAGAATTTCAGGGTCTGTGGTTAAGATGGGGGTCCCCCAAGGCTCAATCTTAGGTATTTAGGTATTTTTAGGTATTAGGTATTTCTTATTTATATAAATGATTTGCCGTACCTAATAAAAAATCATGATATAGTGTTGTTCGCTGACGATACTTCTCTTTTATTTAAAATGAAACGTCAGCAGCAGGTTACTGATGAAGTAAACAGTGCCCTTGCAACTGTAGTTAGCTGGTTTAATATTAATAATCTTCTTCTCAATGAGAAAAAAACCAAATGCATAAAATTTACATTACCTCATGTTAGACAAGTGAATACTAGTGTATCAATAAAGGGTGAAAGATTGAAACCCGAAGATACCACAGTATTCTTGGGTATAACTTTGGATGCAAAGCTGCAGTGGGGCCCCCATATAGATAACTTGTCAAAAAAGCTTAGTTCTGCAACATATGCCGTGAGAAAAATTCGTGGCTTCACTGATATCGAAACAGCACGCTTAGTCTACTTCGGTTACTTTCACAGTGTGATGTCATACGGAATTTTACTTTGAGGAAATGCCGCCGATATTAACACAATATTTGTACTACAAAAAAGGGCTATTCGTGCTATTTATAAATTAAGCCCTAAACACTCCTCCAAGAGACAAATTTAAAGAGATTAATATTATGACTGTGCCATCTCAGTATATTTACGAGAATCTTTTTTATGCACACAAAAATATTAATCTGTTTAAAAAATACAGTGATATTCATAATGTAAATACGAGAAACAAAGATAAGAATGTTATTCCTAAAACAAGGCTAAAAAAATAGGTATTTCGTTTAGATGCCAATGTATACGTTTTTACAATAAAATTCCTAGCCATATTCAAGAACTAAGCATTAATAAATTCAAATTATTTATAAAACGTAAGCTATGTCAGAAAGCTTTATACACAGTCAAAGATTCTATTGAGGACAAAATGGCTTGAGAATGAACTGCTCCAATGATACACCTACTTATTCCCGAGTTATTATTGCTGCTTTTTTGCTTACTTTTATTTCATTATTTCTTTTTACGTTTTTTTTTTATCATTTATATTTTTATTATTGTGAATATGAGAAATATGTAAGTTATTATTTATTTTTATGCTATTTTCATTGTATTTTTTATAGTTGATGTCTGGCAGTTTGAGTATTTGTGTGGCCTACCAAAATGTCCTTATTTTGGTATTGTTCGTCAGATCGTTGAGCTCCTTAAGTTTGAAGTTGACCTACACGATAACTGATAAATGCTTGCACTGTCTGGATAGGTCCGCTCAAATCTGCGTGCTCCTTTTCTCAAAAGACACAACAGACATGAACCTTCATGCTTCTCATATGGATTGATAAATACGAATTGTATGGACTTTCAAAGAGACGTTGACCTCAGAGTAGTCAGTTAGGAAACACCAGCCTCATCTAGCTTATAACACAAAAAATGACGTGTAAAAGTGTTATTTATAACCAAATTACAAAAAATAAATTTTTCATTTAATTTCATTTCAATAACAGAAATAAAACCTTTATATTAGTAATTCCCTATTCAGCATGTAAGTAAGTACCTATATGCTCATTTCGACACTCATCATATTCAGGATTTCAGATTATATAGTAAAAAACTTAAAAAAAACCGACTTTCATATCAAAACACTACAAAGGCAAAAATAACTTTAATTTCGGTAGTCGGTGATATTGGTTTTGTATTTTCTTTTTTTTTTGACACCGCCTTCCGAAATTAAAGTTATTTTTGCCTTTGTAGTGTTTTGATATGGAAGTCGGTTTTATTTTTTGTTAAAAAGTATATTTTCACGCTTTTTAGTGGGTCGGTTTGTAATTTATCTAGTTACAAAAGCCAAAATTTCAACTACTTATCACCTTTTACAAAATATTGCCTTTCCCGATACAGAGCCGTTAATTTTTGAGGAGTTCTCCTGGTACTTCACCATCAGCTCTACATCACCATATGCATTGTGACGAGCATAAAGTGCTTAACATCCATATTCAAGTAATCGAATCGCACTCCACGAAATACTTATTATTGAGTAGTTTTGGTGGCCATCTGTGGTCTTCGTCATCAGTTCCACTTCCCCAAATGGTGCTTTTTGAGAGCAACTGCACAAGGTACTATAAGAAATACCCAAAATGCTATAGGTGTGCCTATAATATTTGAAGAGTTCCCTCGATTACTCCAGGATCTCATCATCAGATCTTGAGTTCATAACAAATGGTTATGGGACCAATTAAAAAGTATGTCCTTTCAAACGAAAAAAGAATTTTCCAAATCGGTCCAGTCGTCTTCGAGTTATATACATAAAAAAAAAGTTCAAGACGAACTGAGAACCTCCTCCTTTTTTGAAGTCGGTTAAAAATCAAGAAATTACTGTTTACATTATTTATCATATCTATCAGACGTTATGGGTACGTAAGAGAATGGGTACTCCATTTACTAGCTACTCCGAGCCCCTTAGTCTCGAATCTACTGACCCAACCCTTTTAGTCCCCGCATGACAGAATATGAAATTTTAATTAAAAAATATCTGGCAGAAAGCGCATGTAAGATGGGTGTGTGTACATTATATGTACGCTATGTGAAGTATGTCGGGCTAATGGGTGTCGTGTAATAGCTCCTAGTGGACGCTTCAATTAGGACGGTATGTCTGTTATGAAATGTGCATTTTCTGTTCTGATTATCGTCCTCTTTCCTATATGCTGGATGATGTCGGAGGAGAACGGTTTTCGCTAATATTTGTATTGTGTATGCAAGCATATCGTTACATGGTGGACATCCCACCCATACGCACAAAACGTTTTGGGAATACTTTCATTGTGCGTACGGCTAAAGAGTGGAATTCCCTGCCGGAGTCTGTTTCCCGATAGCTATATATAACTCTTGACTTAAAGACCCCCACTTTAAGTCAAGAGTGAATAGGTTACTACTAGGTAAGCGTGCTCCATCTTCGACCACATCATCACTTACCATCAGGTGAGATGGTGGTCAAACGTCAGCACATTATCAATAAAAGAACTCTATTCCACATTGTTTTACATTGTCCTATATATTTTCCGCCTTCGCTCGCACTGCTCGAGTAAGATGGCTTTTTCTTCAGCAAAAAAGTGGCCAATGTCTCTCTGTAGCTCTTCAATTATCTCCACACCAAAAATCCTATCAATCCGTTGCTCCGTTCTAACGTGAAAGGACAAATAAACACATTTTCACATTCATAATATGTATGGATTTGTATCCTCTTGAGACAAACAGATCAACGGATCTATTTGCATTTTAAAGTGACCCATCCCAACGTTTCCCATGAGATTACATACTAGTTCGAACCCGTCTAAAACCGTTGTTATATAACAAGCATTTGCTATAGAAATACCATACTTATGAACAACGAAACTAAAACATGTTGCTAAAAAACTGCATGCACTTTAAACCCAATATGGCAGCGTGTCTAGTTTCAAACAAATTGGTGTAGATTTTATTGACACGAGCTAAAATCCTCCAATATTCGGCGAGGCTCCGAAACTTACTGTTATATTCTGCGCTATGTTACGTACTGAATGGAAAATGGTTCGGGTGAACTGTTGATGCAGCAGATGTTATACGTGGCGTATTGCTGACTGTAATACACTTGTAATGGTGGTTGGTGGCTTTAGAGCGAGCGAGGACAAAAAGCAACGATTATGAACTTTGGTATTGCCGGGATAATGGGAATGTTCTACCCGAAACGCAAGTATGACTGAAGGAACAGAGTGGTTTTTACGTCAGTAGTCCGACACTCCCTTCCACTCTACTCAGAGCAGGAGGAGTCAATCGATGTTTTGCAACAGGAAAAAATAGGTACTTTTGTATTGAAAAAGGTTTTCCTCGTATGAAAGACTAGCTTCTGCCCGCGACTTCGTTCGCGTGGCAAGGTTTTGCCGCGCAAATCCCGATCCCGTGGGAATTTCGGGATAAAAAGTAGCCTATGTGTTATTCCAGAATGTCAATTATCTACTGACCAAATTTCATTCAGATCCGTTCAGTAGTTTTTGCGTGAAAGAGTAACAAACATCCATCCATCCTCACAAACTTTCGCATTTATAATATTAGTAGGATATTAGTAGGAAGTAGGATAGGATTAGTAGGATAGTAGGATAGGATGAGAGAAGAGCGCAAGAGCGGCGCGTGGCGCCTTTTAGTGACCACGCTGGCGCCTATTTCTGTTTGATGTTGATTATTTTGATTTAGAACTTTCTTTCAATTATACAAGTAGTTAAGCACTTCACATCTAATGTTATGGAATTCAAATATGACTTCTTGCTTAGCTATGGCTGAGTAATGTGGCACATAAACTTAGTAGATGCGAGATCAGGCGAGAGAGAGAGTTCTCAACTGAAGAACTGAGGTCTGGGTCACGGTAGCCTCAGTACAGTTCTGAAGTAGGTACCTATTAGTTTGGTAAAAAAAATGCATTTATTTCGAGTATAAGTATGACTCATTCAGTTAGGTAACACACACACTCACAATATAGATATAGGTTATAGATTTTCGCAAAGTAACGCCTGATTCCATCCTGTATAATCATGTCCTATTTTATTTGTATGTTTTGTGAATTCAATTCATTCAGTTTGTTGGCCCTTCTTGTAAGTCAAAATAGAACAATGAATAGATGTGATTTTTGGAGTGGAGTTAGTTGAAGTGGTAAAGAGTACATAACGTTCATTGTCGCTGAAAAAAAAACACTTATTTCGTAAGCAAAGCCACGGCCAGAAGCTAGTAAGGAATAAAGATGAACACGTACGACTCCAAGAAACCATTTTCTAGACAATAACCTCTGTTTAGGATATGGGCATCTCATATATTATCGAGGTCACGAGTCGGCTCATAGGTATTAAATAAAAAAACCGGTCAAGTGCGTGTCGGGCCACGCGCAATGTAGGGTTCCGTAGTTTTTATAACAGCCAAGTGCGTGTCGTATTCGCTGACTGATCGTTTCGTACCATGCTCTAACTAAAAGCCAAACATGACTACCTAACTAATTTGACTTCCTATACAAATCCTCACCTGATCCGACAATTCTGCACGGACAATTTTAATTTTTTTTAGAGATTTGTATAAAACTTGTCATGGCCGGTGTTTTAAATTTGAATACAGGACACAGAGCTACACTACTCAATCGTCACAAAAATCGATATAATAAAGCAAAATAATAAATAAATAAAAACATATTAATTTGAATTCACTCTAAAAACGGGCCCACATAGGGCGATGGTAACTGAAGAAGGAATTATAAAATCCAACTTCACAAGGCAAGTTTTCCTCAACAATTAACGCCCCTGCATCGGGAAAAGCAATATTTTGTAAAAGGCGATGAGCAAGTTGACATTAGGCTATTTTAACTTAGATAAATTATAAACAGACCCACTAAAAAGCGAGAAATAAAAACTTTGTAACAAAAAAAACCGACTTCCAAAAAAACACTACAATGTGAAAAATATCTTTAATTTCGGAAGTCGGTGGCAAAAAACTAAAATACAGATCCAAAGACACCATCTTCTGAAATTAAAGTTATTTTTCACATTGTACCTAGTGGTTTTTTGGAAGACGGTTTTCGTTTTGTTAAAAAGTTTTTTTTATAAAACTTATTTAAATCTGAAACTAGCGCGAAACAACTGACGCTTAGCGCCATCTATCGACATTTCTATGGAGTTGTTCGAAATTTTCAAGCCAAATAAATGGGATAAGTCTGCCGGGGTCGTGGGACTTATCCCATTACCGTGACCCCGGTACGTAAAGGGTTATTGAAGGAACACCGTGGATTTTAGTCAGTAAAAGTCTGACAGTCCCTCCCACCCTGCCCGGGGTGGGAGGACTTATTTGATAATTTTACCACGTTAAAAAAAAAATATACAATTGGTCGACTATTACTCGTAAACTTGTAAAGCCCGCTTATGTGTGATAGTTTTCCTTTAAACTTCGTTATATATAGGTACTACTGCCGTGGCATTTGAATTTCTAACTACAACCGTTTAGTTGGTAGAGGGACCAAACGAAAATTGGTACTTTAAAGCTTGATAAGTCACGAACGGTTTAATTAATCAAAAAACGGTCTTCCCAAACCCCTAATATTTTTGAAAGACCTATCTAACGATATCCTACACTATGGGAAGGACGAAAAAAAAATTATCATCCCACTTTACATGTAGGGGAGGAACCCTAAATAATGTTTTTTTTTTTAATTTTGTTTTACCACATTTTTGGCGTCATTAACGTGTATACTCATGCCAAATTACAACTTTCTAGTACCAATAGTTTTTGAGCTAAACCGCGGACAGACGGACATGGCGAAACTCTAAGGGTTCCTTGTTGACTACGGAACCCTAAAAATGGGGGAGGTATTAGCCTAGCAGTGGGGCAGAATAGGTTAGAAAAAAAACCTGTTTATAACCGCTTCTTCCAAGGCCCCTTATAAGACGCCGGGTGTGAAAATAGCCGAATGCGACAGTAACTACCTCCTGCTACCTACTGGTACCCTGGTAGCTGGTACCAACTCCTGTCTACTAACAAATTGTCCCCAAGAATTTGTACCAACTGTTTGTATTGTACACATTTGGAGCAGATCGCTGCGATTGAGCGGTTTTAGATTGAGTTACCGTGTTTGTGGGTCTTATGTCTATGTACGTTAGGATTATGTTTGTGGGTATGTGTGTTCGTGCACTTAAACATGTATTCTTTGGTATTTCCGATTGTGAGAGGCTTGATGTCTGTATATAGTCGTGAGAATAGAATAGCTGTGTTTTGTTTTTATTGATAATAGGTTGGCGTTTGACCACCATCTCCACCATCTCATTTTGAGTCTCGCGAAACGAGCCACGCGGTAGCACGTTATTGTTTTCTCTCTGATAAAATTAATTGAAAAAGTGGTTAAAGGTGATTAAAATCTATAGTGACATATATCATCGTAAAGCTATTGAACTGTACTGTGCAGTGGTGGTTTCAGTTTTGTCGCAATTTTTAACATATGCGTGAAATATAAGCAAAAAACTTTCTCAGAAACCTTTGTATAAACTATTATCCTTGACTGAGGGTAACTCGCAGTTCGGTCGTTTTAACGCACACAGAAAAGGCGTGCAAGCTTACGTACCTTATATTCACGATCTCATACTTAATTCAAAATACCTACTTACTCAATATAATATAAAGTACGAAAAAGTTTAGTATTAACATATATAATGGAGTGTCAAAAGTGTAAAAAAGCATTATCGAAAAAAGGAGCCCACTTCATGTGCCAAGGATCCTGTCAAGGAACTTTTCATAGAAGCTGCGTCAAAGGCCTAGCTGCAGATATGAAGGCGGGAAAAAACAGGATCTTCTGTAACAACTGCGAAGACGAAGGTTCTGATGAAGAAGAAGTGGAGGAAGAAGTACAAGACTTTGAAAAAATTTTAAAGGACATCCAAAAAAAGGTCAGTGCCATTCCCGGTCTTAAGAAGCATTTAGATACAATACAACAAAGCATTAGCGTTTTATCGGATAAGTACGATACCCTATTGTTTGAACACGAAGAATCTAAAGGAAAAATATCGAAGCTTGAAAAAAGTGTCACCAATATTAACAACAGATGTGTGTACTTAGAGAAATGCAACATTGCACTTGAGCAAAAACTTCAAGACGTAGAACAATCATCACTTAAACAAAACCTCGAAATTGTAAGCGTTGAATACACACCTGGGGAAAACTTGAGAGAGATTGTGACCAAAATTGGGGATGAGATGGGTGTAAAGAGCAATGAAATAGAATGGGTAAAGCGGAATAGACCTTCCAAACAAGACAATAAACCATCTTCAATCATAGTAGGATTCAAGACGTCAGGCACTGAATCAAGGGAGAACTGGTTAGCCAATCGTCGCAAACTAATTGACTTAAATAGCAGCGTCTTCACCGGCGGATCGACTTGGAACAAAATATTTATCAATGAAGACCTAACTAAAGCTACGAAGACATTACTGTGGATCACAAAAAGACAACTCAAAGGTATATACAAATATGTATGGGTGACTAATGGAAAAATTCTGGCGAAGAGAAAGGATGGCGAAAATACAATATGGATAAGAAACGAAAATGATCTAAGTCAGTTATCAAAGTTAAATAATTAATTAGGTATTGGCTATAAGTAATGTTAAAAACTAAAACTGTTATTAACTGTGTTTATTCGTAAAACATAAAATTCCTTGACTTCAATAATATTGATATCATAAATGATAATACAGTTAACTATACCTGTGCTAACGACCTGAGTAATTGGATAAGTTCAATTCCATACAATAAAGGACTATGTATTCTGCATGTAAATATTCGCTCACTAAAAAAACACTACAGTGAACTACTTTTAAGTATAAATTCCTGCATAGATAAGCTTGATGTAATAGTACTAACTGAACCTAATATTAACCACGCTTTAGTGTCTTTATTTCCAATAAAGGGTTTTAAGGCCGGCTTGTCCCGAGCACCGTAGGTATTCGACGCTTACCCCAGCCCCCGCAACGAATAGCAAAACGTAACAAATTACGACGCGCGGGAGACGCGCGCGCCAAGCGCACCGCTCATGAGTTCACGAACTCAAGTAGGTACGAAGATGCGTCACAGAATAGAGCAATTCAGTAGATCAACTTGAATTGATTAGTTTATGTTTATTTTGTTTTATTTTTTTTAAGTATTTTCAAGTTTATAGATAGAATAGGTACGTATTGTATAAACTTGAACCTAATTGGTAATAATTAAAAATAAGTATATTTATTTATTTTCGTGAATAAGGTGTATAAAAAATCTGACTGACACGTAGATCATGAATACGGGTATGATTCAAAATTACACGCCGCGCGCTATTCGACTTTCCCAAAGGGTGCGAAATCTTCATGGCACAGTATAAAAAATCAAGTATTAGGTAGGCACACTTACATTAGGAGAATTGTATTACAATTCAATTGTTATATTGAAAGAGGGCTTAGACGTATTCTGTGTGAAATATTATGTTTAAAAAATAATAAATATAAATATTTTTCAATTAAACAGTTATACCAATAAAAGCAACACACAAACACTTTTTGGAACGTATTTATTTTACGCGGCTTCTAAACTGGCAGAAATTGTAACGCAAAAGTGTTAATACTTACGACTGTCTTCTGACGAGAGAGACGACGAGGGTCAACCGCACACTTTTTTTTTCTCTAAAAACTACAATCATTTATGCACAACTGGCTAATGCCGTGATTCGACTTCAACTTCAACTCTTGCGGCTTTTGTGAAGGACCCACCACAATTTCATAAACGCTGGAGGTTGTTTGGTAAAGTATTTTGGATGATGAAAAGTATTAAAATTGAAGTAAAAAAAAAAACAAAATTATTTTGTACGCAAACATGACATGACAGCTTTTGCAATGTCAAATGTGTTATCACTCAATGTTTTACCAGTTTACCAGTGGCAAGAGAAAATTAGAAATATGGCATAGAAATGTTAAAACGATAATACAGTACGCTACAGCTTTATTTTATTTATCTCAATGAACCTACATAGATCATAAACAAATCGAGTAAATACAAGAGGGACAAGGCATTTAATGGAGATTGGACGGGGAACATTAGGGGGTGCGCGTGATTCGAAATGCAGTAAAAAGCCATAGATGACATCCTGACACGATATGTCACATTTTTGACATTTTACAACATATTATCTGTTTCCCTTTGGTACATGAATACTTTATTGGAAAACTTAAAAAAGTAGACATACACAAAGATGTGAAACTTTTTCTGATTAATCATTTTCATGAAAAAGAAATGTAAGCACTTTTCTCAAGACCATCTATGCTCGTTTTTGGTGTTTTTTACTGATTGCACAACGGTGAACAGGAGACGACTAGGCTCTTCGACCACCTTACGGAGGCAGCTGCAGGAGCTGAAATGGCCCAGCACAAATATCCGATGGCAAAGCTTGTTTTTCTAAGAGATTTTAATGCCCACCATAAAGAATGGTTGTTCCCGTACCAACAAACAGAGCACGCTGGTAGAGGCCCGCAGGTTTTTTTATCGCTAGATCTCGACCAGCTGGTTCACCAAGCAACCTGCATTCCAGAAGTCGATGGCCACACGCCCAATGACTTGGACCTAGTGGTGAAAACGGTATCTACCTTTTCTCCTCCAGATACATGCCCCAGGGTCATATGGCGAGTATGGAAGTATGGGTTTGCAGACTCCGAAACTGCGAAGTGAAACTCGAACTTTTACCGTCCTTCGCTGCCTCCTAGTTATGATAAAACTGAATGGAACACTGGCTCACACCGCACAAGAAAAAGCAAATTTAAATGCCTCCGTCTTTGCGGTAAGTTTACGTCTCGAGACGGCGTCTAACTTACCACATAAAATACCTCACTTTGGCTCCGTAATGCTGGAAAATGCATTTCATGTTAAGGAAGTCCGCAAAGCCCTTTCCAGTCAAAACCAAACCAAACTTTGCCAGCCAAGCAGAGTCAAGATGCAAACCGAGATCTTTAATTGAAAATGATAGGAAGGAGTGAACTAGTTGCCACTCTAATGATCATACGTGAGCTTCTGATCACAATGGCCTGACACTTTGAGGGGCTTACAGTCACCCCAAATCAATTAGACCAGTTTTATAGCATCTAAATCTCGGTTTACATCTCCTATAGTGTCTGACAAACTTTCCACCCGCGTAGATGCATACAACTGCAGATCATCAGCGTAAAGTTGATACGAACACCGAAGACAGAGAGTTATAAAGTTTACCGAAGTTTACCGAAAATAATAAATGATATTTTCGTAGGAAATGGTCATGTTGTATATTTCTACACTATGGCACGAGTG
The DNA here is from genome assembly GCA_943138885.2 of Tholera decimalis. NCBI lineage: Eukaryota > Metazoa > Arthropoda > Insecta > Lepidoptera > Noctuidae > Tholera > Tholera decimalis. The sequence goes on from OW964559.2 coordinate 43,531,939, forward strand.
TGCTGCGTGTAATAAATATTGTTGACTTGTGACAACCCTGGCCGTTGCGATACTGTCTAGAACTAGACGTTGTCGGCATTTTCCACAAGATCAAAGGCGTCGACCTACTGTATGATCTTTATACTGTGGTCATAGCGACGAATGATCGACTGTACCATTTATCCATTATTACATTTACGAAATTAAAACCTAATACAGTCGAATACGGTCAGTTATTTCAACCGTGGTTACTAACGTACTGTTAGCGCGTTTAGTAAAGAATAGGATTGATAACCATCAGTATTCTGGATCAAACCCAGGCTCTAATCATATCTTTTTGTGATTTCTTTTTCATTGAAAGTACTTTTATATTATATTTAGATATTTTTGGAAATATTTTTTTGAATAAAATAAGAAACATTTTCATTTTTTTATAGGAGAAAGAAAGTCAACAATGTTTTTGTTTTACACACATGTTTGCGGTTTGTAAATCTATTCTGCGTAGGTACTTATCTACTTAGTAAAGTTAAATATTAATTTGTATATTTATAGGTACCTATAATAATATTGTCAAAGTTTCCTTTGAGTCTGACATTTGAAAAGAGCATTATAACATTTGCGCACGTGGCGGCTTTATATGCTTTGACATAGGGTTCAAATTCAATTGTTTCACACACTTTTTGCGGTTGGCAAATCTATTCCGCGAGAAAAATAAACTATTACAGCTTTTGCGCGCGTGGCGTGTTTATTTACACATAGTCACATATATTATTTTGTGGTTTCGAAATCTATTCCGCGTAGCTAAGTAGGTACCTCAGAATACAAAAAGAACCTAGTTAGTAAAGAAAAATATTTATGTATATACCTAGGTCTAAATATTTATATATTGTCAAAGCCTTCTTACTTTTTTGTTTATTCAGCCTTCGTAGAGCCAGCGATGACCACTTCTTTTTGTTAATTTTGTCCATTAGTTTTACTGACCAAAATTATAACTAAAGTACCAAATAAAAACAATTTATATTACAACTATTTAAAACTAAACGATAGGAATTATTATTTTATAATGATTTATTGGCTCAACCGGAACCAAACTTAGCGGGGGTGGCAGGTTCGCTAAAAATTGGCATACGTCCGACCTCCAACACGTTCCGCTCGGGACTAAAGGACGCGGGGCGCGTGGCCGCGCGCATCAAAATAATAGGAAAACACTTATTTTTGTAATTAGTGGTATAAATATTTTCAAATTTCACATTATGACGACAGACATATATGACATTTTTTACGACCTTTATTATGGTATAAGTTTTATTATTCAAAGCTTAATACAACTCAAATAAAATAAGAATAAGACCGTAATTTAGACTTGTCTTTGCGATTTAATTAGTTGCAGTGAAATGCAAGTAATCGTGTATCGGATGACCGAAATAGAAAGATCAAAGTATGAATTATGTAATATGTTTTTTTCAAAATTTAAATCCGTGTTATCTACGAATAAGACACAATTGAAAACGACGTTTTTTCGAATAACCTCGCCTTAATATAAATACGTATGCGCGAGCGGACCGAAGCGGTGGAGGAGGTTTGGTGTACACTCGCGCAAGGCTGAGCGCACGTGTTTGTGAGTTGACACAGTCCACAGGAATCCGTTCGGCGGAGTGCGTCTCCATAACACTACACGTCAATGATGAGAAAGTATATTTAATAGCATTATACAGACCACCGCGAATAAATAAACAGACAAAATTAAACCAATTTATGGATGAATTTCGGAATCTTATTGAAAAAATACCTATAAATTCTAAAGTCATATTCTGCGGGGACATAAACATAAACCTGTTAAATTATCATGATAAGTTTGTAATATCGTACGAAAATTTGTTATCTGAGCATGGATTCACAAAATGCATAAATGATGTTACTAGAAAGGAAATTGTATTAGGAAAAGTAGTTCAATCTTGTCTCGATCATATTTATATTCGAGCAAATGATGCTGTCATTCATGCAGCTGTAATAAAACAAAAAATATCAGATCATTATTTTGTTTCTGCCAATGTCCTGTGGAGACGCGTACCGTTGAGACAGTCGCAGCCGTCGGAAACCCTTATTCCGCGCGATACTCAACTGTTTTCGTTCCGTGTCGAGACCACTAAGCGTGTACTCGACAATAACAAAGTCCGAGAAAAATTATTAAGCACGGATTTTGACCATCTTATGTCATTAGAATGTCCTCTTCAATTATATAATGAATTTAAACAAATATTCGTGGATATTTATTGTGACTGCTACGTCAATAAACGCATTTTTACCAGTAACAGGAACAACAAAAAATGGGTTGATAATAAGTTATAGTCTATGATAAAAGAAAAAGACAGATTATTTGAGGTATGGAGCAATGAGCCAAAGAATATGCTAAAGAGACTTAATTATACTAAATATAGGAATAAATGTCAAAAAGCTATTATTAAAAGTAAAAATATTTATAACAAAAATAGTATATTAGAATGTAATAAAAACATTAAAAAAATATGGGAAAGGATAAATATTATGATGGGAAATAATAAACAATCGGTGGATGAATTAATTCTAGCAAACATGGACGGACATGGAAGTATTATAGATATAAGTAATAAATTTGCGTTAACGTTCGATAAAGAAATAGAAGATATAAAACATACGTGTCGTGAGACTTGGTTGGACAGACAGACCTATGTAAAAATCACGGACCTATCTATGAGGTGGCAACCAGTAAGCTCAGAATATGTCAAAAACATAATAAAAAACATGAATACAAATAAATCACCAGGTAGCGACCTTGTGCGAATGTCCGACCTTAAAATAATTATGGATAAAGTGAGTCCCGTGTTAGCTAAACTAATAAACTTAACTGTCAAGAGCTACTTTCCAAATAAACTTAAAGAAGTAATAGTCCGGCCAATCCACAAAAAAGGTGATCGCAAAAATTTATCAAACTTTAGACCGATATCAATTTTATCTAGTATAGATAAAATTATAGAAAAGTGTATAGTCAACCAGTTAAGTAATTATCTACAAAAAAATAACATAATTAACGAGTGTCAACACGGTTTTTTAAAAGGGAAAAGTACAAATACATTGCTTGCAAAATTCACAGACGAAATTAATAGTTATTTAGATAATAAACAATTTGTTATTGCGATATTTTTCGATTATATAAAAGCATTTGACACTTTGCAATTTGATACCATCCTCAATGCAATGGGAGAGTGCGGGGTGAGAGAACCACTGAATCCATGGTTCCGTGATTACCTCACAGCGCGCTCTTACCGTGTGAGAGTGGAGGACACGCTTAGTGACAGACTCGAGGTGCGGAGTGGCATGGCACAGGGCTCGGGATGTGGACCTATTTGCTATCTTATGCATGTTAACAGCTTGTGCCGGGTGGTTCAGCATTGTTCAGCGTATATGTTTGCAGATGACTTGTGCATACTTCGCTCCGGTACTAACATAGCCGATACCTGTAAGCGCGTTCAGCAAGATATAGACAATGTTGTTAAGTGGTCGCATGACAATGGCATTATATTAAACGCTGACAAAACCAAATCTATGCTAATTCATTCGCCATATTTGCGACCTCATAGTGCGACTCCACCTTTATTTACACATGATTATATTTGCCACCATAATAACTTACTGGACTGTAAATGTAAGCCTATTGAAAAGGTTAACTGTGTAACTTACCTTGGCATGAAAATAGATGAGAACTTTTCCTGGTCCCAACATGTAAACTATGTTTGTAGTAAATTAAGAATATTATTAAGTAAAATGTACCACCTAAGCTTTAATGTTCCTATAAACATATTAAGATGTATATACATGTCATTAGTAGATTCAATTATGAGTTATGCTCTTGACAGCTATGGATTAACATTCAAAAGTAACTTGGATAAAGTAGAAGCTCTTCAAATTCGATTCTTAAAACTACTTGTTACTCAAAAAACTAAAAAAAAATGTAAAGGAGATTATAGAAAACTATTTAAAATATGTAAAATTTTACCTATTAGTTATAAACAAAAGTATGTTTTAGCAGGGAGCCATCATGGTACCCAAGAGCATAAACTGACTCATGTAATCAACAACCATAACACACGATCTATGGCTGCTGGCAAATTCATAGTACCCAGAGTCACGAATTACTATGGTGACAGAACCTTAACAAAACGAATACCATATCTTTTAAATAGTCTGCCAGCGGACATAAGGAGTGAAAAGAACAAAAATAAGTTTAAAAATAAGTTAAAAAAATATTACTTAGGAATATGTTAAAGTGCTATCATTAAATAAATTATTATTCGCTTTATAAGAAAAGTTTTAACAATAAGTTTTAAAATAAGTTTATCAATAAATAAATAATTACTAGTTTTTAAGTTTTAAATGTATAGTATATTATAGAGACTCATCGATCCCACAGTCAAACCACTACCACGGTTTTGTGGGGCTTAGTTTATAAGTTATTTGTAATTAATGTTTATAAATAAATAATAAAATAAATAAATCTCACCTGATGGTAAGTGATGATGTGGTCGAAGACGGAGCACGCTTACCTAAAAATGGGACTACATATATTATAAACATTTTTACGAGCATAGCTATATAATTACGTGCTTTTGTATGAATTTACTGGAGACGGTGCGGCATAATATCTTCTGTTCTATCTATACTAATATTTAAACCGGAAAAGTTTGTTTCTTTGCGCTAATCTTCGAAAGTACTGCGTGGATTTGGATGAAATTTGATTGGGAAGTAGCTTGAAGCTTGAGGAAGGTTATAGGCTATTTTTACCCGACTGCAAAAAAGGAGGGTCATATTTTTATCGTGATAAAGTCCACGAGAGCAAAGACCCGCGCGGCTGATAGTACCTACTTCTGTATGAATTGTCATGTCTCACATTGAAAACATAAGAACTGATAAAATGAGAACGTATCTATATATCAAACAAAAAACAAAGAAAGGAGCATAACAATATCAAATTGCAAATAGATAACGACCTTATATCCGATCCAAAACAAGTAGCCAACATTTTTAACATTTTTTTTGCATCCATTGGAGAAAACAGCGCCAATTCACCAAGTTACAAACTTGGAGGCACCTCTGTACTAAATCCAACAGAGAACACGATGTTTCTTGGCCCAATAGACCCTTGGGAAGTAAATAAAATAATTAAAAACCTAAAAAACAAAAGTAGTCACGGGATTGACGAAATACCACCTATGCTTTTAAGACAATGCGCAGATGAACTTACCTTACCATTTTACCTGTTACTGAACCAGTCTTTTGAAGAAGGTACCTTCCCAAATCTATTAAAGAAATCCGTAATAAAACCAATCCACAAAAAAAATACAAAAACAGATACAAGCAATTATCGGCCAATAGCTCTTTTACCATCAGCTTCAAAAATCTTTGAAAAAGCTATGTGTGACCGCATCTACACTTTTTGCGAAAAATACAATATATTTGACGAATGCCAGAACGGCTTTCGAAAAAACCATTCCACCACCTTAGCAGTCTACAAATATATCCAAGGAGCACTTAATATTATCAATAATAAAAAATATGCAATAGGCATATTACTAGACATGACTAAAGCCTACGACAAAGTCCAATTTGGAATATTACTTAACAAACTGTATGGAATAGGTATACGCGGAAAGGCTCACGACTGGCTAACATCTTATTTAAAGAACAGGGAACAATTAGTTGAAATAGAATATTTTAATCATAATAATAATGAAATTGAAAAAGTCCGGTCATGTAGTAAAGCAATTTACGCCTCAATTCCCCAAGGAAGCGTCATAGGATGTCTCTTATTTTTAATTTATATTAACGACCTACCAAAAATCATAGAAGGGCCATGTGTCTTATTCGCGGACGATATATCCATTTTGGTGTCGTGCCAAAACAATGAAAATATAGATGAAATACTCAATTCAATACTTACAAAAATATATAATTGGATGAACGAACATAACCTTGAGATAAACTACTCTAAAACAAAATTAATAACCTTCCACCCTCACCAAAAAACACCTTTAGCTTTAGACTTTAATTTCAACAACACAAAATTAGAAATCGTCAATGAAATTACATTACTCGGACTAGTTATAGACACAAATATAAACTGGAAGTCACACATTCAAAAAACTCATTCAAAATTATCTAAATTTTCATACGCCCTCCGTGAAATAAAAAAGACCACCAATTTACATACAGCACTCACCACCTATTATGCCTATGCCTATGCATGGCTTAGCTATGGTGTCACCCTTTGGGGTAACAGCACAGATGCACACACACTCTTTACTCTGCAAAAGAAATTAGTTAGAATCCTCGTAAACATTGAACAAACAGACAGTTGCAAACCTTTCTTTCAAAAACATAATATTTTAACCCTTCCGTGCATATACATTTTTGAAACATGCAAATTTGTACGAAAACATCAAGAGTTTTATTCAAAACGAGAAGACATTCAGTCACGCTATCCACTCAGACACCGATCTAGGCTAAACATACCAAGTTCTCGATTAGTAATGCACTCTAAAAGTCCTTATGTAATGTCCATTAAATTATATAATAAACTTCCCGAACCTGTAAAAAACGAAGAGAAAATTAACCTATTTTTAAAAAAACTAAAACAATTTTTACTGCAGAAGTGTTATTACTCAGTAAACGAATATTTAAGTGATAGATATGTAATGTAATGTTTAAGTTAAGTTAGTAAGTAAGTTAAATTAATATTATATAATTAACAAATGCTTCCTCTCCTAAATCACTTATTCTTGCTGTGCCCGTCAGGGTCCATATGATCTAATTATAAGTTTACCATCTAAGAATACCTACATATGGAATGCAATAAAAGTATTGAGTATTGAGTATTGAGTATATGACATAACATTGAATGTTTAGCTTTTGTCAGCTGTTAAGCTTTATGCGCAAAAGACCGATTAAGTGTCTGAGAGATTCATTACTGGTCACTTAAGGATCATAATAGATAACATGGCTGGTGAATTGAATTGAAATCACAAATCACAACATATGCAAGTGTCATTTTCTTGCATCAAAAACCGTGAATGATACGGGCATTGCCTGACGGGGTATCGGGAATGTTCTAAAGAGACACCGCAGCCCCTGAAATGCATGAAGGAGCAAGACAGATTTGTAGTGAAATAAAAAACCGGCCAAGTGCGAATCGGACTCGCGGATGAAGGGTTCCGTAACATTATCTATAATAACGCCAAAAAAAAAACATTTTTGTTGTATGGGAGCCCCCTTTAAATATTTGTTTTATTTTAATTTAATTATTTATTTTTAAAGAGAATATACAGGGTTAAAGGAAAAGTCGTGCTAGATCCGTTAAGTGCGTGGAGTACCCATCATTTCTGACTGATTTCACTATGAAACACTCTACCCTAAACTTAACCCTTTTCGAGATATTCGAATTTTAATTTTTTATTAAAAATTGCCGATTTTTAAGCTACTAAATTTAATTTTGTTTACTTTGTGTGTCTTATTATTATTATTATTGCATTTTTACCTGTGTAATAAGATGCTTTAGGACGTCAATATTTAAAATAGTGCATAAGTTAATTGAATAGGCCGTAGTAGACAAGTGAAACAAAGAAAATTAAAAAAAAATATTAGAAAGTTAATTTTTCTCTAAGGGATATCTAAAAAAATATTATGACAGTTGTTCGACGGATGTATTTTAAAATATCTACGTTTCATCAGCTATCTAACGAGGTATAACAATCCAGGGTTTTATTTAAATGCATTGAAAAAAACTTAGCTTCATACTTAGCCCTAAAAAGTAAAATATAACAATAGGTAAGCATGAAATGTCATTTATTAAATCAGGTTTTCACACAACTTTTTCTTACTCTACAGTTCATGTTCAACATGGCCGCCTCTGTTTCTAATACATTGTCGCATCCTTCTACGGAGGCCAGTCTTCACTTTTCCAGTGGTCAACGTTGTCCTCATTTGATTTGCTGCATCCACAATCCTTTCTCTTAATTCTTCCACAGATGAAACTGGATTTGGCTCGCTGTAGACAAGACTTTTCATGCGCCCCCCACATGAAAATCCATGGAGGTTAGGTCCGGACTTCTTGCTGGCCATGGCAACGGCCCACCTCGTCCTATCCATTTGTTTGGATAATTTGTGTCCAGCCAGTCTCTGACACTTTTCCTGAAATGGGCAGGGCAGCCATCATGTTGGAACCACATGTCCCTGGTCAAGTTGAGTGGCAGATCATTTAACAAATTACTTTAGATTCTCCGGGAGAAAATAAGGTCCAATCAAACGATTGGAGATAATGCCCATCCACACATTAACGCTGAATCTTCGTTGGGACCCCTTCACTCTTTTCTTATTGGGAATCCTTAGTTCTTTTGGGACCCAGTAATGGGCGCTGTGATAGTTAGTTATGCCATCTTTATCAAATTTGAATTCATCTGTCCACAAGATATTTCTTAGAAAATCTGGGTCTTCTACGTCAGCATTTAGCATAAATCTGCAGAAATCCAACCTTCTCGCGGGGTCTCCTTCTTCAATAGTGTGTACCGGCCTGTAATGGTACGGGTATAGTCCAGCAGTATGCACTGTAGACCACACTCTCCATTGCGAAATTTCCAGATCACGGGCAACAATATTAGTGGAAGTAGTCGGATCCGCTCGAAAACGTTGCACTATCTCATTGTCCTCTTCTTAGTCGTCAACAATTCGTGGTCTTCCCATGTCTGTATTTCGTCTCAAAACAGAGCCAGTTTCTTGAAGTCTTCGATAAACTCTGTCAAAAACGGCCACATCCGGCACTCGACGACCGGGGAATCGAGTTATGTATTCGTTGCGAGCTTGCGCAGACACACAATCGCAGTATCCGTAACAAATAAGCATATCAGCATATTTCTCAGGTGTGTAGGACGTCATCTTCAACACTTCCATATCACAAGTACAAATCAGAGTCCGGTTAACAAGCACAGTAGTCACAAATCAGAAGAAATAGTCCAGAATCACAGCCAAGTCGAGAAAAAGAGCAAAACGATATCACATCTACTATGTACGAAGCACAAAAGCAGACTGATAACCAAAACAATATCCCGTGTTGTATTCCCAGCCCTAACCTTTTCTTTTATCCGCACCTACATAAATCGTGACTTGTCTCGCTCACACGGTGTGTCTTATGTTGGAGGACAATAGGCGCGGGACCGTTAGAACTGGACTACCTGGAGCGTCCCAACTACTTTTTTTCCACGAAATGTAATACAAATCCTAGATTGTTATACCTGGTTAGGTAGCTGATGAAACGTAGATATCTAAAAACATATCTGCCGAACAACTACCATTTTTTTTAGATATCCCTTAGAGAAAGATAAACTTTCTAATTTTTTTTTTAATTTCTTAACTTTCACTTGTCTACTAATGCCTATTCAATTAACTTATGCACTATTTTAATGATAGACATCCTAAAGCATCTTATTACACATGTAAAAATGCAATAATAATAATAATAAGACACACAAAATAAACAAAATTAAATTTAGTAGCCTAAAAATGGCAATTTTCAATAAAAAAAATTAAAAGTCGAATATCTCGAAAATGGTTAAGTTTAAGGTAGGATGTTTCATAGTGAAATAAGTCAGAAATGATAAGTACTCCACGCCCTTAACGGATCTAGCATGACTTTTCCTTTAACCCTGTATAACTAAATATTCTGTGAATATTTCAAGCATCTACCTGTTGCCGTTATCAATATCGATATAAAACGAGCAAAATAATCACATTTGTTGTATGGGAGCCCCCTTAAATTTTTATTATATTGTTTTTTAGTATATGCTGTTATAGCGGCAACACAATACATCATCTGTGAAAATTTCAACTGTCTAACTACCACGGTTCAGGACAGACAGACGGACGGACAGTGGAGTCTTAGTAATAGGGTCCCGTTTTACCCCTTAGGTACGGATCCCTAAAAAGGGGGTTTCAACTTTTAGCATTCTGCACTCCATCTCCATCATATCTCCATATAAACTTTAACTGTGCCAAATATCGAACTCCTGGGTCTGCGTAATTTTTATAAAAAGGTGTACAAAGTTTTTACTTCATGTTGTTAGTGGGTACTACCTAAAAAATAATAACCAACCTCACACTACGGCCTAACACGCGCCATATTGAAATGACAAAGGACCAACGACCACCCAAACGTCTGCCTCGTTTTAAACCTACCTAACAATATTACACCACTATTTTCGCGCAGGAAAACGCCTCGGCTAGGACACGTCGCTAAATCATAGAGTACCCGTGAATATTTTACGAGCCACCCATTCATCTTTTCCGTGTGACAAGGTGACAAGGTTACCTCAAGTCCGGGTTAACTGAACTTTATTAATTGGTGCTATAGGTACGGTGGCAAGTGATAGTGTGTAGGGTTCTTTCGAAGATTGAGGATAAAGTGTTCAGAAAAAAAGAAAGTAAGAATATAAAGTAAAATATTTTTTGACACTTACTCGTACTAAATGAAGTAAAAATTTTTTATTTATTTATTTATAGTGAAAAGTAATTTTTTCACTGAAAATCTGCACTTTTTAATCATAATCATAATCATTTATTTGTCTGAACATGGTACATTGTAAGGACTTAAAATTATTATTTAATAGCTTCTTCACATTCTGCCATATGTGGCGTGCAAATATTGGTATTTACATAATTTATTTATATAATTGAAATGAATAAGTTCATGCTTAGCATTGATGACTACAAAATTAACATTAAAATATGTTTCAGTGGATAATAATAACATTACAATTGAATAGATGTCAAGATTTTATACAATGACAGAGTAAATTACGTCCAAAAATATAAAATAATACAATTTAATTAGGATGTTAAGGTATCATTCAGATAATCATTTAAACTATAATAACATTTATTGCACAAAAATTCCTTAAGCTTGTTTTTAAAACTTAATAAATTTGATTCTTTAATTGATTTTGGAATCTTGTTGTACACTTGAGGAGCTATGCAGAATATGCTTTTCCTCATTAGAGCAGTATTGGCTCTCCGTCCCCGTAACATTTCATTATGCCTGTTACGTTTAACAATATCAGATATTTGAGGAAACAAGTGTAAATTTGAAAAGATAGTTCCCAAAAACCAGTCCGTACTGCTTCCTAGTATTTAAGAAGGGAAGGTTTTGACACGTAAATCCCGTTCCCACGAGAATTCTGTGAAAAAGTAACCTAAGTGTAATTCCAAGGTGTCTTACCAAATTTGATTCTGATCCGTTCCGTAGTTTTTGCGTGAAAGAGTAACAAATATCAATATATCACATAAATCCATCTTCACAAACTGTCGTATTTAAAATATCTATACTAATATTATAAAGCGGAAAAGTTTGTTTGTTTGTTTGTTTGCTTGAACGCGCTAATCTTCGAAAGTACTGGGTGGATTTGGATGCAATTTGGTATGGAAGTAGCTTCAAGCATGAGGAAGGTTATAGGCTACTTTTTACGCGACTGCAAAAAAAGGAGAGTTATGTTTTTACCGTGATAGAATCCACGGGAGCGAAGCCCCGCGTGAGTACTAGTTAGTAATAAATGTCGTGTCTCACCGGATGCATCAAATAGATCCAGTAATTTCACCAAAATGCCAACAACTAATTAGAAATGGCGTGATGCTGGTTTTCAACCAAACGTAACACATAGGCACCGATAAATGTTCGTAGGTATTGAAAAATTAAGCAAGTATCAAACTAATTCCCTACCTACTGCATAGGAGCACCTTCCGACAATTCCTCGGACGACATAACCGACTATAAAGATCAGCTCCTAACTACGCGACGACGTTCAGCAAAGAATTAAAGTGATCCGATCGTTGCCCGAATCCTCATGGGAACGTTCAATCGACTAGAAATTGCTCTTGGCTCCATTGCCAAGTATTGCCCAAAACCTTTGAGCTCCCGTCTTAAGCTATCCCGTCGTTTGGACTACTTCTTGGGGCTATTCAGGTAAAGCTGAAAGCGTAATGCTGGCTTTGATAAATTGCTCGGTGAACACGTAAAAGCAATTCGATGCCACTTGAAAAGTTCGTCGGAAAAATAACAAGCAGCCCACGTCCTGCAGTGGGACATGAATTTTGCACACGTGCACTTTATGTATCTGGCACCGTTGTAAATATCTATTTCAATCCAAATTCTATTCTAACTTCACACAATACCTATATGATTCTGTGCTTAATAACATCTTCAACATGCATAATCCTGCTATCCGACTAATATTATAAATGCGAAAGTTTATAAGGATATAATATGTATGTTCGTTGCTCTTTCACGCAAAAATTACTGAACGGATCTCAATGAAATTTCGTAAGTAGCTTTTTATCCCGGAATTCCCACGGGATCGGGATTTACGCGGGAAAAATATCCCACGCGAACGAAGTCATAGGCAAAAGCTACTTTAATCTATTTGTCAATGAAATTAAATATCTATTTTGTAAATTGGTTATAATAACAATTTTACACGACAATTTTTTGTGTTTTAAGTTAAGCTAGATGAGGCCGGTCAGAGCCTGAACACGGGCAGCTGTGCTAAAAGATCGCTAGATGTGTTCCGCGTCCAGTATAATAACGCTTTCAAGAAGAAACGTTTTGGGAATACCTTCATTATGCGTATGGCTAAGGAGTGGAATTCCCTGCCGGAGTCTGTGTTTCCCGATAGCTATAACAACCTAGGGGTCTTTAGTCAAGAGTGAATAGGTTACTTTTAGGTAAGCGTGTTCCATCTTCGACCACATCATCACTTACCATCAGGTGAGATGGTGGTCAAACGTGAGCCTATTATCAATAAAAATAAAAAATGTTCTAGCGACTGCCTCGTTACTGTTGTACCTCAAAGATATTTGCAAGCTCGTACGGACACATTTTACGCGATTAAATACAACGTGTAACGGAAACCCCATATCTATCCAAAAGTGCTGAAGACAACAGCTGGTATGGAGTTTCTATGCACAGTTTTAACACAAAATAACTGACTCAAAGAATTGGTACCAAATTATTGGTTTCATATATTTCTTGAATATCAATCATAACAAACGTGTCACAGCACTACGAGGGTCAATAACTTTCCACGTCACTTGCCAATAACACGATAATTCTTTTCGTTCTTCTTAAGGGGACTACAAGAGCTAAACGCGAGTTTTATAATGCGTTAAAGTATATGATTCACTGCAGTTAACACAGTCAGAAAAATATATGATATTCTTCAGGATATAATCTAGTTAAGTAGTGTGTTGAAAACATAATACAACAAATTTTAATTCATAGAAAAAAATCACAAAGATACCTCTAAAAAAATCTTTTAACGAATAAAAACCATATTAAAATACATACGATCATTCTGATTTTTTGACAAATTATTCAACAAGAAACATACTAACGAAATAGTGTTTTATTTTTTTAATCCAATCAATACATTTTCTGTAAAGCGCGTTATACACGATCCATCTTGCTGTACGTCCCGCCAAGGCCATGCACGATGCACGATGCAAAACTACCATGAATAGGCTTGACGTACGTCGATAATTATTATTAATTGTTTGCTGGACTTGCACGATCAATTTTTCATCCAGCGAGCACCCCCACCACCGCGAACGTCGTGCAGATAGACAGTGAATAGTGCGGACGTACGTCAGAGCAATCCTGCATCGTGCATGCTTGATCATGTATAAACTTACTGTACAGCAGATTAAACAGATATATCATAGAGCTTATATGAGTCGAATGTCAAAATGGATCGCGAAACAATAGCAAGATTTATCGAAAGATATAAGTCCCACGAATGTCTATGGAATGTCTCTAGTGCAGACTACATGCACAAACAAAAAAGAATGAATGCATTATTAGATTTGGTGACCATTTTAGGGGAAGCTGCAACTATTGACACCGTGCGTAAAAAATAGACATTATTAGAAACGGTTATTTCAGAAAGAAAGTTAATGCCAGCTCGTCCACAGGGACGTCCGCAAATTGGCCTTGAGCGGACGTACAGCGCGGATGGACCATGCTAGATATGCACACGATAGTGTGTACAGTGTTTCCACTTTAATAATTTTGTTTCCCCACGCCTCAATTCAAATTTCCCCTTCTCAGGACTTTTTTCCCCTCAAAAATTATTCTGCTGTAGTTTTTAGTATTGGCACTGGTGTAGTAACTACAAAAAAAAATTTTATCAATCATCTTCTATAGCCTGCCCACGCCCCTGGTGAGTGGTGAATTGGTGATATTATAATAATATTATTTACACTAAATACATCAACAAAATCATCGACAAAATTTGTCGACTTTGCACATCATTACTTTTTTATATAACTGCCCATCATTAGCTGTTTCTTTACATTGTAATGTTGGTAACACCTATCTAATTTGTGGTTGGTGGGATTGATTGAGTGATGATATTGATCAGATATTTTTTTTTATTGATAATAGGCTCGCGTTTGACCACCATCTCACCTGATGATAAGTGACGATGTAGTCGAAGATGGAGCACGCTTGCCTAGAAGTAACCTATTCATTGTACGAAATCGCGAAAAACACATTCCATCGCACATTACTGTAGATTTAACAGAGCTGGACAAGGAATGGAGAAGTCAAAGTCTCCTTGCAAATATGAATTGTAACGATTCCACGGATACTGTAGGCTTTTGGAAAAAAATGTTTGAAAAAAAAATGTAGACGGCAGTCGCAAATTCCGTCAACTGCCAATTTTGGTAAACTATTTTTTGTCACTGCCTTTTTTTTATTGATAATAGGCTTGCTTTTGACCACCATCTCACCGTCGAAGATGGAGCACGCTTGCCTAGAAGTAACCTATTCACTCTTGACTTGAAGACTCCCAGGTTATAGCGATCAGGAAACACAGACTCCGGCAGGGAATTCCACTCCTTAGCAGTACGCACAATGAAAGTATTCCCAAAACGTTTCGTGCGTATGGGTAGGATGTCCACCATGTACCGATGGCGCATCGCCGTTTCTCTTGTAGTCCGATGATGGAACGGGCTTGGCGGAATTTGATTGTGTAATTCCATCGCACACTCCCCGAAATGTAACCGATAGAAAACCGATAGACTTCCAATGCTGCCGTAGAACGGTTGTTTAGTGATCTAAAAATATCAAAACAGATAAACGCAATAGGCTGGATAATGAAACGCTTGTATCAATCCTGTGTGTAAATTCTGGCTTGAAAAGAACGGGAACAACTTCTGTACAAGTAATGAAAAATCTGTTAGAAATACCACACCTTAAGTTTGTACAGTCCAATGCAACTGCAAGTATATCCAAAAAAAATTGACTAAACATGAATAAAGTATAAATTCAACAATTCGTATTCTTATTTATAGCCTGACCAGAAATATATAATACCTGCATGTGTTGCCACTGTTTCTTTTATTTATAATACAGTAACACTAGTCCACGTCTGTAGGCAACTTATTGTATTTATTAATTTATCTATCTTTATATATTAAAAACCTAACATAAATACATACTAATAAATATATATATTACATATTTATGTATTGTTTAGCACACAGACATACATCACACATACAAAACGTACTTACATTCATCCACATCATAAAAACATATAAAATAAATAATTCACAAGCATCGCCGGATGACACTCGGTAGTATGCGGCAGGCCGGCTAGTTTTGAACCAAGTACATACGCATAAATATTAGTAGTGTTCAAAGTTGCTTTATGGCAATCACTTGCTTAATGCTTTACGCTTTATATTTTAAGCAGGCTATTTTATATGCTATATTATAAGCATGCTTTTTTATATGCGTAGGTACCTTAGGAATATTACATCGCTTTTATGAATTTACTAGCTTGTGCCAGCAGCTTCGCCCGCGTGGGAAGTTTTTTCCGTGTACATCTCGATCCCGTGGGAATTTCGCAAAATCCTTTCTTAGCGGATGCCTAAGTCATAACATCTACCTGCATGCCAAATTTCAGCCCGATCCGTCCAGTGGTTTGGGCTGTGCGTTGATAGATCACTATGTCAATCAGTCAGTCAGTCACCTTTGAGTTATATATACACTTCTGGACACATCTATTGGCCCACCTTAGAGTTTAGGTTTCGATGGCCCCTACCGAAATATGATTGCTAGATTGAACAAAAACTGTTGATGCAGTTTTAAACCTGATACATTTTACCATCTTTTTCGATCGTATAGTTTTAAATTTGAATTCAGAATACCATACGACATGGACCTACGCCTAACAAGTCGGATATGCGCCTTGTTAAAGGCAATTAATTTTTGAATAAAAAACATGTTTTATCAAATAAAGGTTTAATTTAATAACGCGTGTTGCCTCCATGGGCATCTACCACAGCTCTCATACGATTAGGCATAGAGTTTATCAACCGCTCTATGAAATTTTGAGGGATCATCTCCCATTCCTCTTCTATGGCAGTTTTCAACTCCTGCATCGTCTGGGCAACTGGCTGACGAGCCCTAACACGCCTTTTTAGCTCGTCCCACATGTGCTCAATGGGGTTCATGTCTGGGCTTCTGGCTGGCCAGTCCATAACTGTGATGTTCACATCCCGAAGATATTCCCTGACGATGCCGGCCGCATGGGCTCTTGCATTATCATGCATAAAAAGGAAATTTGGGCCCACATAGTCCGCGTATGGTATCACGTGAGGTTCTAAGCACTCACGAATGTATCTTTCAGCATTTAATGTTGGCAGCCGTGGTCCTGTAACAACCTCAAGTTGAGTTTTGCCGCTCGCGGATATACCGCCCCAGACAGTCCATGAGCCACCGCCATAAGCAACCCTCTCTTCAAAGCAGCATTGTGCGAAACGCTCTCCCTTACGCCGGTAGACCTTCTTCCTTCCATCATTGCCATGTAACACAATTTTAGACTCATCAGAAAAGAGTACACGGCTCCAATCTTGCTGTGTCCAATTTAAATGACTGCGTGCGAAATGAAGGCGCGCTGTTCGGTGGGCTCGCTTTAGTTTGGGCCCATTAGCTGGCTTGTGTGGTACCATATCGCGTTCTTTTAACCTTCTCCGAACAGTTCGAGCGCTCACAGATACTCCGTGGAAGTCGCGAAGTTGGTTTTGTATCTCAATGGAGGTAAGGTGACGATTTCTCAAGCTGGTCGTCACGATGAATCGATCCTGCCTTTCAGTTGTGACCCGAGATCGTGGCCTTCCTTGGCGACGAACAAAGCCGCCAGTCTCTAGGTACCTCCGATAAACATTTCGGACCGCAGATCGACTTAAATTAAGTTGAGCACTCACGTTTCTTTGGCTGTGTCCGGCCTGAATAAGTGCCACAGCTTGGGCGGCGACTTCAGGTGAAGTATCCATAGATTATTGATAGAACCTCACCTTAATGTTAAGAATAAGTAATGTTTGTTGCAAAAGCAAAGATATCAATCACTTTTTCAAGAATTAAATCCAAGTAAACCAATAAAACCAAGTTTTCTTAGTATTCGATTGTTTGATATCAACAAACAGGCTCCAAATTGTCTTTTGTTTCTTTAAATTCTGTGTTCGAAATTCAAAAAAAGACTATTGAATGAAATTGTGAATGTGCCAGGTTCAAAACTGCATAAAAACTTTTTGCTCGACCTAATATAAAATTTTAGCTAGGACCAAACGAAACTGAAAATACAAGGTGGGCCAATAGATGTGTCCAGAAGTGTATTTAGATTACGGAACGGTAAAAAAAACAATGAACTTTCCTTCAGGCTTCACACTTTCCAGGCTTAGGACTGTCTATAATTGGTTAAGTGTTAATATGAAATAAAGTATGTTAGCATTTTAAACAAATTATAGGCGTATTTAAAAAGTTCATTGATTGTATTTTTAACCAATATTGCGTCCTATCACTGTTTATTTACACTAAAAAGCTCGAAGCATAACAACATTGTTTATAATATTACCCTATTTGAGCCGCCCGAGATCGCAATATCGCACGCGGTGCGTAAAATAACTTAAATAATTAAGCACGCGACCGATAGCAATCGCTAGCATGCGACAACTGGCCGCCGCGCACACACCGCGCTGCTATTGCTTAATGTGCTTTGCGTTTGCGATCATGCGATGTGCGACGGACAAAGACGATATGTGCGATGTATCGCAAAAAGCAAATAGCAACATGTGAGAGCCAATATAGCATTTGCTTTATGTTATGAATGATAAGCACGGTGCTTTATTTTGCTATATGCTTTATTAACCACCACTAATAAATATACATCGCTGCGCTCGCGCCGAACAGCGGCGCCCGATGTGTTCACGGACCTACCTTCACTCCTAAATATCACACCGCCGCGAAGCCCGCGTTGATTTTATATGTAACATAAAACCTCGTAGTCAATAGTGTACTCGTATTTACTGCTATTGTAAAATCCTAATCTGTGCCTATACTCTAGACTGTATATTTCTCCTATCTTTAAATAAACTTTGAAAGTGAAAGTGGGTTTGTCTTTCATTACCAATAGACACACCTACAACGTCCATAAAAATTAGTTTCGAAATATTCCGCAATATTTTAGGCTAGGCTTTACCCATGATTTCCCGCAATTTCCCCTTTTCATATGTTATCCCTTTTCTTCCTTTCTGGACCCTAATTTCCCCTCAAAAGGGGAATTTCCCCTCATTGTGGAAACACTGAGTGTGTATGCTACGTCCAGCGCCGCGGCCTTGAGCGGACGTACAGCGCGGATGGATCGTGTATAACGCGCTTAAATCGCGTATTATTATTTCGCAATATAATACGTACGCATGTGTGCGTAAACGCCTGTGTACCGACAGTGCCGGCCAACGCCTGTTGCTATATGGACGTGTCGCTTTTCTCGCCGATTTATTTCGACTCGGAATTGTTTGTAGTTATTGTAAAGTTTCGTCTGTAAATTAATGATTATATTTATAAATTCATTTTTTATATCAATTTTCTATAAATAATCTTCTTTCTTGTAAATATAAAATACTTTAGGTAAAAATAGCGTAACTTGATTTCAATTTTATTTTATAAATATGGGAAATAAAGTGAAGCCAGTTAAAAGGACTAAAAAACGTTCATATAAATCAAACGCCGTACATATGAACGATGTTAAAAGGTAAGAATATTTTAGATTACTAAATTATTTCTAAAATATTATGACACATTATTGGAACCGTCTCAGTATTGAGCACTTTATTTTACTCGAATACGGTCAGTTATTTCATTACAATTCCTAAGTTCTATTAGCGTGTATAGTAGTGAATTGGATTGGCAACCGCCAGTGTCCTGGATCAAACCTAGGGTCTTATTTTGTCTTTTTGTCACTTCTAGTTTATTGAAAGTACTTTTATATTATATTTAGATATTTTTGTAAATATTTTGTTGAATAAAAAAAGAAACGTTTTCATTTTTTTATAGGAGAAAGAAAGTCGAAAATGTCAACGCCGAAGTTATTTTCAATGAGTAAGTATCGACACATTATCTAGGCTATTATAAAGAATAAAACAAAGTAAGAAACATTTTGTTTCAAGACCGCGGTTTATTGATATGGGCAGTAATGTGCATGACAAAATATCTGATTGATCTGAAAATTCAGATGTTGCTTATTGTCATACATAACGAAGTAAGAGAATAGGTATGTACCTAACTATGAATGTTAGTTGCCTAATCTTTTATTTGTAGCTCAACAATTTTACGAAATGAATACAAAAAATTGGCCAAGTGCGAGTCAGACTCGCCCATGAAGGGTTCCGTAGTAACTATAATAATATATGTGTATAATTAGAAATAAAGGAAATAATATGTATATTTATTTGACGAATAAAAAAAACTTAAAAATTTCTTAAAACTAGCTTATTTACATTTTTACAACTACGCTAAATAACTTTGTTTTTCATAGTGTTTGTATGAATTACAAAGTTATATTTGCGGTTTTAGAAAATATGCTGTATCTCAAAAACTGCTGAATCGATTTCGTTCAAACCAATTTTGGTTGAAAGTTTACATTAAGATCTACAGACATAATTTTTTTTTAAATTTTTCACTCCATTATTATAGAAGTTAGAGGGGGGGACACACATTTTACCATTTTGGAAGCTTATATCTTTTAAACGATTGTTTTTATGAAAAAGCGGTCTTAGAAACCCTCATATCATTTTTAAAGACCTGTCCATAGATACCACACACACATAGGTTTCATGAAAAAAAATATTTTCATTTCTAGTTCCATGTATGGGGGACCCCCTTTATTTTAAATATTTTTTATTTTTTTTACTTAAAATCGAAAAGCGGTTTACAGAATACATCTACCTACTAAGTTTCACATGTATAGTCTTAATAGTTTCGGAATAAAATGGCTGTGACATACGGACGGACGGACAGACGGACAGACAGACAGACAGACAGACGGACGGACAGACATATCGAAACTATAAGGGTTCCGTTTTTTGCCATTCAGCTACGGAACCCTAAAAAATGAAATCTAAAATGTACCAACTTCTGAACCACAGAACTAGAAAATTTAGAATTGACATTTTCACGCAGTTTTAAAATTGACATGGTCACTAAATCTGTCTTAAAACGGGATATTTACTACTATATTTTGGCACAAGTAATATACAGGGTGGCAGGGACATCGACGCACAAACGCTTACCAGGGATTCGGTACATGATTCTGGACCCCCTGCGTTGAAATTTCTCGTCGTTTTTTTTTTAATTTTTCAGGATTTTGCAGTATTTTTTTACTGAAAACTGTATAAAATCATTGTTAATTAAAATATAAAATTCACTTGTTTCACTTGAAACAGCAATGTAAATAAAATTCGAAAGAGCCACCTGATCAGCTGTTTTGCTAGGGTTAATTTGCGAGATTATTATTATATTATTATTTGTGGAATATTAACTAATCAGGTAGCCTTTTCGAGTTTGGTTTACATTACTGTTTGAAATAAGTGAATTTACTGTTTTGTTATTGCGTCGGATTTTTCGTAATTTTATGAAATTAAGAAAAAGCCGACGAAAACTATCAACGCAGGGGGGTCCAGAATCATGTACTGAATCCATGGTAAGCGGTTGCGCGTAGATGTCCCTGCCAGACATGACGAAACTATAAACAACAAATACAGGGTGTATTTGTTGTTTATAGTTTCGTCATGTCTGTCTGTCTGTCTGTCTGTTTCTGTCTGTCCGTCCGTCCGTCCGTCCGTCTTCCGATAAACCGCTTTCCGACTTTGAGAAAAAAATAATTAAAATACATGGAACCTCCCCATACATGGAAGGTTCCCCATATATGGAACTAAAAACTGAAAATATTTCTTTACATGAAACCTATGCGTGTGTGATATCTATAGACAGGTCTTTAAAAATGAGATTGAAGTTTCTAAAACCACTTTTTCATAAAGTAAATCGTTTCCAAAGTGGTAAAATGTGTCTCTCCCTCCCCCCTCTAACTTCTATAATAATGGAGTGAAAAATCTAAAAAATATATGTCTGTAGATATACACTTTCAACCAAAATCGGTTTGAACGAGATCGGGTTAGCAGTTTTTGTATTACAGCATATTTTCTAAAACCGCAAACATAACTTTGTGATTCATACAAACACTATGAAAAACAAAGTTATTTGGCGTAGTTGTAAAAGTGTAAATAAGCTAGTTTTAAGAAATTTGTAAGGTCTTTTTTTGTCAAATTAATATACATGTTATATTATATTATTATAGTTACTACGGAACCCTTCATGGGTGAGTCTGACTTGCACTTGGCCAATTTTTTTCAGTTGTTTCACAATCGAAACTCGAAACAAATAACAAACATGGTAAATAATGTCCCGCTTTAATTTGTAATGAATTTCATTACCACAAACTTTTTGTATTTTTAGATTGGAAACTGTGGCATCACAGAATGATCACGGTCGTGAAGTTATTGATAAAAGTACATATTCATCTGAACAAGTATTAGAAGAAACCTTTAATACACAGGTAATATTCAAAACTTCAACCGCACGTTACAGTAACATAATTTTGCGAGTTGTGTAGAATTAGTTTTATAAATAAAAATGGTATAATTCAATTTTAGGTGGCTAGTGCTACTGAAGAAAGTCATTGTGATGTCCAACCTGAAAACCAATAAACTGATGGGTTAAATTATAGTGCAGAAGTTCGAGACTTAAATCGTTAAAGAATTCCGTGAAAACATACTTATTTAAAATTATTTTAAGTTAAAACAATGTTTTATGGTATAAAAAAAATTATTCATTTATTTTTACAGACGGAAAACTATACTCCTAAAAAGAACATACAAATTGGACGCAGGATTATTAATGTTTCCTATTTTTTTTTAAAGCTGTGTGAGATCTCAAATCACGGACCATTAGACTGCGGGCTATCTTCTCTTGAGTTAGTTGGTGAAAAGCTTCACGGCTTATCTTCCAAATTTACTTTTTTATGTAAAATGTGTAAACAACAATTTGTTATCATTAACGACAATGATAATCGTTTATCAATAAATACATGTGCTGTAGCTGGTGCAATTTCTATTGGTTGTGGTCATTCTCAGCTACAAGAATTTTCATCAGCCATGAATTTGCCAATGATTTCCCAAAAAACATACCAAAAGAACCACAAATTACTGTCGGAAAACTGGCAGCAACTGGCACAACAGTCCATGGATCAAGCAGCTGAGGAAGAGAAAATTATGGCTATAGCAGAAGGCAGGGTCACAAAGAATGGTACGCCTATCATAGATGTGATAGCAGATGGTGTGTACGGTAAAAGGTCGTACAAAAAAATTATTCAGCTTTATCCGGCGCTGCTGCAATCATAGGTAGAAAAACAGGCAAACTTTTATATTTGGGAGTCCGAAATAAATATTGCTACCATTGTGATCGTGCCGAAAAGAAAAAAACAACAGTGCCTGAACATTATATGTTTGAAAAACTATTCCGGTCCGTCCACAGGAATGGAGAGCGAAATTATAGTGGAAGGTTTTAAGCAGTCATTAGCTACCCACGGTTTGATTTACGGACGACTAATATCTGATGGTGACTCAAGTACTTATTTCAAAATTTTGCAGGCAAGACCTTACCTTGATATTACCGTCGAAAAAGTAGAATGCAGAAATCATTTACTGAGGAATTTTTGTAACAAAATGATGACATTGCAAACTGAAACCAAATATTTAAAAAGTCACAGAAAATTATTGACCATATCGCGAGTTTTGAGCATGAGATCCTGCATAACCAAAGCAATACAAAAAAATAAAAATGATCCCTGCCCAGAAGAGCAAAAATTATTTGAGGACATTTTACAAGCACATCATCACGCTTTTGGAAACCACCTTGAATGCAAAACACATTTCTGCAAAAAAACGGGAGATTTGAAGCAAAATGATGTTCCAAGTGACTTTCAGCTAAGTTCTCTGTGGCAGAGAATTAGTATAATGATACAAATTATTGCTGGCCATGCTCGAAGTTTACTTCATGACGTGGACAGTAACGTTGTAGAACGCTATCATAGCATCATAGCAAAATATGTAGGAGGAAAAAGAGTTAATTTTTCCCTCAAAAACTCATATCAGACGCGATGCATTGCGTCAGCAGTGTCGTTCAATGAAGAACATGCACTTTCGAAGCTTTATAAAAAAATTACCAATAAGAGCCTAAGAGGCAAACTGAAACTGTGGGAAGAAAGAAAGAAGAAACAAAAACTCCTTAGTAAAAGATATATAAAAAGAAAAAGAAGGCTTGTTTTCAGTAAAAAACAAGACGATAAGGATTATGGCCAGTCCTGTGAAAAGCCCGATATTATAAGTAGAAATACTGGATAAACTGAAAAACGAGTTTATGAAAAAAATTAAAAAGTCTGATTTGGAACGAGCAACAATTGAAAGAAAAACTGTTTTACAAAGTGATAGTGGAGTATGGCTAGAGATGTGAAGATCGTTATTGACTGCATCCAATTTCGGCAGAGTTATAAAAAGGCGTATTAATACACCATGTGCTAATTTAGTCAAAGATATTCTTTATCGGAACAAAATTGACCACGTGGAATCTATTAGACATGGCCAATTGAATGAAAAAATCGCACTTGCACAATTGGCTGTACAAGAGCGCAAAACGATTAGACCCTGTGGTTTATTTATAGACCAAGAACTATGTTTCTTGGGTGCAACGCCTGATGGATTAATTGGAGTAAATACTGTTGTAGAAGTAAAGTGTCTTTTGACAGCCCACAAAATGGGCCTAGCAGCAGCAATTGAAAATAAAAAAGTAAACTTCTAGCAAAAAACAAAAACTAGTGAACTAGCCATCAACAAAAAACATGCTTGGTATTACCGAGTTCAAGGACAGCTACACGTAACCCAAAAAAAAATTGTTTGTTTGCCGTATGGGAGAATGAAAAAGAAAAGCTGAAGACGGAAATCATTCAAAGAGATGATACATTTTGGGAAAGAGAAATGAAAGAAAAATTGAAAAAGTTCTATTTAGACTGTATTTTACCTGAGATACTTGATCCCCGAATTTCAAGAAATATGAAAATTCGTGAACCATACGTAAAAAATAGAGATGAAAATACAGATAGAGATAAAAGTGACAAAAAAGACAAAAGCGAAATGGAATGAAAGCAAACTGTTCCGGTGCAGCAGTTTGTTTTTTCTCTGCACGAGCACATACAAGGCAGTATTTGTTTTGGATGCCTAAAAACAAAACTTGTTGTAGTAGAAAACTAAATTTTGAAGATTTGTGACTTGAGTAATTTTTTTACAAAATTTTTGTATTAACATTGCGCTCCGTATGCGTAAATACGTCAAAAAATCACAAAATAAAATTATAATAATTAGCTCGTTTAATTTTTATGTATCCTTCCTGTTCGTTCACCTGTCCATCCATCCACCCAGTCCGTATCCCACCCTTTTATTCGTCTCTCCTCGCATCCGTAGGTATGTTCACTTCACACGCTGTATTCTTATAAACCGTATATTGCGAAAATAAAAATGACGAAAATAAACTGCTATTTTATACAAAAAGTTTATTCACTTGGAAAAAAATAATTGAAACAGCTGTTTTTATTGCGATTTCAGAGCTGGTGCCATAGTAAAACTTGTTCATAATTATGAGTACAATAACCTCCTTTGGTATTACTTAAACTCTTTTGTAACACCCTGTATATTATTTTTCTTCAGAATCCACCATCAAACTTTTTGGATGTTTTTTTTTTTCATTATATTATTCTTGATTCTGAAATAAAATATCTATAGGAATAAAAATTATTGATTTTAACCGACTTCAAAAAAAAAGGAGGAGGTTCTCAATTCGTCTTGAACTTTTTTTTTATGTATGTTACCTCATAACTCGGAGACGGCTGGACCGGTTTGAAAAATTCTTTTTGCGTTTGAAAGGGTATACGTTCTACTTGGTCCCATTGTTACGAAATCATGATCTAATGTTGGGATCCTGGAGAAATCGAGGGAACTCTTCAAATATTATAGGCACACCTATAGCGTTTTGGGTATTTCTTATAGTACCTTGAGCAGTTGCTTTTGAAAATTACCATTTGGGGAAGTTGAACTGATGATGAAGACCACAGATGGCCACTGAAACTACTCAATAATAAGTATTTCGTGGATTGCGATTCGATTACTTGAATACGGATGTTAAGCACTTTATACTCATCACAATGTATATGGTGATGTAGAGCTGATGGTGATGTACCAGGTGAACTCCTCAAAAATTAACAGCTCTGCACCAGGAAAAGCAATATTTTGTAAAAGGTGATAAGTAGTTGACATTTTGGCTTTTGTAACTATGTACATAAATTACAAACAGTCCCACTAAAAAGCGTGAAAAAAAAATTTTAGCAAAAAAATAGTACCGACTTCCATATAAAAACACTACAAAGGCAAAAATAACCTTAATTTCGGAAGGCGGTGTCAAAAATATAAAAGAAACTACAAAACAAATGACACCGACTACCGAAATTAAAGTTATTTTTGCCTTTGTAGTGTTTTATATGGAAGTCGGTTCTATTTTTTTGCTAAAAATTTTTTTGATAACCTAATGAATTAAATAAAAAATAAGAGAACAAAACTATGCACATATTTTAAAATAATAACAACACGAAAATATGTAAATATCTATAAATACATAATATTTAATAAATAAGACAACAAAAAGCTATACCGCGAATGAGATTCGATCTTGGTGATCGCCGCGGAAACGCGCTGCGAAACCCGAACGGTGACACACTGGACCGCTCGAGCTCTGTAAACCAGTTGCGAAATTACGATGTTAAATGTAATGAAAAACACGCATCGACGAAATTCGCGCGGTGCACCCCGCAGTAGGCGGGACTACTCGTGTCCCACTTCATCTGCTTCACCCCCTCAAATGAGGGGGTGCGCGGGGCATTCTCTGTGATGTGTCTGTGAGTGCGCCCAATTGAGCAAGGTCAACGGGATTATAATGCGTCTTAATTTGAAAAATTCGGTCTCTGGTATTGTGTATTGCAATTTGTAATAAGTTCTACACACGTAGACTTAGGATTACAAAACCCTTGCCATATTGTTTGTTATCATCTAAAGAAGCCATGCACTTGGTATGTATATACCCTTTAAATTACACGTTGTATATGCAAGAAAACAGTTTCGCTTCTGAGAGTGAGGGACAGTCGTAACAGCATCCTGAGAACAGTAGGTGAAAATGTAAGGTCTCCGGTTATGAACCAGTTTTTACGACGGGTGATGAGTACTAACTGGTAACTAACACTTTACGAATTCTATGGTCTGAAATAAAATGTTATATTTACAATCTTTATAATACCTACTCTTTTGTTTAATTTATTCATCAACAAAGATTAATTACAAACAAATAATAACAAATCTACATAGCTAGAACAAAGGCATTCATTTAACAGTAGTACCTATATCTACCATAACCTGCTGTCTCCCAAACTAGGCAAAAACCTGTATCTTGTATATTCTTCACTGTTCCACACATATAAACTACTTGAAGTATCCGTCAAAATTTTTAGAATTAACAATTTTCTCAAGTGCTTATATTTAGTTACACGATACTAAAATCGAAAGATGATTTTTTCAATGTTTGTCTATCTTTGTGTTTGTCCGGGCTTATTTCTACAACAGCAGAACGGATTTTACTGGGAGTTTAACTGCAAGATAGAAGAGTTAGTGGGGCAACATAAAGGCTACTTTAAATTCTGAAATTTCCAGGACTTCAATAAATACGCGGGGAAATCTCGCAATTGGTATAATACGTTTTTATTAGACCTTACCACACCAACAAAAAGAATGCTCATTCTCAACGCTTTAACTTTAATATTTTCTGGAACACTCATCAAACAAAGTGAAAAATCTTGTTTCAAATCAAATAGAAACTACACAAGACAACTTCAAGAAAATTGCATTCCATTTCAAATGAAATAAATGCTGCAACATCACAAGGGAGAAACAAAGAAACCAATTAATAGCCACATTACGACGATACAATCTTTTACTGGAAACTTTTCTGGATTCCAGAGTTTTGCAGGCCGACCGTCCACTTCTGCTCTAACGAGATACTGCAGCCCCAGCACGCAAAGGCAACTAAAGGAAAAGCATGTTTGATACTCACTTTCGTTCCACCTACAGTGGGATGAGCCATTTGCCAAAAATGTAGGATGTGTTCGCCATGGTATAGCTATGCAATTGAAAGGAAATGAAATGATATGATATTTAATTTTGCAAGTTGGACTTTTACATGTGTTTGTTTGCCGTTTGAAACTAGATGAGGCCGGTGTTTTCTAAGTGGCTACCCTGAGAAGAAACACTGAAACAAACTCAGATATCAACGTCTTCTTTAAAGTCCTTACATTTCGCACTGGTCTAATCATTTGAGAATCATGTAGATTTATGTCTGTGATGCTCTTCTAAGGAAAGAATCACACAGATTTGAGCGGACCTGTCCAGACAGAATATATTTATTTGTCGATCATGCATCTGCGTGTCTCACAGAAGACGATCCCATCGAGATTATGAATAAAAGCGAAACTATACGTGCGTAGTTTTAATTGATAATAGGCTCGCATCCAACCACGGACTGACGTCGACGACACTGACGGGACTTGACAGTACCAATGTTGCAATGAGAACCGCGGCCTCGGAACACGAAGGCAAATGACGGAACACGGATGGGTTTTAGTCAGTAAAAGTCTGACACACCCTCCCGCTTCGCCCAGATTGGAAAGTAATCATTTGATGATTTTCCTACCCAGAAAAAAAAGAAAGGCGTCAACTGGCTGTGGAACGAAGCCCTTATTCCATCGTACCCTTAAAACAAACCAGTGCCGACAACAAGATCTTGCACAAAGCTAATTTAGAGGCCACTGCATCCCTCGTTATTTATTACATCCACTATTGCGGGTGCCAGTGTGGCGTGAATGATAAAATGGAGCGATATGGAAAGAAAAATGGTGGTGTTGCAACTGAGGAAAATTGCTGTTTGTCTGTCAGTTGGGGAAAAGTTGAAGGATTTTATGGAGGAGAAAGAACTATTATCAAGATTGTTTTACAACTGTAGGAATACTTCGCTAAAGTATCTGTACTAATATTATAAAGTGTACAAGTTTGTTTAAACGCGCTTATTTTCGAAAGTACTGGGTAGATTTGGTTGATATTTAGTAAGAAAGTAGCAGGTAAGAGGCAGGCTATAAGCTATTTTTTACCCGACTGTTAAAAAGAAGAAGGGTTATGCTTTTATCGTGACAAAGTCTACGGGAGCGAGCCCCACGCAACTGTAGTATTTGGTAAGAACCCGTATTTTCTGAAACTAATTAATCTGAATACTTAATTCATTTTGTTCGAAAACCATAGAAAAGTGAATACTGGTGGTTCAGTGGTGACAGACACCACTTACAAGTTGTAGATCGTAGGATGGAATCCAGGCAGACACATTAGTTTGCGGAATTTTCATCAGTTGCTCTCAAAACGGTGGAAGAAACCATCGTGAGGAATTGGGAATCCGGTGACATGCGACATCCACCTGCACTGGACCCGCGTACAGATTTATGTTATTCATTCCGTTTCATAGAGAGGAAGCCTATGTCTTGACTTGGGAATATTGGCTAATTATGATTAAGAAAATACAAAATAACTTTAAAAAAAATTGGCCAAGTGCGAGTCGGATTCGCCCATGAAGGGTTCCGTGGTAACTATAATAAATATAATATAGGTACTTCATATATTTAATTGAAAAAAAAAAAAAAAAAAAATCCTTAAAAATTTCTTAAAACCAACTTATTTACAATTTTTACAACTACGCCAAATAACTTTGTTTTTCATAGTATTTGTATGAATTACAAAGTTATATTTGCGGTTTTAGAAAATATACTGTATCTCAAAAACTGCCAACTCGATCTCGTTCCAATTAATTTTGGTTGACAGTTTACATTAAGATCTACAACTTATGATTTTTTTAGATTTTTCACTTCATTATTATAGAAGTTAGAGAGGTGGGACACACATTTTACTACTTCGGAAGCGTATATCTTTTAAACGATTAACTTAATGAAAAATTTATTTTAGAAACCTTAATGTCATTTTTAAAGACCTGTCTATAGATACCACACACGTATAGGTTTCATGAAAAAAAATATTTTCAGTTTCAGTTCCATGTATGGGGAGCCCCCTTTATTTTAAATGTTTTTTAAATTTACTCTTAAAATCGGAAAGCGGTTTACAGAATACATCTATCTGCCAAGTTTTACATGTATAGTCCTAATAGTTTCGGAATAAAATGGCTGTGACATACGGACGGACGGACAGACGGACAGACGGACAGACATGTCGAAACTATAAGGGTTCCGTTTTTTGCCATTCGGCTACGGAACCCTAAAAATGCCCTTTTATTTTTCATGCTTTTTTGTTGATAGCGTTATGTGGTCGAAGATGAAGCACGCTTGCCTAGAAGCAACCTATTCACTCTTGACTTAAAGACTCCCAGGTTATAGCTATCAGGAAACACAGACTCCGGCAGAGAATTCCACTCCTTAGCTGTACACACAAGGAAACTAATCCCAAAACGTTATGTTAAGGAATTGACAATTTCAAATTACTTTCTAAGAGTTTAAACAAAATCGCTACCCTTTTGCCCCATGACCCACTCATAACTACCGACGTGAGCACCATGGACCCATAAATATTGCAATATGCACCTTATCATAATACCAATTGGTCCAATTTAGGTAATTGGCAATATTTTATTAATACTTCAGGAGTTGTCCTGTTTGTCTTGGGTCATATTATAACATGATTTAATTTTCACGAGACAGTTCGACATTTTTGAAAAGAATTTTGAAACAAAAGGTTTTGTGAAAAAGCGCAAAATATGTATGTATGTCTGTGGTCAACTGTCGAAACATTTAGTTTTACAGATGTTATCGTTGTTTGCGCGAAATTTGCAAAAATATACAGTGAAAAATATTATACAGTCGCTTTTACTTTCTACAGTCTCTGGTTAGCCAATTAATCTATGTACTTGAATAAAAAAAAACATTATCCCTCCCCTGTTACAAATATCTATACCAGGAACCACTTACAGAAGCCCAAGCAAACATTTGTTCCAGAACGGAAAACGAACCCGCGACATGCAACGCAGCAACCAATCGCTGAATCACTTCACCAACCGTGTAGTTTAAACTCTCTTTATGATCGTTATAGAAACATAATTTACTATTTACTAAAATAAAAACAAAAACTTAATTCTATGGATACAATAACGGCCCTATACCCGATAGCGATATCTATCAGATAACCTTTGAATGCGTTAAAACTTTTTAAATCACTACCACAACTTTGTGCTTACCATCAGTTAAGATGGTGGTCAAACGCGAACCTATCATCAATTAAAAAAAATATCGCTAAAAGGGACACAATCAGAATGAACACAAGCTACTTTGTATCCTATAAATAACTAGGCATAGAATAGACTGAAGAAGAACCGGCAATTTGAAGACCCCTAGGTTATAGCTATCGGGAAACACAGACTCCGGTAGGGAATTCCACTCCTTAGCCGTACGCACAATGAAAGTATTCCCAAAACGTTTAGTGCGTATGGGTGGGATGTCCACCATGTAACGATGGCGCATCGCCGTTTGTCTTGTAGTTCGATGATGGAACTGACTTGTCGGAATTAGATTGTGTAATTCCATCGCACACTCCCCGAAATGTAACCGATAGAAAACCGATAGACTTACAACTCGTCGTCGATGTTCAAGGCTCCGGATCTATGACTCGACTAGTGCGTCGTTGCCAATGAGTCTCTTGGTCCGTTTCTCAATAGATACAAGCGCGTCCAGTTGGTATTTCGCAGATTCATCCCAAAGATGAGAGCAGTACTCCATACACGACCGAACCTGGGCTTGATACAGATTGAGCAGCTGTTCCGGTGTGTGAAAAGTTTAAGCAGATAGGTACCTATCTGCTTAGACTTTTCCAAACTTTCTACCTAATGTTTTATAACTACAAGTCAACACAGGGTGGCAGGGACTTCGACGCGCAATCGCTTGCCATGGATTCAGTACATAATTCTAGACGCCCCTGCGTTAAAGTTTTTCGTCTGCTTTTTCTTAATTTAATAAAATTAAGAAAAATCCGACGCAAAAAAGCAGTAAATTCACTTGTTTCACTTAAAACAGTAATGTAAATAAAACTCGGAAGGCCTACCTGATCAGCTGTATTGACCTCGCAAATTAACTCATGCAAAACAGCTGATCAGGTAGCCCTTTCGAGTTTTATTTACATTGCTGTTTTCAGTGAAACAAGTGAATTTTATTTTTTAATTAAATTCTCATTGGGTTACATAGAAACAATTATTTTATATAGTTTTCAGTAAAAAAAAAACCTGAAAAATTAAGAAAAAGCCGACGAAAAATTCCAAAGCAGGGGGGTCCAGAATCATGTACCGAATCCCTGGTAAGAGTTTATGCGTCGATGTCCCTGCCACCCTGTATAATATAATCTGCTAACTCACGTCACGTCATATCAGAAATTGTGACCGCACCTGAGTGTTGAAGGTATCTATATCATCACTTGCAACGTACACATAGGTTAGCGTTAGGTCAAAGACTTGTTTTGGGACACGGCAACTGGCGGTGTCTAGGACAAAAACAGTACCTATTACCGACGCAGTTTCCCGAATCCGCCCAGTCGAGTTGAGTCAGATTCGACGCAGTTGTCCTACCGCCAGCGAGGAAGCGTCTAAATATCGGCTATTTTCTCGCTCAAGTAACGTACAATAGATATACTTTCTGTGGAAACAAAAGAGATGCATATACGAATAGTCGATGGCTGAGTGTTTACACTGCCGACGAGTACTCGCTCCACTAGAATGTCGCTGAGCGGCAAGAGCTATCAAAGATAATACTTGCTCAGCGAGGCTCGCTTGGCGAACAGAACTCACGCTAAAGCCTGCAATACATGTTTGCCGAGCGTAGGCCGACGCGAGTGTTGGCAAATGTGTACAAGGCAAGAAATAATGTCCACACGTTCGACAAGTTCTTCGAACGCCAATGCAGACGAACAATGTAGAAGAGGGTCTGTAGAGCTGCCCACACGTTGACCGAGCGCAGGCGAGCGCCTTTCATTTGTGACCAAAAACCGACACCGATCCAAGTGATCACGAGCAACGGCGAGCGAAGACAAGTTGCACCAAATGAGCTCTATACACGTTGGCGCTGGCCTTCACTCGGCCAACTAGGTAAGTGACACCGAGCGATAGCAAGACAAGGCAAATATACCGTCTACATGTTGGTATTGGCCTTCACTCGACAACACTCGGCCAACATGTATTGCAGTCTTGAGATGATATCCCAGCGACAAAACTATCGGAACTACACACTCGCTGCTCACCAAATCGTTTTCAGATGCTCGCTCTACTCGCTACTCGTTCATTGTTCATCGCCGAGAGTGGGACAACTACCTAAGGCTTTTTTTTTTTGTTATCGAGGGAAACCTTCAAAAGGCGCCTAGACTTTTGGGGGAATAAAGACCGGGCAGTGTGGGATACCTCACTAAAACTACCACGGTGATCACCAGAAAGCCACAGCACATAGAAAGGGTCCCGTTACCTCATAGAAGACCACTCCAGAACCCCCTCTCTATTAGGGCACAACCCTGGGGAGACTGTAAAGAGGTTTCCCCTAAGAACTGCCTAGCCTGCCTAAGCCTAGTGCCGCAGTGTTTCGAGACATGGCCGACATAATGGCAAGCAGTAAAAGTGACCACTTTTTCTTCCACTAAGTGCACGATGCGCGAACTTACCCCCACTACGCCAAAACCTTGCCAACTTACGTGACGAGGGCTATATTATACAAGGCATTAAAATAATTCGGAAATGTTACTAGGTCGGTATCTTGATTTTAATTATGTTTTTGTATGTAATTGATTAACGATTTTCAGGCAGACGAATTCGCAGAAAATCGTACGTATGTATTCAATAAAAACGAACAATGACATAGGACCTAAAACTGGTATTAGCAAGCTTCTCTTTCCAAGATAGGTACTACTGCTGATGTAACTATTGGAACTTATAAATAAGTTCCAAACAATAGTTACCTGAAAATCATCAAATAAGATCCAGTTAAGACTACAAACTGTTGGAATGTTCATCCGTAGTGGTTATCAAAGTTTCAAGTCTCATCAAGTAGGTAGCTACCGTTTTGTTATAATCTATAACTGCATTCAATTTTTTTTTTTTAAGTTTTCCAAACTATTCACGTAGGCACGGTAATATTATTACCGTGACGTAGGTAATTTGAGATGGTGGGAAAAAAAACATTGGTAAGCTAAGTAATTCCACGTTATACCTAAGTATTAACGTGAAATTCGCAGACATAATCACTTTTCAATTATAAGACCACACCAAATGAAGAATTTTGCCTTAGTCAATCATAATATAATAATTATAATTATATACTTGCCTCAAAGTCATATAACAGGAATTCCAAATCCAAAATTCCAATGAGCAAAAGTCGAAAAATCTATAGAACCAAACATTTTTTCAAATGATTGTGAGCAATTTATCACTGTTTTCTTCGCTAAATCCGGATTCCATAGCAAACTATACATTTCTTTCAAGATAAAAATCCTATATGAATGAATATTGTTAATTTTTTTTTTTCTTTTTTTTTCCCTTCGTCCATTAGGACAGGCAAAGAGTCAAGCCCATACAGCCAGGTCTGTAATATTTGTTTCTGTTCCAAGTGTGTAATAAGGCCGGAGCCAAGTCTTCAATGTTACATCCGATGCATATTCCATATTCAATTGTTAGTTATTTACCCAGATATTATCTCATAGAATTTATTTCTAAGTCGAGTCCGATATTTGTTAAAATCCTTGTTTCATATGTCCTTGATCGTGTTTTTAATAAAATCGTAAATAAATACATAGGTGTCTTTATTTTTCAAAATGTCTTCAATGCAGCGCGGTATATTCTCTGGTTTTTCATATAAATTCAATAAATTGGCTACTAAAGACAGTCTTTGAATATTAAAACTTGAGCATTGAAAGAAAATATGATCAAGGGTCTGTTCATCATTTGTTGAGCAATAGGTGCAAGAAGGCGATTGAATTATGCGCATGCGATGTAAATGAGCGTTGAAACGGCAATGTCCAAATCTCAAACGGCAAAGAATAGTATAATATTGTCTGCTTCTGAAGTAACGGCAATTGGTGAACCAAGGGCTTTTACCAATATTCTGATTAATTTGAGCATACCAAGTACCTTTTCTAGTAAGAGATTCTGTCCATGTGTCCTGCCAATCTTTTAAAAGTTTGGACTTGATTATAGGTATTAAATCGCTATAAGGAATAGCGACATCGTCGACGGGGCTGCCGCTGTCACTGTCAACAATGTCAGCAATCGCATGTGCTAGAAAATCAGCTTGCTCGTTACCCGAAACTCCGATATGTGATGGAGTCCATAAAAATGTAATACTATAGTTTCTTGTTGAAAGATTATGAAGTATGTGCCTGATTTCTATTATAATGCAGTTTGTGTGAGCATTGATTTGATAGTTTTTCAAAGCATGCAATACGCTCATGCTATCAGTGATAATGAGCCAACGATTTTCAGATTGGTCTTGAATGTATTTAAGTGCAGCAAGAATGGCATAAGCTTCGGCGGAAAATATGCTTGATTCTTTCTTCACCCAACGAGCACATTAGTGGAAATTGCAGCCTATTTTGTTACTTTCGGCTGTAAAATAGCGCTTTAAGGGTTCAAAAAGCAGTTCAAAGTTGCATATCTGCATCCGTAAACGTCTATAGCTATAAAAGTTACTTAAGGTGCTATAAACTGAATCAAATACTACCCTAGCCTTCACAGTAGTCCACGGTAGAACTCATTTACTACTTACACCTTTATATGAGAGTTACGAAGGTCATTCTGCCACTCACAGCTGTACAGTGGTTTCCATTGTAACTTTTATAGGTTATAGTTATAGTAACCACTATTATACTACTATAAGTTTCATTATAGAAATAATAGAAACTCTTATGCATACTATAGTTACAAAAAAATAATCAGTGTAACTAAGGCCTTTAGTAGGAATAGTCATTCCTTGCAGGCTCAATCCATTCGCCATTTTACAGCCGCTTTTGTAACTATCATAAAACATTTAAAAACACTAAACACTAAACAATAAAAATGGATACTAAACGAATAAGTACGTAACTACATCTTATAACCTCAAAAACAAGAAAATAGGAGCTTTTTGTGGCTGTGAGTTGCACTAGGGGAACAAAAATCACTGGAAGCGTTAGAAGGGTGAAAATTAGCGCTATGATTCTCAAAAGGGAGTTATTAGAGCTAAAACTGCAGGTTAAGGCTAAATTACAATGACGCCATGATTTTTTAAGAAAACTTATAATTAACTTGCAAAATTGAGTTGATATACATTGGTTTTTCAGTTAAATGTGCATTAAATGTACCGGTAAACAATCGGCCACTTGCAAATAGTAAGTTATCGACACGTAAAAATACGGAAATAAAATTTATTCTGTATAACAAATAAAAAATATCACATATCTTTTGTTAATTTTTGAAATATCATAAAAGCGCGTTAAAATTACTCGAAAATTATCTTATATATCTACAGTAAACTGGACAGCGTTTTAAGTATCTTTATATATCTTGCTAATACAGAATACAAACTTTTACTTCTTTTTGTTTTATTTTCATGATGGCGACGAAAACACTTTACCAAAATATTACAAGTAATGTCAACTGAAGACATACAATAAAGAACTATAATCAATTCATTCGTTCAAAGTAGTTCAAAATCATTCAAAAGTAGCGCTATGAGAGCTTTAGTATAGCGTTAATAAATCGTTATAGCTATTAAGGAACCTTTATGCAACCGTTGTGCAGGTTAAATGGAACTTTAGGTTGCATAAAATGGCGCCCAAATAGCGCTAAAGCGGCTGCTTTAAGTCTGTAGTAGACGCTCTAGCGCTTCCGTCTATTACCATAAGTAATAATCGGATACGCTGCAAAGCCCTTATGCAGCCCATTTGTGCTAGTTGGGCAGTTTTACTCCCAGTCCAAATTCCTTATGAGGAATGACATAAGCCATAGAAACCCTTTCATTACTTTTAGAGCCATCTGTATAAATGTGGTGATAGTTTGGGTATTGATCTAAGAGGTTATAGACTTCTTGCCGATCTCTTAATTTGTTGTCAATTACTATATCCAGCTCATGAAATAGACATTCAAACTCTTTCTCATAACACACCCATTCATTAGATTTGTGAAATTTAAACTGACCATCTAACTTGATCATGAATGAAAAATCAAAAAGCATAAATGGAATATTTTTGGTCAGATGAGTGTTAACAGGATACTTAATGTGAAGTGAAAATAACTTTTTAATCAGAGGATGATGATTTACAGAGAAAAGTTTAAGTAAATAACAGAATTTGAGATACTGAAAGCGTAAGATTAAGGGGGGAGTATTACATTCTACTTGTAAAGAATTAATGGGAGTAGTTCTCATGGCACCTGTAATAAGTCTAAGATTATGATTTTGAAGGATATCTAGTTTATTTACCAATTGACTATCTGAGGAAAAACAGAGGTAACCATATTCAAAGTGGCTTCGTACAAGGGATTTGTATAATTTTAAAAGAATTTTAGGGTCTGAACCCCAGTATGTCCCTGCAAGAGACCTCAGGACATTTAGGGCTTTTTGAGCTCTGTCACATATACAATCAACATATTTTCTCCAAGAGAGGTTGCTTGTAAAAATAACACCCAAAAATCTTGCACTATTCTCCACAGGCAAATCAGTGTTGTCATATTTAATATTGACTATAAAAGGCCCAATATTGCTAAAAACTACAACCTTGGATTTATCTATACTAATGTCTAATGCAAGATAATTAAAGTAACAATTTAGTTTATACAAGGCAATGTTAAGCTTGGAGCATACTGTACTGGTATTATTACCAACACAGTACACTACCAGGTCATCCGCAAACTGGAGATTGGATACTTCAGTGCCTAGGATAATATTAAGTTTGTGGATGTATAAAATAAATATTAAAGGACTCAATATACTGCCCTGACAAGTGCCCTTGTAAGAATACCTAGGGCCTATAAGCCTATTTTTACACTTAACAAATACTTTTCTACCATTCAAAAAGTTATATATCCATTCTATCACCTTTGCAGGCAAACCAGCAGCAGCCAATTCTGAAGAGAGTATATGATGATTAACATTATTAAATGCACCTACCACATCAAAGAAAACACTGACAAGAGCATTCCTTGATTTTAAGGCTTCAAAGATATCGAGATGTAAATTAGCAATGCTTTCCCTTGAAGACTTACCCCTCCTAAACCCAAATTGATTCGAAGGTAGTATATGGTTCTTCTCAATAAAATGTTCTAACCTCTGTTTGATAAGTTGCTCGAAGATTTTACCCATACATGAAGTTAAAGCTATAGGTCTGTAAGAGTCAAAACTATTTTTATCTTTGTTGGGTTTGAGAATGGGAACAAGACAATCAGTTTTCCAATCTTCAGGAATTAGAGAATGCTGCCAAAGAAGATTGAAGATTTCAAGCAAAACTAATTTAGATTGATCAGGTAGATTTTTTAGCATTTTATAAGAGATATGGTCGAGGCCAGCTGCAGTATCCCTACGAGAATGGATTGCTGTAGTAAATTCAACAAATGTAAAAGGTTTAATTAAGTGAAAGTTACTAG
Organism: Tholera decimalis; assembly: GCA_943138885.2. Classification (NCBI taxonomy): domain Eukaryota; kingdom Metazoa; phylum Arthropoda; class Insecta; order Lepidoptera; family Noctuidae; genus Tholera; species Tholera decimalis. The sequence goes on from OW964559.2 coordinate 43,570,223, forward strand.
GAGAAACAGGATGAGAAGGGTTGAAAATAAAAGCTGGCTCTACTGTATCTGGTGTAAATTTTTTAAGGAATTCGGGGATCCAAGAATATATGTTATTATTTTGAGATGTGGATGCATAACTTTTATTAAATCTACGCATATATGACCAGACCACAGACATAGGTGTAGTTCTGTTGAAAGATTCACACAACTTCAACCAACTCATCTTTCTTTCATACTTGATAATGAACTTTTTCTTTGCTTGGAGTTTCTTAAAAGCTAGGTAATTTGCTTCAGAGGGATTGTGTTTGAAAGTTAAGTAAGCATTTTTACTATCTTCCACAGCTTTGCTGCAGTTAGCATTCCACCAGGGGAGTGGAGTTAAAGCTAGAAGAATTATTGTTATTCACTAAGATTTTTGTAATTACAGGAAGATGGTAACTGCCTAAAGGATCATCATGAACTGACCATTCACACTCCAGGGCTAGCAAAGGAGAGACAATGGTCAAATCAAGAGCATTTCGCCTCCAAGTGTGGGAACCAACAGTAGTCGTTTGACCATCATTTAAAAGAACAAGATTGTTTTTATTAATGGAATCCAAAATATCCCTACCTCTGCAGTTAGAAGCTGAACATCCCCAGGTTGTATGCAAACCATTAAAATCGCCAGCTAAAAAAATTGGACGAGGAAAAGATTGAATTAGTCTATCTAATTTTGTTTTAGAAAAAGGAGGGTTGCAATTAGTTGGACTGTAAAAACTTACAATAGTAAGTTCTTTATTATTAGCATAATTAATACGAACTGCTATATTTTGTAAGGAATCATCATAGATTGTGTTTATTGTAGTATACATAATAGATTTATGTAAAATAATGGCGACACCATTATGAGCATTACCTGAATCAAGTCTGACTACATCATAACCACGAAATTTGATAGTGTGACGGGGCTTAAGCCAAGTTTCACAAACTAAAGCTATATGAATAGAATTGTCCAACAAAAAGTGATTGAAAATATGTTGATTGTGTAATAAGCTCTGAGCGTTCCATTGGACTATATTTAAATAATCCATTAAAATATATATTTTTTAATACCTATCTAATATTTTTAAAGGATTCTTGCAGGACATCTTTAATGCTAGTACGGTCGGCCAAGAAAGTGGTGTACCAGTTTTGATTTAGTTTCCCGGTCATCGAAAATTACAACAAGGTTCGTTATAAAAAGATATTACTGAAAGAGACAACATTATCATGACGTAAACCTATGTATTTAGTATTCATACGTCATATGTCACATATAAGTACATGACATTTTAACCTTTAGTATAAATGAAAAGGACATTAGTTTCTACAAAGCAATTGAAATGTTTCCAAACAAAAGTAATAAAAACTATTTAGACAACCGAATTCCATTTGAAAAAGAAAACTGACAATTGACATTTTGTCAAATATATGCAAAAAATCGATATATTTTCCGTGTTATTTTTCAATCAACTGCATATAAAATCATCTCAATGCCTGCCAACTTGACCATTGCCGAAAGAGCACAAATAATTGCCCAATTTAATGAGGGAAGCAGTATCAGTGCGATATCCCAGAATTTGAATATATCGAGGCGTTCTGTCCGCTTTTGGATTCGTCGTGAAGGAGAGGAGGGAAGTTTGTTGGATCACAGAAGAAGTGGTCGCCGGCCTGCACTCTCCAATAACGATAGAGAATTCATGAGACGGGAATATGAAATCAATGGTTTTAAGCCCACAAAACATTTTGCGGAGATGTTCGATGTGAGTGCCCAAACAATAAGGAATCATCTACATTACATGGGGTTGCACCACAGGCATTACGCCAAGAAAATATATTTGACGGATGCTCACAGACTTGCTCGTCTGAACTTCGCCAGAGAGCACTTAGAGTTTGATTGGTCTAATACAGTGTTTTGTGATGAAAAAACGTTTAAATCCAGTCAGCATGGACGTCTTCACCTTTGGCGATATAATTCAACACGGTATAAAGATGATCATGTAATCCCAAATAGAGAATAAGGTCGAATTTCCGTAAATATTTGGGGCTGGATGAGTACGGATGGTGTAGGAGAATTGTGTTCTCTACCTCCTCGAGCGACGGCTGTAAATTATATCGACGTGCTTCAGAATGCAATGCTACCGACAGTCCGTAATGTTTACCCGGAGAACGAAGTGCCACAATTTGATTTTGTTCAAGATAATTGTTCAATTCATAATGCGAGGATCGTAAGAGCCTGGTTTCGTTCACACACTGACGTAAGGGTAATTCAGTGGCCCTCAAGATCGCCCGACCTCAACCCGATAGAAAATCTTTGGGGCCTTATGGTCCAACGATGGTCGCATCAAAATGAAAGAACCAAACAAGCTCTTATTAGTCACTGTAATTATATCTGGGAGGAAATGCGGGGAACCGATATTTGCTCACGGCTTGTTGGTTCAATGAGGTCTCGTCTTTTAGAGGTTATAGAGGCCAACGGCGGTTACACCCGTTTCTAATTTTTAAAAATTTTCAATATCTTCTAAATATTACTATATATGCTATGTTTTTGTTTGTTATAAGTATTTTAAAATTGATTGTAGAAATTTAATAAAAGGATAAATCTATTTTTAGCTTGTTTTTTATTGATATTGTAATTACAAGTTTACAGAAATTGTAGGTTTGTGGACTCGCCTTGTGCCTTTACAATTTTATGTAACTTGTTGATTACAATTCTGAATTTGTAGATACAATTTTGTCATCAAAATCTACAGCCCGTTGATTTTACGACGTCATTGGTTCCATCAAGTTCAAACTAAGAACAGCTGTCACGTTACAAACAGTAATAGTCGTTATCAATAATCAGATAAAGACAGCAATAGAAGTTGTCAGATCGATCTGCAAGCGAAACTAATCTTTATCACCTATGAATCTGCAAGCGATATTCAACCTTAGGGTGGTACACCACTTTCTTGGCCGACTGTACTACAAATTGATTTTTCATTCATTTTATTTTGTGTTATTAATTTAACTATTGATTCTGAAATAGTTTTTAAAATCAGTTCTGAATTTAAGAGTGACAGAAATTGATCAGTTTTGTTTAGTTTCGGAAAGTTTGTGTCATTAAGAGTTTCAACATAACTTCTTTTTTTCTCATATTTTTGTTTATGTAGCAGAATCTTTTCTTTTTTTACAGGGCATAAAGAAGATATAGCAATGTGATTGCCCGAGCAGTGACAGCATTTTGCACCCGAGGCGGGAACTATACATGCTTTGTAATTATGTGCTTCTCCACAAATTGAACATCTCTCAGAGTTTTTACAGAATTTGGCAATATGATCATATCTCAAGCACTTAAGGCATTGCTTCACTGGAGGAATATATGGTCTTACCTCAAAACGCCAACTGTTGAGGTCGACACTCTCTGGCAAAACTGGACATGAGAAAGTAATTGATACTGTTTTTGTTGGTGTATATTTTACAGTTTTATTCTCCACTAATTTTCTCATAAAACGTCTTATAGAGACGATGTTCTTGGTGCTTGTTAGTGCGGAATAAATTTGTTTATTTGAGAGTTCAATGGGGACATGTGTGATGACTCCAGTAACCTCCGTAGCGGCAGCCGGGATTGACGCTTTTAATTTGTGACCGTCAAGAAACTTTTTATTACTTAAAGCAGCATTGGCCAGTGCTGGTCTTTCATATATGACACCTACCTTACTCTTGTTAATCCGCTGCAGTTGTTTGACACCTTTGTTGTAACGCTTAATTGCATTTGCAAGGGACATCATATCCCTCAAGCCAATGGGTTTATCTTCTTCTATACTTTCTAGAAACACGATATATTCAAAATTACCACCATCTTCGGGGTAATATCGGACGTAATCTGGGATTCTAAAAGGAGTATACTTATCAGTATCCTCTTCGGATATTACAGAGCCGACGTCAGACGCTGAGCCCTCATCAACCGACTCCGCCTCTCCGTCTTCAGCCGAATGTTCCTTTTTACGTTTTTTACGGCTCCGGGCCATCTCTACCACGTAATCTAATAAATTTGTTCAAAAATGAGTTGCTTTTTATTTATTACAAATTAAGTTTTTTTTTTGAAGAAAAAAAAAGGCGCCTAACAATCTTGAAGGTTCCCGCGCTTTTTCATGAATATTGTTAAGTTTATGTAAACAACAAAAATGGCGTCTCACTGCACTCACGCGTTATGACTAGAGATGAGTCGTATTCAGTAGAACAGATCCGAAGAATAGGTAAATTTCGATACTAGGCGGCACCTATTCTCACTTTGACAATACCTAGTATCATGAAGTACTGCGAAATCCAACTGCTGTCAGGCCTCATAGCACTAACGCGTAATTACATACCGTTCACTCAACACGTTATAAATCTGCTTTACCTACCACTCATTCATGTTTGTCAAAATTATTCGTTTGTCAGTCACTTGAATTTAAACCCTAATTCAAAGTATATAAAAGTAACGCGACGCCCACGCGTGTTGTACTAGAATATATATTCTGTCCTTTTTTAACTACGCTATTCCGTAGTCTTCCCATCTTTATCTTTCAATACTCGAGACTAGTCAGTAATCATTCGATCCGAGAATACTCGATCCGATTGAGTACCAACAGCTAGTCTCGACAAGACTAAGTATTACAAAGTACCTATGTATGAAGTCCAAGTACTACCTACCTAGTCTTTCTTATCTATCACTTATTGCTGGTGCTGACACACTAAGTTCTATAGAAATATCAAGTACAGGAGAAGTGGTAACGAGGCGTGTCCATGAAGCTCAAAGACCGTCATCGTACAATTTATCCAAAATACCGTGTTCATTTGTTGTTTAGCAGTTTCCTGCAAAATTAGTTGCTACAATAAAAATTTGACTTGAACTAAGTACGAGCACCATGTTCCATGACCACATTCGATAAGTAATAATTATCAATTATTACTTATCGTACTAGGTGGACTAGGTGGAACAGGTATCTGGATCACGTATTTTTAAATACTAAGAATAGGTGCACTTAGTCCCAAATTTACCTTTTTTTTTTTGGGGTGGGAAAATCATCCAATGACTTCTTCCGCTCTGGGTCAAGCGGAAGGGTGTGTCAGATTTCTACTGACTAAAAACCCATCCTGTTCCTTCGGCTGCCCTAAATTTCCGGGGCCGCGGTAACTCGGTAGAACTTTCCCGCAAACCCCGGCAGGCAATGGCCCTATGAGGCCCCGTCACTGGTGTTGACAGCTCTTTGAGGCGCGCGTGGAACATGACGCGCCGCCGACCCGGGCCTGGTCGTTACCGGACGGTGAGCGACCCTTGCTTACCGTCCGCAGGCCCGCGCCTACGGTGGCCGGAAATCGGCTCGTGATCCCCGACGCCCGGGGCGTCTCCCGCGGCGGCTGGGGCGCGAGGAAGAGAGTTGCCTCTCCCTCGCGCGTTCGGCCTCCTCCTTCGCTAGCATGACTGCTTCGCAGAAGAAGGCGACCGCAACCCATTACTCTCGCTCCGCACCATAGTCTGAACCAGAGCAGGGCGCGAGAGGTCACCGCCGCCGACCGCCTCTACGAGGACACGCGCGGCGGTGCTCCGCCCAAGCAGGGCACACCTCCACCGTATGCTCCACCGTGTCCTCCAGGTGGTCCTCACAATGATGACACCCGGGCGTGTCCTCCCGCTGAATCCGAAACAGGTACCTCCCGAAACAGCCATGTCCGGTCAGCACCTGCGTCAGGCGGAAGGTGAGGACGCCGTGGCCTCTCTCCAGCCACTCCTCAAAGAGGGGACTTATCGCCGCGATTGCGGCGTGCCCAGTCCCAAATTTACCTAGTACAACCCATCTCTAGTTATGACGCAACCCTAGGCCTGGAAAATAGTCGATATAGCAAAATATCGACATTTCTTCATAAAAAAATCGATAAATATCGGTGATACTTTACATCTCAATAAATCTTTATTGGATATTTTTTTTATTCACTTTAGTATAATTGGCCTTACGCATTAATCTTGTCGTATCCGGGGAGTAGTTCAAAAGTATTAGTTTATAGTCACTTATTATGTATGTATATTTTCTATGGGCTTTTAGTAGCCTGAAATAAATGAATATAAAATAAAAAAATGTAGCTCACCAGATCGTAAGCACGTTTACGCCATTAGAATAATATGCATATACCTTCAGGTTAGTTGGTTTTTGGCCACGCGATCATGTAGTGCCAAAAACCACATACCAAAACTGTCAATGCTACTTTGGTACGTAAGTTACATTTCGAAAAATATCGATACATCGATTTATCCATATTTTTACTGGATAACAAGCGATATAGCTTAAAAATATCGATTTGATATTTATCGATATAATTTTTCACATATACATCCCTACGCAACACTTCTTCCTGATTGGTGTTCACTGTCTCATGACTAAATGTCTTATTTTTCGGGCGTCAGTTCATAAAATTATAGTGATTTAAAAACTTTATTATAAAAAATAATCCTATATTTTATGATATGCATACATTATCTCTTTGGCTATTATTAAGCTATGACATAGCTAAATAATTCCTTTGCCTGTCACGTGATAGCTGTCACTCATTTGAACTGCGTACTTTTCGCGCCGAAACGGAAATGCGTTAATTGAGAATTCGGTAATGATAATTATAATTGTTTAATTACCATGCTAAATAGTCAACTGTCACCGTTATTTTATCATAACTGCTGGTTTATATTTTGTAATTGCGAGTTTCAGAATGAATATACATAGCTTTTTTTTTTTTTTTTTTTTTTTGTTAGCGTGGTAAAATTATCAAATAAGTCCTCCCACTCCGGGCAGGGTGGGAGGGACTGTCAGACTTTTACTGACTAAAATCCACGGTGTTCCTTCAATAACCCTTTACATACCGGGGCCACGGTAACGGGATGAGTCCCACGACCCCGGCGGGCAATATACATAGCTAGCGTGTTATAATGATAAATTAAATGAGTAATTAAAATAATACGTTTTATTCCGTTTACTCCCTCAATGCCTGTGGTAATTTAAGCTTTAGAATATTGTAAATAACTTAAATATAAAAGTTTAAAAGATAAAGAGTAATATTATACTAGTTACAGCGTAACTTCTGTGTATCTGAATAACACGTACTTCTAATTGTTGTATCATCATGAAACTTTGCAATAATAGAATCGGAAGGTGGCTGATGGAACCTTGGACTGCCTACTAGTAAACATATCGAGTTTGGGCGCATTGGATCGTCTATAAAAGCGTGTTTTTAGTTTTTTAAACTATTAAATTATTATTTGCCTAAAGATTTGCTATGCCTGTTTAACTAACTCCAAAAAGGAGGAGGTTCTCAATTCGTCGTTTATGAGATCTTTGTGGTTTATAATTCGACTCGCATTTGGCGTTATAGTAAACGTGATATCGAGAAGTATTTCGACGCCGAAGTGCATTTTGTTTTCTATTTATGTATTTACATAAATAGAACAACAACATGCGTTAACATAACAAAGTAAGATTTAGTAGATGTAAGTTCCTATAGTTTAAATTTTTAAGTTGCTGATTTACATTAATAATAAAAATTAAATGAAATGAATAAGGATTATTTATTTATCTTTATTTTTGAACTTAGGTTGTAAAGAGCGTACCAACAAGCGCCTATAAACGCTTTGCTCACTTCAATATTCTACTGTAACGCTGGTTGCGGTAACTTATACATCAGGCGCTTTTACCAACATCCGCTAGCTGAGATAATTAACTGGGGATATTAACCAAACACAAGCACTATGAGAACTACATACTGCTATTAAGTAATTGTGTTCCTACTTTAGCTTAAATAATAAGGCATTTAGGTGATTACGACATGGGATCGCAAGCCGAACTCCGGCTACAGTAGGCGTGGACGCGGACTGCGAGCACCGTCCGTTGAGAACCAGGCCCGGGTCAGCGGCGCATCGAGTCCAACGCGAGCCTCAAAGAGAAGTCAGCAGCATTGATGGGACGGATAGGACCAAAGCCTCTCGGGTTTGCAGGAATGTCCTAAAGAGATACCGCGATACTGGGATAATGAGATGCAAGGGCAACTGAAGCATAGGGTGGGTTTTTAGTCAATAGAAATCTGACACTTCCTTCTACTCCACCGAGAGCGGGAGGCGTCATTTGATGATATTCGCCCTAAAGAAAGAAAAACTTTTTTCCAAAAAAATAAAACCGACTTCCATATCAAAACACTACAAAGCCAAAAATAATTTTAATTTCGGTAGTCGGTGTTATTGGTTTTGTATTTTCTTTTTTTCACACCGCCTTCCGAAATTAAAATTATTTTTGGCTTTGTAGTGTTTTGATATGGAAGTCGGTTTTATTTTTTTGCAAAAAAGTTTTTATTTTCGCTCTTTTTAGTGGGTCAGTGAATTTTCCAAATCGGTTCCTATGACGGAGTTATGCGCGAACAAAAAAAGCAATGCAGAGTAAACGAAAAGATCATCAACGTAAATATTTGTTTAGACTTTTGTTGATTTTTCAGAAATGGCTTGTCCGATTTCGATAAAATTTTCATGGGACCATTTGGAAAGTATACCCTTTTTAACAAAAAAAGAATTTTTCAATTCGGTTGGCAAGGGACGGAGCTATGCCCGAACAAACATAAAAAAAAAACAATCAAACATCCGAATTGAGAACCTCCTCCTTTTTTAGAAGTCGGTCAAAAAAGGTGATGGTTACCTACGACATACTTAACGCCACGGCTCACATTATCTATACTAATATTCAGGGCCGGATTAACCATTAGGCGGAGTAGGCAACTGCCTAGGTCCTCGCATCAACTAGGCCCAGTGCACGCACCAAAAAAACATGTTTCTTCGAACCAGAATTTGATGTGCGTGTAAACTTAGGGACCTCACTGTTATCTCACAACATACAAATCGTTAGATTTAGTAGTAGAACTAAAACAATTTTAGAACAAATCTGGGAATATGTAAACAGTTATATATTAAAAACCACAGCCCTTAATGTGCGTTTCCTCAGTTCACACGCGATTTGGTCAGTCAAAGTAAGAAAAGGGGCCCCGAGAATGCCATTACCTTAGGGCCTCTGACAGGGTTAATCCGGCTCTGCTAATATTATAAAGCGGAAAAGTTTTTTTTTTTTTGCTTAAACGCGCTAATATCCGAAAATACTAATAATGGTTTTGGATGAAATTTGGCATGGAAGTAGCTTACAACTTGAAGAAGGTTATTAGCCTTTTACTCGACTGCAAAAGGATGATATGTTTTTATTGTGATAGAGTCCACAGAAGCGAACCGGCCCGCGCGACTATTAGTAAACATAATAGTTATATTAAAAGTTTTGTTTAAGTGATATTTTTTATTTATTTATTATTTTTATTTATTTATTTGTTCCATAGTTCACACACATTATCTACATTTAAGTTGGTGCTAACATAAACTCAGTAGAGTTTTACCGTGCACCAAAAACATCGACTACATAATTTTACAATCTTAAGAAATACTTGTTCAAATAATTAAATACATTGGGGGTATAAGCTAAAAAAGTAACAGTTATTTACTACAACTAACGAGCACACATGGGTGACCATTCTGGCCAGCCGTCTTTATAACAAAAGTGGTGGTGGAATGTTAGACGATACAGGTTGTTCCCAGAAAGTAAAATGTTTATTGTTAATAGTTAATTTTTTCTTAAATAAGATTTTTGTTTTGATGTCAGGTGTTATTCTTGATTCTTATAATATATTTTTAGGTATTTATATTTTGTATAAAATATTGTGTTAATTTGTTTTTTATGTTTCTCTGAGTCACTTGGTCCCTCAATGGTATAGGAAGTTGGTTTATAAGGTAAGGTATTATATATTTTAACGATCTTTTGCCGTGCAAATTCGTGTACTTTGGAAGTAACAGCTTAGCATTGATGGTACCACGAGTCCTAATTTCAGTATTATTTATAGTTTTTATTTTCTTCAGGTTCTGATTAAAAAAGTTTTCCTTTAATAGCGCAAGTTTAGTTTTTTCATGTATAGGTATTATTTTACAAAATTCAAATAATTTACGGTAGTCATCTTTGTATTTCTTTTTAATGTTATGCGGGACAATTGCTTTTAATATGCGTAGTTGAAGTGTATATATTTGATCAAGGTGAGACTTATATGTCCTACCATAACTCGACAGACCATAGGATATCGTTGTTTCGACCAGAGCTTTGTAAAGCATTAACAGAGTTTGATATGGAATTTTGCATCTTATAATAGAGAATTTTGCTAACATACATCTCAATCTATCACACACCCCGTTAATGTGCTCCTTCCAATTAAGACGGCTATCAATGGTAAGTCCTAGGTATTTTTGGCTATCTACAACATCTATGGGGTCACAGCTGCAAGACTTGGCTACTTTATTAAGCCTATTGTCATGCAAACACTCATGACTGTGAGCTGTTAATTTAGGCAAGGAAGGGCTTCTATTTTGACTGGTACTAATGTACATTAATTTGGTCTTACTAGCATTTAATACAAGACCAGCGTCGTGAGACCATTTTGTTAGCAAGTCAAAGTCCTCTTGTAGTTGTATTTGAGCGTCACTAACACTCCGTCCAGCAGCTATAAGGCAAGTGTCGTCGGCAAACTGATAGATCTCACATTTTTTTATGACATTAACAAGGCTATTTACATAAGTGAGGTAGTGCAATGGCCCAAGGACCGAACCTTGCACCGTTCCTTCCGTTACGATGACTGGTTCACTAATCGCGTCACCGAGTTTGACCATATATTTTCTATCATCAAGATAGTTTCCGCACCAGTCAAGTAGTTTGCCTCTAATTCCGCTGTCATGAAGACGCTCTAATAACCGGTCATGTCTGAGCGTATCGAATGCCTTACTATAGTCTATGAATACTACCAATACGTGTTTTTTTTCATCTAGGTGATTATGGATACTATCTGTGAACGTTGACAGCAGCTGCGTGGTATTCTTTTTTGGCTGAAAGCCATATTGTTTCTCAGTTAATATTTTGTTTTTTTCGTAAAATTCGTGTATTTGTTTACATATGTATTTTTCTATTATCTTATCAATAGTAGGCAATATAGTAATAGGTCTGTAGTTTTCGTACTCCAACCTGCTTCCTTTTTTGTGAATCGGTCTGACAATCCCAGTTTTAAGTATAGGTGGATACTTGCATGTTTGTATGCATAGATTAATTAAGTTAGAAATCACTGAGGTGATTTTTGTACACAACATTTTGATATCTATAGCTCTAATTCCATCTATTCCTGGGGCTTTATTATTGTTCAATGACATAATGATTTTTTTAACTGAGTCAGGCTCCGCTGGTTTTATACGCATACTAACGTTTGCTGGAACTGTGTTCCATATAATAGTGTGTTTGATATAATTATATAATATACAACGTGTAACGGAAACCCTATATCTATCCACAAGGGCTGAAGACAACATCTGGTATGGGCACTCTATGCACAGTATCAGCTCAAAGTGACTCAAAAAATTGAAACCTAATTATCGGTTTCATATGTTTCTTGAACGCCAATCATAACAGACCTGTCACAGCACTACGAGGGTTAATAACTTTCCACGTGACTTGGCAATAACCATGCAATAACACGATAATTCTCTTTGAAATATTCGGTCTCTGATATCAATGTATTGAAATTTCTAATAAGTTCCACACATGTAGACATAGGATTATAAAACCCTTGCCATATCGTTTGTTATCATCCAAAGAAGTTACACGTTGTATATGTATTTTATTTGTATGGGCCAAGTTGCCTGAAATATGGGTATAAATTGATTGATATCATAAATAATTCTCAAGTGTGCTTAATTAATTTCATGTTATAAATTGAGAGGCACAGAATTGCGCTTCTTGGCGGAGACGAGCCATGACGTCTCCATCAAAGACGCCGCACCGACGACGCCTTTGTTGTTTGTGTCTTCGAATTATGCACTCCTGTGCCGTTTTGTGGAAATAAACTAAACTAATATAAATTAAATTTAGCGAATTTCTTACAATTGCGAACACAACATTGGAATATACACGAAGGAGGCGATATCCTAACGATATTGCGTCAGAAAGACAGTTTTAAATGTAGTTAACCGAGTTTAACTTAGTCCGCGTTTTTCTCCTCGTTGACTTGAGCTTAATACAACAAATGGCGTGTTGGGTTCCGTAGATGAAATGGAAAAATAATTAGGATATCCCTGAAAGAACCTACAAGTGATACTGATAATTGTATCTTAGTTTAAGAGAAGACAAGATATACTAGCTTGATACGTAAATTGCCGGTCATTTTAGCCAAAATTTAGCTACATAATTATTTAAGACCGGTTAGTGATAGTAATTAGCAGCTATTATCAGAAAGGACCTTTCCGACCCTGGATTAGATCCTTTCCATTTTTGTGTCGGGGTCTAGCCACTTTTCATGAAGCCTTTGGGTAAAGACCAGGTGGGCCTAGGGTCCGCACAGATCACTTACAGCGCTCTCCTAAAAGCATGAGCCTATTACACTTAAAACAAATTATTTTAATATTTGAACCTTCCTATTTTTAGCGTCTATCGGGAACCCGGTCCCTGTGGGCCCTCCCGGCCCTCTTGCCTGTACATTAGCATAAATTAAGCGAGAGGAAATTTCAGTGTCGACGCAAAAAATGTGTGAGTTAAAAAATATGGCAATTTAGCTAAGCTTTAATTGCTTTGGGACTGAATTAATTGCAGCTCGACGATGCTTTCTTGTTTATTTTTTTTTTATTTTTGAACTTAGGTTGTAAGGAGCGTACCAACTAGATGTTTGAAGAAGGGTTTCATTTGTTTATTTTCCTCGCTGAAAGGTAATTGCGTTTGGCTTTTATGGAGGTAGGTTTTATTTTGTTAAGAATGTGTTTATCTAGGTCTTTATACCTACTCAGGCAGAATATTGAGTGATGGCGAAAACTAGTGATAAACTAGACGTCCTAGGTACAAGTTAGCTATTAATCCTTTCAACACTTTAATACGATATCACGTCAGCACGACATTATCAGCGATACGTATTTGGACATCAATCACGACCGCCATTTATCATCTGTTACGTCACTTGGCAGTATGACTTATGGAGAGTGTGCCTACCAGAGCACACGGGAAATGCCGTGTCGTGTCGTGCATATAGTAGGTAGGTACCACAGAAATAAAAAATACAGGAGAAGTGGTAAGGGGGCGTATCGGTGTCCGCGCGACATGGCCACAGGGCTCATGTCACAGGCAAGTGGCCGTCTCCGCGAACTAGTGCGCTTTCGACGGCGATCGTGATAACATATATGAATGCCGAGTTGTTCTGTGGTATCTTGTAAAAACCGAAGCCAAAATCAAAACTATGTGAATCATGGAATCACTTACCATATGTAGGTACAAGTATTTTACAATATTTGTCTTTAAAATCATGAAAAACAATAAAACGTAAAATATTTCTTGGTTTTACTATGTTATTTTTATTTTCAAATATCAGAGCGACTATACTACCTTTGCTATAAATACATTGCTCCTTAACCACTACCTGAGTTCGTCACTAAGTAACTGGACAAGCAATGTAAAAATAACATACGAAACTGTATTACGCGGATTCATCGCGTAGTGAGGCCACCACTTCTTGCGACGAATTAGTGATGTGCTTGTGCAGATCCACTAACGTAGGCTATCGACAGCAATGTCGATTGATGAATGAAATATTGCTATTATAGTTTAGGGGTTTTTCAACCGATGACAAAAAAAGGAGGATGTTATCAATTCGACGCGTATATTATTATTATTTTTTTATGTATGATCACCGATTACTCGGAGACGGCTGAACCGATTTGGAAAATTCTTTTTTTGTTTGAAAGGGTATACTTCGAAATTGGTTCCATTGTCACCAAGTCAGGATCTGATGATGGAATCCTGGAGAAATCGAGGGAACTTTTCAAATATTATAGGCACACCTATAGTGATTTGAGTATTTTTATAGTAGGTAACTTGTGTAGTTGCATTCGAAAAGCACCATTTGTGAAGTAGACCTGATGATAAAGACCACCGTTGGCCACTGGAACTACTCAATATATAAGTAGAAATAATAAGTAGTTCATGTGTTCCGCTTCGATTACTTGAATGTGGTTATTAAGCACAATATGCTCGTCACAATGCATATGGTGAAGTGAAGCTAATGGTGGACTACCAGGAGAACTCCTCAACAAATAACAGCCCAACATTGGGAAAAGCAATATTTTGTAAATGAATATAAGTAGTTGACATTTAGGCTCTTGTAACTAGGTAAATTAAAATCGACCAACTAAAAAGAGTGAAATAAAAACTTTTTACCAAAAAATTAAACCGACTCCCAAAAAACACTGCAAAGTGAAAAATAAATTTAATTTCGGAAGTCGGTGCCAAAAACGAAAATACAAAACTAAAGACACCGACTACCGAAATTAAAGTGTTTTTTCACTTTGCAGTGTTTTTTGGGAGTCTGTTTAAATTTTTTGGTAAATTTTTTTTATAACATACGGAAACCTCTAAGAAAATATGTTTAACTTTTACTTTACATGAGATGACAGAAATAAAAATACGTTGAAAAGTCAAGTGTACAAAAAAGTAAAAAAAAATTAACAATTTATTTTACGCCCGTAGCATGCGTAAGGAGTTCCGACGTCGCCGTCGCTACAATAGTTTATTTTTCAATCTGTCAACCGTTTTAGCCCGGTTGGAAGATCGATGTAAATAATGTTTTTTTTACTTGTTTTGATTTTTTTACAGAGTAGTAGAGAAATACGTAACCATTATTCGTAAAGTAAGCTACTTTAATTTTAGGTTAATAATCGGTGGTGTTTTTTCAGTTTAGAATTATCATATGTTATGCCTTATCCTATATTGCTGTTTCTTTATTTTTTTATAGTTTTTGAATTTTACTTCCGTTGAAGCTTCGAATGCGTTATAATAATCGGCATGGTTCAGATAATATATTTATGAATTTAGCTTAAAATAAGTCAATATATTCATGCTATTTATTTGTTATGCATGGATGTGTGTTTGTTTTCATATATTTAACCATTTCTCTACTAACTAGGATTTTTCTTATAACAAAAACCTATTATAACCTACTAAACTATTACCTGCGGGGTAATTGCGTAACACACTTACAGTAAGAATCGGTTTCATTATGCTAAATCAACAACACTCACTGCGGTATTTACGTTGTTGAGCAGACCAATATTTCGAACATATGAAGCAATGCATTAGCAATATACGTCAAAATCATTCAGATCTTGATTTATAGTGTGTTACGTAATTATTGCGATGCTTATTATATGGTGACGTTTAGAAGTAGCTTAGGATGTATGTAAATTATAAATAAGTGGTTTTCGTACATTTCAGCTTCCCAAAAGATGGTAATATAAAAAAGGAATGGATTGATGCCACAGGCATGCCACCTAACTGGTACCCTACAAAAAATAGCACTATATGCTCGGTTCACTTCAGCGCAGAAATGTTCTAGCCTCTAAAGAAAAGTCGCAGGCTTTTTGAATGGACAATTTCAAAATTAAGAGTACAACTGATTTTTTCAGAAGTGGGTTAAATTTTATTTTATTACTGAAAGCTATTCTCATGTTTTAGGGCATTCATAAAATCAGTCATTCAACTTTTCAGGATGTAAGTTAACATCAACTTCTATTTTACCTATCACTATGATAATTAAATATTAAGATTTAAGTCGAAAGCGCCAGGGTAGCCCTTAATACTTAGTAGGTAGTACTTAATAATAATTATGTAATGTTATGTTCTTAATATGTTTATTGTTATTATAATATTTTCTGGACATGCCATTTTTTAATTGGTTCATTTTCAGGTGCCCAAAAAAAATTGTACAATAATAAATGGAAGAATCGATAACTTTCCGATTTAGTCAATCACTAGCGTATATGTAAAATAAATTGCTTTTGCACAGCACAACGATAGCGACCGATGTTTTTGTGTGGGTAAGTTCTACGGTGCATGGTAAATACACGCTGTGTGTGACGGAATAAGGTTTATTGTTGATTTAAGAAATGCGGGTGTGTGCGCGAGTGCGTGTCTATTGATTTTATTAAACTGCATGTGTAGTTGTTGCTCCGCCCAGTGCCTAACTGGAGACACACGGTTCCGATATAATTTCGTCTGTTGACCATATCTAGTTATTTATTTTATCTATGGTAGGTACCTAAAGTAGCGATGGAAAAAAGTATCGCTGTATAGGTATAATTTTTTCGCTCCACATATCACAAGGCGTAACTCGAGCCCACTCAGGTGTGAAAGAGCGAAAATAGATGTGTGTTAAGTAGCAAGATTATGGAACGTATTTTTTTTTATTGATAATTTTTTCGCTTCTGTTCGACTGTTTTTGATGGTTTAATGGAGTGTTTTAGCTAACTAGTGTCAACTAATTAAATTCCATGACTTATAGGTAAATAACTTGCTTTTTTGCGGTGGGAAAATCTTCTAATTACTCCTTTCACTCTGGTTGGAGTGGAAAAGAGTGTTAGACTTCTACTGACTAAAATCCCTTAATTTCCGGGGCTGCCGTATCCCGTTAGAAGTTTCCTCAATCCCGGCAGATACTTACATTACTTACTAAATATTACTGGCTTGGGCCCGCGGCTTTGCTCGCCTGAATAGCCTTTTTTTGCGAAAATCCTATCCTATGTCCTTCCCGAAGATATAATCTTACTCTGTGCCAACTTTCATCGAAATCGTTTAAGTGTTTTTGTGTAACAGATAGGTCTTTAGAACTTTACAGATAGATTTGTTGCTGTTTGTTGCGCCATTGCTTCCCACTAGGAAGAGTTGGCGGTCGTTTTAGGGACTGTCTTTATGTAAAACTTTGTTTAAAAATTGTATACCTTCAGCTTATTTTGAGTTGTTGTTTTTTTTAAATGGCATTGGTGGTCTATTGGTTTTGTCACGACGCGGTACAACTCCTAGTCGTACGTTCGACCCCATTACTTTGTGAAAATATTATATCTGAGATCCTTAAAGTTCCAAGATAAGTGATACGTTATCCGACAAAAGCTAGCACTGTCTGGACAGGCCTACTCAAATATGTGTCCATCTTTCCTCAAAATATACGTACAGATTGTATGGACTTTAAAAAAGTACTTGACCTCCGAGTTTGTTTCGGTGTTACTTCTCAGGGTAGTCAGTTAGGAAACACCGGCCTCACCTACTTGAAATTTACGGAAAAAAAGACGTGTACAATTGTGTTAATTAATATATATAATAAAGAACAAATGATCTTTATTTTATATACTAATTACCAGCAGTGGTATAAATATACCACTGCTGGTCTCAAAACAGTGAAGAAGTACATTGTGAGGAAACCCCACTGTTCCTAGGACCCAAAAATTCGAAGACATGGGACGTTCACCATTCCGCATTCGGCCTGCGTGGTAAATAAGGTTAAGCTACAGCCCATTCCCTCTAATAGAGAAGATGTCTATGATAAATATAAAATAAATAAACAAATTCGACTAATTAAAACTTTTTATTCGATAAAATAAAAAGTGCTAGTATCTCACTAACAGCAAATTAAAATAAAAGCTTAAAACAGTACTATCTCATTAAAAAGGCAAGGAAAAAGATAAGGAAAATCCTACCAGGTGATTTATTATTTTCTTTTTTAAATTGCTGGCCCGGAATCGGCTCCAGTTAATGAAAAAGTCCGATACTAATTAACATACTTCAGCAACTTTGGATACATTGCCATACATAATTGGATTCGTGAGACAAACAGAAATTCTGAGGAAATACACGCGAAACAAAACTATTGAATTCTTAGCAGGGTCCTTTAATTAGTCAAGGTTTCTTAATAGATTTATATTGGAACTACTTATTTGCCATGTAAGCGAAAAGATCTGTAGCTTCCCTGTACTAATAGGTAGTATAAAGTTATGTGTGTGTTTGTTTAAATGCGTTAATCTTCGAAAGTACTAGAAAGATTCGGATGAAAATGGAAGTAGCTTGAAGATTGAGGAAGGTCACAGGCTACCAGTGGCGAAGGCTCCATACAACTCGATTCCTACTGGCTTCCCATTTGAAATATGGCAAATATTAGTCTATTATTTTATATATGAATATATAAATAGTAATCTATTATTTTCAATTAAACAAATAATTATTTACGAAGTTACAAGATTTCGAAGTCAGCCACAGGACCACAGTTACTGGAATTCACGCATCACACTTGAGCAAGGTAAGCATTTTTTGGTCCGGCTTCCCTTTTATGAAAATTCACCCTTCGCCACTGGTGTGTTATGGGTTCGAAAAAGCACCACTTAGTAGGTCATGGGTTCGAAAAAGCACCACTTAGTAGGTCATGGGTTCGAACCCACTTAAGCACACGACATTCTGCAATCCTCATCATGACAACTGCTCCCAAAACAATCGAGAAAATCATCGTGAGAAAACCGGATCTAATTCTAGGACCATAGTGAAGAAATGCAGCGGCATACGCTAACCCATTAGTATGGGTTATTTTTTGGGTATGGGTATTTTATGAGCGGGCCTAGTGGCCCGCTCATAAAATTATTTTATTTTACAAAAGCCTACATGGGCACTCATAAAACGCCAGAAGTTGTGCACGGTTCGAAATTAGTCGTTTCCTGTGGAGAAGAACCGGCAAGAAACTCCACGGTTTTATTACGATGACGGCCTATTCTCAGCATAGAAAGGAGACTGGTATCCAAGCGGTTAGAAAGTTATAGCACAGATTCTTTATATAGAAACTTACTCTTAGAAATACAGTTGGTAGGTGTACAAAAAATTTGCAAAATTAATACACGATTAAATTAATCACAATTTCACGCAAGCTTGATTTTTTTTTCGCGATATTGCTAACTTTTGAACTGAACTGCAGTATACTTTACCTACTGTATTTTTTCCAGATGTACCTTCACCTTATCCCACTCTTATTTATCTCACTTTACCTACAGGCTGCATACACGCATCATTTCTCAGTTTATTATTTTATAGCTCTCTATAAGCCTTGCAGTGAGTACTAGACTTTAACGCGGACCACTGCAGCGAGTTGTCCCAAAGGCACCATAAAGACTGCGGTCCCGAGCAGATTAGACTGCACTCTACTGCAGATTTAATTGAGTCGCTTCTTTAAGACTATTTGTATACAGAGAGCTACGTAGATGCCGCATTGTGATTGGTAAGTAATGCCCCATTTTCTTGCAACACACATCCTTCGTTGTATTCAAATATATTTAAGCGTCAATAGCCTAATAGTTAAGGTGTGGAAATTGTGATCGAGAGGTCGCAGGTTCGAATCCCACCCATTACACTATTGTCGTGAACCCACTCCAGACAAAAACATATTTAGCTTAGTTGGAGGGGTTAACAAGATTGCTAGTAATGTGGATTGTACCCACGTTGCTAGTTCTCTTTAAAAAAAAAACACAGCGGAATTTTGTTAATTGGCCTTGAATAAGGCCTGTGAGAAACCTCAGTTACTGATATTTGCAATTAGGTCCCAAAACTTTTGAATTGAAATACATGTAACAGGGAATTATCAAACCTATCCATATGTCATATCTGCCGCATGATATGTTGCGGGTTGCGGTTAACCGAGAATGACATGGTTGGACCTGCATGTGTTGGATGGATGATTCCCACCCAGATGAGCACGATCATTTTTGTTCTATGTCTGGCTGTAATTTATCTATAATATGTATGCATTTAGAAATATATATGTATGTTTATCAGTTGTCTAGTACTCATAGCACAAGCTCTACTTAGTTTGGGACTAGATGGCGTTGTGTGAAAGATAAAAAAAAATTGTAGCTCCATGTAAATCTATTTAGGAAAAGTATAAAACTAAAACCCGACTACGACAAAAAACGATGCTAAAAAGGATGAAACAAGATTTTCAGGATGCTGAAATAAACAAGGTTACTGGAAAAACAAGAACAGAACCAAAATAAAAGCCGTAGTCACACGTCACGTTATTAATTGTTTTGTTACGGTTGATATCCTATATAACGTGTGACTACGGCTTTTATTTTTGTTCTGTTCTTGTTTTTCCAGTAACCTTGTTTATTTCAGCATACTGAAAATCTTGTTTCATCCTTTTTAGCATCGTTTTTTTGTCGTAGTCGGGTTTTAGTTTTTTTACTTTTTATTATTTAAACTATTTTGGTGTTAAATCACTGTGCTTCTATACTATTTCCTTTATTTTTTATAAGTTCAAGTGAAGCCTTTTCAAATGATACCAAACACGGTATATCTATCTTAGTTTTATTTTTTACACGTGACTTTTTGACCGCTAGAGGGCGCCACGTTAAATTTAAGCAAAGTTTTGGAAATGTGCATGTGACGCCCTTTCAAATGATATCAAACACCATGTGTTTATCTTATTTTTATTTTTTAACACAACACTTTTTGGGCCCTAGAGGGCGCCACATTGGGTTTTGTGACACGTCACGTAGCCTATGTTCAGCGGACGGTCAAGACGGTTCTAACGATACCTCATTTGTCGAGTTCCGATAAGCAGCTTTGGAGCTATGAGGGAACAGATGAACATACACACATACATACATACATACATAGCCTGTCAAAATCATAACCCTCCTTTGGCTTTGCCGTAGTCGGGTAAAAATAGATGTTAAGCCTCTATCATCTTGAAAAACTCCTAGGTCCCTTGAGATCCAAGTAACACAGGTTTCACTGTATTTCCCAGACAGCGGCACAATACTAGGGTCTGAAATAAGCATCTGCGACAGTCATCTTCTTTGTCTTAGTTAGATTAATAGATTAATACCATGTCTTAGGTGACTTGCGGTCTGTAGCTGACAAATACCAACTACATTTTATAACTACATAAAACACTTTGATTCTTACTAACAAAGTAACAAGCCGGATTCGCACGAGTGAAATAATATGCATTTATTCTAACTTCATGCAACACAAAGGTACAAAGGCGGACTTAATGCCTTAGGCAATCTCTACGAGTCAACCATGGGTGGTAAAGAGATAGCATGGCAGGTGCATAAAGAAAATAAAACTTGTAGTTAAACAGAATACAGCGAAGGAAAACATGGTGAGGATACAGACATGTCTTAAGATCGAAAAATCTGAAGACATTCATCAACCGTCACCATCTGTTTGCCGTAAACTCTTGTCACACTAACTCTGGTTTGCGTTGTCCTGCTCGTCGTATGGTCGAGACCTACAATAATTATTTTATACATATTGAAATTTTTATGTGCTCTAAACAAAGATATAATAAACTATAGATGCGTTGTCCGCGCTCTGAAATGGCAAGTTGAAATCAAGGTAAGTGCCTCGTGTCTGTTACGTCATTGGCTCTAAATCTAAATTTAAATCCCATGTACTAACTGTTCTAGCTGCGTAATGTAACAGTTAATATTAAAATGATATTTGGTACGTATTATTGTAAATTTTAACATTTTATAAATCCTACTTGTCCTTAAATTACTAATGCCTAATAATATCAATTTGAGTCCCCTTTTTACGCTTATTATTGTATTAATTGTATTATTCTTTTTTATTCTATTTTTTGTTTCAATTTAAGTATCTTTTTTTGTGTTCTATCTTCTGTTTTTAATAATTTTAATTAATAATGATTGAGTTTTAATGTTACAATAAAATTCATTATTTGAATAGCTTATCCAGCGGCATATTATATACTGCTTATATTTTCAATGTTAATATGCGGATAATGCAGTGGGCTGCAATATTGTTTATAAACTGCTACTCTTCTTATATTGTGGCTGTTTATTATCCCTAAATAAATAAATAAACCCATACTGGTCCCGCGTGATGGAATACGGCCCATCCCCTCTCATAGAGACGAGGCCTGAGTCCCAGCGCAGTGGGAACGTTGTACGCTGGTTCTGTTATGTTATGTTTGTAATATAACTGAAATAAACTTGTGTATTACAAAAGCATGCCTTTGTAAGCAATATTCGCTCTTCCTGATTAGTTCCCATTGCATAATAAAGGCTCCATGACCTGATCCCTCCATCTCCCTTTCACTACAGGTCTACCAGACGCATGGCTAGTACCATCCACACTTGGTTGATATACCGTCTTGTCGTACCAAGCGCTTCTCCTCCACATTTATTGTGCGCACAGCCAAGCTGTGGAATTCTCTGCCGGCTTCTGTGTTCCCTGCCACTTATGACCTTTCAACCTTTAAAGCAAGAGTAATGGTGAACGCAGACCTAGCCGCACCGCACGCGCCGCAGTCTTTGCATTCGAATTCTTTATATGAAGTTCTATGCAACCTCGCACACCTACCCGCGCCGCAGTCGCCACAGTCCCTGAAACGACCGAACTCCCCTAGCCGCAGCTGATGACGTCACCCGCACGCAGCGCGGATGACGTCATTCGCATCCACGGCACGCAGTGTTGCCAGAGTTATAAAGTAGACAGAGAATCTCTGTCAACGGTTTATAATAAAATTACTTATTCTCGTATAAATAATTACTTGCTTATTCCCTATTATAGCACCTACAGATAAAATTACACAAAAGAGCAAAATACCAATACCAAATACAGATTTTTAAAATCTTCGGTACAGATAATGCTTTAAAAAATCTGGCAACACTGACGGGAACGACTGCAGCGACTGCGGTGCGGATAGATGTGCGAGGCCAGTAACAAAAAGCGATGACTGCGGGGACTGTAGAGACTGCGGTGCGGCTAGGTCTGCGTTCACCTTAAACAGGCATCTCCTGTGCTCGCTCGTTCCATCATAGACCTCATCTATCGCTTACCGTCAGGCGAGATCGAGGTCAAGAGTGGGTTCATCCCGAATAAAAAAAAGGCTCCAAGGCATTTTGCTTTGCGTTTTTTAAATATACACAATTTTGTATCTGTGATATCATTTGACATATTTGATAGGGCTTCAGTAAACTTCAAATAAAATACTCAGATCGATATGTGGTGGTTTACTTTCGATTTTTTTGGTTTTATTATAAAAATATGAGGCACAGTTGATATTGTAAAACAGACATACAAATCAGTACAACGCCTGACACTTTAAAGTAGCAACATGATGCACACAGAACACTGCGTTCATTCACAATGAGAAGGCGTAAGTAGTATTCATTGAATAATACAATACTGCAAAATAACATAATTATTTATCTATATTTAATGTTCAAGATGACTAACATTATTTTAATGAATACATTATAATCTGAGTAGATGAGACATGTATTTAGCTTCGTTAGAATATGAAATGCTTAATTTTTTTATTTATACAATATACCTACTTATACAACGTGTAACGGAAACCCCATATCTATCCAAAAGGGCTGAAGACAACATCTGGTATGGAGTCTCTATGCACAGTTTCAGCTCAAAATAAGTCACTCAAAGAATTGATACCAAATTATCGGTTTCATAAATGTTTTTTTGAATATCAATCATAGCAAACGTGTTTCAGCACTACGAGGGTCAATAACTTTCCACGTCACTTGCCAATAACACGATAATTCTCTTCGTTCCTCTTAATTTGAATATTTCGTTCTCTGCTATCAATGTATTGAAATTTCTAATAAGTTCCACACATGTAGACGTAGGATTACAAAACCCTTGCCATATCGTTTGTTATCATCCAAAGAAACCATGCACTTGGTATTACACGTTGTACTTATATTAAGTTAACCAAAAGTGTTTTGAAAGTCTGCAAATCCTCAGAATTTTCTTATACGTTTCTCTAATACATTGTTTAGCTAGCAGAGTAAGCTATGTAAGCCCGAGAAATAGGAATTTTTACGACTTGATTGAAAAGTAAAGTTTTGAGTAGGTAATTTTATACATAAACCTTCGACAAGAAATTTCTTAACTGAAATATCGTTAAACTGATTAGATACCTACTCGTATAAGTATGTAGGTATCATTTGAAACACACCACAATCATATTTTACTTAGGTAAGTCGAGTAATTATAGTAATCATAATAATGACGAGTTCTTGGCTACATAATAACACGGGTTGATCTTCAAGGTTGAGGTCAGCCCGTGGATGGGTAACCAAAATAACATACGAAGTCGTTGATACCGGCTGTCATATGTATGTAGGTACATCTTTGACAAACCAGTCTATACAGGGTGGCATCGACGCGCAACCGCTTCCCTAATAGCATTTATTGTTATATTGGCAGTTGGTCGGGCCACATTAACCTCATTAGTTGGACAACGGTTAAATTTGGCCATCTTTATGAGGTAATGCCTACAACCAAGGGCCATTGTAGAATTTCCAACAGAGGGCCATTACAAGCATTTATTGTTGGCATTTGGTTGGGCCACATGAACCTCGTTTGTTGGGCCATTGAAGAAATTCGTACTGAGGGCCATTATAGAAATTCCAACTGAGGGCCATTGTTTTTGCAATGTTGGGCCATATGGCACAATATTCGCACCTTTAGAATTGAAGTGGCTTAATTCAAAATTTTAAGAAAATGACTTTTATACACAGAACGACTTAAATACATGTTTAATAAGTCGTTCTGTGAATAAAGTCACTTTCTTAAAAATTTGAATTAAGCCACTTCAATTCTAAAAGTGCGAATATTGTGCCATTTGGCCCAACATTGCAAAAACAATGGCCCTCAGTTATAATAGAATTAGAAATAAAAAACGTTATTAAAGAATAAAACCTGTTTTATTAAATATTGGAAATGGTAACATTGGCTAGAGCAGTTGACGAAGGGAATGATATTTTCAATAAAATAGCATTCTGAGTTTCCTTAACTTCCTCAATTTCTGTTTTCATATATCCAAGATGGTCGGCAATGACATCTAAAATAACAGTAAATTAATTAGTGTCTTAAATGTAGAAACCTACTGATTAAAAACTACCAAATTCACTACAGTTATCCATCCATATAATGCTGTCTAAGATGTAAAGAAAAATATGTATGCTTGTATTATTTTTACCTAAAGAAGAACTATTTTTTTCCAAGACTGACTTTTGTGTAAGTTTTGACTTGTGTCGTCGGTGTCAATGATAAATGATGATTTTCCTCATTAATCGGGTGACGAGAAGATACGAGAGACCCTTAAAATTTAAAAAAATATTATTTTAAAAGCTTCACCAGACCATTCATATTAATGTTTCAATTTTAAAATATGTGACATAAAACATAACTCAGATGTGAAGATTGAAAAAATAAAAACAGTTTGTATTCTTATAATATTTACCTAAATGAGGATTTATTTTTTTCATGATCGGCCTCTGCTTAGGTGTTAACAACACTTTTTTTACAGGCCCGTTGGTATAGTGGTCAGTGGCCCTGACTGCTATGCGCAAGGTCGTGGGTTCGATTCCCACCTAGGACAAATGTTTGTGTGATGAGCACACCATTGTTCTTTGTCTGGGTGTAATTTATCTATAATATGTATGTATTTAGAAATATATATGTATGTTTATCAGTTGTCTAGTACCGATACCACAAGCTCTGCTTAGTTTGGGACTAGATGGCGTTGTGTGGAAAGTTGTGGAATATTATATTATTATATTATATTATATTACTTTTGCTGGTGTTGATGGTGGTGGTAAGTGATTTATCTCATTAGTTGGGCTATGTGAAGATATTGGAGAATCTGTAAAGTGCACACAATTATTATAATATGACCATGGCTATCATCTAAACATCAATATGAAATACATTAAAATATATTGTAAGTTGTTTATTTAATAGACAATAAATATTGAATTTTCATGTTTCCTAATTAAATTTAGTTTTTGAATTTACTTTTTATTTGAATTATTTACAGGGCAATATATAATTTTAATGCCAATTCATGATTTTAATACAAATGGAAAATACATTTATTTACACTGCGCTAATTTTAATTTTCATAACCCTTCTTTTGCTTTGTTGGGTAAAAATAGAGCTTGGCCTTATATTATTATGTAATTCTAATTATTTTAATTTGACAGTTGTGTTAATTTTAGTGTGTTTATAATGTCATCTTTTGTATTATTGTACTATTAGTTATGTTGATTTTTTAATAATCAATGTAATTGGTGTGTATCTGATCTTATTTTAATAAACTAACTGCACGTTGATTGATGATTAAAGTAGCATCCACGTAATCCTATTCCCGAGTATAAGCTATCTATATACCAAATTATATCAAAATCCATTTAGCGTGAAGGAGTAACAAACACATAGGTACATACATTTTTGAATTTATGATATTATTGTGATAAACTGAAATTGAATAATATATAATATTAGACTTTGCCCTAGACTAGTGTTATGGACTAAAATTGGAGGTAAAACTGTGTATATGCTATGGTGAGCGAAGTGAGAAGTCCTATGGTAACTTGAAACCACAACAAAGAAAAAGAAGTGGCTCATTTAAACATAAAATCACTTACTCAGAGGTGATAATTTGATGAAGTTTTCTAAAGTTTACTAAAATAAGTGGTTTAAACGGGTTTCAAGGCTTGTACCTCACCCAGTATTATTGTAATCAGTTTCCAATATTTTTAGCAGCTTTCATTTAGTTTTACAGGGTCTCATCACTTTATCACATCAAAAATATAAAATACCTTTATATGTACCTAAGTACTTAAGTTTGATCTGAATATAGCTGTTGTATTTGACAAATTAACTAGCTATAGGTGTTTATTATTTTCTATGAAACTGTCACTTACCAACATTAAAATCTTGTAGCAAATATCTTGGCTCACTGTTAATTGAAAACATTGAGTCAGTTTTTTTCGGAGGATTAGGATATTTGACATAACGTTCATCACTTTCTTCATTTCAGTTTCATTTTATTTTTCTTTCCTCTATATCAGTAGAAGCCAATTCTGATTCACTTTTAGCCTTTTTACATTTTTGTCTGGCTTTTTGTAAGTTATCTGGGAAAAAAGTTTTTATTAATAACTACCTACTAGTACAATCTCATAACCTTACTTGTTAAAGGACATTGTCATATAATTTAAGATGATGATGTATGAGGCTTACAACAATGGACTTTACCATCTTATCGTCGCATACTTTATCGTCTTGTTGGATAAACTGGCCAATTTTCGTCTGGTACTACTTGGGAGATAAGGCACTTATTGAATTTTGAACTTATTGTAGTTGGCGGCCATAAATATTGCCTCTTTCGTGGAATTAACCATTCTTCACGGATGATACCGACTCCGTCTTCAAATTCAATTACTTTTATACATTTCACACACTACTGGACACTACACACCAGACAAAACAAAACTAGCGAGCAAGCAGTCAGTCAGGCACGTCAACAAAATAGCCGCCATCCGTAACTCCGTACGCCATCGCCGACCGACGCGCGACGCTGTGTGTCGCACCGTCGAGTTGCCAGTGCCACCCCAACATAGTATTTATTATTTATTTATTAAAACTTTATGCACAAGTAAAAAATACTGTACAAAGGCGGACTTAATGGCTGTTTTTAACTGTTTTTAACGAACCGTTGCAGTAGTCGTAATGGCCCAACGTTGGTAATTAGTTGGGCTTAATGATAATATTATAATGCATTGGGCCCATGTTAGTTAATATATAATAGGGCCTTCGTTATATAAAATTCAGATATGCCAACTGTTTTTAACCAACCGTTGCAGTAGTCGTAATGGCCCAACGTTGGTAATTAGTTGGGCATAATGATAATATTTAGCCGCATAGGCCCGATGTAAGATATATGTGGGCAAACTAACTAACTATATCCCAACTAATTCCCCACTGTTGGCCAATGGATGCCAACGGGAAATGCTACTAGGGTTACCATGGATTCATTACATGATTCTGGACCCCCTTTTTTTTCTTTTTTTTTTAGCGTGGTAAAATTATCAAATAAGTCCTCCCACCCCGGGCAGGGTGGGAGGGACTGTCAGACTATTACTGACTAAAATCCACGGTGTTCCTTCAATAACCCTTTACGTACCGGGGTCACGGTAATGGGATAAGTCCCACGACCCCGGCAGGCTTCGGCCCTCTGCAGGGGGGGCCTCGTCATGTTGCTGACGCTCTTTGAGACGCGCGTGGAACACAACGCGCCGTCGACCCGGGCATGGTCCATGGTCGGACAGCGAGTTGCCCTTTACTCGCTGTCCGCATGCCCGCGCCTACGGTAGCCGGAGATCGTCGGCTGACGTCTGACGCCGTACGCGTCTACCACTGCGGCTGGGCAGGAGGGAGGACGCCATCCTCTCCCTCACGCGGCCCGCCTCCTCCTTCGGAAGCATGACTGCTTTGCAGAAGGACCCCCTACGTTGAAATTTTTCGTCGGCTTTTCTTAATTTAATAAAATCAAGCAATATCCGACCCAAAAAAGCAGTAAATTCACTTGTTTCACTTAAAACAGTAATGTAAATAAATAAAACTCGGAAAGGCTACCTGATTAGCTATGTTGACCTCGCAAATTAACACTAGCAAAACAGCTGATCAGGTAGCCCTTTCGAGTTTTATTTACATTGCTGTTTAAAGTGAAACAAGTGAATTTTATTTTTTAATTAAAATCTCATTGGCTTAGATAGAAACAATGATTTTATACAGTTTTCAGTAAAAAAAAGTTGCTGAAAATACCTGAAAAATTAAGAAAAAGTCGACGAAAAATGTCAACGCAGGGAGGTCCACAATCATGTACCTACTGAACTGCCACCCTGTATATCACATAAAACACTTTTACTCGGCTGCAGGGGTTAGACTGGAAGCTAATCGATCAACAATGCTGGGAAAAGTCTAAACAGAGGATGATGAAGGTAATATTTACCCTATCTTTTGGCCGTCACTGGCAAGCTATCACCAGAGGTCGGATTTATAATAGAATATCCCGTGTGACCAACAATATTATGTAAATTTGGCAACGTCGTGCGTGCAGTGGTTTAAATTGTGTAGAAGTAAATAACTTTTTATTTAATAAATCACGGGATTTTTCTGCTCTTCAAAATTAATCCCGGGATTTAGGGCATATCCACTTTATTCTTTCGTTGTATGAAATCAGTGTAAGTACATAAATAACTCTACCTAATTCCGACCTCTGGCTATCACTTAGACACACACTACTAATTACTTAACTTCATTTCCAGTCATTAAATACTTATCTAACGTCCATCATATGTCACAGTTTATACTCAAACTATCTGTTAAAGGTATCTTACAGTCCGGTGGCCAATCTAAGTCATGCCGTGCGGTTAGCGTTGCGAAACTTCACCGACAAGAATTCAGTTGAAGTGGAGAGGATAATTAGGTCTCACAACTTCTGTGCTGCACTTTAGGTACTAGATTTAGTTAAATTTTCCACTACTTAAACTTGCATTTAGTAACTCTTCCTTTTCGAGATCCTCGTTTTAACTTCTTTATAAACAGAACTTACGGTTTCCATGTTGAGTAAAACGGTTGTCTTTAAAAGATTACATTAGCGATAACGCTGCACCCTTTATGACCCTCTAAATATAATTATTTTAATCGACATTTTTTTCTATAATATTATGGTGTACAAAACTGGTACACCATTTTATTCTCTTCTATTCAAAATGAACAGTTTTATCAATAGGAGCCAAAACTATAAATGGGGCTTGTGACAATCTTGTAGCATGAATGTTCCTGTCGTGTCAATATCACCATTTAATATTAGTACTCGAGACAGTAATTACTATCTAGTGAATACTATGTACAATATCACCATTCCTACCTATTCAACCTTTTCCTGTAATCCTGTTCTACAACGTGTAATTTAAAGGGTATATTCATACCAAGTACACGGCTTCTTTGGATGATAACAAACTATATGGCCAGGGTTTTCTAATTCTGTCTACATGTGTGGAACATACATTGATACCAGAGACCGAATTTTTCAAATCAAGAAGAACGAAAGGAATTATCGTTTTATTGACACAAGTGACGTGGAAACTGATGACCCTCATAGTGCTGTGACACGCTTGTTATTACTGGTATTCAAGAAACATATTGTTACGAGCTGGGGTTCGGGATAGAAATAATTAACGCTAATTAAACCAAAATTAACACTTTAATTAATTAAAAACAAAATAAAAATTTAACACAATTATTCGTACCACAATACTTGTCACTTAACACTTAAATCGCACTGAAATTCACTCGTAAAGCTTCGATTATATCGCGTATTCGCCTCGTAATAAGACTGACTCTCTGTCGGAACAGTCGCTGCGCCCCCGAAGGCGGCGCGGCAAGTGTCATCGGGGCATATGCCCCCCGGCCACGGAAGCCAGCCTCGGCCCGCGACAGCGGGCCCGTCACTGGGTTGCCGTATAGGCGTGACTTGCTTGCGTGCGCGCCCAGCCTTCGCGTAGTAACGCGCGGCGGGCGCGCACACATACACACATCAAAAGTGTCTAGGGATCAAGCATTTTTATGCGGATTGCTTGAGATTGAGATGTGGCTTTGTAATAAATTTATGAGTTTATAAATTTATATGGATCCTTTTTGGTGCATTTCATAATTTGAAACAGGAACTGTTAATCAAATTCGAGTAAAAGATGAAAATCAGGTTTTACATACTCTTTGATGAAAATCAGCTGTCAATATTTTCCCTATAAAAACATACAACGCATTGAAGACATTATTAGTGCTACTGTTTCCCTACTACTGATTAAAACCAACGTTATTATGGAGCGGCGACATCATTTAAGCAGGGAAGAAATGCTCAGAGCCGTGGGAATGATAGAAGCTGGTTCCCGGCAACGTACTGTGGCTTTAGCTCTGAATACAAGTCAGAGTGTTATCAGTCGACTTTGGACACGTTACCGAAGCACTGGTACCGTGGCTGAGCGCCATGGAGGACGGTATCACTGCACCACACGGAGACAAGACCGATACATTCAAATCTTAACTCGAAGAGCTCCAACAATAACCGCCATGATGTTAGCCGTGAGGCTTCATCACTCTTCAGGGAACTTAATTAGCGACCAAACAGTCAGAAACCGCTTGCATGAAGTGAACCTTCATTCCCGAAGACCGCTACGGGTACCACCTATAGCAATGCACAATCGTAGGATTCGATATCAATGGGCTCTTGAACACAGAAATTGGGCAGAAGAACAATGGCGTTTCGTGTGCTTTTCTGATGAGTCTCGTTTTGGTATGAGACCGGATACAAGACGTATACGACACTGGAGAACCCCTGGACGCCAACAGCGATTAAAATCCTGCGAGGAAGTCCATCCTTATAGTGGTGGAACCATCATGGTATGGGCGGGTATTTGGATCGGCGGAAGAACTGAGTTGATTTGGATCAGAGGCAACCTCAACGCTCAAATTTATGCTGAGACGATTGTATCTGACGTCATCGTTCCTCTGCAAGTGCAAATCGGTCCCTTATTTCAGTTAATGCATGATAATGCACGACCGCACACCGCAAGAGTTGTAAGACAGACTCTCGCCGCAGCTAACATCAATGTCCTGCTCTGGCCTGCTCAGTCGCCAGACTTGAACCCGATTGAGCATGCATGGGATATGCTACAGAGAAGAGCTCTGCCGAATATGGAGGGTATCAGTCGCAAGAAGACCTTTTCTTGTTGTTGCAACGAACATGGGCGGCCATTCCACAGCGTGATTTGGATGAACTCATTTTGAGTATGCCAAACCGATGTGCTTGTGTTGTTAGTGTTCGCGGTAGAAACACGGATTATGAATTGTTTAAGTTACCTAATAAAATTTTAAAGAAAACTGTTATTTCAGTCTTTTTTTCGAACTTTAATGTTAGTGGTTCAAATGTCAAAAATCCCTTTATTAGGAAAATGGCAAATTTCTTTATTAATGCAAAGGTGACTTGGTTTATCGTTACTGTGACAAACGAAAACACTTTATTTGATGAATCCTTAAAGAAAATTTTAATTAATATCAATCAGGAGAAAAGTTATTGCAAAAATATATGTTGATCCCTAGACACTTTTGATGTGTGTATTATATTTATGAAGTGTTAACTGTAGGCGCGCCACGACGCCGTTATTCGGCATCGTTTTCTTCACGACACCTCGGCGGTCTGCGCCCGCCAGGTGAGACCCCCAGTTGCCTGAGGGAGGCCTAGCGGAGCGCGACCAGCGGCGAGGGTGCCGGCTTAGGCGAGCCTACAGTTAAGTTGGATGCGTGGCTCCCGCCCGTCCCGTTTCCAGGTCTAGCCGGTTACGTTCCGAGCCGCACAGCCGTGTTGTGCGTGTGTGAGCGGTATTGTTATGTGAGTCACCGCTCAGTGCGTCGACGCCGAATAGCAAGCTATCTGGCGCTGTTATGTATACATGTATGTATAGTGGCGCATGTGCGAGTCGGTACGTAACGTGCCTATATTAACTTAGCACACGTTACGTATCGTGGAAAGTGATGACCATCATAGTGCTATGACACGTTTGTTATTACTGGTATTCAAGAAACATATTGTTACGAGCTGGGGTTCGGGATAGAAATAATTAACGCCAATTAAACCAAAATTAACAATTTAATTAATTAAAAACAAAATAAAAATTTAACACAATTATTCGTACCACAATACTTGTCACTTAACACTTAAATCGCACTGAAATTCACTCGTAAAGATTCGATTATATCGCGTATTCGCCTCGTAATAAGACTGACTCTCTGCGCCCCTTTGCGATCAATTTATACCCCGGTCTATGAGTTCCAGAACATTCCTGTAAATTCGACTCACTGTTTATACTGCTTAGAATATTCCAGAGCTACTTGAGATACATAGAGGTACTATGTATCTCAAGTAGCTCTATTCGCCGCTAGATGGCGTTAGTGTCTCGAACATTCTAGATTTATGTCCAAGTTTCTCGACGTACTTCGCTAAAAGACTGGCGTAACAATATGAAACCAATAATTTAGGGTCAATTCTGTGAGTCACTTATTTTGAACTGAAACTTTGCATAGAGACTCCATACCAGATGTTGTCTTCAGTCCTTTTGGATAGATATGGGGTTTCCGTTACACGTTGTATATTGTGCCCTGAGTTTGTTTGGGTGATTATTTTCGGGATAGACAGCTATAAAACATTGACTTCTAGGAAAAAAAGACACTAATAATTTATTTCGCCTCACATTTCTTCAAACTCTATATTTAATAGTACCAAAAATCCCATTATTAACTATGAAATTTCCCAATACATAAAGTTTCGGCCAAGTCTTTGTACCTACTCTAAAACATTTCATAATATCGCACCCTTAGTAATGTAAGGGCACAATTCGAAATATTGAGTTTTCGAGTTTTTGTGTTAGGTGGGCACAATATCACCTGTTCTATGACTTGGCTTTCACACAGAGAAAAAAAGACAATATTAAAGCGAATACTGTAATTGTGTCTCTTTTACACTACCCTCTCCCGAACCCGCGTCTTCCCACTAGAGAGGCCCAACCAGTAAAGTGCCAGTACTTGTCGAAGCCGGACTACTGATGCTCTGTCCAAATTGGAGTTGTGCCTTTTTATTACAAACTAGCTTTTGCCCGCGACTTCGTCCGCGTGGAATAGTTACTTTGGGCTAACGTTAAATTTAACCCCGATTTTGAAGCATTCTTCATTGGCGCTCCGCTCCTATTGGCCTTAGCGTAATGATACAATATAGCTGTGCCCGCGACTCCGTCAGCGTAAGTTAATGTATTGGTAATATTGTTTAGATCACGTTCACATGAGGCTTAAGTACCTAGAGAACGCTTCGACCGCGAGACGCGTCGAGCGCGGCGACCGATTCTCAAAAATAATCCTTATAGCATGATTCAGTATTCACGCGCGATGGCTTATTATTATAAGCGTATTTCATGTATAACTTTGGTGTTTCTATACCGATTTATATGATTCTTTTTACGGTTTCGTAGCCGAATGGCAAAAAACGGAATCTTTATAGTTTCGACATGTCTGTCCGTCTGTCTGTCTGTCTGTCCGTCCGTCCGTCTGTCACAGCAATTTTATTCCGAAACTATTAGGACTATACATGTGAAACTTGATAGGTAGATGTATTCTGTGAACCGCTTTCCGATTTTGAGAAAAAAATTAAAAAATATTTAAAATAAAGGGGGGCTCCCCATACATGGAACTAAACCTGAAAATATTTTTTTTCATGAAATCAATGCATGTGTGGTATCTATAGACAGTTCTTTAAAAACGACATCGGGGTTTCTAAAACCACTTTTCCATAAAGTCAATCGTTTAAAAGATATAAGCTTCCAAAGTGGTAAAATGTGTGTGTGGCGGACACAACCTCTAACTTCTATAATAATGGAGTGAAAAATCTAAAAAAAATATATGTATGTAGGTCTTAATATAAACTTTCAACCAAAATTAGTTTGAACGAAATCAGTTCAGCAGTTTTTGAGATACAGCATATTTTCTAAAACCGCAAATATAACTTTGTAATTCATACAAACACTATTAAAAACAAATTTATTCGGCGCAGTTGTAAAAAATGTAAAAAAGCCAGTTTTAAGAAATTTGTAAGGTTTTTTTTTTTCAAAACAAATTTATTTGGCGCAGTTGTAAAAAATGTAAATAAGCTAGTTTTAAGAAATTTGTAAGGTTTTTTTTTCGTTAAATAAATTTGCATATTATATTATAGTTACTACGGAACCCTTCATGGGCGAGTCTGACTCGCACTTGGCCAATTTTTTTATGGAATAGTTAATAATGTTAACTTTTTCAATTAGGGGTGACTGAGAGTGTTATAAACGTAAGAGTAGACAAATATTATAATCAGAAAGCTTCGAACTGCTAGGCTATCGGGAGTTACACGTGTTATTGTGAGTCAACCATAAAAGTTAGACATATGCTGTCGTGGGATATTTTTTATATAATTTTAAGGAGAACATTTCCGTCATGAAATGATTTGTGTAGCTTTAACCATTAAGGTTGCACACGCGACGAAAGCTTAAAAAATGGAGTAACTTCTCCCGTTTTCCCAACATTTCCCTTCACTGCTCTGCTCCTATTGATTGTAGCGTGATGAAAAGTATACTATAACCCGCTCAGGAGTATGAAAAATAATTGTACCAAGTTTCGTTAAAATCCGTCGAGTAGTTTTTGTTTCTATAACGGTTATACAGACAGACAGACAGACAGACAGACAGACAGACAGACAAAAATTTAACTGATTGCATTTTTGGCATGAGTATCGATCCTTAATCACCCCCTGATAGTTATTTTGGAAATATATTTCATGTACAGAATTGACCTCTCTACAGATTTATTATAAGTATAGATTATCGGGTAAGTATTGCAATCTTAGAATAACAACGCATAGAAGGATAGTACGAGTACAAAAAGTGAGGCAACTAAAACTTAGCCATTTTTGGCTAACTTTGCTCGACGAGCCGTCAGTATTCAAGGTCACATTCTGCCGAACAGAGCTCAAGAGTAAACAATTTAAAACGACCGTTTGTAGGGTAAAGGGATGTCATAGTCCTTCAGGAAAACAAAAAAACGTGTAATCAAATTACATTTCACAAGTAAATACTTACATTTTATACATTATATTTAAGTAAATCGACCATCAAACAAAAATTCTAATAACCTAACTTATCACAATTCAATGTTGCTATCCGTGAGGAAAAAAAATACCCATATTGATTTCTTTTGTGCTTATTTTTGTTTAAAAAAATATAGTTTTGGCGGCAATTATGTATGCGTCAAACTAAATTATATTTATTTACAGCTACTACCTACAGTGTTTTATAACTAAAAGTTACTGTTAGTTCGAAGAGTGGCATCATAAAGATGACAATTTTATTGATTAATATTTTTTTCATTTAAGTAATGTTCTCAATAATATTTTTCTATTTCATAAATACAACACATACTTTTAATTGATATCAAACGAGATTTTTCAAGCAATTAATACATTTCTATAATATCATTACCTATAACACATTACACATCAAACATTCTAAACGCAATAAACGATATCTCATTTCGTTTACCTTCCGTAAATATATGTCATATAAGTCATATTACATGAAAAAACATAATCTTATTTAGTTTCATAACATAAAATACTTGATTTGATCCAGCATCATAATAGTGCGTTTTCCCATTTTTGTGGTAATGGTACTGGTAATGGTATCACTGAAACCTATATTTGTGTGCGTTTGAAGAACGTAGACACATTCGGCTCACGCACACAAAGAAAATAAAGTGGACACACGAAATCGCTCGTGTTTTGTTCTAGACGCCTCTTCTATGCGTTGTTATTCTAAGATTGCAATATTCTTTAGTACTAAAAAAGTTGACTTAGAGTTTAGGCCCTCTTGTCACAACAATGTATTAAAATATGTCATCATTATATCAATTAGTTCCTTATTTTACGAAAATATTAAGATTTTTTTATGTTTATTTCGAAATAATTCCTTGTTTCACAAAACTTTATGAACGAACTGTGTTTGCATTTAAGGTTAGGTCTTTACATGATGTAAAATATTTAATCAAATTACAAGTTACGTCCATAGTTTCTAGTATGGTTAGTAAATACATACAATAATTAAGCGCTTTATTGATTGGTTAAGTAGGTATTAAATATGTTGAAGTACGTAATTAAACAACATAGGTACTATTATAATTTTTATTTATAGAAGCATGACGTCGCGGTCGCAAAAAAATTTGAACTTAATCGCCCAGAATCTCCAGATCAGAGAACAGCAACGCGAATTTCCTAAGGAGCAAAAAGTAAGTTGTTTTGCTACGTGTCTTTATTGGTTAAATCTTACTAGGTAGGTACTTACATAAGTATAGCATCTCGTTAATTTTAGTTTCAGTATTTTACTGGCCTAGACGCATTTTGGAAAAAGAGAATATTCCCACCGCAATTCCCAAGATTTAACACAGTAAGATGAACATTACACAGGTAACGAAATTGTGTTTGATATTATCATAGAACAGATAAATGAGGTTAGAAACGAAATAGTTCCTGATTTGTATGAGAACGCGTGTCGCCGCTTGTCTCCCACTATTTAGCTCCACTACAAGCAAGAGGCCCCGTTACGTATGCGAATTACGCACACAAATAAATTACACACACTTAAATCGAGAGCTTGCTACTAATTGTAACTCATTGTCGATAGACATGCGCCGTGCATCACGACCAATAAGGGCAAAGACGAAACGTCAATGGTTGAATTGTAGAGGACGCAACGCCTGCAGTACATTGTAAGCGGACTTGGTCATTGCGTTGATTAAGCGAGTACACATCGGGCAATACATATTTTTTGTAACTTGTTGCAATAATGTTGTTAATGTTGGGAATTTCATAGTGATCAGAATATTTTTGTTTTTTACAAATAAAATTGTAATTAAATGTTATTTTCTACTTACCGACGGAAAGATATACTCGCTATATCCTTGCTCTATACTTGCGGTCTAACTTTTTGTTTTACAGGTTATAATTGCACAACATGGCATTTTAAAGCAGACCTCTGTGTTCCGAAGTAATCCGAAGCACACTAAACGCGGTGAATGAATTAATCGGTCGAGCTATGATTTTCGTATCATAAATGTGGTGCGCTCGCCACGCCCACAT
This sequence comes from Tholera decimalis, assembly GCA_943138885.2. Classification (NCBI taxonomy): domain Eukaryota; kingdom Metazoa; phylum Arthropoda; class Insecta; order Lepidoptera; family Noctuidae; genus Tholera; species Tholera decimalis. The sequence continues at coordinate 43,607,741 of OW964559.2, forward strand.
TACCATTCGAACCTTATTCATCTATTCCGTGGATATTATGATTCCAAACCCAGAAACTGCTGAAAATATTCAACCCTCAGTCGATACACCCGTGGCCTTGACTGAAACTAATGATTTTATCGCAACAACATCAAAACGTTCATCCAGATCATCGTCAAGTAGTTCCAGCTCATGAAGATGAGCTACTTGAGCTCATCTTCCGATAATAGTACTTCCATGAGTACAAGTTCTAGCAGCCGCCTATCATCCCGTAAATGTTCCCCAGAATCTCGAGCACTTCCTATTTCTCAAGATGATTTTATACTACCTGATGAATAACCACTAATTTCTCGGCCACAATCTAAGTGGGAGACATAGATTGTGGCCGAAATATTTCTGTCTTTTTTGACTCTTCAAAATTTTGAATCAATAATAACACAACGAGTTCCTACCATGGATTATTGCATTTAACCGATTAATTCTGCAGAAAGTGATGCTGAACTTAGTGACAACGATCCAACCTATAACGGAGAACCAGTAGCTAGACAGCGTTCTTCGAGCACATGGACGTGAGACCTTAAGGAATTAGTTTCGTAGAAACTAATTGATCCTTACTACGCGACCTATTTTGATAGTATGTTATCGTCTTGAGTAGTTAATATTTTTGTTTAAATTTGAAATACGTCTACTAGAGTATATCAGAGATAATTTGAAGCTATTTGTTATTTAAATGGTATGCTATTTAAATAACAAATAGGATCACATGATCATCCATCTTATGTTCTAACTAAAGGTTGATTATAACTATTATATAAGATATGACTGAAATGAAGAAAATATATAAAAGTTTTATTGTTAAATGATTAAAAAAAGGTTTTGTTCATAGACTTGTAATAAAAAAAAATTGTCGAATTATTATTTTTATACATTATATTATTTTTTATTATTATTAAAGGATTTATTTTTAAGTTTGTAATGTGAAGTTTAAAAAAATGTTTATTTGAAGTTTATTTAACATTTGAAAAGTTCTTACTTAATTAATTATTTGCCGTTTCGTATGTTTTAATTTCGTTTGTTGCCCGTGGTACTACCGGTTTAAGGAATAATAAAGCTTAATTTTTTATACATTTTGCTTTTTTTATTTCATTCGTATTTTTCATCAGGGCACTTTTACTAATTTATGGTAGGATATATTGTGTGATAAAGCATTATTTTGTGATAGTCCTTATTATTTTGAATATCATTAGTCTTATAAAGGCTTATTCCAAATATTGCCTTCAAAAACAAAAATAAAAATATTAAAAAAGAGGCCTAACTCGGAAGAGTTTTAAAAAATATATTTATTATTACTCAAATCATTATTTTTTGTAGTTTTTCTGCTATTAATACCGTAGTACATGTAACGTAGACTAGGTACAAAAAAAATCAGAGCTATAGCACTTTAAATTATGATGTTATGAACAATAGACTAAAAACATCGGATTCCCTGAATCTTAAAACACGTTTTCCCAAAAGTTGATATTTTTGAAATATGCCTTTACTTTATTGAGAGTGCGATATATGGAACAGTTTCTTAATGTCCATTTTCCACGATTTGATTTTATGATGCAATACAAAAAAAAATGACATAAAATGCAATACTTAACAAAAGTACCTATTATATCATTATTACGGTGAGCAAAATGTTACGTCATTATAAGACTTGTAAAAATTGAATGACGTTTGATAGATATAGATACCTATGTCATTTCTGTGAACTTTGACAAATGACGGATTTACAAATGACAGGTGGCAATACTCCATTGATTTACTCTCATTATGTGCCAGAGTTTTTATATGCATGAATAAGACAAAGAGAATGTAATACACTATGTTTTAGAATAAGACGTCATATTATGTTAAGCCACAAATGTGACAATCAATCTATTAGTGCTTTTTACGAATTTCACATATATATTTTTTTCGTCTATTGAGGTACATCTCTGTACCTTCCAGAGGCGGATCCAGCCCTCAAAAAAAGTTGTGGACACAACCACCCGAAAATCGGCCAAGTGCGAGTCGGAGTACAAACTCGCTCGACTGAACTTTTGAATTGGTTTATTTCCTTTTTTACGCTCATCAGGACTTTGGCCATAGGAATGGAAATAATCATTGGAGGAAGTCAGACTCGATTTCGCCCAATTAAGTAGTCAAACCGTTTCAATTTGGAACTAATTTTAATCAATAAATTATTGTTTTTTCTTCCTAACGAAATGGAAAAGCTAAAAGTCGAAACATCTATGGAATACACACAGGTTATCTACTACGGCACAGACAATAAAAGAAAAGGGTGGCAATACTCTTAGACAACAGCTTTAAGTCTCGCATCAGTCGCATCATAATTAATATCACACGGAAAGGCGACCGTTTAATTTTCGTTAAACATGGTCTGGATGATCTACCATTAACCACCTCAAACAGGATGCACAAAAATAGAAAAGGCACAATTCTGGGAAGACATGGACGACCTCATCCAGAGCATTCCAGCAAACGAATACCAGGTTACAGGGGGGGACAATGGACATATGGGGATACAAAGGATATCCTGGGGAGGGGAGACACTAATGAGCGTGATAAAAGGTTATCTGGAGACCGATTTGGAAGTAAGTTATGACAACGCAAATTATATCTGGTCTTAGTTTGAAACCTGGCGTCAGCGGCGCGTCGTGTTCCACGCGCGCCTCGAAGAGCTGTCAACACCAGTGACGGGGCCTCATAGGGCCATTGTCTGCCGGGGTTTGCGGGAAAGTTCTATCGAGATACCGCGGCCTCAGAAATTTAGGGCAGCCGAAGGAACAGGGTGGGTTTTTAGTCAGTAGAAATCTGACACACCCTTCCGCTTGACCCAGAGCGGAAGAAGTCATTCGATGATTTTCCCACCCCAAAAAAAAAGTTTGAAACCTGGTAGAGGACAAAAGCGGCAGGGATCCTAGGAGTTTTCAAATGTCAGAATCAAAGAGACCCTAGCGAATAAAAAGATAGATAAGGACCGATAGTGGTGAAGCAGGATGCTAAAACATTTATAGCACAAGAGGCCACCAAATGCAATCAAACGATCTATGAAAGTGGAGAGTGCTAAAAATGCGGACGAAGTACTGAAATTAGCAAAACGCCAATATAGAGCATTCATGAACATGAACAAAAGTAAATAAATAAATGAAATTTAAGGAGCAAAAAAAATGCTAACAAACAACACAGAAATTAACGAGGGATGGTTCAAATACTATAGTAAGCTATTAAAGGAAGAATTTGCAAACGAAGATCCATCGCCATGGCACCCACAAATGGTCCAAAACCAACTATAAATGAGGATGAGGTGAGAAGCACAGTAAGTAAAATGAAAAGCCGTAAAACCATAGGTCCAGACGAAGTCACCGCAGATGGAAAAGACTAGACCCAGTAACTAAAGCTTGGTTAGCAAAGCTATACAATATCGTCATGATTACAAATCGTGTTTTAGAATCTTGGCGCCCGAGCTATCTATTGCCGTTCTACAAAAACAGGGGCGATGCTGCGCAGTGCGAAAACTATAGAAGTATAAAATGGAGCGCTTATACACTCAAAATATGGGAACGAATTATCAACAACCGTCTCAACAAAATGTCTTCAAACCAGTTTGACTTCACAGGACCCAAGTCAACCACGGATGCTATACAGGTTAGAATCATGACGGAAAATATAGAATTAACCACGAAGACCTAGATCTGCGAAAAACACGACTAAACATACGGAAGCAAGCCCTGGAAAAGTACGGCCTGAGAGTTAGCAGAAATAAAACGGAGTATCTACAATATCCTTTCAGCGGAAACACTACTCCAGAGACTAATCACATTGGTACGACACCCATACCCACAGTAAACCAATTTAAATGTTTAGGCTCTATGTTAACGAGAGATGCAAACGTGGACGCTGACGTCACTCACAGAGTCAGCGCCGCATGGCTGAAGTTGTGTTCACTAACCACACGCTGGTTGCACTTTGTGATCCCCGTATCCTAATAAAAACCAAGGAGAAAGTATACATAGCGGCAGTGCGCCCGGTGTTACTCGACGGTACCGAGTGCTGGCCAGTCAAAAAGACACATAAATAAGAAGTACATACCAACGAAATAAAGATGCTTAGGTGGGCGGGAAGTGTGACTAGATACGATAAAATACGAAACGAGTATATACGAGGCAGTTTCAAAGTCGCACCAATCGCTGACAAAATTACCGAGAATCGCCTACATTGGTATGGTAAATATTGCCCTAAAACTCCCGGAACAAAAACGTGGCAGGGTGGGCCGCCTGCCATTGACCTGGTGGTTACAGATAAAGAAAGACCTCGAGAAAGCCCAATTGCCTGAAACGACAACCTAAGACAGACTGCCAGGACAGTCTGTCTTAGGTTGTCGTTGCAGGCAATGAAAGGAAAGTGAGGAGACCCGACCCCAAATGAATTGGGAATAGGGACGAATATAGATAATTATTGTTTTTTCTTCTTTTCTGGTAGCCAGTAAGCCAATATAGGCACACTAGACTAGTAAATAGATACCTATCTTGACGCTGTCTCAGGAGTCGTAAGTAACTGTGACAAGCAAGTTAGAAGCACCAGGCGAGACTTAATTCGCTAATAGACTCACACTTGGCGTTGTAGTAAACTACGGAACCTTACACTGCGTGTGAGCCAATACGCGCATGGCCGGTTTTTTTTTAAGGTTTATCATCAGCCTATCGATCTCAATAGACCGTAAAAGTGTGACGTCACAAATCTATTAGGGTTGTGGGCATGCCCATCATGCCCACAACGGTGGATCCGCCCTTGGTACCTTCTTGAACTGATGTATAACAACTCCTTTGCTGATATTAGCAATTTTTTTTTTACTTGTAACCATAATCATAATCATTTATTTGTCTGAACATGGTACATTGTAAGGTCTTAAAATTATTATTTAATAGCTTCTTCACATTCTGCCATATGTGGCGTGCAAATATTGGTATTTACATAATTCATTTATATAATTGAAATGGATAAGTTCATGCTTAGCATTGATGACTACAAAATTAACATTAAAATATGTTTCAGTGGATAATAATAACATTACAATTGAATAGATGTCAAGATTTTATACAATGTCAGAGTAAATTATGTCAAAATATATAAAAAATACAATTTAATTACGATGTCTAAGTACAATGTCAGAGTTGATTATGTCCAAAAATATAAAATAATACAATTTAATTAGGATGTTAAGGTATCATTCAGATAATCATTTAAACTATAATAACATTTATTGCACAAGAATTCCTTAAGGTTGTTTTTAAAACTTAATAAATTTGATTCTTTAATTGATTTTGGAATCTTGTTGTACACTTGAGGAGCTATGCAGAATATGCTTTTCCTCATTAGAGCAGTATTGGCTCTCCGTCCCCGTAACATTTCATTACGCCTGTTACGTTTAACAATATCAGATATTTGAGGAAACAAGTGTAAATTTGACTTAACAAATAAGGCAGTTTCATAAATATACAAGGCCGGTAGTGTCAGGATTTTATGCTTTTTGAAAAATGGCTTACAACTGTCGGTTATTTGAAGCCTGAACATGGCCCTGATGCATCGCTTTTGCGCTTTGAATGCAGTTTCTCTGTTAGTAGAGTTTCCCCAAAAAATTATGCCGTATCTTAATACAGATGCAACAAGACCGTGATAAGCCATGAGTAGTGCGTCTGTGTTGACTGTTGGTGCAAGTTTATATAAAGCATAGGACGAACTACTTATTTTATTAGAAAGCACTTCAATGTGTTCCTTCCAGTTAAGTTGCCTGTCAATTAACAAACCTAGAAATTTTGCACTATCAACAGCGTTAATTTTGTTATTTTGAATAAGCATTTTAGTGCTAGTTTTTTTTTTGGCCAAAGTGCATTAATTGAGTTTTTCCGAGATTTATCTTTAAGTTATTATTATTAAGCCAAGTGTTCAGGACTGCAATTGGCCCAGTGCAACGATAACTGGGGTGTCCGGAACTGTCCACGGTACGTGGAGCTATAAACGTTGCTTACAATAAACAAGGTTACACAATAATCTACAGGCTCTCCGAGCCCTAACAATCCGTACAAATAACATAACCACTTACCTTCTGTTCTGGGTTCACCAAGCTTCGACCTTCCCAAGGCCACGCCCCAAGTGTGGTATGTATGTAATATGAGGTGAGTAATTGAACCGTGTGATGTAAGTTACGTGTTCTAGGACGTTCACAAGGCGTCAATCTCCAAATGGCGCGGTCCAGATCAGCATCACACCCAACTCACACCGTGGTAGAAGTTAATTTTCACTACCTTTTTTCAACAAAGCGCGTGCCACGCGGATGGCCATCAACCGGCGATAGATCCGAGAAATATCCCTGGATTCTCGTCAATCCGGGATCACAAAGTTCACTCAATCACTGAACACAATTAATCTGTTAATCTCACGTGAGATCCAATTTGATTTCCAATTCTAATCAATAAAAATCAATCTCCCAAGCGGAGGTTAGTTTTTCAAGAGAAAAACGCAAACGTCAAAGTGAAAAAAAAAAAAGTCAAAGTCAAGTAATGTCAAGATCAAATTCTTTATGTCAAAAGGGTGCGTTTTGTTTCACGTCGGACCGAACACCAAGATATTATTGAATTTAACGCGTTATTCACATCAGCTTCATATAATTCTTGTTTATGACAAGGTATTGTTACTGTACTATCGTCAGCAAATAGCGTTATGGGGAAGTCAATGGCCTTGGGCAAGTCATTTATGTAAATTAAGAAAAGTAAAGGACCCAATACACTGCCCTGTGGGACGCCAAAATACACTGTGCGCCCGTTGGATAGGTATATTACTTCTTCTTTGGTTTTAAAATTGAAGTCTGTTAGTGTAGTAAATTGTTTTCTGTTTAAAAGGTAGCTACTTAGCAAGTCCAGAATGTTACCTCGTATACCATACGCGTCAAGCTTTTTTCTTAGAATATTATGGTCAACACAGTCAAATGCTTGCGTCATATCACAATACACCGCACAGACTGGTGTTTTACTATCAATATTAGTCATGATTTTGTTTAAAAAGTCATAGATGGTCATATTTATTGTCATATTTCTTTGAAAGCCTTTTTGCTCATTACAAAGAATATTTTGTTTGTTTAAGTAGTTGTATAGCTCATTATATATATATTTTTCAAATATTTTGGCAAAAATTGGCAAAAGAGCAATGGGCCTATAGTTTTGCATAAGCTGTTTATTCCCTTTTTTAAATATAGGTTTTATATTGGCTATCTTAAGATGTTCAGGAAAAACACCCTGACTGATACACAGGTTTAAAATATGACTCAAATGTTTAGATATTAAATCTGCGACCTGTTTTATGATCTTAGTTGAAATCTCGTCATGCCCTACGCTGTTGGTGTTTTTGAGACCTTTTATAATGTTGAATATATGTATTGGTTGACAAGGGGCCATGAACATAGATTTTTGTTTGTTTAATATATTTACGGTCGGTTTTTTACCTGCTCCTGGTATGGACACAATTTTTTCAATGAAGTAGTCATTAAATTTGTCAACAATTAATTGTGGTTTTTTTATTGTTTTATTATTATATCTATAAGTATTGTATTTATTGAGTCATTGGGTAGATGTAATTTAGGGTTCTTTATTATTTTCCATGTCATTTTGCTTTTATTATCAGAAGTCTTAATATTGTAGTTATTTTGAGATTTTTTTGTCAGTTTAATTATATTTTTAAGCAAGTTTGAGTACTTTGAATATTTTGTTTTATTTATTTGAGTAGGTTGAAGTCTAGATTCCCATAATAATTGCCTCTTTTTGTAGCTACATAGTTTAAGGCCTCGTGATATCCATTTGGGTTTTCTGTTAGTTGGAATTTTTATACGTCTATGTGGGAAACACAGGTCATAAAATAATTTAAATTGTTCAATAAATGAGTTAAATGCATCATTTGGATCATTATTTTCATAGATTTCAGAGAAAGTTAATTTATCAAGGCAGGTTCTAAACTTAATAATATTATCTGGACTGAAGTCCCGTTGTGATTTATACCAATATCTCAGAACACAGTCCATTCGTACAGGACAACTTAGCAACTGCGCAGTGTGATCCGATAAGCCAAATTCTAACACTTCCGTCTTACATTTTTTCTCAAAATTGTGGGCAAAATTATCAATACAAGTCTGGCTTTGCAGTCTAGTTGGTTTTTCTATTGCTAATGTCATATTAAAACTTTGTAAAATACATTTTAGTTCAAAGGTCATATTATTATTTTTCAATACGTCTATGTTTATGTCACCTGCTATAATAATATTCCTACATTTTCTTCTTGAGATTAATATTAACAACTGCTCTAGCTTGTTGTAAAATACATTCAAATTCCCTGTTTTTGGTACTCTATATATACATACTATGACAATTTTATAGCTTGTCAGCTCCACAGCACAGCACTCGACTACATTAGATAATGAGAGTTCAGAGACCTCTGGTAACTCTCTCCATAAGTGTCCAGACCGAACGAGAATACAAGAGCCGCCTCTTTTACTATTTGGTCTGCTGAAACATGCAGCCAATCTATAATTTGGTACTACAAGGTGGTCTTCCTGGCCTGACACCATAAAATGCTCCGTTATGCATAGTACATCCACAGACTGGCCCGTAACTTATAAGTTTTATTGAAAAGTCCAAAATGTTGAATCTGTACGGTACCAATATTACATGTTATTTTTGGATTTATCAAAAACCAATGTAGGTGAAGCAAATAAGTAGCTAATTATCAATATACAACTTTGATTGAGTAAAACAATGTTCATTAAACGGCATTACAATCGGAGCGCAGTAGTGGGTCAAACTGTGAGAAACTGTCCTTTGTCTCTGCGCGATTGGCTACTGTGATTGTCTATGATACATTTGTGTAGACACGGCTGGTTACTATGGTTCATTTGATACGAAGATTGTTCTGCATTATGAAGGACTAGTGCTTGATATCAATCAATTATTTATACAGTAAATCTTACTTCAGACTGTCTGTGTTATCTGATAGCTATAACCTGGGGGTCTTTAAGTCAAGAGTGAATAGGTTACTTCTAGGCAAGCGTGCTCCATCTTTGACCACATTATCACATACCATCAGGTGAGATTGTGGTCAAACACGAACCTAACATCAATATAAAAACTATCTTTCTTTTTACTAATATTATAAATGCGAGAGTTTATGTTTGTTTTCACTCAAAAACTACAAACTTGAATGAAATTTGGTACTAAGTAGGTAGTTGACATCCTGGAAACAACATAGGTTACTTTTCATCCCAAAATTCCCAAAAGATTTACGCGGGAAAAATCACACACATTTAAATATATTTAAACAAATATTATTATACAATACAATGTTCCTAGACTTGTACGATCACAGTTTACAGTCGCAATATGATTTTAAGTAGAGGGACACAGGGGATTCTGTGATACTTTCAGTTAAGTAATGCTCAATTCCGTACCTAATGTCTTCCAAGAAAATTTAAAGGTACATAAATTTATAGAGATGTGCATAGATTTTATAGAACATAGGATTAGAATGAGATCTAGTTAAAATCTGTTTTATCTGTGCAAACTTAGTCATAAAACTTTGCATACATAAAATAGATTTTTTAATATAGAATAGATTTAGAGGTTACTAATCTAACAAGCTTCTTTACGAAAAAAAAAACTTACCATATTATGCTTATTTTATTGATCTATTCCCATCCAATACCAAGACCTAATACCATTTATCTATAAGGAGATTCTAAATCTAAAATTCAAAACAGAAAATTATAATAAAGAATCTACTAACCAGTATTAAAATTGAGCACTTGAATGAATCTATAATATATTTAATCTGTGTGTTTTATGTAATTTATTTATATGGAACATATGGAATGAGTAATTTTTTATTTGGGAACTGGATAAAGACACGACTTTCGAGTCAGTAGATTCAAACTTAGACAGGCACTAGTGACTAGACTAATATCCATAACCATCACTGACCTTAAAACGGCGAAGTAAAACTCCGTGAAGGACAACAAGGAGTTGGACTCACACTGGACTCACGGGCTGGATTACGGCTTATTTCCTCTCATAGAGAGTAGGCAGAAGTCGACGTAGTTAGGAAATGCCTAAATAGATTTAATTTGAAAAGAGACCCACCATCATTATTGTTAGCCTCAGTACAAAAGTAAAGGGGTTCGTAATAGAAAACCAAACACATCATACTACTTAAATATATTTAATACCTTTTGCATAATATTTCAGAACGATATCCAAATGTATCACATAAATAAGTATATAATAATAAGTCCTGTACTTACACTGCTAATTTAAATTATAAGTCTATACCACTGGCGTTGCAAACGTGTTTACTAATCGGTGTCTCGAGCAAGAAGGCCGACTGTTAGTCGCAAAAGCACTAGGCTATTCGAGCTGTCAAATGAGTTAGCCCGGCCGCAGACGTTCGGTTTCCGTGTTAGGTTTCCTGATCAGGAATTCAGATTCGGAAACCAAAATGTTCGACAAGGCGAACAATTCCGAACGGAAAAAAAACGAATGATGTGCGCCGTGTTGAACATTTTGTATGTAAGCAGAGCATTCAGGTTTTTTCCTGATCAGGGAACCTAATGCGGAAACCGAACGTCTGCGGCCGGCCTTACTTAGGTTTTAGTCTATTAAATTATTAGGGTTGCCAGAAATAAGCTAACAATATCACTCAATAACTTTGTTTCAATCCAAAGATTTTCTCTGACAATACGTCGTTAGGCGGGAAATTAAAATAGTGCGTTATGACAGTACCTACGTCGAGGGACGGGCCACTTATTTTTAAGAGTACGTCTTGGAAAATTCTACTGTCGTAATGTGGTGGCAGGGTAAGTGCTCACTGTCAGCGAACGTGTATTAAATGAGGGTCAAGTACATCCAGATCAAGATAAGAAACTGAATCTAGGCTTCTCCAATACATATCTGACGCCAATTGCAGCCACCAATTAGTCTACCAATTACTAAAGTTTAATTAAACAGGTAGATTATCACTACTATCGCTAGACAGGTCTCCCTGATACATTCACACATTAAGTCGCCTAATCTCGGGACATCTCGCTATCAGGCGAATTGTCGTATGCTAACGTGGATTGGGTCTTAGACGAAATGGGCCTGCCGGTAATAGGACGCGCCAAATTACGTATCATCGTTATCTGTTGCTCTATAACTGTGATAACGATTGTAAGAGTTAAGCTTCTCTGTTTATCGGTGATTAGGAGGATTGGATATCTTAATACAATACAATATTTTAATTTCAGACCATAAATCCATAAAATGTTAGTAAGTAACTTATACCTAATAGCTTATTATCTAGTGTTAGTACCCATCACCCTCCGCACAAAGGAGAGGACACACCTACCGTTCTCAGGATGTTGTTACAACTATCCCTATATTCTACTCAGAAGTTAAGTCTATGATGGTACCTGTGGGCTTAGTTATAAGTTTGAAAGATTTTTTTTCGTTTGCGAAAATTATCGCTTTGTTTCTTTCACATACCTACACCAAACTTGTAGATGAGTGTGAAAGAGGCAAAGCAATAGTTTTCGAAAACAGTAATAGCTACAAAGTCAAACTAAGCCCCCTGATAACTAGTAGGTATTAGTTCAGAGAAGGAACACAGAGATCGATACCAAGAGGTTAAAAATATCGGGCAATTTACGAAAATATATTAATCTTTTCAGTACTCAGCTAATGTATGTAGGTACTCGTATTTTTATACAATCTAGTCTACTTTAACTAACTTAAGTATTTGTGATCCTCAAGAGGAGGATAGATTAAGTTTTCTGCAGTCCGTATATGATAATATTGTCGTCATTATTGTCAATGAGCGGGAATAAATAAATAAAAAAATAAATTGCAATCGGATTGCGAACGATAATCGTTAAAATGCAGATAACTATTAAAAATATTATGACACAGTGTACCTATAGCCGGTCATATACTCGATATTATATTCCAAAACTTGAATTTCTGGTGTAGATCACACAGCTGCCAAGCTTATATAGTACTAGCCACGTCTGTCGCAAGCCAGAGGAGCCATGGGCATAAGTAGCCACACAGTGGAGCCGAAACGACAGTAAATGGCATCTCGGCGGGCCAGGCAAACAGGCGGAACGAATTCGACTCGTATCTTAAAGATTGGCAACGAACGGCTTTTGAAGGAAGGAAATAAATGGAAAGAGGACATAGAGAGCTTATATTGATCAGTTTATATTTGGCATTCATTTATCTATATAGGTATATATTGTAATAAATCATTTATTGGGATTTAAAACATAAAATTTTTGAAATACTGTTAAACCTAACTAGGTATATAAAAAACTTAGTCGTCAAAGTACTCCTCCACATCGCTGTCGTCCGGAAACGTGCCCAGAAGACTGGCAGCATTGCCACGTTGTATGGCAATGCTTGTTCTTTGGGCAAAGAACGAGCCAGCCCGGCGGTCACGCAAGGAATCCACAGCTGGCGACACGATTCCTTATAAAGGAGACGCGCATTCGAGCCGCAAGACGCCCGTGCCTGCCAAAATGGCATTAAAGTCACCGTCCCTACGTCGAACGACTATAGGGAACTATATCGCGCCCTCCGTGAAAGGAATATTTCCTTTCACACTTTCTCCTTCCCCGAGGACACGCCCACTCGTGTTATTATTAAACGTGTCACTAAAGAAATCCTAGTACAGGATATTAAAGACGACCTTGCCGATCAAGGTATACCAGTGATCGCCGTCCATCGCTTACATAAAGCGAGAGGCGGTGAATTGTACGACATGGTTCTTGTCATTTGTGAACCAACCGAAGGTCATCACCCGATTATCAAGATTAAGTCCATTTGCTCCCTATCCGGTATCTCAATTGAAAAGCCCTACAAAACCGCAACAGTGGGACAATGCCACCGTTGCCAACTGTATGGCCATGCGCAGAGCAACTGCTATGCGACTCCCAGATGCGTCAAGTGTCTGAGCGAGCACAGCACTACGGACTGCCCTCGGCCCAAAGACCGAACCCTCTGTTCGGAACCACCCAGCTGCGTTCTCTGCGGCCAGACCGGTCACCCGGCAAACTACCGCGGCTATCCCAAAGCCCCCAAACTCGCTCCTAAATTAACGAAGCGCGCCAACGCCCGCCAACAAAGAGAGGCACCTTCCTCTCAAATTCCCCAACGTCTCGCTCCTCAGAGACCATCACCGTGGAACAGGCTAAACCACGAAAAAGCCTTTCCCTCCTTGGCCACTGCCAAACCTTTGCAGGCACTGATGGATATACCTATTGCAGCGCAGATCCTGCCTATAGCCGTGGCTCCAGAGGCCACAGCCAGTCCCCAACCCGAGCCTCAAACCACTTCTGCTCCTGCAGCCAAACAACCGCCCAATCCCTCACCCATCGCGCACGGCGAGTCTTGCGGCCAGACTCTACTGCGCCACTATAGAATATTTATGACCCGCCAAGCCAGGTCTCTCCGCGATGCCCTTCTGGCTGCCGAGCAGCAGAATAACGGCAAAATTACGACGGCAATGTACAGCCAAATATTCAGCACACACAGTGATGTAGTGCTAGGCCTCGACCAGATGGATGCGATGGACTGATCCAATGGATTCCCAACGCACAAACCACACTAGGCCTCGATCCCTCAAATTAGGTTTTTTCAACGCCAATGGCATTTTCGACCAACGCGCCGAAATAACTAAATTCCTCCGCGACCACCAATTAGACGTCCTCCTTATACAGGAGACCCTTTTGAAACCCCACCGCGCTGACCCCAAAATTGCGAATTACAGTCTAGTTCGCAATGACAGAACACGCTGCCACGGCGGCGGTTCCCTTATTTATTATAGGAAGGAGTTATAGTGCATCCCTCTGACCCCACCCGCGCCTCTCTCTCACCTAGAGTACTCTGCCTGTCGACTAGGCATGACTGATCATCCTCCGATAACCATCATCTCTGCCTACCATTAGTAATAGTAATAGTAATAGTAATAGTAATAGTAATAGTAATAGTAATAGTAATAGTAATAGTAATAGTAATATTTATTTGCATAAAAACACGGTATAAAAGATGGTACAAAAATTGAATATAGAGCATACATGTTTCTGCTTAACATTATAAGCGTGCAAATTTTTGTGCATACAATTCATTAATGTTTTTTGTGAAAAAACTCCTTAAGACTATAAAAACTATTATTGGACAGCCAATCATACAATTTACTTTTAAATAATCTGGTATTGAGAATTTTTAAATAACTCGGTATCCTATTAAATATTTCTACACACATATACAAACAGCTTTTATTATATCTAGCTAGCCTTGGCATGACATCCAGCACGAGCCTGTGAGGGTCGCGCCGGGTTCGAGGATGTACATCGTCTGCTTTTGTAAATAATTCCTTATTCTTCCACACAAACATACATATCTCATATATATAAAGAGACGGTAGCGGTAACAAACCAAGTTTCTGAAATACAGGCCGACAAGGGTCGTCGAATTGAAGCCCATAGATTGCTCGAATGCATTTTTTTTTTGTGCAACAAATGCTCTATTTTGGTCAGTGCTATTGCCCCACATTATTAATCCATACCGTAACACCGATTCAACATATGCACGATATGATGTTATTGCCGTTTGGACATTTGTAATATTCCTAATTTTTCTTAGGGCAAATACAAACTTATTTATTTGTTTTGCGACATTATCGACATGGGTTTTCCAATTCATGTCTTGATCCAAAGTAACGCCCAAAAACTTAGTTTTCGTTACTTCACCAATTTTATTTATTTTTAGTTTGTTATTATATTTAGGATTGTATGATCGATTAAATTGTATATATACAGACTTTGAAAGATTTAATGATAAATTATTTTTATTTAGCCATTCAATTAATATGTCAATTGTGTTATTAATGTCAGTTTCATGATCGTCAATTGTATTAGTCTTTTTATCAGATGTCACAATAATGGAAATGTCATCAGCAAATAGTATGCATTTATGATTAGTTATATTAGTAATTGAATTAATATACAATATGAATAAAATTGGGCCTAACACACTTCCTTGTGGAACGCCATATTTGTTACTTTTAAGTTCAGAAGAGTGTGGTGTCATATCGTTATGTCGATTTACTTTTGTAATTATAACACGCTGTTGTCTGTTACTTAGATATGTCGATATCCATTGAAGTGCAACACCTCTAATACCAATTGACTCCAATTTTCGTAATAATAGGTCGTGAGAAACTAAGTCAAAAGCTTTAGATAAGTCAAAAAACAGCCCTGTAGTAAAGTGATTTCGGTTAATACTAGTTAATATGGTTTTTACAAGAGTGAAAATCGCCAGTGTTGTGGACTTGTTTCTTTGAAAGCCAAATTGCTCTTTTTTAATAATGTCAAATTTATCACAGTAGTCAATTAATCTCTTATACATACACTTCTCAAAAATTTTCGATATAATCGGTATCAATGTTATTGGGCGATAATGATTAATATCAGATTTATCACCTTTTTTAAAGAGTGGCTTAACAATTAACACCTTTAATGATTCTGGAAAAGTGCCTTGTGAAAATGACAGATTTATTAAATATGTCATAATAATAATAAGTTCATTAGTGCATGCTTTTATAATCTTCGTATTAATTTCGTCATAGCCTGCCGAATTTGTGTTTCTTAATGATGTCATCACCGCTCTGACTTCATTCTCGGACACAGGTTTTATAAACATTGAATGAATTAGTGAACTGTCATCACAGTTCAGCTTTGTATCTGCACTAGAAGAGTGCATTGTTTTTTTTTTTTTTTTTATTTAGAATAGGTTCGCGTTTGACCACCATCTCACCTGATGGTAAGTGATGATGTGGACGAAGATGGAGCACGCTTACCTAAAAGTAACCTATTCACTCTTGACTTAAAGACTCCTAGGTTATAGCTATCGGGAAACACAGACTCCGGCAGGGAATTCCACTCCTTAGCCGTACGCACAATGAAGGTATTCCCAAAACGTTTGGTGCGTATGGGTGGGATGTCCACCATGTAACGATGGCGCTTCGCCGTTTATAATAACAATATAATGGTTATTAAATGCAGTGGCCATTTCTACGGGATCTGTAAGTACTGTATTGTCAATTTGTATATTGTCTATATCATTTTTAAAGTTATTGCCCATTATTTCATCCTTAATTACTTTCCATACCGCTTTGCATTTGTTATCACTTTTGTTAATAAACTTGATGTTTGCATTCTTTTTTGAGTTATATATGCATTTATGTAAAAGTTTTGAGTATTGAATGTAATTCATTTTGTTTTTTATAGTTTTATTTTTATAATATTGATAACGTAAGAACCGTTTCGTTTTACAACTTTTCTTAAGTCCTTTACTTATCCAATTCTGTCTTTTTTTATTTTTTGTGTTTACCTTTACCCTTATTTTCGGAAAGCATAAATTAAAGAATAGACACAATGTATCATGAAAAGAACTAAATGCTTTATTTATATCCTTCTCTACATAAATTTCCGACCAAGACAAATTCTGTAAACACTTTTTGAACTTCTGAATGTTATCTGAACTAAAAACTCTTCTGTAGGCATAGTATGTCGCTCGGTTTCGTGTATTACATTCCACGGGGAAGCTCAACATTTGTGCCGTGTCGTGGTCTGATAAATGGAGTGGCAGTATTGTGCCAATAGCATCAGGAATATTACTGAGAATATGGTCGATGCATGAAGACTTACGAGTTGGTTCATTAATGTGTAGTTTAAAATTATAATTGTCTGCTAGATCTTGTAACTGATTTGTAATATTGCCTTTTTTAAGAGTGTTAATGTTAAAGTCGCCTGTTAGAACCACATTTGTTTTCGAGTTATATTTTTGAGATACTTGGTACAAAAGACTGTTTAATTTGATCAAGAATTGGGTAGGGTCCGATTGAGGTGTCCTATAGATACATAGGCATTCCCCACCATCGGTCGCGTCTCTTGCTTCAGACGATCCTATCGCGCTCACCAGCGATCTCACGACTCTCTTTGGCCTGAGTGACCCCGTCTTACTAGCGGGCGATCTCAACGCCAAACACCCCGCTTGGAACAGCAATACGACAAATGCCAGAGGCAGAATCGTGTATAACCTAGGCGCGACCCTAAACTATGACGTCATCGCTCCGATGACTCCCACCCACTACCCACACGACCACAACCATAGGCCCGATGTCCTCAATGTGGCGCTCCTAAAGAATGTAAACCTCCATTTACACTCCATAGAAGCGCTTCACGAGCTCAACTCGGATCACCGTCCCGTTATCCTACACCTAGGTTCCCGCTCGGGTAACCATGATCCTACCCAACCTCCTCCGACCCAATTGATCACCGACTGGAGGAAAGTAAGTGAAAAACTGAAGTCCACCACGTCGCCTCACTTGGACACCATTCCTGACCACATAGTCTCAGTCGCTGACACGACGGCGGCGATTGACTCGCTTACAGATCACGTACAATCCGTCCTGAACGATTGTTCAAGGGAAGTTCCTGTAGTGGAACACCACCGCTGGAAACTCCCGGACGTTTTACGGAATCTGATAACCGAGAAGAACGCAGCCATCCGTGCGTACAGCGCTTTTCCCTGTGCCGCAAACAAAGCTCACATGCGCAACTTACAGCGTGCTGTAAGGAAACGCATTGCCGAGCAGCGTAATGCGAGCTGGGACAAGATGCTGAGCGAACTTGAGCCCACCCATCTTGCCTTCTGGCAGCTTCAGAGGAAGTAACGATCCACTGAAGAGGCCACAATGCCTCCTCTCATTCGTCCCGATAAGAGTGTCACCTTCGATAACTCTGAAAAAGCAGAATGCCTAGCTGACAGCCTAGAGTCCCAGTGTTCTCCCAGCTCTCAACCAGTAGACCAAGCCCACCTCGATATGGTGAACGCCGAAGTCGAACGTAGAACTTCCCTTCCGCCCGTCGAAGATCCCGATAATCCATTGGCCCCCATCACTCCTGATGAGGTCCAGGATATCATTAAAAGTCTCCAACCGCGAAAAGCCCCTGGCTCCGACGGCATCACCAATAGGGTTTTCAAACTTTTCCCCGCCCAGCTTATAGTGCTTATGACTGCCATCTTCAATGGCGCATTGAGCAATAATATGTTCCCCGCAACCTGGAAACAGGCCACCGTCATAGGTATTCCCAAACCAGGCAAGCCCAAGTCTGACCCGTCTAGCTACCGTTCCATTAGCTTACTCAACGTCCTCGGTAAAATCTATGAAAGGCTTATATATAAGCGGCTCAAAGATTTTGCCGAAGCAAAGAGTCTAATACCCAATGAGCAGTTTGGATTTAGAACCGAACACTCATGTATCCAACAAGTCCACCGCATCATAGAACACGTCAGCGCCGGCTTCCAACGGGGCGCAATAACGGGAGCCTTATTTTTCGACATAGCGAAAGCGTTCGACAAAGTCTGGCACAATGGCTTAATCTATAAGCTATACCAACTCGGCGTGCCTGACCGTCTCGTGCTCATCCTACGGGACTTTTAATCGAATCGCACCTTTCGTTACCGAATTGAGGGGGAGCTTTCCTCCCCCCATCCCATTCGCGCAGGAGTTCCTCAAGGCTCCGTACTATCCCCCCTCGTTTTCACGCTATTGACTAGCGATATCCCCAAGCATAAAAATACTCAGCTAGCCCTATTTGCCGACGATACGGCTATCTATTATACCGGTCTTAAACCCGATGCTATCGCTCGCACTCTCCAAACTTCCGCAAACACTCTGGCCAAGTGGTTCCGGAAATGGAGAATCGAAGTCAATCCAGACAAAAGCCAGGCAGTCCTCTTTTCTAAGCCGCGGATAAACCCACCCTCCCCCCGTCCGATTACCATGTACGGCAAGCCGATCCCCTGGGAAAAGCAAGCCAAATACTTAGGCGTGGTCCTCGATAAACACCTTTCCTTCGCTGAGCACATAAAGCAGGCACGTTCGCTTGCCGCTTTCGCTCTAGGTAGGCTCCACTTCATTCTTAGCTCCCGCAGCAAGTTATCACTCAGGTGCAAGCTGCGTATTTTCACCGCGGTCATCCGTCCCATCATGACCTACGCCTGCGTTGTTTTCGCACACGCAAAGCCCTACCTCCTCCATAAGATGCAGACCCTCCAAAACCGATTCCTCCGTAGAGTCACGGGAGCCCCCTTTTATGTTCGAAATGAGCTTCTTCACGTAGACCTCAAGATGCCCACCATCCAGCAGTTCATGAAACGTGTCTCCAAGCGTTTCTTTGATACGGCAATCCAACATAGGAATCCCCTTATCGTAACGGCCGCCCAATACGAACCCTCGCGTATCTCTAAGATTCGCCGACCAAGGCACACCCTTGTCACTCCCGATGACGCAATCACCCTGCTCCAAGAGAGCCGTAAGGAAACCAGCACAGTTTACAAAAACAAAAATCGACCGTCTTTCCGTCCTCGCCGCCGAGGCCCGCCGCGACGACGTCTCCGTAATAGTCCGCCCCGACCCTTGCCAAAGCCAGCCCGCGACGCTGAGCCAGTAGCTTTAAATTCCCTTATTAATAATAATAATGATATGATCCAGCCTGTCCCTAGCTGCCCTCCCCCTGCGACGCCCTAAGCCGAGGTCCGTACCCCACAGGGGGTGCCCTTAGCGTGTAGTCGCCTAGTTTGTAAGTTTTTTAATAAGCCCTGGCTGGAGGCTTTAATTAATTTATTAATTAAGGCAACCACAGGCAAGCCCGGTTAAGCAGCCGACAACCTCAGAGGTTGACCTGCGAGATGCCACTCACAAAAAAAAAAAAAAAGCCGCAAGACCCACACACTCTCCGCCTGACGCTCGCCCGAGACGGTTGCGCCGCTCTGCGCTCCCGATCGTTCCGTGTCTGTGTCATCGCTTGTCGCGCTCGCCCCGTAACGTCATTCGTAGTCGCCGACTACAACTCCCGATCCGGAACCGCCTTTTTCAAGGCAGCGAAGGATATTCTGTTTCTATAACAGAGTGTTGTCAAAAACGTTGTGCCCCTTTAGGGAAAAACCACAGTTTAGTGGTCCTTGGTTGGAAACCTCACGGTGTCAACGAAACCATTGGGCTGTTGACCCGACACACCCGCTGATCCCCTTCAGGGTGAAGCAGTCAATTGGAGTCGAGTGCTAGGTTTTGGCCTTGGGGGATCTCCTAGTCAAACCTAGTTACTGAGTTTCCTTTTCAGCTACACACCCAGTGTCGGTTGGGTGTGTCTACCCCTTCGCACTAGACCCAATAAGGGCCCGGTTCGCACAATAAGACTGGCGACCGGTTACAAGCTTAGGGCTCACCATTAGGTACTCACCTCCCAGTCTCTGACCGACTGGGAGGGTTACACATCCCCGGACCCATCCATCCGGGGAGTTAGGCCAGTTAGGCTTTAAATAGGTCCCCCGCGGGAGAAAAATCTCCAAAATTTCCCCATTAAATTTTTGATCCATTCGCTAATCATGGCAAACTCTAATATTTTGGAGATATTGCTAGAAATCCTTCGGGAAAACCCTGCTATTTCCGCCAAATATGGCGGAAAAATCCAGCGTGAAATCGCTAATTGTCCTCTGGCTACCGAAGCCAACGTCGCTGATTTTAGTGACGCGCTTGACAGCCCATTATCTCCCCCGTTTGCAAGGCATTCCGGTTGGTCAATTCACGGAAGTGTTTATCAACTCCGATCCCATTGTTCATCGAACAACGAACGACTTCCAGGTAGATAGCCCTCTATCGCTCTCGCCCGCCGACAATGTCGTTCCGACCGCGCAATTCCCGAAACCGTCCATTGTTTCCGGCCCACCTACAAATCCCATTGTTCATAGAACAATGGACGCCGCGCAGGTGTGCGCTGCAGTTGAATTCCGTGAAATGGACACCACCGAACCTGTGTCCAATAACAACTCCGACAATGATTTGTCATCATGCCCCTCGTCCTCGGAAGACGACTTTCAAGTCGTCACCGGCGGCAAGAGGAAGAAAGGGAAAACCTCCCAGGCCAGCAAGGCCAAAAAGACCACCGCGTTGCCCCCGTCCCCAACTCAAACGCCCGTACGACCCGCTAGCCCCGTCTCAACTACCTCTACTAGCGCGCAGGATAGTCGTCCCCCCAGCCCGATAGCCCAAACTTCCTCAGCCCAAAGGAAGCAACGCCCTCCACCCCCCTTTTACATCCAAGACAAAGGGGAAATGGACTGATGTGTCCAAGATGTGTGCTGATCGAAAGATCAACTACACAACCGCCCGTGCCTGCCAAAATGGCATTAAAGTCACTGTCCCTACGTCGAATGACTATAGGGAACTATATCGCGCCCTCCGTGAAAGGAATATTTCCTTTCACATTTTCTCCTTCCCCGAGGACACGCCCACTCGTGTAGTTAGTAAACGTGTCCCTAAAAAAATCCTAGTACAGGATATTAAAGACGACCTTGCCGATCAAGGTATACCAGTGATCGCCGTCCATCGCTTACATAAAGCGAGAGGTGGTGAATTGTACGATATGGTTCTTGTCATTTGTGAACCAACTGAAGGTCATCACCCGATTTTCAAAATTAAGTCCATTTGCTCCCTATCCGGTATCTCAATTGAAAAGCACTATAAAACCGCAACAGTGGGACAATGCCACCGTTACCAACTGTATGGCCATGCGCAGAGCAACTGCTATGCGACTCCCAGATGCGTCAAGTGTCTGGGTGAGCACAGCACTGCAGACTGCCCTCGGCCCATAGACCGAACCCTCTGTTTGGAACCACCCAGCTGCGTTCTCTGCGGCCAGACCGGTCACCCGGCAAACTACCGCGGCTGTCCCAAAGCCCCCAAACTCGCTCCTAAATTAGCGAAGCGCGCCAACGCCCGCCAAAAAAGAGAGGCACCTTCCTCTGAAATTCCCCAACGTCTCGCTCCTCAGAGACCGTCCCCGTGGAACAGGCTAAACCACGAAAAAGCCTTGCAGGCACTGATGGATATACCCATCGCAGAGCAGATCCTGCCTATAGCCGTGGCTCCAGAGGCCAAAATCAGTCCCAAACCCGCGCCTCAAACCACTTCTGCTCCTGCAGCCAAACAACCACCCAAACCCTCACCCGTCGGGAATGGCGAGTCTTGCGCCCAGACTCTACTGCGCCACTATAGAATATTTATGACCCGCCAAGCCAGGTCTCTCCGCGATGCCCTTCTGGCTGCCGAGCAGCAGAATAACGGCAAAATTACGACGGAAATGTACAGCCAAATATTCAGCACACACAGTGATGTCGTGCTAGGCCTCGACCAGATGGATGCGATGGACTGATCCAATGGATTCCCAACGCACAAACCACTCTAGGCCTCGATCCCTCAAATTAGGTTTTTTCAACGCCAATGGCATTTTCAACCAACGCGCCGAAATAACTGAATTCCTCCGCGACCACCAATTAGACGTCCTCCTTATACAGGAGACCCTTTTGAAACCCCACCGCGCTGACCCCAAAATTGCGAATTACCGTCTAGTTCGCAATGACAGAACACGCTGCCACGGCCGCGGTACCCTTATTTATTATAGGAAGGAGTTATTGTGCATCCCTCTGACCCCACCCGCGCCTCTCTCTCACCTAGAGTACTCTGCCTGTCGACTAGGCATGACTGGTCATCCTCCGATAACCATCATCTCTGCCTACCATCCCCCACCATCGATCGCGTCTCTTGCTTCAGACGATCCTATCGCACTCACCAGCGATATCACGACTCTCTTCAGCCTGAGCGACTCCGTCTTACTAGCGGGCGATCTCAACGCCAAACACCCCGCTTGGAACAGCAATACGACAAATGCCAGAGGCAGAATCTTGTATAACCTAGACGCAACCTTAAACTATAACGTCATCGCTCCGATGACTCCCACCCACTACCCACACGACCCCAACCATAGGCCCGATGTCCTCGATGTGGCGCTCCTAAAGAATGTAAACCTCCATTTACATTCCATAGAAGCGCTTCACGAGCTCAACTCGGATCACCGTGCCGTTATCCTACACCTAGGTTCCCGCTCGGGTAACCATGACCCTACACAACCTCCTCCGACCCAATTGATCACCAACTGGAGGAAAGTAAGTGAAAAACTGAAATCCACCACGTCGCCTCACTTGGACACCGTTCCTGACCACATAGTCTCAGTCATTGACACGACGGCGGCGATCGACTCGCTTACAGATCACGTCCTGAACGATTGTTCAAGGGAAGTTCCAGTAGCGGAAGACCACCGCTGGAAACTCCCAGACGATGTACGGAATCTGATAACCGAGAAGAACGCAGCCATACGTGCGCTTTTCCCTGCGCCGCAAACAAAGCACACATGCGCAACTTACAGTGTTAAGGAAACGCATTGCCGAGCAGCGTAATGCGAGCTGGGACAAGATGCTGAGTGAACTTGAGCCCACCCATCTTGCGTTCTGGCAGCTTCAGAGGAAGTTACGATCCACTGAAGAGGCCACAATGCCTCCTCTCATTCGTCCCGATAAGAGTATCGCCTTCGATAACTCTGAAAAAGCAGAATGCCTAGCCAACAGCCTAGAGTCCCAGTATACTCCCAGCTCTCAACCAGTAGACCAAGCTCACCTCGATATGGTGAACGCCGAAGTCGAACGTAGAACTTCCCTTCCGCCCGTCGAAGATCCCGATAATTCACTGGCCCCCATCACTCCTGATGAGGTCCAGGATATCATTAAAAGTCTCCAACCGCGAAAAGCCCCTGGCTCCGACGGCATCACCAATAGGGTTTTCAAACTTTTCCCCGCCCAACTTCAATGACTTCCATCTTCAATGGCGCATTGAGCAATAATATGTTCCCCGCAACCTGGAAACAGGCCACCGTCATAGGTATTCCCAAACCAGGCAAGCCCAAGTCTGACCCGTCTAGCTACCGTCCCATTAGCTTACTCAACGTCCTCGGTAAAATCTATGAAAGGCTTATATATAAGCGGCTCAAAGATTTTGCCGAAGCAAAGAGTCTAATACCCAATGAGCAGTTTGGATTTAGAACCGAACACTCATGTATCCAACAAGTCCACCGCATCATAGAACACGTCAGCGCCGGCTTCCAACGGGGCGCAATAACGGGAGCCTTATTTTTCGACATAGCGAAAGCGTTCGACAAAGTCTGGCACAATGGCTTAATCTATAAGCTATACCAACTCGGCGTGCCTGACCGTCTCGTGCTCATCCTACGGGACTTTTAATCGAATCGCACCTTTCGTTACCGAATTGAGGGGGAGCTTTCCTCCCCCCATCCCATTCGCGCAGGAGTTCCTCAAGGCTCCGTACTATCCCCCCTCGTTTTCACGCCATTCACTAGCGATATCCCCAAGCATAAAAATACTCAGCTAGCCCTATTTGCCGACGATACGGCTATCTATTATACCGGTCTTAAACCCGATGCTATCGCTCGCACTCTCCAAACTTCCGCAAACACTCTGGCCAAGTGGTTCCGGAAATGGAGAATCGAAGTCAATCCAGACAAAAGCCAGGCAGTCCTCTTTTCTAAGCCGCGGATAAACCCACCCTCCCCCCGTCCGATTACCATGTACGGCAAGCCGATCCCCTGGGAAAAGCAAGCCAAATACTTAGGCGTGGTCCTCGATAGACACCTCTCCTTCGCTGAGCACATAAAGCAGGCACGTTCGCGGGCCGCTTTTGCTCTAGGTAGGCTCCACTTCATTCTTAGCTCTCGCAGCAAGTTATCACTCAGGTGCAAGCTGCGTATTTTCACCGCGGTCATCCGTCCCATCATGACCTACGCTGTACGCATGCGTTGTTTTTGCACACGCAAAGCCCTACCTCCTCCACAAGATGCAGACCCTCCAAAACCGATTCCTCCGTAGAGTCACGGGAGCCCCCTTTTATGTTCGAAATGAGCTTGTTCACGTAGACCTCAAGATGCCCACCATCCAGCAGTTCATGAAACGCGTCTCCAAGCGTTTCTTTGAAACTTCAATTCAACATAGGAATCCCCTTATCGTATCGGCCGCCCAATACGAACCCTCGCGTATCTCTAAGATTCGCCGACCAAGGCATACCCTAGTCACTCCCGATGACGCAATCACCCTGCTCCAAGAGAGCCGTAGGGAAATAAGTATAGTGGCACACAAACACAAAAACCGACCGTCCTTCCGTCCTCGCCGCCGAGGCCCGCCGCGACGTCTCCGTAATAGTCCACCCTCACCCTTGCCAGAGCTAGCCCGCGACGCTGAGCCAGTAGCTTTAAATTCCCTTATTAATAATAATAATGATATGATCCAGCCTGTCCCTAGCTGCACTCCCCTGCGACGCCCTAAGCCGAGGTCCGTACCCCACAGGGGGTGCCCTTAGCGTGTAGTCGCCTAGTTTGTAAGTTTTTTTAATAAGCCCTGGCTGGAGGCTTTAATTAATTTATTAATTAAGGCAACCACAGGCAAGCCCGGTTAAGCAGCCGACAACCTCATAGGTTGACCTGTGAGATGCAACACACAAAAAAAAAAAAGCCGCAAGACCCAAGCGTTTGTAGTAAATGTTATTTGGTAATCTTAAATTCTGTTCAAGTAAAACTATATTTGCATCGATAGCAACCCCATTTCGTGGTCCAGGCTATTTATATCCAGCACCCTAATAGTATTACTAATAAAATCGCTATGTCATTCTAGATCCATTACTTCATAATTATGTTCAAACAATATTCAGCTCGACGTCATATAACGCGAGCAACTAACTATATTGATATTTAGAGTCCCGTACCGAAATAGGAAAATATGAAAGCCTAGCCTTTCTTCTTTGTCCATCTGTCTGTCAAGCCCTTTTCTCAAAAAGGCACAGAAGTATCATGTTGAAATTAGTATTACAAATACATAGTATATCTATAGTGGCCTTTAAAATACAGTTATTTAGTCTACATACATACTCAAAAAAAAAATCTAAAAAATCCAACTGCTCAACTGATCCATCCATCCACCCATAAAAAAATATGTTCAGTTGGGTCTCGCCTGCTTGTCACTTTTTAAAATAAAAATTTATTTATTTATTATTTATTATATACTTTATTGTACACCTTACAATATTTCTATAGACACAAAAAAATTAAACTAGTGTACAATGGGCGGTCTTATCGCACAGGGCGATCTCTTACAGACAACCTTTGGATGGACAAACTTAAAGGAGACAGATTAAGGGCTGTCAGTGTACAAACATATAATTGAACATAATAATATAAAATACATACAATACCAAAATTATATACTAATAAATATTACACGTATAATTGAGAAAGAAGGGGAAAAGTTATAGGGAGAGGTAATGCTCCTTCACCATTCTTTTGAACGCTGGTAGCGTTTGAGCACGCCTCACTTCTATGGGTAATGCATTCCACAAACGAGCTGCTTGTATGGTAAAAGATTTGTCAAAGAAAGAAGTGGAATGCATACGAATACTCAACTCTAGATTTTCCGATGATCTCAAGGATCTAGAATGTGTGTCACAGAGGAACTGAAAACGTTCCTTAAGATAGAAAGGATTAAATAGCACATTATAAAGTAGAGAAAGTAAGTGAAGATTCCGGCGAAACCTAATAGGAAGCCATTTGAGCTGAGCACGGAAATCAGAAACGTGGTCATATTTGCGCAAGCCAAATATAAACCTGATACAGAGATTTTTAAAAATGTGCTTGTTTCTTGCATTTCAGTTTAGCAGTCAGGTTTTTTAGTTTTTTGAATTAACTTTTTTTCAACTTTTTATTTAAAATATTAATTAACCAGATTCAGAAAGTGAAAGAGCTAAGCATATTTTTAAACTTTCTCTTTGTATTATTTTTGCTAGTATTACACTAATCATAAACATGATATACCATTTTGAAATCCTTGTGTTAAGCCCTTTAATTTAATACCCAATTCCTTTAATTTAATTTCAAATGTCACCTATCTAAGAACACTTGGGCTACTAAGACGAATCTAACGATACCTCAATTATGTGAATCCGTTTAGCGGTTCTGGAGATATGAGGTGATAAAGAATATTACATACATACAAACATACAAGATACGCGCGAAAAACATAACCCATACTTTGCAGTTAGGTTAAACGTATTCATCTTCGAAAGTACTGCGTGGATTTGGAAGAAAATCAGCATGGAAGTAGCTTGAAGCTTGAGGAAGTCTGACCACTGATTTTCCCCACTGCAAAAGAAAGAGATTATGTTTTTATCGTGATAAAGTCCACGAAACCGAAGCCTCGCGCTAGTTTTAAAATAATACAGTAGCTCTTGTTCAGTTCTTACGTCACAGAGCTTGTACTTCCTTATTTACTTATTTTTTAGGGTTCAGTACCGAAGAGTAATCCATGGAACCCTAATAGGAAGCACCCACTGTCCGTAACTGTACAAATTTTCACAAATGGTGTATTTTTATTGTTTTGTTTCTCTAAGAACAAATAACTCATTAACAATACATTTATATAGAAAACACTGATTTATTGTACTTAAACCATTACTTTTGATTACGCAGTGACGTAAAATTGTATACGATAGATTTATGAATTTACGTAAGATTTTTGTATGCAAATGACTATAATAATATACAACTCGGACAACGATACCAAGGGCTTCTCAAAAGCTGTGGGCACATGACGTTGATATGAAGATCATTAAAATTTGCAATAACAAGTCTTTAAGTCAAGAGTGAATAGGTAGGTAAGTGTGCTTCATCTTTGATTACATTATCAACTACCATCAGGTGAGATGGCGGTTAAACGCGAGTCTATTATCAACAAAAAAAAAATCAACAAGATACGGATGGTACGGAACCCTTTCTCTGCGAGCGCGACTCGCACTTCAATAGTTCTACTTTATATACATCATTATATTATTATTATCTACCTACTTAGATATGATGTAATGGTGTCAATCATAGTATGAATTAACACTAATTCAATACCATTTTAGTTACAGTTTTTATGATCGTGTATTAAATTGTAATAAATCATGATAATTAGTGTGTGAGGTGTGACCCAGATTACGTTAGCAGTGAAAGGTGACATGATTTTATCTTATCAAAGTACTACAATGGCTATTTCAACTTCTCTATCGGTTGGCTCGTTGGTCTAGGGGTATGATTTTCGCTTAGGGTGCGAGAGGTCCCGGGTTCAAATCCCGGACGAGCCCAAATCTTTTTGCATTTTCTCGCATTTTTTAAAGAAAATCTCGATCATTTATTACCCCTTTTGTACCCTTATTTTATGCTTCCGGAATGATATCTCAGAAAATAAAATGGGATGTACAATATTTTTTCATAAATTCTGATTTCTGTTGAGATAGGTAAATACGAGTTGAATAATAGTAGTATATTAGAATATAACGCTTGACATTCGCACACGCTACTAAACAGGAAATATGGGGGGGTGTTGGGGGTGTCTGGAGTTGTCTGGGGGTATCGGGGGGTATACCTATAAGCGAGTTGTATTGTGACGCTACATTTAGATTTGATTTTTATGAATGACTAGCTTCTGCCCGCGACTTTGTACGCGTGGGAAGGTTTTCCCGCGCAAATCCCGATCCCGTGGGAATTTCGGGATAAAAAGTAGCCTATGTGTTATTCCAGAATGTCAACTATCTACTTACCAAATTTCATTCAGATCCGTTCAGTGGTTTTTGCGTGAAAGAGTAACAAACATCCATCCATCCTCACAAACTTTAGCATTTATAATATTAGTAAGAAGAAGTAAGATTAGTAAGAAGATTATCTTTCTCAAATGTTTTTGTGTATTCTCGTGAAATGATGCATTCACAGTTGTACGCTTGTGGAACATTTCTTCATGTAGCTTATCCAACACGCGGAAAAAAAACGCCAAGCTAGAAATTTTATATGAAAGAATTTTTATAGAACGACCTGTGTGTTACACAAATTGCTGATGTTGCTGAAAAGGCCGCTAAATTGAAGTGAGTCTGGGCTGACCACTTCTGCATGCCAAATAAGTTATGGGACACAGCTAGAAGATGGAGCGGCAGACCTCATGAGGTGATGCGAGCTAGAACAAACTTGACAGAAAAAAATTAAAATCATGAGCAAGCATTTGCCCAGCTGTGGAATGATTCAGGTTATTTTATTTAAAAATAATCGTTTCTTATCAAGCTCCGTGTACTAAATAAGTCCTTACAGTAAAACTTTCATCTAATACAAGCAATTAAGATTGATTGACTCACCCCACTTTCACGACTGTCTTGTAGCTAATTAATAAAATGACCGGCTAAAACGTAACTGACACGTTTCGGGTAAAGTAGACTGGTCACTATCGGGATAATTGAGGCCCCTTCATAATGGAGTATTTACCTGTCCTTAATTAAAGGTCAGAAAGTACGACGTGTTTAAGATAAGGGCTTGAGGCAAGGATAGGATAGTTTGCGTCCCCAATGGAAGGGCTTGTGGCTAAGATAGAGTCCCAAGTTTAAAATGGGTGGCTCTTAGCTAAAGTAGAAAGTTTCATGTCTCAGATAGGATCCGTACCTACGGAATTAACTGCATTCCTTGCGACACTGTATTATTTTCTAAATGCTTTTTTTTATATCTGTATATTTTTTATTTGGGGTTTTTTTGCAATAAGGATATGTCAACCCCATCGTACCTTATAACAAAATCAATCCGCTAAGTAATATAATATAAAACGCAACACTAAAATACTAGGCTCCTCACTGCTGAACGATTAAAACTAAACTACATAGTCCTTCTGCGTCCTTCGACTTTGGGTTTGCCAAAATGCTTTGAACTAGTCCTTCATCCAATATGTTTAACTTAAAGTCGTTCAGCAGCGAGTCGCGTTCATCTTTACTAAATGCTTGTTATTGAGAAATTCAGTTATAAATGACTAGTTAAATCCCGGTCCCGTAGGAAGTCCGAGATAAAAAGTAGTCCATGTGTTATTGCAGGATGTTAACTATCTACTATTTCATTCAGCTTCGTTCAGTAGTTTTTGCGTAAAAGAGTTTTTTTTCGAGTCGATGCTCAAACATCTTTGAACAATATCCATCCTCACTAAGTTTCGCATTTATAGTATTCATAAGGAGACAAGCATTGTAACAACCTGTGTACCTACTCTTATTTTAGAATACCTAACTAAATAGAAATATGCTAGCTGTCTTCCATAATTACCGGGCAAAGCTGACATTTAAATTTATTTATGTAAGAAGTACGGAGGACTAACAGCTATGAAACACAGGAAATATAATATAGTAGACAGTGAGCCAATTAAAAGTCCTCAAGTTTAGAGGCAGGATAACTTTTTAGCAAAAAATAAAACCGACTTCCATAACAAAACACTACAAAGCCAAAAATAGCTTCGGTAGTCGGTATTCAATTTGGTTTTGCATTTTCTTTTTTTTTTTTGACACCGCCTTCCGAAATAAAAGTTATTTTTGGCTTTGTAGTGTCTTGATATGGAAGTTAGTTTTTTTTTTTTTTTTGCTAAAAAGTTATTTTTCACGCTTTTAGTGGGTCGGTTTGTAATTTATCTAGTTACAAAAGCCAAAATGTCAACTACTTATCACCTTTTACAAAATATTGCTTTTCCCGATGCAGAGCCGTTCATTTTTGAGAAGTTCTCCTGGTACTTCACCTTCAGCTCTACTTCACCATATGCATTGTGACGAGCATAAAGTGCTTAACATCCATATTCAAGTAATCGAATCGCAATCCACGAAATACTTATTATTGAATATTGAGAAGTTTCGGTGGCCATCTGTGGTCTTCATCATCAGTTCCACTTCCCCAAATGGTGCTTTTCGAGAGCAACTGCATAAGGTATTATAAGAAATATCCAAAACGCTATAGGTGTGCCTATAATATTTGACGAGTTCCCTCGATTTCTCCATGATTCCATCATCAGATCATAACGTAATAACAATGGGACCAATTAGGAAGTATACCCTTAAAACGAAAAAAGAATTTTCCAAATCGGTCCAGCCGTCTTCGAGTTATGAGGTAACATACATAAAAAGTTCAAGACGAATTGAGAACCTCCTCCTTTTTTTGAAGTCGGTTAAAAATCTTACAGTGAACACTTAATATAATAATAATCTTATTATAAACTATATCGTACAATGCTCAACACACAGAACATAATTATAAAAGAGGTTAGAAAGGAAATAGTTCCTGATTTGTATGAGAACGCGTGTCGCCGCTTGTCTCCCACTCGTTAGCTCCACTATAAGTAAGAGGTACGTTACGTATGCGAATTACGCACACAAATAAATTACATACACTTAAATCGAGTACTTCAACTCACTGTCGATAAACATGCGCCGCACATACAGGTATTTTAATGATCTAGGCGGCCAAAAGTCAAAATAACAAAGTTTAAGGAATGCTTATTATATTGATTACCTGAGGCATTCCAACGATCAATAGACCGCCACCCCCACACTTCTTCCGTTGCGCGTTTTCAGGTAAATTGTAAATTCAGTCGGAAGTTGATCATTGAACTTTGTGAACGTCTCTTTTCGGTGATTTAAAAATCGTTAACTTTGAGTGTTAAACTGAAGTTTTCTGTGTTGACCTGGTAAAAAATAGCAATGAATTCGGAGACTACAGGTATGTAATAATCAAAATGTGATATAATTTGTTAAAATTTGTTTTATTTTAATATACTTTTAGTGATCGAGAAATAACGTCTGAAATAAGGATATTTTTTAAAGAAATTTATGTTTAGTAAGCTATTTGTTTTAGTATCGGGATAGATCCGGCAACTTTTGTAGTTTATTTAAAAAGTATAGACCCTTAAGTTACGAATAGTAAATAAATTAGCCGCGGAATAGCAAAATATGTATATTATAGAAAAATTTATTATGACCATTTTATTTTATTCATTTTATTGTTTTTTATTGACATTTTTATTTCATTTAGTTCTTTTCTTTTTTTTTTTTTGTAATTGTCTTTTTCATTTTAATTTATTCTTTGAAAATAATATTTGGTGTGTGTGTTGTTAATCTTATAATATGAGTTAAGTTACTTGAATTAAATGCATTTTTTTTTTATTATTATTATTTTTTATAGTGCGGATGCGCAAAAACGTAGAACATTGAATTTCACAAACAAAATGAGCTTAATTCGAAAAAAAAAGTATTTATGTCTAAAAACAATATTTACTTGTTCCAGATACAGTGGGTACTTCCGAAGTGAGAATAGTGACTCGTAAATTCCTCTTTGATATTATGAAAAATTAAAATTTACGCAATTTGGAAGAAAAACTACGCTTTTTGAGAGACCACCTTTTCACTCGTGACGACCTTACTGATGATCAGTTAAATAAACTGAACAACGATTTTGCACATTTTAAATCGGAAATGAAGCAAAGGTGGATTAAATCTCACAAAAAAGAAGAAGTTTTATTGAAAAACAACCAACTTTGGCTGGAAAGTACATTCAAAATTCCAGTCACAACGGCAAATCGTATAGGTCGCCCTCGAAAATCGTTAGGGGAATCTAGGGAAAGGAGCAAAACAAGAAAAACGGAACGGATCCGATCTAATGTAGAATGTCAGAAAGTGCAGGTGAATTGATTTGAAAAAATATGTATTGTTATTGATAAATTAATTAATGTAAGAATACATATATATACATATATATAAAGTATGTATATAAGTGTATGTAAGATTATGTAAATATATGGTGTAATATATGTATATATATGGCTTATTTTCAGCATTTTTTATTCATTTTTTTTGTTGTATTTGTGTTTTATTGCTTTTTTTAAAGAAATTATAAAAGTTATTGTCTGTTTATATTTTTCTTGTTTTATTTCCGTCATTTTAAACCAAAAAACCCGCACAAATATTTTTGGCCGGCTAGATTAATGAAATACCCCTATGTGCGCCGTGCATCACGGCCAATCAGGGCAAACGACGAAACGTCAATGGTTGAGGTGTGGAGGACGCAACGCATGCAGTAAATTGTAAGCGGACTTGGTCATTGCGTTGATTAAGCGAGTACACATCGGGCAATGTATATTTTTTGTAACTTGTTGCAATAATGTCGTTAATGTTCGGAATTTCGTAGTGATCAGAACATTTTTATGGTTTTTACAAATAAAATTGTAATTAAATGTTATTTTCGACTTACCGATGGAAAGATATCCTCGCTCTATACTTGCAGTCTGACTTTTTGTTTTACAGGTTATAATTGCACAACACGGCATTTTAAAGCAGAGCTCTGTTTTCCGAAGTAATCCGAAGCGCACTATGATTTTCGAATCATAAATGTCAGGCCCACATTACCATTCCAACCTTATTCATCTATTCCGTAGTTCTACATGACTAAATAGATACATAGCTGTATTAATATTTATGAAAAAATCAAGGCTTAGGCGTCTTCTTGCTACAAATGTTGACATCCAAAACTTTAGAAGAGGTAAGACAAGTATCATAAAAGTGATACATTTTCAAGTAATATAATTTTGTAAGAGCAAAGGAGATACATTTTACTTGCTTATGTAATTTGATATGATGCCTTGAAGTTGATTGATGTAAATGTTCGTTTGAGAGAAACATAACGCTTCTTTTCATCGAGCCTCTAAGGAATAGAAGGCAGTGTGTTTTATTAGACCGAAAGAAAAATATATTTTAAAGAGAACTAGGAATGTGCGTAAAGTTCACATTACTAGCAATCTTGTTAACCAAGCTAAATGTGCTTTTTTTAGGGTGGGAAGTCATCCAATGACTGCCTCCCGGTCTGGGCGAAGTGGGAGAGTGTGTGAGACTTCGACTGACTAAAACCTATCCGTGTTCCATCATATGCCCTTCGTGTTCCGAGGCCGCGGTAACTCTTTCGAACAATTCCGTAACGCCGGCAGGCAACGGCCCTCTTATGGGCCCCGACAATCTGCTGACACTCTTTGAGGCAAGCTAAATGTGTTTGTATTTGGAGTGGGTGGGTTGGATTAGTTTAATGGACAGGGTTCGAATTCGCGACCTATCGATCACAAGTCCGATTAGGCTATTGACGCTTTGGCATCATTTTGTCAGGCACACACACATACAAAGAATTATAAAAAAAGGAAAAACATAAAAGACTGCGTGCCTCACTTGTGTGCCATAAAGAATCATTTTAGTATTAATGCCAGATTGCCAGTCAAATAATACTTGCTGACGCTGTCGCTGGTTTTCCAATGAAGCGTTGAAAGCCTTAGCACAATTCCAACACCTTAGTATTGTAATTGTGATAGATAGTTCGCAGGTTCGAACCCCACTCATTACATTATTACCGTGAACCCATTCCAGACAAGCATGTTAGCTTAGTTTTTTTTTATTACTGATGGGCCCACTCTTGACCTCGATCTCGCCTGATGGTAAGCGATAGATGAGGTCTACGATGTGACGAGCGAGCCCAGAAGATGCCTATTTACTCGTGCTTTAAAGGCTTAAAGGTCATAAGTGGCAGGGAACACAGAAGCCGGCAGAAAATTCCACAGCTTGGCTGTGCACACAATAAATGTGGACGAGAAGCGCTTGGTACGACAAGACGGTATATCAACCAAGTGTGGGTGGTAGCCAGCCGTGCGTCTGGTAGACCGGTAGTGAAAGGGAGATGGAGGAATCAGGTCATGGAGCTCCTGCGCACACTCCCCGAAGTACAATCTGTAGAAAACCGACAGGCAAGCAACGGTTCGCCGATGAGCCAGGCTATGAAGCTTGTCCACCAGCACCTCGTCGCCCATAAGCCTTTTAGCTCTGCGCTCGATCGAGTCCAATGCAGCAAGTTGGTACTTTGCAGAGCCATCCCACAAGTGGCTGCAATACTCCACGCAGGATAGATAGTTGGAGGGGTTAACAAGATTTCTAGCAATGTGAATTCTACCCAAATGGGTTGAGCTCCCTTTTAAAAAAAATGAACCTTTAGGGACAAGTCACGATGACGGAACAAGTTTCAAGCAAAATATATGCTTATCTATAAACAAAAAAAAAGTATAAATAAAATAAGTTTTAAAGTAGTACAAAACTACAGATACATAAAATAAAATGAGAAAGGTAATTGTAAAAATAAGGTAGTTAATAAGTAGGTCACATAGAAATAAAACAAGAATGATTTGTCGGCGTCACGTGCACGGTGCACTCACATCTAAATCCATGCAAACTGTCGCGCTAGACTGATAGTATATCGACGGATGTGAATAATAAATTAATACACGTAATACCTATTACGAATTGATTAAATTATAGCTCAGATGCAGAATTATCTCAAGAAATTATTATTATTTGCAATCCTACTTCCTACTAATATTATAAATGCGTATGTTTGTGTTACTTTTTAACTCAAAAACTACTGCATGGATCTGGATGTAACTGAAATAGACATGGGCTACTTTTATCCCGGAATTTCGACAGAATCAGGATTTACACGGGAAAACCCTCCACACGAACAAAGTCGCGTGCAACACCTAGTGATATCTAAAGAAATAAAGCTATTGCGATTCAGTTCTAAACCCACATTGAAACGATTAGATTAAGACAATATTTTGTAAGCAGTCGGAGGAGGAGGTCAATCTTCAAGTTTAACCCAACGCTTGCTGAGGTCAGTCCGTGTGTAGGGCTGCCATCACCAAATTTCCCGGCCTCAGACAAAGACTTATTAACCCCGAACATTTGGGTAAAATCACAGTTTTTCCCCGGACACCGTAGAAAAATACATTTTTTAACTTGAAACTAGAAACAACGATGTTTAACTATGGTTTTTATTTACTGATAAAGTTATAAGATTGTAGAGCTTTAGAACTTTTTTAATAACAGTCTCTTCCTTTTCATTTAATCAACGTAACATAAACAATGAGATGAAATACCATAGGAAAATAATAATAGAGATCGTGCTTTTTGGTACACGTAAGACCAATGTGTGTCCGGGTTTTACCTGGACGCTTATTGGGAAAATCCCCCCGGACGCCCCCGGACGCTCTCCAAACTAGGACAAATCCGGGAAAACCCGGACGGATGGCAGCCCTATCCGTGGGTAACCATTTTAACGTTACGAGAATCTTCCATGCCTCGGAAAGTACATTTGTACATCTTTGACAGTCGTTACGAGGAGTCAGAATCAAGAAAGTCTGACACCAGTCTTACCGAGGGGTATTGTGTTACCCAGTTACTGGGTTGTGTAGGTCAGAAAGGCAGACACTCCATGTATCGACTTCGCGCTCCAAGAGGACGAACATTGGCGCGCGTTCCGGCCGCGTGAAATGGCTACCATTTTGGAACGCGCGCCAATGTGTTTGTTGGAACGCTCGAACTTAGAGCGGCCCGTTCCATCTAGAGTCGGTTTTTTACCGCACGTCAAAGGAAGAAGGAAGAAGACCGAACACTGGAACAGTTGCCACGCGTGCCACGCGCGCTTATTTGATATTTTATTTTTTGTTACGGATGTGCCCGCTCGTGACCTCGATCTCGCCTGTTGGTAAGCGATAGATGAGGTCTACGATGTGACGAGCGAGCCCAGAAGATGCCTATTTACTCTTGCTTTAAAGGCTGAAAGGTCATAAGTGGCAGGGAACACAGAAGCCGGCAGAGAGTTCTACAACTTTGCTGTGCGCACAATAAATGTGGAGGAGAAGCGCTTGGTACGACAAGACGGTATATCAACCAGTGTGGATGGTACCCAGCCGTGCGTCTGGTAGACCGGTAGTGAATTGGAGATGGAGGAATCATGTCAAGGAGCTCCTGCGCACACTCCCCGAAGTACAATTTATAGAAAACCGACAGGCAAGCAACGGTTCGCCGATGAGCCAGACTATGAAGCTTGCC
This sequence comes from Tholera decimalis, assembly GCA_943138885.2. Classification (NCBI taxonomy): domain Eukaryota; kingdom Metazoa; phylum Arthropoda; class Insecta; order Lepidoptera; family Noctuidae; genus Tholera; species Tholera decimalis. Next base: position 43,644,593 of record OW964559.2, read on the forward strand.
CGATAGCACCTCGTCGCCTATAAGTATTTTAGCTGCGCTCGATCGAGTCCAGTGCAGCAAGTTGGTATTTTGCAGGTTGGTATTTATCATTTAAATATTTGGAGCGCGTTACGGCGAACGCACTCTCGGCGCGGGTGTTCTAGCACGCGCGCCAGGAGCGCATAATCGCTTTCTGCACTCTTGATATAATGTTTTAGATAGGTATAGGCATATCTTTACGCACATAGGGAAAAGCTGGCCATTAATAATGAATTAACCACGTGTTTCAGATAAATGGGTATTCAAGGTTCGTTTCCCGGATGGCAGAGGAACGTGATCTGAAATAAACATTACTTCAAATAATTACATATGAGGATAGGAACAGTTAAATTAAAGTGTACCATATGAGGACGGGTAGTATTAGGCACATCGAAACTAACAGGTTTGCGTTGAACAGCTCAACATTTAGTATATATTTATTTAAACTTAACATACAATTGTGTTACATGGGCGGACTTAATGCAGCAAGGCATTCTCTACCAGTCAACCTTAGGGTTTAAAAAGAAAAAATAATTTGTTGTAGGTGTACGAGAAAATGGAATGAAATAATATATTTAACCTCTCAAGGACCACCATTATTACGTCAACCATCCGTCAAGCACCGCGGGCTGGCTCTTATCGTAAGAAAGCGGGGCTCAACTAATACTGGTTTGCTGGCACGTTTTTGTGCCACTGAGGCTGGTTAATACTAATTACTATATGGGTTTTAAAGCTATCAAGCTGCATCATCAAGCATGAAAATATACCAAAAAATTGGCCCGCGAGTCAGACTCGCCCATGAAGGGTTCCGTAGTAATTACGCCAAATAACTTTGTTTTTCATAGTGTTTGTATGAATTACAAAATTATACTTGTGGTTTTAGAAAATATGCTGTATCTCAAAAACTGCTGACCCGATCTCGTTCACACCAATTTTGGTTGAAAGTTTACATTAAGATCTACAGCATAGTTAGAGGGAGGGGGGGGGGGGCGGGGGGGGGCGGACATATTTTACCACTTTAGAAGCGTATATCTTTTAAACGATTAACTTTATGAAAAAGTGGGTTTTGAAACCTCAATTTCACTTTTAAGGACCTGTCTATAGATACCACACATTTTTTACTCCCACACACACAGTTATTACTCCTTATCCAATTAAATACGTCAGATATGTTGAGGATTTAATGTAGATCGAAATTGCTTTTTACACTATATCAATAAAATAAATATATCTTATGAGTTATCGCCGATATATGAGTGTGGCAAATTACCGGATGAGAAATTGAATATATAAGTAAATATAACCTTTATTACCCGAGCGAAGCCGGGCCGGGTCGCTAGTAAGATATATTACGGGAGGGATTAGCCTCACAACCTTGACATTTATCGGTTCTCACAGCTGACAGATGCAAGGTCAAATCACTCCATACAAACTCGCTGTCCATTTGTGTCATACAAAAGTTGATATTACAATTTAATTGGTTAAATTGACCAATGGTTTTAGGAACGTAAAATGCGATTATGAATTGGTATTGCGGTTCCTTACGAATGTGAAAGGATATGCCATTGCATGAATTAACTTCGTCACTGATTACTAATAGAAATTGGTAATCTGTTACAAATGTGAATGTGGCTGATAGCTGAAATTTGTACACAGTGCACACTACGCAAATAAGCATTTTATGGTCTTTGAGCAGAACTCAACCTAAAGAGCATTAAATGCCTCGTGTCTAGTTCTTCCACTATCGAGATATTCTTGACCGAAATCAAAACAGGCTATTTTTTCTTTATTTTTTATTTTTAAAAGAGGTTTAGCAATCTTGTTTGTTAACAACCACCTCCAACTATGCTAAATATACTTGTGTGTGGAGTGGGTTTACGGCAATAATGTAATGGGTTGGGTTCGAACCCACAACCGCTCGATCACAAGTCCGCTTAGCCATTATGCTTTTGAAGCTATCAATCAATTATCAAGTTTCATCTAAAAAATCCTCCTTTGAATAAAAAAATTAGTTGCATTTCGTAATACAGTCTGTATAACTCAATTGCAGTTGTCTAATAAGTTTCTTTAAATAACATTGCTATTCTTGCATTCCAATGTTCTTACGGAACAATACAAAAGCAGCTCTGATGCCATTTTTAAAGTGTAAACATTTCATTGAAAACTATGTAAACTATCTGGAATGTTTATTTATCTTCACAAATCTGTTATTCTTCTGTTGTTATAATTTTACTCAATAACAATTATTCAGGAATGTCCAAAGTGGAATCTGTATCTAATTAGACTCAATGTGTTTTTGAATCTGCACAGGGTAGTTAATTCTATTTCATTCTATTTGTATCGGTTACATTTCGGAGAGTAATCTATCTATACTTATAATAAATCTGTAGAGAGGTCAATTCTGTACATGAAATATATTTCCAAAATAACTATCAGGGGGTGATTAAGGATCGATACTCATGCCAAAAATGCAATCAGTTAAATTTTTGTCTGTCTGTCTGTCTGTCTGTCTGTCTGTCTGTATAACCGTTATAGAAACAAAAACTACTCGACGGATTTTAACGAAACTTGGTACAATTATTTTTCATACTCCTGAGCGGGTTATAGTATACTTTTCATCACGCTACAATCAATAGGAGCAGAGCAGTGAAGGGAAATGTTGGGAAAACGGGAGAAGTTACTCCATTTTTTAAGCTTCCGTCGCGTGTACAACCTTAATGGTTAAAGCTACACAAATCATTTCATGACGGAAATGTTCTCCTTAAAATTATATAAAAAATATCCCACGACAGCATATGTCTAACTTTTATGGTTGACTCACAATAACACGTGTAACTCCCGATAGCTTAGCAGTTCGAAGCTTTCTGATTAGGTATAATATTTGTCTACTGTTACGTTTATAACACTCTCAGTCACCCCTAATTGAAAAAGTTAACATTATTAACTATTCCATAAAAAGATTGGCCAAGTGCGAGTCAGACTAGCCCATGAAGGGTTCCGTAGTAACTATAATATAATATGCAAATTTATTTGACGGAAAAAAAAACCTTACAAATTTCTTAAAACTAGCTTATTTACATTTTTTACAACTGCGCCAAATAAATTTGTTTTGAAAAAAAAACCTTACAAATTTCTTAAAACTGGCTTTTTTACATTTATTACAACTGCGCCGAATAAATTTGTTTTTCATAGTGTTTGTATGAATTACAAAGTTATATTTGCGGTTTTAGAAAATATGCTGTATCTCAAAAACTGCAGAACTGATTTCGTTCAAACTAATTTTTGTTGAAAGTTTATATTAAGATCTACAGACATATATTTTTTTTTAGATTTTTCACTCCATTATTATAGAAGTTAGAGGTTGTGTCCGCCACACACACATTTTACCACTTTGGAAGCTTATATCTTTTAAACGATTGACTTTATGGAAAAGTGGTTTTAGAAACCCCGATGTCGTTTTTAAAGAACTGTCTATAGATACCACACATGCATCGATTTCATGAAAAAAAAATATTTTCAGGTTTAGTTCCATGTATGGGGAGCCCCCCTTTATTTTAAATAATTTTTAATTTTTTTCTCAAAATCGGAAACCGGTTCACAGAATACATCTACCTATCAAGTTTCACATGTATAGTCCTAATAGTTTCGGAATAAAATTGCTGTGACAGACGGACGGACGGACAGACAGACAGACAGACAGACGGACAGACATGTCGAAACTATAAAGATTCCGTTTTTTGCCATTCGGCTACGAAACCGTAAAAAGAATCATAAAATCGGTATAGAAACACCAAAGTTATACATGAAATACGCTTATAATAATAAGCCATCGCGCGTGAATACTGAATCATGCTATAAGGATTATTTTTGAGAATCGGTCGCCGCGCTCGACGCGTCTCGCGGTCGAAGCGTTCTCTAGGTACTTAAGCCTCATGTGAACGTGATCTAAACAATATTACCAATACATTAACTTACGCTGACGGAGTCGCGGGCACGGCTATATTGTATCATTACGCTAAGGCCAATAGGAGCGGAGCGCCAATGAAGAATGCTTCAAAATCGGGGTTAAATTTAACGTTAGCCCAAAGTAACTATTCCACGCGGACGAAGTCGCGGGCAAAAGCTAGTTTAATTAATAATACTGAAATTTCACAATCTAATTCCACCAAGCCCGTTCCATTATTGGACTACAAAACGTACGGTAATGCGTCATCGCTACATGGTGGACATCCCACCCTTACACATAAAACGTTTTGTGAATGCTTTCATTGTGCGTACAGCTGAGGAATAGAATTACCTGTCAGAGACTGGACTCCCTGATAGCTATAGAATTTAATTTTTTTTTAATTTTATTTAAGTAACTATACAAATATAAATTGTATGGACTTTAAAAGAGACTTTGACCTCTGAGTTTGTTCGGTGTTTCTTCTCAGAGTAGTCAGTTAGGAAATACCGGCCTCATCTAGCTAAACTAAACTTAACACGGAAAAAAACATGACGTGTAAAAGTGTTATATATATAACCAATTTACAAATAAATATTTCATTTTATTTATGAATCAAAAACGTTTTGTAGAATGTACGAGTTAAAATTTAGTCTCACAGAATATAATTACTATAATGGGTCACCGCTGCGTCATCCTATGCGAGATGGCACCACTAAAACACGTGTACCTACCAACATATGTGCAGTCCAGTCTTCTAGCTATAACGTGGGAGTCTTTAAGTCAAAAGTGAATAGGTTACTTCTAGGTAATCGTGCTTCATCTCCGACCACATCATCGATTACCATCACGTGATATAGAGGTCAGACGCGGGCATATCAATACTCATAATTAAAAAGCTCTGCCTATACCTCACCGGGTATACAAGCATGATGTTTGTAATTAAGTTACTATTATAACTTGCCCATGTTTCGCCACACATCACACATTGCTACTAACTATGCCGTGAGATAATACGCTGTCTGTTAATTACTATATTTGAGAAACTACACTATTGTCATTGATACGTTTCAACACGAGTTGGCGTTAGGTAGTTACTTTAAGATTGCCATTGAACTTTGTGTATTTGTATAGTTGTAAGAAAAAATGCTTGTGATTGAGGAAGGGCTCGGTAAATCTGGGTTGTGTGGGGAGTTACGATAATTTATGGTTGCATAAGACAGCATGTCGTTACTGTTAGTCAGAAGCCAGTTAATCTGACACTCGATTTCAATTTCAAAGAACTTTATTATGGGATATTAATTACAAAAATGCACTTATCCTAATTTACACCAACACTATTGATATATATTTCATCAGGCTACAGTTCGCATTTGAAAGCTTATCTACTAAGTATAGGTAGTAAACTGGTACTAATTATAAAACAAATTAATAGGTTTTTTTTATTGAAAATAGGTTCGCGTTTGACCGCCATCTCACTTTATGGTAAGTGATGATGTGATCGAAGATGGAGCACGCTTACCTAAAAGTAACCTATTCACTCTTGACTTAAAGACTCCTAGGTTGTAGCTATCGGGAAACACAGGTACTCTAAAACACAAAATTTGTTAGATTACAGCTAGTATGCGCCATCGGTTCATGGTGGACACACCACCATACAACGAGGCTATGCCGCCAGTATCTTAGGTACGTTAACAGCCGACAGCGTTGAGGATCAATTTTTTGATGCTTTATTCTATCTAGTTTGTATTTTAAGTAGGTATTTAAATGATAAATGATCTTTATTTTGCAAATTGGTTATTAAATAACACTTTAACACGTCATTTTTTTCGTAAATATTAACTAGATGAGGCCGGTGTTTCCTAACTGACTACCCTGAGAAGAAACACCGAAACAAACTCAAGGGTCCGTCTCTTTTAAAGTCCATACAATCTACACTGGTTTAATTATATTGGAACCTTGTAGGTTTCAGTCTGAGGCGGTCTTTTGAAGACTTTTTAAGTAAATATTCCCCAAACATTTTATTCTTAGGGGTGGTGTGTCGGGCACGCCGCAATTGCGGCGGTAAGACCCCTCTTTGAGGAGTGGCTAGATCGGCGTCACGGCGTCCTGACCTACCGCATGACGCAGGTCCTCACCGGACACGGAAGTTTCGGGAGGTACCTGTGTCTGATGGGAAAGGAGGAAACGCCTGGGTGTCACCACTGCAAGGCTCGCCCTGAGGACACCGTAGAGCACACGGTGCAAGACTGCCCCGCCTGGGCAGAGCACCGACGTGTCCTCACGGCGGCTATAGGCGGAGACCTCTCGCGCCCGGCATTGGTCGAGGCCATGCTGCGGGGCGAGAGGGAGTGGGAAGCGGTCGCCTCCTTCTGCGAAGCAGTCATGCTTCCGAAGGAGGAGGCGGGCCGCATGAGGGAGAGGATGGCGTCCTCCCTCCAGCCCAGCCGCAGTGGTAGACGCCCACGGCGTCGGACGTCGGCCGACGATCTCCGGCCACCGTAGGCGCGGGCATGCGGACAGCGAGTAAAGGGCAACTCGCTGCCTGGGGTGGGAGGACTTATCTGATAATTTTACCACGTTAAAAAAAAAAAAGGAGTGGTGTGTCCACCATGAACCGATGGCAAACACAAATGAATAGAATGTAAATGATTTTGTTATAGATTACTGCTTGCACGTAGTAAAATAGATATGATTTCGTTAGCTAGTTGTCAAACAATACTCTGACACTGGTCTTGGCAAGGAGTTATCGTGTTACCCAACTACTGAGTTATGGAGGTCTAATAGTCAGTCGCTCCATGTAAAACACTAGTGCGTCTGGTCAGACAGTGAGCCGACTCCAACATAGATAGTCGGAAAAAGATTAAGCAGATGCTATTACAGCCACCAGAAAAACATTTCAATGAAATGGGAATGTAAAACAGCCATAAAATAGCCAGTTAGAAAACCGGAAATTCAGATAAAATCTCATATTTTAGGATAGAAAATCCCAAATATTTCAAGAGTTTAAAAAAGCTTTGTTATCGCAGCAGTACAAAATGGTTGAAATTCCCAGCAGTTAGGTTTAAAATAAGATTCTGAAGGGGTTTTTATGAAAAACGGTTGAAACCTGCGCCATTCAGATAGGATCGAACAAAGCGGCTAATACCAAAAACTTTATGAAAATCGCCTCAGTGAGCTTCAATAAAAAATACGCAATATTCGCATTCAACACTGAAATACCACGACGTAAAAATACCTTAGTTATTGCAATGAAAAACTCGGACCTACCTAATCCATACTAATATTAGAAATGTGAAAGTATGTTCGTTTGTTTGTTCTTCTGTCACGTCTAAACCGAGCAACGGCTAGATGTTATTTTCGGTGGAGACAGTATAAAAGCCGGCAGGGCCGCGCTGACCTAAGGACAGCGCCTGTGTGCAAAATGCGCAAAGCACCTAAGATTTTTTCCACAGGCGTGAGTATTGTCTTGGGGTCTCCCGTGGGGTCTCCAAAGACAATACTCACGCCTGTGGTTTAATTTTACACTGTTTGTACCTACTCAATTATAAAGAATAATATGTTGTAGTTTTACAAAAATAAATTTCAATAATTAACGCTCGCATTACATCCGGCGGTCCTTCTGCTTTGGCGCCTGTGTGCGCCGCACACTTCGCACATAGGGACGGCTCGGCCCTGAAAGCCGGACACACAGCACATTTTTTCGGCGAAACCTGTTTTCGCAAAGCTTTTCTACGGTTATGTTCTGTTCATACGTTTAAATTAAAACAGGGTTATGGTGTGGTACGGTATAATGGCTTTTGAGCCACCAAAGTGTGACACCAAAGTAGACGTATCTTAGACGTATAGTTGTGACCCAAACAAAAATTTTATATCACACTAGCAGTCACGCGAGACTCCGTTTCCGTGAATTTTATCACGATACAAACATAACCCTCCTTCTTTTGTAGTCGGGAAAAAAGAGGGTAGACTATAGCATTCCTCAAACTATTTCCATACCAATTTCAAATAAGCTTATTACATACATTTGCACATGCAGCTCTGGACTCCAGAAAACGACGGATTACCGAGTCGGTTTTAGTCGGTATAAATCTGACAGACCCCTCCGCAAAACTCACGATGGCGAACATCCACAAGGATTTCCACGGAGGTATCGGCCGTAATCCACCAAGCGAGACCAGTGCGGATAGACGCGTGTCGCTTCGGATTAAAAGGTCCTAGGAAATACCTGTTTCCTTGCGCTGGTTTTGTTCACCGTGTTGAGAGTGATGATGAGAATTACACATATTAATGTGCCTACCTGGATTTGAATACACGACCTACTAACTCATGACTCCTGCCTAACACCACAGTGCAGTGCTACCACTGCTCTCAATATTAAAACAATAAGTAACTCAATAACTGAATTAAATCGTCAAGCTAATCCTCAAAGTTTACTAGTCAGTCCGAAATCCCCAGAAACAAGTAGCAACGTGTCCGTGTAACAGCACGTTGCAGCAACCGCCGCTGTTTGCATACTAATATAATTGCAACAAGCACTAAGCCGGGTTCAGGCACAGCGTCTAAGACCTAGGTCATGTTTATTGAACAGCTCTAAGAAGCTCTGACTACCTTACATTAAATATTATGTTAATATCTACCTAGAGGTCCAGATTATGTGTATTTAGATGCTTTTCGTTGAGACACATCATCCTTTATTAACATTCTCAAGGTAATCCTAGAAATAAAGTTGGAATGACTTGAGTTTGAACGATAAGGTTCAGGGACGGCCGACTTGGCGATGCCGCCACCTATAACACACGCTATGGTATTTACGTTTAGTTTCATTGTGCGTACAGCTAAGGAGTGGAATTATCTGCCGGAGCCTGTTTCCTGATAGTTATAACCTAGGAGTCTTTAAGTCAAGAGTGAATAGGTTACATCTAGGCAAGGTTGCTTCGTCTTCGGCCACAACAACGCTTACCATCAGGTGAGATAGTGGCCAAATGCGAAACTATCAACAATAAAAAAATGCCCTCGCAACCCCCAACGCAAGTCTGCCAGAGAACAGGGAGGGGTCAGTAGTTAGAGTCTGATAGTTCGTTCGACTTTCCGTTTCTTTTAATGACAGACACTTCTAATTTATTTATATGTATGTAGTAGGTACATGCACTTCGGCCGCGATTTCGCCCGCTTCCATTTCGAAGTAATTTATATCGTATAAACTCATAAATAATGTACCTTACTACCATTGAAAAAAATAATAGAATCGGATCGTTACTTCCTTAGATTACCGCCTATAAACAAACTTACAAACGAATTTTACCTCTTTATACATATTATTAGTATAGATTTATTTATAGACGACGTCTGACAGGGGAAATGGAAGAACAATACGTGCTGCGCCGACCCCAAGTAACTAGGATAAGGGTAGAAAGATCCATCAAGACGTATCCATCTCTAACTGCTGCTATAATACTCCAGAAATAGGCCAAAAATTAAATTTCAAGGGTTTGTTGCTAGATATTCAAAACAACAATAAAATTAGCATGTCAGGTAAGTACACACACACCCACACACTCTACAACTAATATTTTCGATATCTACCCAAAATTCCAGAGTCCCGGAGGACAGAAAACATTTAGGTTACATTGTCTTCACCTCCCTCGCCCCTGCTTCCCTCTCGCCTCCCCTTCCGCTCCCGAAGGAGGGTAGAATTGCCGATTTACGTCAAATATTTACTGTACACATTACTTGCTGCTTACGACAAATATATTTCGCTGTGTAGATACAGTGACTAACGAATACTTTTGTGAGCTTCATCGTGAAGCGCTTTCCTGAAGGGACTAAGTTGTATTTTCAATTTGTATCTGGTTTCGAAAGTTAATAATATGGGAATGTAAAGTGATGTGTATTTATAAGAAGGAAGTATGTATAATATGTCTTTGTTATATAAGGAACTAAGGGAAGGACGAAGTAACGCCATCAAAAGTATGGTATAACTTAACGGGGTCGTCTCTATTTTCATGCTGCATGACTATGTATTAGGAAGCAATAAAAACAATTTTATATTTTCATTTATTTATGTACGTTTGATCGAGTTAGGTTTTTAGTTAATGTAGTTACTTACTTATATATTTAATTTATTTATTTTTATTTTGATCTCTAGTTTAATGTCAATCTCACAGAACTTTGATTTAAAATCTAGTATGAAGGCAACAGTACCTTATTAATAATTCATACAAATTCGTGAATTTAAACTTAAAATATTCAAGTTTTATAGATTTAAAAAGATTACACCTTCTACACAAATAAACATAATATGTACTGTAAGTCACAGTCCAGAAGTAAAGGGGTTTGTAATAGAAAACCAAAAACATCATTACAACATAATTTCATGCCTTTTCATGCATGTTTGAGAACAATATCCAGATATATGACTTAAATAAGTTTATAATAATAAGTCCTGTACTTACACTGCTAATTTAAATGATAGGTTTTATAACCCTGGCGTTTGGAGGCGCATATTCACTAGTCGGCGTCTCGAGCAAGAGGCCCGTTCGTTAGTCGTATATCCCATTCGCTGCGGCAGTAAAAAAAAACCTTTATTATCCAGGTGCGGGGCGGTTTTCGTCGCACACGCCGATGAGCGTCCTCCGCACCTCATAAGGATAATATAAAACGCCGATTGGCGTTTTCAGCACTGTTTAAAGAAATTGATCATTCTTACGCTAAAATGTTAGAAAAAATATTGTGCACATATTGCAAATATTTTTATTTGTGACTAGTTTTGGCCAAGATATAAGCAATTTTAAAAAGAAGCCCATAGACGTATTCGGCACCTGAATATTAAATCAAAAAACGCCGGTAGGCTTCCGCCGCAACGAATGGGATATCCTAGCGAAATAACAACAATCGTCATGATCGATTGACAAGTTATACGAGCTATCAAATGAAGTACATAGCTTTTAGTCGATTAAATAACTAGGGTTTCCAGAAATAAGCTAACAGTACTATACAAATGCAATGATGGACCAATAGTTACTGGCCTGTCTTATCAGTTCTTGGTCGTGGTTTCAAACCCAGTCCATGTTATGTTATGCTCTCAAAATAAGGAAGGATAAACTCGTGACGAAACCTGCATTTCCTAGAACCAAAAAAGGTCGAACACATGTGACAACCACCAACCCATACTGGGCCCGCGGGGTGAATTACGGCCCAACCTCTCTCATAGACAGGAAGCCTGTGTCCATCTGTGTCAAATATAAATAAAATAACGAACTACTTTCAATTATGTAGTTCATATCCTACTATGTTGGGGTCAGCTTTCAGTCTAACCGGATGCAGCTGAGTGTTAGTGTTTTAAACGCAGTGACTGCCTATCTGACCTATAAAACCCAGTAGCTGGGTAACACGATACCTCCCAGTGGCGATGGCTCCATACAACTCGATTCCTACCGGCTTCCTTTTTGAAATAAGGCAAATATTGGTCTATTATTTTATATATGAATATATGTATAAAAATAGCAATCTATTGTTTTCAATTAAACAAATAATTATTTACGAAGTTACAAGATTTCGAAGTCAGCCACAGGGCCGCAGTTACTGGAATTCACGCATCACACTTGAGCAAGGTAAGCATTTTTTGGTCTGGCTTCCCTTTTATGAAAATTCACCCTTCGCCACTACCTCCAGTTATTTCATCACAACTAAAAATAAACTAAAATATGGCATCCAGAAATTCGTGCGCATCGCTGTCCACTGGTAATGGGCCCAAAAGACTGGCGGCATTGCCACGTTGTATGGCAATGCTTAATCTCTGTCCAAGGTAAAAGCCAGCCCTTGGGTCACGCGAAGTGTCAACCTTTCGATACCTCTTGGTCAGTTCAGCGTCAGTTTCTCCGGCCTCTGACCACCAGTAACGACTGTCAACGATGTACAAGTTGACAGCCGGACCAACAGCTTCATGTACTTTTTGAGGTACGGAGGTTTCAGATCACCACCACGCTCGCTTCCTGACGCTACGTCTAATGTGCGCCCGCACTACGCTAAAACTCTAAAAATTGGCCAAGTGCGAGTCAGACTCGCCCATGAAGGGTTCCGTGGTAACTATAATAATCTAAATATATATAATACAAAGGTGACTGACTGACTGACTGACTGACTGACATAGTGATCTATCAACGCACAGCACAAACCACTGGACGGATCGGGCTGAAATTTGGCATGCAGGTAGATGTTATGACGTAGGCATCCGCTAAGAAAGGATTTTGCGAAATTCTCACGGGATCGGGATTTACACGGGAAAAACTTCCCACGCGGACGAAGCCGCTGGCACAAGCTAGTATAATATAATTTGTATATTTATTTGACGAAAAAAAAAACCTCACAAATTTCTTAAAACTAGCTTATTTACATTTTTTACAACTACGCCAAATAACTTTGTTTTTCATAGAGTTTGTATGAATTACAAAGTTATATTTGCGGTTTTTGAAAAATGCTGTATCTCAAAAACCGCTGACCCGATTTAGTTCAAACCAATTTTGCTTGAAAGTTTACACTAAGATCTACAGATATATATTTTTTTAGACTTTTCACTCTGTTAAAGAAGTTAGAGGGACACACATTTTAGCACTTTGAAGCTTATATCTTTTAAACGATTTACTTTATGAAAAAGTGGTTTTAGAAACCCCTATGTCATTTTTAAAGACCTGTCTATAGATACCACACACGCATAGGTTTCATAAAAGTCAGTTTCAGTTCCATGTATGGGGAAGGAAAAATATTTAAAATAACTCCTTTATTTTAAATATTTTTTAATTTTTTTCTTAAAATCGGAAAGCGGCTTGCAGAATACATCTACCTACCAAGTTTCACATGTGTAGTCCTAATAATTTCGGAATAAAATAGCTGTGACATACGGACGGACGGACAGACAGACAGACAGACAGACGGACAGACATGACGAAACTATAAGGGTTCCGTTTTTTGCCATTCGGCTACGGAACCCTAAAAAGTGACCCAACAAACAGTGTCGTGTAATGAACCCGCAAACACTATCTCCTCTCGTAAACTTGGAGGATATATCGGCTGAACCGGCGCGCTGGGTACACCAATCGAAGGGACTCATAACATCAACCTGTAAGTTATACCCTATCTTCCAAGTCCTCTTCCAACCTCCGGGTACTACTGAGAATTTTCTTATAGAAAAACCCTATAGCAATTTTTGTCCGAACTGGGAATCGAACCACGAATCGATTCGACCAACTATCAATTCAATTATGTAGTTACGTAGATAAAATACGAAAAGAATAAAACTGAATGGAATTGGGATTGAGAACAGCTGCTAATGACTAGGTCATTTGAAAAAGAGCAGACAAAGATATTCTTGGATATT